>OY971419.1:6365000-6990000 GCA_963853865.1 Helleia helle
TATAGCAATTTTAAATTGAGGTTTATAGTAAGTAAAAATGGTTTTGGAGTTCAGTGTGGTAGTAAGAAATTTTTTATACTCTGACACTGAAAAGCCCATTCGATCTAGATGTTTTATTAAAAGCTCCCCAGGTTTCTTTGTGTCATTAAAGGAGATTCTGCAATTAATATGTTAGTTGTTTATATTTGGTGAATAAAGTGCGAGATGATATACAGATTGACATTTATATATTTAGCACAAATTCAAATTTATACCAGAAAACAACAACATCTTAGTAAGTAACTAGTTTTAATTTACATTCCTGGTCTACGAGCCGTACCTAATTTTTATAACAAATAACGTGCACTGCTTTCCAACCCTTGCCCTACACAATCTCCTCTTATTCTCAGTGTTTGAAATTTATCGGATAATACTAATTATGCTAGAAAATATATTCTACACAAAACTATGAGTATAATCACTCACACATTAATATTAATGTACCTTCTGTACAGTGTACATACACACACTCTTTTGTAAGGTAATTAAATAGGTTTTATTCTTACTTAAGGTCCGCCAATCTAGCAATTACTTCACACTGTTTAATATTTAATGTTGAAGCGTATTTATATTCCTGATATGACAATTTCTGTAGTAAAGACATATTATCAATTCATGAGTATGTTATTATTTTTATTATTTGAGATATTATCCAGATATTATGTATGTTTAAAAGTTTAGCTTTTATAAATTTATATTTTAATTTATGGCATTAGTTGCAAAGCCAAATTTACTAATATTCACGGGGTACAAACTGCCTAACATTGACAAGTAGACTTACCGCAGGAATGGCGGCTGAGAGAAATATTGAAGCGCCTCTATGAAATATTTATGGAACTAAATTCAATTAGTATATTATGTCAAAAATAGCCGCCATATTTTAGTCTTAGTATTACGTCGTATTACAAAATTACAATAATGTTATATTTGTATTTAGTAAACTTGTTTGTGTTTACTATTTTTGTGTTGAACTTACATGTGAAAGTGATTTCCATATATTTTCGGTCCATATATCACAAAAAAACTAAAACTTGAGTTGTTATTAGTGTCTTAGTAAGCGGGGGGAGTTTCTTACACAATATGCCCAATTGTGAGAAAGACTTCGAAAATGGAAATGGCGAGTTTATACGACAAACACAGGAAAGACACGTATTATGAGTTCTGGTTGTCCCACTTTGTTCCTGCAATCAGAAATACCGGGACTCCAGTCTCCAACAAATTCTCTTCTTGTGACTTCTGGTGAGTGAATATGAACTTGTTTTCGTTATGAATCTTATATTTTTATATTACGAACCAATAATCGGTTGAGGTGTAGCCTTAGGGGCGCTATGGGCGGTGACTTAGAAAATTTACGAAAATTTTTGATGTCAATATAACCCCCAATTTTTTACGCTTATCATACAGTCCCTATATAATCTACTAATAATCCATAAACTTTCCATACATATTAATGTACCCAAAAATATATTTTCATGTTACAGAATCTGTGCCACTCTTTGATCATGTTTAAATTGCAAGAGAATTTATATACTTATGTACTATGATCATTGTAAATTGTTGGATCATAAATGTAATATAATAAATTATCAGCTGGAGAAGGCTGTCACAAACAGATGGAGCAAATGCTTGACCAAGTTGTATCTACAGTTCTTAACTATTTAACTGATCCTGTAAGTATGAATATAATAATATGTAAATATACAATACAATAAAATTAAAGGAAAAATTATGGTTTCATAACTTTTTCAAAATTTTTAATTTATTATGAGAATCATTATAGAATTTACTAACTTTAATAATATATTTATTTTCTGACTGGCAAATTTAAAAAGGAATCCTTATTACTAATCCAATGTTTGTTAGTAGTCAGACGTCTACGAGTAGTGTTATTACTTCCATAACATTGGAAAATCATTTGTAGCATTTGCCTTTTTGCTTCTCTTATGCGTTTAGGGATCTCCATTCACATAATATATGAAAAATATTTACCTAGTTTTTGTTAGAATTTAATTAAATTGGTATTTATATTTATCTAAATTATATTTGATCTCTTATTTATTAGTCGGTGCAACGAGGCACGAAACTAGTTTTGGAATAAATTGTGAGTACAATTGTTTCAGTTGCCGTTACAGTGGAGAACATTTTGTTAATAATATAACGACCGCCTGATGCTTAAAATATAGAATATCTAATGTTGAGACAGACAAATTAAAGATGCTCACAGGAAAAACCATTATTGTGTCAGTCTTATTGGTAAGTTATTAATGGATTTAAGTGAATATTAATAATCATTTATTTTCTGTATAGAATGCTACTTTATAAATTTTAAATAAGTTATAGTTAGTATATGGGCCCCAACGTAAATGTAACTGAGAAATTGACCTGAAATTGAAACCACATTTTCATATGTGAATGCTTCAATACAACGGTTTCTGATTCTACTGAATTTGTATTTAGAAAGTTAATGATATTTTTTATCTAACATAGTGTAGTCCACTGCACTAGAATAATATTATTAATACAAATATGATATTTTTACATAGAGTCCAACATCTATGAAAAACTTTCAATAATTAAAAAAAAATATTTTTTTAAATATGTTGGGTCATCTCATCCCAAACTAGGTAGAGCCTGTTCTTATGGTAACCAGACAACTGATACATAGTTATATATTTCTAAATACATACATATTATAGATAAACTACACCTAGACACAGAACAATTAATGATCATGCTCATCACATTTCATTTGATTGTTTGTCCTGGGTGGGAATTGAACCCACGACCTTCTGGTTAAGCAGTCAGGGTCACTAACCACTAGACCAACAGGCCAGTCATTTCCCCCACCATGGTTCAGGCCTTGACGTGGCGGTGGGGCTCAGTAGCCTAGGGTGAGCCCAGCACATTGGGCGAAGCTAATTGAGCCGAGGGGGCTCTTTGTACCCCTCTAATAAGAAGAGGGGACATAAGAGCAAGGGGCGAGGATGGGAACCTCACCCCATTATACTGTCCTGAGGTTGGGAGGGGTTGTTCTGTGGTGCGGGACAGCCGCTCTGTGGAGGTGGCGACGGTCACTTGCGGGACTGACTAGCCGTCGAGGTGCCCTGTTAGCTTAACAAATCCGGGGCACCTCACCTAGGCGGCACTGGTGGCACTCGCCGGGTTTTAGTGTATCATTCCTGTCAATTTTCTTTAATTTATATATTTACAGATGATACAATTCAATTAGCTGGATTTAATTTAAATGTTATTTATGATCCATGTCATTTGATAAAAGGACTTCGAAATAATTTTGCTGTCAAAAATATATATTTTGACAATAAAATTGCTAAATGGACAGACATAGTCGACGTGTATAAAACTGACTGCCAGCATACTCAATCAAGGATACTCCATAAATTAAATGATGAACATGTTATTCCTGAAAAGATAAAAAAAAATAAGGTATGCTTGCAATATCATTATGCAATATGTTTTCTGAATCAAGTTTCATCAAAGTCAAAAGCTCATGAATTGAAAAAAATAAATAAGAATATGGTACCTAATTCACTATTATGTTTTAGTAAGAGTGCCATTGTTGCATTGCAGCTACCTCTATGTCTTACGGTACCTCTCGCTCGTATAATATTGATCTCAAGTGAAGGCTGTGTTATCATGTGTTTTTGTTTAGCCCATTGTATGTGGGACAGAGTAGGAGAAGGACAAGGCTCATGCATAACGTCTGATTGTGGTGTGGCGTCGGTAGTCAATAGTAAGGCTTTTGAGTCTAGACTGTTTGTTTGTCCCCTTATGCTATAAACAAAATGTGTATTTAAATCAAAATATTGGTTGAATTTCAGGTGAAGAATTGTGTGCGAGTATTCAGCAAAACCATGGCTAGTGTTTTAAATTATACTTCAGAATTCTGTAAGTAATAAATTGTAAGAGTATCAACACTATAAAAAAATCAAATATTAGTACATTGTTTTCTAATGTTTACGCGAACATTTGTCCTCCCGCATTGTCCCACACCACAGTACAACCCCTCCCAATGTTGGGACAGTACAATGGGGTGAAGTCCCCGTGCTCGCCCCTTGCCCCCTGCTCTTTTGTCCACTCTTATAAGAGGGGTACAAAGAGCCCCTCTTCGCCCAAAGTGCAGCGGCTCACCCTAGGATACTGAGCCCCACCGCCACGTCAAGGCCTGAACCATGGTGACCCGGCTCTTACCACCTGCTTGGGATCCCATTGTTAATATTATCAAATGAAAATCCATGCATAATATTGCTGTAAAGTATCCGAAATGTCGGGATTGTAAAAATTGTTTCATTATAACAAATATTAGTATTCAAAATAATTTTCTTTCATTTCCAGCTCACTACTCAGATGGAAGACCAGTCAGCAGCAGCTTGGAAAACACCGCTGAAGTAGTGTCGTTCTTTGACGACTTATTTGACAGTGTCAATGGAGCTGCTGTATTCAACCGGAAAAAGAGTGGTAAACTACTTCGTTCAGCTGTTACAGCCAATAGCACACATCACGCATTCTGGCAGGAAGCGATACTAAATTATGAATAAAGGTATTCAAAGAAAAATATTAGTAAGTTTGACACAAGCTAACTAGAATAAAGCCCTCTAAAGAATAATGTGTCAACCTAGTGTCAACATGCTCGGTATGTCGCCGTAGACCCGTGGTATGACTCTCCTGAATGCATAACCTGATGATCAGGTGACAGGTGATTTTTGAATGAAGAATACTGAGCGTTACTTCCGTCAGAAAAAAAATCTGAGTTACTCTCTAGTCGCGCCTAAAGAAGTTTTACTTCAAAAATGATGATGTATCATAACCTTTTTCGAAAAAAATAATTTCATTATGAGAATTCCTTATTTACTAAATGCCTGCCTGCCTTATTGTGCTTGTACTTACAAATAATAATAACATTTTTTAAATTAATGTCCTCATTTAATTTCAAACATCCACGTGTCCTCTATGCTGCATGTGATGCTATTGGACAAAAATGTTAACTGATTTTGCACCTGTACATATTTGCCAATCCACAAGTACAGGTAAAGTTATTTCCCTATTATTTCCAAAACGTTTAGAATTATTTTTCAATGATACATTGAAGTCTTATCATCCATTTCTACTTGTTTAGATGAGCCTTAGGCAGCTGCAGCCTTGGTGAACGTCAGTGAAGACTGTCCCAAACCAATTCTAACTCATTATTTGGGATCATTGATGGGGAAACTGGAAGCTATTCTGACTGCCAAATTAAGAGGTATTATATTATATTATTTTTCACTCTTTTTTTAAAACATCTATTCTTATTCTTCCTTATTACTTACTAGCTGTTGTCCGCAGCTTCGCCCGCGTTAACTTACTTAACTTAATTTATATTACTCGCAGCGATGATGTTATATAGCCCATAGCCTTCCTCGATAAATGGGCTATCTAACAGTGAAAGAATTGTTAAAATTGGACCCGTAGTTCCTGAGATTAGAGCGTTCAAACAAACAATATCTTCAGCTTTATATTATTAGTATAGATTAATATCCAATGTTCGTTAGTAGTCGCACTTTACAAGTAGTCTTATTACTTCCATAATATTGGAAAATCATGTGGCATTTGCTCCCTTTTTGCTTCTCCTATGTATTTAGGGATCTAAGTTCACATACATGATAAATAGTTTAGGTAAGAATTTAGATAAATTTGTATTTAACTATTTAAATATATTTGATCTCTTATTTATTAGTTGGTGGAACGAGGCACGAAACTAGTGATGGAACAAATTGTGACTGCGATTACTTCAGTTGCTGACGCGATGGAGAACGATTTTGTTGAATATTACGACCTCCTGATGCCCTGCCTAAAATACAGAATCTAATGCTACAACAGATGAATTAAAGATGCTCAGAGAAAAAAACCATTGAGCATGTCAGTCTTATTGGTAAGTTATTAATGGATTTTAAATGAATAATAAGAAACCTAAATGGCACTCAGGGACTGCCCGGGTAAAGCTATTGCATAACATATTTATCAACTTATATTAGTCGGGTGTTGGGTTTATTTTCGTTACGGAATTTCTTGATAAAAGCTATGCAATAGCTTAATAATAATTTACTTTCTCTGTACAGAATGCTACTTTATAAATTATAAATACATATGTAGTTATAAAAAATATAGTTATATATGGCCCTCAATGCAAAAGCAACAGAGAAATTGACCTGAAGGTATTACCTGGATGCGCTCTGCTGCGCTCCCGACTGCATCGCCATCCTGTTTGTTTCTTCCGTGAAACATTTTTGCTGTGTTTCGGAGAGAAAGGCAGGACAGGCAGTGTAATTACTGGCATAGAGACTTAACATCTTGTCTTAGTATAGGCAACAAATTAATGAGTTGCCTGCACTAGTCGCAGGCAGCTTGTTTATGAATGAGATTCTTTGTCTTGAATAGTGGAGTATTAGAATATTATTAATATAAATATGATATTTTTAAATAGAATCCAGTATTTATGAAAAACTTTCAATAATTTCTACATGTTGATTATATATTTTTCTTTTAATTTTTTTTTTCTATTTCAGAAGGTTAGCAGTAACAAAGAAAGATCAACAGGCAATGTACGACGAAGAAAATATAAAGAAGAACAAAAAAAACGAAAAATTGAGAAGAAACTACAGTTCAGAAGACTGAAAGCTTGAGTTGAAACAAACTCATCACACAAGTGTGAAATTAATTTATTTAATTAAAAATAAATAATAAGTTCCAAAAAAATAATGTTTTTTTTTTGCCTCAATTCTCTATCATAAATTAATTTAAAATAAAAATATTAAAGAGCAATTTCGGAAAAAAATAACAGGCAGCATGGGCTCTGGTCTTAGCCTGTTCCAAAAGAAGAAGAAGGAACGATAAATAAACTTCAAACTCTATTTTGCTTGTCAGCGGGATGTCTGCGATCGTTGTTGGTGAGTGGTGCGTCTGAATACGTAGTATTCTCTATATAGTTTGTGCTAATATTTACATTATTTTATTATTTTCATTTAAAGGCATTAGCTACTAGGCTATTAGCCATACAAAATACAATTATTCGGTCTGTAATACGGAGAAATGGCGGGAAACCCCAAGGAGCGCGGCTTCGCCCCTCTAGCCCCCATCAATGAACTATCATTCCCGATTCCATCCACATTAAGCAGTCCACCAATATTCGCCAAACAATCACATTATATATGACACTGATTAAGTTTTTAAAACAAACACTATAGAAAACCGCCAGAACAACCCTACTAAGAAAACCACTTCAGAACGGTACGGTAACGGTAAGATTCGCCAACCAATCACAATATATAAAGATCAAGTTTTTAAAACAAACACTATAGAAAACCACCCTGAATGGACAAAACACAAAATAACAATTAATTAACGGGAAACCAAAAAAACACAACCGCGCGTCCCGATGCTCCCCGCCATTTTTTTACTAACTAATATTTACCTAAGATCAAGTATCAATAGATTTGACAAGCTAATAATAATTCCGTATTGGAACGAGATAACAACATACGAAAAATCAAAGAGTGACAGAGACATAGACACTTTCTTTTGTCTTTGTCAGAATATCACCCTTTGTTTGTTGGGGACAACAAGGATGTGCCCAACAAAAAATTATCGACTAAATTTGAATGCCATACAAACATTCTCACTCGCGAACAGTTTGTCAAATATGCCGCCATTTTGTACTACTTTTTAATTTGGTCGGCTTATGTAGGTATGGTGATACCAGTTTTGTTATAAGCAGATTACCCAAGAATGTGGTATTATTTAAAAAGGATGACTGGAATTTTCGAAATAAACAAAAAGGCCATGTACTATAGATCATACATATTAAGACGTATATAGCCTTCTTTTTTATTATTTATAATTTTAGCGGTTTGTTATTAGTCATTACATAATATTTTCGATAATCCGGAATAATGCAGCTGTCTAAAATTACAATAAATGTTTGGTTAGGGTTAATGCTTATAGTTATCTATCAACCTTTACCAGTTTTTTATTATTTTTAATTCACTTGTTTCAAGAAAATAAGTAGACTTGTTATTATGAATGTGGTATCCCTGTAAAATATGCCTGTCCCTTTCGGGTATACGCGAATGTCAATTCCATAATATACTTGTTCCTAGATATTTACATATTTTTTTAATGATTTTTTTTTATATTTATTATTTTCATTGAAAGGCATTAGCTACTAGGCTATTAGCCATACAAAATACAATATTTAGTCTCCTAGTAGGGAAACCTCAAGGAGCGCGGCTTCGCCCCTCTAGTCCCATCAATCAACTATCAGTTCCCATTCCATCCACCCAGAGCAGTCAAAATCACAATACAGATCAAGTTTTTAAAATAAGCACTATAGAATGAACAAAAAACATAATAATAATTAATTAACGGGAAACCAAAAAAAAAACACAACCGCGCGCCCCGATGCTTCCCGCCGTTCTCCTTTTTTTTTGAATGATTGACTTTTTTTTTCGTTCAAAGGCATTAGCTACTAGGCTATTAGCCATACAAAATACAATATTTAGTCTGTAATATGGAGAAATGGCGGGAAATCTCAAGGAGGAGTGGCTTAGCCCCCCTAGTCCCCATCAATCAACTATCACTTCCCATTCTATCCCCTTTTGACACTTCGGGTAAACGTGGTCAACCAGGTCAACGCAAAGTCAACTATCACTTCCCATTCCATCCACCCAGAACAGTCCACCACAATATTCGCCAACCAATCATTTAGACATAGATGACGCCCATAGACATCTGCACAACCAAAAGAAATGCAGATGCGTTGCCCTCCTTTTCCCTATCCTCCCAATGGGCCACCGGAAACACACAAACCGCACGAAACGCGATAGCTTAGCTGTCACTTGACGCCGGTATTATGTGAGCAAGAGGTACCACCCCGGTCGTGCCGGCCCAAGTCGGCTGCATAGCATCATGGCACTACCTCTTACAATGCATTATAACACTTTTTGTTTTTCAGCAAATCACACAAGTGGCGGCGGGAGGTATCACTAAATTCTATTATTTCACTTGCCATTATTAGTCTTTGGAAAATGAACATTGGATTTTGACACTTGAAGAATATGTGGTCCATGTCGGCGATCCCGTCGTTAAAGAAAGTACAAATATTATTATTTATTATCTTGAGTCTTGCGTGGTGTGAGGGAGCAGTGTTATGGCCAAATCTTAATCTGTTGATTGTGGTGATGTACTCACGGCTAGCTATATCCAACTCATCATACCAGGGTTTTCTCGGTGAATTCTCTTCCATACCATTTTCCTTTATGTTTTTGATTCTCTTTCCAGAAATCTAGCCACAATTTTTTACCAATCATATTATATTATATTACACAGATTAAGTTTTTAAAACAAACACTATAGAAAACCGCCAGAACAGTCCTCTCAAGGAGCAATTACATTTCTCTATGGTCCTACTTTATAAAGCAGTTCACCACAAGATTCGCGAACTAATCACAATATTATAAGAAGATCAAATTTTTAAAACAAACACTATAGAAAACCACACCTAATGGACACACAAAATAACAATAATTAATTAAGTGGAAACCAAAAAAACTCAACCGCGTGCTCCGATTCTTCCCGCCGTTCTCCCTCGACCCTTGGTTCTCCCCTTGTTCCTAGGTCCTCCCTGATTCCTGACTGTTGGCATTTTTTTTACTTTTTTTTCGTTCCTAATAGAACAAGCTAAGTCCCAGAGGCCATGCTGCCTGTTCTGTCGTAATTAATATTCTGTCTGAGGAAAAATTGAAGGTCTTTCGTTTTTTCCTTATGTTCTCCGTAGGGTTTTTTCTGACGTACAATATTTTAGGTTTGATAAATGTCTTTCGTATATACCCTTTTCTGTTGTACTTTGGTTTTCATAAATGGGCATTTTTGTTTTAAATGGTGCAGGTTAAAAAAACAGCTATTAAAAATTTATTATTGATTTAGGACTTAAAAACTTTGTATTATTGTAAAAAAAAAGTAACGAGCTGATACGTATATTTTATCTCTTAAATTAATTTTTCTTAGTGGATTAGGAAAAAAACGCCTTGTTAGTAACAAAATCAAACCTTGATAAAAATTCAACTGTTGGAAATAAAACCAGAAAAATACTCCAAATTTGCTTTCACTGTACCAATCAATGAAACTAAATATTAATACTTGGACATAATATATTTATTTTTGATAAAAATACACCAATTTTGTCAATATCGTAATATTTCGTCCAAATTCAAGTTTTATTTTCGTATTATTATTTTAATAGGGATGTTGACAGTATTCATATAAAAATATAATTTTGATGTTAATTATTGGTAGTTTCTATGATATAATTCTGAAAAAATACAATATTTTCCCTTATTTTTATTTGATTAAATTAATATTTAATAAATAAAATGTAACAAAATTTAAAATAGGTCACGTGATAATAAACGGAAATGACGTCACCTGTTTCTATTTAGCGGAAGCGGAAGAATATTGACGTATTTTTATACACCATTTTCCGTACGCAGTACATATTGTAAGAACTAATTTTCAGGCGTTTTGACAGTGTATACACACACAGGCACCGTACAACAATTATAAAACTTAGAAGCCATTTTTTTATTAACGACAACTAGAATAATTTTATCATTTTTACGATGTTTAACAACATAATATGACGTCACGTGACAAGTGTTAGCGTTTTGGAGCGAAATTTGAAATGCATTATAAAAGATTTTATAATAGGCATTAGACGTATTTAAGCGAAAGTTAATAATATTTAGGCCTCTATAAATATTTATAAATGATCTATAAACATTTATGAAAAATGTCAACATCCCTATTAGTCAAGGAATATTATGACTGAAATAAAATATTAATTGTTGTTTATTTTTCTTTATCTATAGCATATAAATAATTATATTTAGCTTAAATAATTTACAGATTTATAAAGAAATATAACAAAAATATTTTGAGACAATCACTAAATGGACCTAATATGACGTGACGCAACAGATATGCTTAATAGCATAGGAAAGATTCACTGTGCGGTTAAAATCGTACAGTATAATATTGATTATAATATTGTTACTAACACTCTATGGGCATTTGTTAATCCCGAAATAAATTATTTTTTTTATTTTTATTGATCTAATGAGATCTTTCCTCTTGATTCATTTCAGATACCTTCTTCCTGTTGGCTTTCATTCGCGCTAACTGTTTTTATCTAATTTCTTCAGCCTTCCCAGGGTTGTTTTTTAATTTATCTAGATACCGCTTAATGCGTCTTTAAGCAGATGTTATCGCCATTATTATGTTAAAATATTGGAACTAATAAATAGTACATTATTGTTTATTTAAAGATTAAGTACGTAGGTACAAGTACCTACTAAGCTACAGCCTTAACACTACAACTGATTATCAGACAAAAATTAACGAATGCAACTGCTCTTACGTCGAATTATGACCTAAACTCTTAAAAATGAATTCAATTATTATATTATTTTTTATTTTTTTAAATTCCGTTTAGTTGAAATGAGTACTAAGCTTTACACGTCTGTTTCGTAACATCTTTGTCCGTCCTATAGTAACGGTTGCTAACATTACGTGACGAATAATGTAGATCAATTCAGAAATCAGATTAAAATACTCAAAAAAAATAATTAGAAGCTCCAAAATCTAAGTATATGCTTTCAGCAGGGTTTAAGCTATACACAGCGCAAGAAAAAATAAAGGCAAACTTAGTAAAAAATAAACTAAAAGAACACTTGCTAAATCTGCAAATACACAACTAAATAAGTACTTTGGATTTAATAAATTATACGTTTAAATATATAACTACATAAGTATTATAGAATTTAATAGATGCACTATAATAATTATTATTTAAATATGGACATATTATAATTTACATCTACGTATATTTACATATTTTTATGACGAAAGCAGCAAACATAAGCTATGTCGCGAAACACATCTTTGTTGAATCAGCCATTATAGTGCGGCCGCGAAATGAGGTTGGTAGCCTGCTCTGGTGAAGCAGCACACAGCTCCTTGATAATGCCTGCTGAATATCTTGTACTAGTTGTTGCGAAGTTGCACTCTTCTTTCACTTGATGTATCAAGTTTAAAAGGTTATTATTATTTTTAAGCTTATTGATACATATTTTGAATATTCGTTAGTCGGATACAATATAAAAAATCGCACTCCCGCTGTATTTATTACTAAGTATTTATTATTTATATTTATTACTAAGTATTTTTTAAGTGTACCAAATATTGATATGTATAATTCTTATACCTGCAATACATGTTGGTCGAGCTTAGGCCAATGCGAGCGTAGGCAAATTAATACAAGGCAAGCGCTACTGCCTAGACGGCATTTTGGCAAGTATACTTTCAAACAAAAAATATTTTTTAAAAACTGGTCCAACATACATAAAATAATACCGATCGAATTGAGAACCTCCTCCTTTTTGTTGAAGTCAGTTAAAAAGAAGGTGGTGGATGTTGAGTATTCACAGAAACAGGACAAGTTATATATTATAGTGTCATTTAAAAAAAATTAAAATATTAGATAATACCTAGTATCTTCATTTTTTTGGTGCAATTTTGTTGAATTGTATGGCGCGCGGACAAACATGTGAACACCATTGGCCAAGCGCGCGCGAGCGCCTTTGATTTGTGCAGAAAAACCGACACGGCTTCGAAGTGAGGCGAGTGATCCCGAGCGGCTTCGAGTTGTGACAAGCTACGCCAAATGAGTCCTATACACGTTGGCGCTTGCCTTCACTCGCCCAACTAGGCGAGCGACACCGAGCGATGGCAAGACAATGCAAATATACTGTCTATACGTTGGTATTGGCCTTCACTCGGCAACACTCGGCCAACATGTATTGCAGGCTTTAGAATAATTACAATATAGAAGGTCAGTCTTCATACAAGCGCGCTGTCAAAAATGAAGCACTAAATTGATTATATGTTGCCAGTAGTGGTGAAGTTTTCCCGAAAACGGGAAATGATTCGGCCGCTGATAACAATAAGCAATAATATTTAATACATAAATAGCTAGGTGGGCATATCTATTTATGTATTAATTTATAATAACTTTACTTAACCATGTATACACAAGCTATATTATTATTTATTATGTATAATTGTTATAATACAAGAATATTTATTTCTATGAAACGAAGAAAATATAACAGTAGGTAATTAGTAAAATATACATTTTAAGCTATTGCATAGCTTTTATCGCGGGCCTTGAGCGCGGCGACCGAATCAAGAAATTCCGTAACGAAAAAAACCTGACACCCGACGAGGGACGAGCTGCTCCGAAATCGGACGAATAAGTAAGCAGCTGTTTGTGAGAAAGTATTTAGGTGACTAACTAGATGACGCTTTACATTTTCACATCGTCTCCGTGTTAAATAAAGTATTAAAAATAGAAAAAAGTAATAATTTAATAAGTGTACGTGCTATAAGTGTTGTACATTAAAGTGACAATAACTAAGTGAAAGTTTTATCCGTGAGAATATTTCACTGCCTGAGAATATATCGTTCAGCTAAAATATTAACCATCGATTTTGAATAAAAACGATATAAAGATAAGAGATAGTGTTTAAAAGTGAGTGTAAGATCTGTATTTGTGCAAATCAAAGAATTTATTAACTATTTAAAAGCATAAAAGTGGACAAAATGTATTTTAGTACTGAACATAAGAACAAAGAACTATACAAGTATAGAAAAAATTAACAGCTGTTCGTAGTTGTTTTAGTCGTCAACACTATCTATAGCTTGGCAAAAAAGAGTATGGAAAAAATGAGGGCGCCACTTTCACTTAGGTCTCATCATAATATGGAAAATCAAATCGTTAAAAATAATGTGAAACACTAAGCTTTACTCAAAATCTAGTATTTGTTGGCCAAGTATTGTCAACATCATAGGTTTCCATTTAGTAAAATATTTAGTTCCACCTGTCACCACGTCATACTCTTTTTTGCCAAGCTGTAACCACATAGTTAGTACATCGGTGGACACAGAAGATACAAAGTTCTGCGATAATAACTGGAAATAACAGCTCATAAAGCGCAGATGACGAAAATTAAAAACATCTTATATTTAACATTGAAATGAGAAACACAAAATTTGACATTTGACAAATAGAATATACTATCAGTTTGAAGTTAGTTTCAGTGTTGCTAGTGCTTGAAAATAATATCAAACATTAATAAATAAATAAAAGTAGTAAAATTTGTGTATAAGTGTTATAAATATGAATAAACAACTTGTGCATTTATTAATAAAGAAAGTGATATGATTTTGTTGATTATAATATATAAAATTTGAAATGGTTCTTAAATTGAAGTTTGTAAATATAATTCATCATTTACACATAAGAATATTATCTCTTTGTTGATCATTGGCCATTCGCATAAAATCATAGAATTGTTGGTAATCCATTAAACATAAAATATAAAACAAGAGAAAGAAAAAAATACTGCATAAATAAAAAATAAATAAATAATTATAATTGCATAAGTTGATTAAAAAATGCTATGCAATAGCTTTACCGCGGCAGTCCCCGAGTGCCACACGTCTTTTTATAATAATTTTTTATTGGCATGAAACACAGTTTTAATGTAAAGTTGTTATACATATTACTGTTTAAACTTGTAATATAAAATCGAAAGTTTGTATGTATGGAAGTATGAATATTTGTTACTGTTTTACTGTTTGTATTTGATATCGTTAAATCACACGAACACATTAATTCGAGAACGTGTCACGTACCTACGTAAATATCAGTAGCAACTGTTTTAAATTTATTCAGTGGGGGAAAATAATCAGTAAAAATATTTTCACAATCGGGCAATACTGAGCATTGAAAAAAATTGTATTTATTTAAACCTAATTAATTACAAGATACTACGAAATATTGAAAGATTTCCAGTGGAAAGTGATGTTATTACATTTATTTTGTTATCCAGATGTATTGTCATACAATTTAACTGCACAAATCGTCATAATTATTTATTTTACGGAGACACGTTTGGTGCGGTTTGACATAGAATACTGCAGAACTTCCCGGCGCTTGGTGCAAAAATGGCTCCATGTGAGTTGCTTCAAAATGAACTGCTTTCCGCCTCCCACTTACGGGTGACGCTGAAAATCGGCGTTGAAGAATCTCGATTCTCCAAAGTCCAACAGATGCCGAGCGTCATTCCATTTCAGTGCTCCCATCGATAAATCACTATACAGATTGCTACTTTTGTTCTTTTTTTCTTTATGTTTATCTTATTAGTTTTATTATTATTTTATTTATGTGGGTAGGTACCTTATATCATGATGTGTTAATTTTATTGTGTTTGTTTTAATTTCTTTCTTTTAGTTTACTAAAAGATAATAGTTAATAATCTATCTGTATATCGACGTGTCTATGTGAGCGTTTATTATTATTATTATAGTATTTATAAGAAGAAAACGTTACTAACATCAGTAGATTTTTCTTAACCAAAATTGTAGCGACGAGAATGTGCTCTTCCCGCTGGATACCTTTCATTAGTGTTGCCAATCGATAGTCGACTATCGATGATTAATCGATAGTCTATCGATAGCCAACCAATCGTAAGACTATCGATCGGCCTATAGATAGTATCGATATTATCGATAGTATCGATAGCACAGAACAAGGCAATACTATCGAATGAGTGCAATACTATCGATAGTATTGTAGTTCCTCAATAACAAACTATCGATAATATCGATAGTATCGATACTGTCGATTTTTTTTGCAACAATAGTATCGATAGTGTCGATAGTATCGATTGTTTTCAATGGAGTGTCAGTCGACCATTGGTAAGTCATAATGACGCCATTGAATTAGTAGATTACCAAACTTGTCAACAATTATGAGATCAATGATCGACCATTATGATCGGTATATCGGTACTCAGCTACATTACTATTAAAACATACCTAATACTATTGCATATTGTTAAACTATCGATAGTCCAAAACAATCGATACTATCGTCAGTATCGATGCTATCGATACTATCGTTACCAATAAAATCGACAGTATCGATACTATCGATAGTTTGTTCTCAAAGAACTGCAATACTATCGATAGTATCGATAATATTGCAATCATTCGACAGTATTGCCTTGTTATATATTATCGATAGTATCGATACTATTTTTATATTAACTTCTATACTAATATTATAAAGCTGAAGAGTTTGTTTGTTTGTTTGAACACGCTAACCTCAGGAACTACTGGTCCGATTTGAAAAATTCTTGTTGGACAGCCCATTTATCGAGGAAGGCTATAGGCTATATAACATCATGCTGTAACATATAGAAGTTGAGGGGTTGTCCTGCATCACAGAATAACGCCTCCCAACGTCTATAGGTGCTAGGCTACTGAGCCCCACCGCCTCGTCAAGGCCTTGAACCGCGGTGGGGTCAATAAAGGTATAGTGCCTCATAGGTTTGTCAAAATCAGTTGAAAAACCAGTTGTAAAAAAAACTTAAAATTGCTAAACTTTCTCAAGTGAATGTATTGCGTCTACTACAATTACATTCCGTTGAAGAAATATATACTGCGGATTCCATTCCTCAAGTTCAATCAAAAGTGTTAGAGAGATAAAAATCTAATAAGTACCACAGAAGATATTTTAAAAACGAAACAAAAAATCGGGTAAATTTAAGAAACAAAGTTTATCATAAAAGTACTGAGACCGATAATAAATATTTTCTTTAGACATCTATGGAAAATCTAAAAAACAATTACCGCTTGAAAATAAGCCATCGACTTTGAAGGAACCTTTGAGATCATATTTTCTTTAAAATACAAGCACACTATAAGTAATAGGAAAACGAAGACCATCGAAACAAAATGAAACGAGACGGACGTAATTTAGTATGACTAGTAGATCAACGTACCGGACTACGACAACGGGGTGTGACGTCGCTGAAGGGCTGAAAGTTTTCGTTGTTATAACTTCGGAAATACTGCATGTATTGAAGTGAAATAAAAACTAATGTAATGTACATGATTTACAGGAACAATATTTTAACCCTTTTGTGTTCTCCATTGCATTTTTGACTGGAATAAATGATGCGATTTTGTTATTATAATACAAGTATTTTGATATTGATCATGTTTCAGTTTTCCACATAATACCATTTATTAAGAGATATGGATTAAAGCGACGGGTAGAAAATACTGGTTTCCTTCAAAATATAGTACGATTTCTTCTATCCAATTTAAAAATGATGGTTTTGTAATAGTCAAAAAGTGCAGACCTTTATTTGAAACAGCACAAGCGACAATTCTTATTCTAAGTTTGACAACTAAGTGACCAACTGAGTCAATCGGGAATTTGAACTTATTAAATATTAAGTACTTTTGTACACTACTGTCATCGATTCGATTTTAAAAATCGATTTGGTCTGTTAGCTCACTGGAGCGCGGCGCTTAGTGATCGAAACGACCTGTTTACGTTGAGCAATGAGCACATCACTAAATGGCTATAGTGACGTCAAGAAAGAATCTAATGAACATGCGGCATTTAGCCTAATCGATATCTGTGATTAGCACAATTCGACATTGTGCGGCATTGAGTCGCATTATGCTCTATAATTGGAAAACGCACATTATCGACATATTGCAATAAAACATTCACCTTGAAAAAAAACCAAGGTAATGCGTTTTTTACCAATTTAGGGTACATAGTTTAAAATGAACATGCATGTTATTATGTTACTGCAAATATTTAATATGTATTCTTGCGTAAGTGGTCCATTTCTTTTTATTAGAATAAAACAATCTATAAACCTAAACCTAAATCTTTCCTACAAAATATGTCATTAAAATATTTATTTTTACGTTACATACATTCTATGTACACTAAGATCAAGTATCAATAGATTTGACAAGCTACTAATAATACCGTATTGGAACGAGATAACAACATACGAAAAATCCAAGAGTGACAGAGACATAGACACTTTCTTTTGTCTTTGTCAGAATATCAACCTTTGTTTGTTGGGCACAACAAGGATATGCCCAACAAAAAATTATCGACTAAATTTGAATGCCATACAAACATTCTCACTCGCGAACAGTTTGTCAAATATGCCGCCATTTTGTACTACTTTTTAATTTGGTCGGCTTATGTTGGTATGGTGATACCAGTTTTGTTATAAGCAGATTACCCAAGAATGTGGTATTATTTAAAAAGAGTGACTGGAATTTTCGAAATAAACACAATAAAAACAAATATGTTTATTGCTATTCTTAAAGGCTATGTACTATAGATCATACATATTAAGACGTATATAGCCTTCTTTTTTATTATTTATGTTTTTAGCGGTTTGTTATTAGTCATTACATAATATTTTCAATAATCCGGAAAAATGCAGTTGTCTAAAATTACAATAAATGTTTGGTTAGGGCTATAGTTATCTATCAACCTTTACCAGTTTTTTATTATTTTTAATTCACTTGTTTCAAGAAAATAAGTAGACTTGTTATTATGAATGTGGTATCCCTGTAAAATATGCTTGTCCCTTTCGGGTATACGCGAATGTCAATTCCATAATATACTTGTTCTATGTACACTTTAATTTATTAAATTAATGTATGTTGGTCAAACTGTCAAGATGTCAGCGTCAAAGTTGAGCGATGACAGTTGTACCATGTTTGTCTAATCGTCTGAGCTTAAATCCTTTAAATTCAAGTACATTATTCTTTTGTGCTCGAACTTTGCAACATAATACAAATATTTAATCATCTGACCTAGTTTTAGGAGTTGCAGGATTTGTCCACATTTACGTATTAACCTATAACATAATATACTTTAAAATTTATCGCATTTCTAACTAGTGAACATGGATGATCAAGCATGTCCCCGGTGTAAAACAACTAAGTACCGGAATCCTTCATTAAAGTTGATGGTAAACGTTTGTGGTCACGCTTTATGTGAAAATTGTGTGGATTTGCTCTTTCTTAAAGGTATTTTTGCTACTTGCGTATATTAAAATAATGCCTCCACTTCTGATCATTGAAATAAATGTTCTGTTTTTACCTTAGCAATTTCGTGTTTACAGGATCCGGTTCGTGTCCTGATTGTAATGTACCTTTACGACGAAGTAATTTTCGCGTTCAGCTTTTCGAAGATTCTATGGTTGAAAAGGAAATGGATATAAGGAAGCGCGTTCTTAAAGATTTTAACAAGAAAGAAGAAGATTTTGCAACTTTAAGAGAGTTTAACGATTATTTGGAGGAAATAGAGAAAATAATATTTAATTTAGTAAACAATATAGACATAGTAGAAACAAATAAACGTATAGAACAATATAAAAAAGACAACAAGGAAATCATAATGAAAAATAAGGCTAAAATTGGCAAGTGTACCTATTAATATAAAAACTACTTACTCTCAATTAGGTTACATCCCTTTTTACCACTGCTGGATTTGAAGCCTACTTAGACCTATGTAACATTCTAACAACTAATTTGACTAATTTTGACTCTTGATATATTAATCCATCCAAAGCTATCACACATTATTAAAGTTTATATGCATGAAGATAGAGAATATACAATAAAGCAAGCTTATAATTATAAATATCTTTAATACTGGATTAACTTTAAAGCATTTTTAGAATGGCATACTTCATCATCAGATCTTTATTCTACTGGATATAGGCTTCTTTCAATCAATGCCAAGATATCTAATTTGCCACCACTCACATCTACCTAGGATCAGGCCCTGCGCAAAGATTTTGTCCCATCTAGTTTGTGATTGACTGAACCCTAATCTATCTGAACATTGCCTCCACTCCTGAAGGCTATAAGCCCATTCACCAGTGCTTAGCTGTATACTGGCCAAATGCCATATCAGTGTGTTTGTATATGGCATAATTAGCAGTAAGCAAAAATTTCATAAAGGTGTAATAGTAATATTACCATTTTAGGGCGTGAGGAGTTGGAGTTGGAGGAAATTCTTGAAATAGAGAAACAAATGGAAGATCTACGTAGAGCAGAAATATTACGTATAGAAGAGGAAGCTAAAAAGCAAAAGATAAGAGAAAAAGAAGCTTTAATTGACGAACTTATGTTCGCTGAAGGTGATGCTAAGGATATTCTTAACACGTTTGCTCAAAATGTTCAAAGTAAACAGGAGGAAGTTGTTCCAGTATTACCCAAGGTACAATTTAAAAACAGATGTTTTTTTTTTTATGTTAGTTGGATAGGCAAACTGGCAAACGTGCCACCTGATGGTAAGTGGTCGACGTCGCCCATGAACATAAACTAGTTTACAAGCAAGATGGTGGTAACCATGCAGCCGGGAGTGCGGCACAGCGCTTCCCTCCCACCGGTTGATACAATTTAATTACCATTTAAGTAAATTGATATGCATCATACACTACTAATAATGTGATGTATTCATATTTATATTATTATTGTTAGTGCTTACTGCGTTCACAGATTTATTGAATAAATATAAATATTATGAATAGTGATCGCGTTAGTTTAAAACAATATATGTGATGTATTGTTTATATAAAATGTGGGATGGAAGCGCTGTGCCATGCTCCCGGCTGCATGGGTACCATCATCTTGCTTGTTTCTCCTCCTGTAACAGCTTGGCTGTGTTTCGGAGAGAAAGGCAAGATGGGCAGTGTAATTACTGGCACCGAGACTTGACATCTTATGTCTCAGGATAGGCAACACATCGATGAGTTGCCTGGGCTCATTCCAGGTAAACTAGTTTATGTTCATGGGCGACGTCGACCACTTACCATCAGGTGGCATATTTGCCAGTTTGCCTATCCAACTAACATTAAAAAAAATAATTAAAAAAATAATAATGCAGGGAGTAGCACATTTTTTATATATTAAAACAACATATTAATAAGACCTAATAGTTTTAACTATAGTTTTATTACTAAACTAGGAATGCAATCTTAACATAATATTATTACTAATAAAGAGATTATATTTCATTGAAGAAAGGCATTTAAATATGTATCATATACATATTCTGAAATATACATTAAGGAATGTACATAGAATTAATATTAACATGACCCATTGACCTTACAGGTGACACAATTCTCAAGTGGTGTCAAATTTACCAGAGGTGCAGGACAGCAACCATTGCTAGTGATTGAAGAGGGACCGCTATATAAATACGAGCCTCTTATAGTGCCCGATAGATGCGGGCCTGATCCACCTTCTGTACAGGAAATTATTAAAAATGGATATCTGCAACATGTTAGGTTGGTATAGTGGTTATGTAGTATTATCAGTAGAAAACACACTTTAATAATATATATTAATAAGCACGAACTAAAAATTTCGAAATAATTTGAATACAAGAATTAAATAGATTTCCAAAAAAATATGATATTATTATTATAAAATGCGTGAGGTGCTCGATATTCATTGTTAAAAATATTTTATCAATATCTATTTCTAAAAGTGAAGTTAGTATAAAAACTTAGTACAAACTACAAAGCACCACACAATTTTTTTTATTAATTTACACTACTCAACTTAGGTATAGCAATCAATTTAGAATGAGTGAGAGACTAAAAACCACACAAGTGATGTAGGTAATTTGCGCACCGTCTTCGTCTTAAAGTTAGTATAAAAACTTAATACAAACTACAAAACATCACATGCTTTTTTACAATAAGTAATATCATTTTTTTGTTAATCCATTTAATTCTTGTATTGAAATTATTTTAAATTTTTTTATTTGGTGTGCGTGTTTTTAGTTTTTTGAAACTAATTTATGTTTTAATTTTTAGTATCTTTTTTTTTTAAATTAATTTACACTTTAGAATGAGTGAGAGACTAAAAACGACACAAGTGATGTAGGTAATTTGCACGCCTTATGCCTTCCCTGGATGTGCTGATGTGATGTATTCTGATCATACTGATCAGAATACCCCACCATGGTTCAGGCCTTGACGTGGCGGTGGGGCTCAGTAGCCTAAGGTGTGCCTAGCACCTTGGGCGATGCAAAATTGAGCCGAGGGGGCTCTTTGTACTCCTCTTATAAGAAGAGGGGACAAAAGAGCAGGGGGCAAGGGGCGAGGATGGGAACCTCACTCCATTGTACTGTCCCGACGTTGGGGGTTGGCGGGGTTGTTGTGTGGTGCGGGACAACCACTCTGCAGAGGTGGCGTCGGTCCCCTGAGGGGCTGACTAGCCGCCGAAGTGCCCTGTTTGCTCATTAGGTCCGAGGCACCTCACGAAAGGCGGCGTTGGTGGCACTCGCCGGGTTTTAGTGGGTAGAGCTGCGTCCACTTACCAGCTTTCGGGCACAGCGAGTCCCACATACCCGCCTGGGGAAACCGACTCTCCGGCGGGACGCCTCAGAGCATTTGCCGGCGTTAAAGAAAAAAAAAGAAGCATGATCAAAATAGCACATTCATATAACAACAAACTTATTAAATTATGGTATTGTCATTGCCCCATCGGTCATAATCTGACGTCGTAAAGTGGATCAAAATCAAATCCAAAGGAGTCTGCTACAAACAAACGTACAGGTGAAGCTAATAAAAAGCGTGTAAAAAAAAGCTGACGGGTGGTATCTCTGAAAAATAATTTATTTTATAATAGCATTATTATGAATTTTACAGATTTTATCCCAGTTTATGGTTTATAATGTGTGAAAGTTATATTTATTATAGATTTTTACCAAAAAAACATCCAACAACATTTTAAAAAAGTTTGTCTCTTAAACAGTCCCATGTAATAATGAATGATAACATACTGTATATTATGATTTCAGGGCAGAGACTGAGACAGAAAAGGCGGGTGGTTATACCTCAACACTCCCATGTCTCCGCGCTTTACAAGATGCGTTATCTGGCCTCTATCACGCCAGCTGACAAAGCGAGGATGCTGTTGTGGATAATGTTATTGTACTTGATTAAATGTTCTGTTGATTTTTTGTTTTATTCAATTTGGTATATATTGTCTGGTCAGGGCTGTATAACAAACGTTTAGGCACAGTTTTAAGGGTGCCTAGAAGTATGTACTTATTTGTTCGTATTTTTCGTTTAAACATTTAGTCATTAATTATTTTAAAATATAAGGTTTGTATATAAACATAATACATATCTCATGTATATAATATGAGTTGAAAAGGAAGCGTGGAGTTCTAATACATCTTTCAAATAATGTAAATTGTAGTTATTAATTCAAAAGGTATTTTACTAAGAATGAAACATTCATAAATATATATTATTAGTGTATGTAGAAATTGGCTAAACCCGCGTATAGACATACAAATGTGAGTCCAAGGTGTTCATACATGTTATGTTCATGCGATCGCTTATGCAACATTAAAAAATATTAAAAACTACCTGTTGTCCGCAGCTTCGCCCGCGTTAACAGCCTTAGACGGATTGATGATGATTATTTTTATAGCCTAAGTTACTACCTATAACATAAGCTATCTTCCAGTGACAGTCCCGTCAAAATCGGCCCAGCCGTTTCCAAGATTATCCGGAACAAACAGACAGACAGACAAAAATCGTAAAAAATGCAATTTTGGTATATGTACTGTGTACACATCCATGTGCAATTAATAAAAAGCAGTTATTTTAATGTTACAAACAGATACTCCAATTTTATTTATCTGTATATATTAAATGTTCGTCTATAATTTTGAAGTTTTCTAGATATTTTCTAGTTTATTGAGAAATATTTAAGATTTGTAATTGTAAATGTCTAATTTTCCTATAATATATTTCAAGGCACAGATGTGAATTAAACTATTTATTTTGGGTACAGGGTGTAGATGTTTTCATGTTATGTCACGGCTGGCCCTCAAACTTTGCAATTTTATTGAATAGGTGTTATAACAACACATTCTCTCATCATACTTTCAATTTCTTTTTCAACCAAATAAAATACAAATGTCTACTATAAATTATCATGCGATGTTGTATTTCCTATTGTACTAAATTTGGGTGAAATAAATTTTTTAATTTTTTAAAGGACTTTTATTTCTACCTACACCTGGTGGCTGGTTTGGATAACGCGAGTAAAGTAGGTTACTACCTAGTACCTAATCTGTATCGTCATTAACACGTGATCCGCATTTATTTATGGGAAAAAACCAGCTTGTCAGAGTATTAACAATCGAATTAGTTAATCAATGAATGAATCTTAATCCATCCAATAATAAAACCTAATCCATGAAATTACAATATTATTAGAAAACTGAAATAAAATACGAACACAAAGGCAACTCTCTTCCCAACAACCTTAAGACTAACTGTTTCTAGATATGAAAAATATTTTAAACGGATTATTTACCATATTTTTCACTTGGAACGACGGGTGCGAGGGAAGCGCTGTGCCGCGCTCCCGGCTGCATGGGTACCACCATCTTGTTACCGGTGCGAGGGAAGCGCTGTGCCGCGCTCCCGGCTGCATGGGTAGGTACCACCATCTTATTACCGGTGCGAGGGAAGCGCTGTGCCGCGCTCCCGGCTGCATGGGTACCACCATCTTGTTACCGGTGCGAGGGAAGCGCTGTGCCGCGCTCCCGGCTGCATGGGTACCACCATCTTGTTACCGGTGCGAGGGAAGCGCTGTGCCGTGCTCCCGGCTGCATGGGTAGGTACCACCATCTTGTTACCGGTGGGAGGGAAGCGCTGTGCCGCGCTCCCGGCTGCATGGGTACCACCATCTTGTTACCGGTGCGAGGGAAGCGCTGTGCCGCGCTCCCGGCTGCATGGGTACCACCATCTTGTTACCGGTGCGAGGGAAGCGCTGTGCCGCGCTCCCGGCTGCATGGGTACCACCATCTTGTTACCGGTGCGAGGGAAGCGCTGTGCCGCGCTCCCGGCTGCATGGGTACCACCATCTTGTTACCGGTGCGAGGGAAGCGCTGTGCCGCGCTCCCGGCTGCATGGGTACCACCATCTTGTTACCGGTGCGAGGGAAGCGCTGTGCCGCGCTCCCGGCTGCATGGGTAGGTACCACCATCTTGTTACCGGTGCGAGGGAAGCGCTGTGCCGCGCTCCCGGCTATATGGGTACCACCATCTTGTTACCGGTGGGAGGGAAGCGCTGTGCCGCGCTCCCGGCTGCATGGGTACCACCATCTTGTTACCGGTGGGAGGGAAGCGCTGTGCCGCGCTACCGGCTGCATGAGTAGCACCATCTTGTTACCGGTGGGAAGGAAGCGCTGTGCCGCGCTCCCGGCTGCATGGGTACCACCATCTTGTTACCGGTGGGAAGGAAGCGCTGTGCCGCGCTCCCGGCTGCATGGGTACAACCATCTTGTTACCGGTTTACTTGTTACCGGGGTTGTGCCGGCCGGCGGCCCAATTTGGCTGCAAAGTAGCATGGCAAGGCTCTTACTTTTTTTCGCGAGGTTTGAGGGCGTTCGCAGCTGTTCTCCGTTCGGAGTCGGTATTTTGTCCCGCGACACTTCAAGCCTCGTTCGCGCGGCTTTCACGGCGCGGGCTGCACCGCCAGTTCGCTCCTGACTACTGAATATTGATGTGTACTCGATCGGTTACGATAAATTTCAGTCATCCACCATCTTCGTCTCCTACGATTTCTAATTCTTTTCTTATTTTGTAGGTACAAATAGTTATATATATGCTGCTATAGCAAACAAATTTATTGCAGCAGCAGCTTCCCCATCCATTTCATGGCAGGTTTCACTCATGAATGTGCGGCCCGTGAATGTAGAGTGGTCTGCCGTGAATTCACTGCGCGAATTCATGGGGTAGTTTCACGGCTCTATAATTATGTAGAGCCGCAGTCAGAATGTAAGAGGCAACAATATTCGATATGCATTTTATATAAAACTTGTTATTCCCCGCTATTTTACTCGCCCCAAAATGTAAAAATCTGCTCTCTGAACTAAATCGCCTTTCTTAATAATTAGGCTTTCAAATCCAAAATAAGTGCGTTTAAACAAACCTGCTCGATGAAACAAACAAACAATTTCATTAATTAATTAATGGCAAATTTTATTTCTAGTTGAAAAGATTATAATATTTGAATCATTCGGTATACGACACGCTCAATTCTTAAGCAGCAAATATTTCATCCATTTTATTTTACGTAACAATTAATTTCATATTAAATTAATATTCCCTGTCCTTAAGAAAAGTTAAATTAAATTTGTTATAGGTTGTGCTTGTGGGATCTTACTCGCGCGATTTCTCTATTACAAATGCCTGGTTCTGGATTAAGAGGAGGTGTGACTAGAAGCCAGACATATTGATGACCAGGTAATAATGAAGCAAGAAACGTAATAAGTAGTAGTAAATAAATGAAAGATTCAGTAAGAAATTCCGACGAAGTGGTCCTGTATTGGGCCGAATCAATTATTGAATAAAAAAAAATCCTGAACCCGCCATTGATCGATCCATGTGAGTGGAAGATGATGATAACGATAACAAGATACTATGAAACCATTTCTTAATACGAATGAAACTAGGTAACTGGAATCTATCACTCAATAGTAGTAAGATCAGTTTTCTTTACAGAATCCTTGTCTCACAAAAAGGCCATTTTGATAAATAAATTATTACTACACTCGGTTTCTTCATATCACAAATAAAGCAGGAATGATTTTATTCTTATATTTTGTTGATCGCAACTCTGTTATTGTATTTTGTCTATTATTAGTGTAACATCATATTGTCATTTCCAAATGACAGCCAACCTAAAATTGATATTATTCCTTGATACGGAGCTTGGCTACAAACTCCAACGTAGCAAAGTGTAGAGGTAGCAGGATACAATTAGCATGTGAAAACACGACGCGTCCCGGCGCTGCCGCAGGCGCCGTCTAATTGGCCCTGTGTAAACTTACCCTGTTATCGGTCCGCCCCGGGCGATACCCGCTACAAATGTGGAGACCACTCTTTTGAGAATACTTCTTCATTAAGGACGTTTCATAACGTTTGTGTTTCTCATTTTTAAGGTTCGGATGACTCCATTCGTCAATGTCTGACATAGGATCATGAAATTTGGTATATGGTTATATGCAAGTACTTTGGATAATTACTAATTAGTTGGCCTTATCATCCGCCTATATGAAAACGGTATAATAGAAAATGATTTAAATACAATATATAATCAGGAAATTATGTACATTGCAAGGCTCAAAAGGAATACATAGTTTAGTACTTTTCACTGTTGATTCAAATTAAAAAGATAAAGAGTGTTATGTTGTAAGGAATATTCATTTTATTCATTTTATCTACCAATCATTCTATGATTGGTAGATAAAATGAAGCCTATTTATTTCCATCTTTTAGTCGCTTTTAGTAAATTGATAATATTCTGATACGCTTGGTTGAAACACTATTACAGGAATATCAACAAAAAAGGCCCAATTTATAAATATTATAATATTAGTAAAGTTGTCTCCACACTAGCTTATCCCATACAAATCCGCCCGCCTAGCGCTAATATTGACTTCTTATTACGGCACGGTAACCATACCGATTGCGGGCACTCTCGTATCTCGACGAATTTAACTACCCTTCTATTAAAATAAACCCAATCATAATGGACATCCTACAATGTTATCGAATATAACGTAATACATTGCGCATTATTCATGCACGTAGTAATTTAAGATATTGAATAGTAAGCAATGTATTACGCACTAACTGAAAATATATCTTACTATTTGACTGTACTCGAACATGGTAGGTAGATAACGCATAACGTTGTAACGATAGAGATACCGCCCGATATTGTAATATTGTATAGAGTTTAGCACTAATGCTAACTATTGTCTGCGGGCTTCAAGGGAATCTCATTATCTTAAAAGTGTTTTAGGGATAAAGTTTAAAATTGTTTAAAATAAATATATTTTTTAATTATTGGATTCTTTCAATGGACGTTGTTTCAAAAGTTGGGCGTCCACAGTTTTACTAATATAATTATTTGTTTAGCTGTTGCGTTAACTTATTTTTAGAGCCGTATCCCGATTAATGATGATTATTTTTATAGCCTAAGTTACTCCTTATAACATCAGCTATCCAGCCAAAGTCCGGTCGAGACGAAAAAATCAGCCCAGCAGTTTCAGAGATTAGCCGGAATAAACAGATAGACAACAATAAAAAAAAATTATTTTTGATGCAAGTACCTTATTTACTTTCATATGCATTTGGTATAAAAGCTGTTAATTTAAAATTACAAACAGACAATTTCAATTTTATTTATTTGTATAGATTACTACTTTCGTCTACTGTCTTTTCTCGTGTGAGGGAGACAAAACAATGAGTTATCTAGCCCTGACACAAAAAAAAAAGAAATTCTAATAGAGTCTGTACACATTAACTCTACTTATGTAAAAAATAAAGCGTAGGTACGAACTAGACCGTCATATGATATTATCTCAGTCTAGTCACGTCTAGTTGGTGAACCCATTTTACGTCGGGTCTGGGGTAGACCGAAGAATAGACGGTCAAGGATTTTGATAATTAGACACACCATGTACTACGTGTGATGACCGAGTGATGTGACGACAATTTCATCACTCGGTTACGATATTTAACAATCAATTATAATTATATCTTTTTACGGAATTTACAGTTATCATGATCATGATAATAGGATTAAATATACATCGGTAGGAGTACCATATTTCCCCACCATGGTTCAGGCCTTGACGTGGCGGTAGGGCTCAGTAGCCTAGGGTGAGCCCAGCACCTTGGGCGAAGCTAATTGAGCCGAGGGGGCTCTTTATACCCCTCTTATAAGAGGGGAAAAAAGAGCAGGGGGCAAGGGGGGAGGATGGGAACCTCACCCCATTGTACTGTCCCGACGTTGGGAGGGGTTGTTCTGTGGGGCGGGACAACCCCTCTGTGAAGGTGGCGTCGGTCCCATGCGGGGCTGACTAGCCGTCGAGGTGCCCTGTTAGCTTAACAGATCCGGGGTACCTCAACAAGGCGGCACTGGTGGCATGCACTCGCCGGGTTTTAGTAGGTAGAGCTGCGTCCACTTACCATCTTTCGGGCGCAGCGAGTCCCACATACCCGCCTGGGGAGACCTGACCAGAGCATTTCCCGGCGTGAAAGAAAAAAAAGGAGTAAGTACCATATTTATACTGAGGTAGGAAGCCACCGGTGAAGAAAAACATCGTGGGGAAACCTGCACGCCTGATGAGATAAGAGTCTTTGAAAGTGTGAAGTTCATCAAGCCGTATTGGGACAGCGAATTTGACAACCTGATTTCGAGGAGGCCCGTGCCCAGCAGTGGGACATCATCATCATCATCAGCCTCTATCCGTCCACTGCTGAACATAGACCTCCCTCAATGAACGCCAAGACGGCCGAATGGCCGACCAAAACTTCGTCTACCTAAACGTGGCCCCCGCCCTCCACTCTAGAACCTTATTGCCCCATCGGCCATCCGTTCTCCTGCCACTGCCACTTCAACGAGCTAATTCTTTGCGTGATATCAGTAGGTAGCCTTAGTTCTCTGGCGGATGTCTTCGTTCCATAAACACATAGCATAGACGCTCCATTACACGTTGAACTACGGCAAACTTACGAACCAGTCGTAAATTTAGAGGCCACGTTTAAGCCCCGTAGGTCATCACGGGGAGAACGCATTGGTCGAAGACTTTCGTCTTCAAACTCTGCGGTATAGACATAGTGGGACATAAAGGGTTGATATTATTATTATTATAGGAGGCATGTGTTTTGTGCGCCACACCTATTTTCATGGGTACTACCATCCTTTTCATTTCTTCCGGGACACTTTTATGTAAGGAAGGGCATGGCAGACACTGTAACCGAGGACTAGGTAGGTTATAACCCATGGACAAATTGCATTAAGTGAGCATCATCATCACTTAATGCACTTAGCATTAAGTGATGTTTATATCCTTTTTTGTGATTCGAATAAAATTGAGCCAGGTGTATTAAAAAAATAATAAAGTGCAGTGAAAAGCATATGAATAAAACAAACATTAAATGTACAGTTTTACTGATAAAAACTGCAACGACTAAAAGATATACTAGAGATAAAATGATACGTTTATAATTAAGAGATAACTACGATAGTATAAATAAAAGCTGGTCCTAATTAAGGGTATTTATTAGTGAGGTTATGCCATAATGAGATTGGCCTTGCTCATACTTCCAGTTGTACTCATAGCAGTAGCAGCTGATGTGGTCGGTGATACTGAGCCACTGCCCCTGGCTGAACTGTGTGATGAAGAAAAATGCCGGCCACCCAGTTGCAGGTGCTCATCAGTTGACATCCCTGAAGGTCTAGAGCCTAGGAATACCCCGCAGGTACATATCGTATACAATCTTATCGGTATACGTAAAACACGTGTATAACACGTGTTGAAGTTTTTACAATATACCTCTTTACGTATAGGCTACAGCAACACCCTCGTGATCATAGATGCTGGAAAATCCGTAGTTTTATTGTAATTTGTGGTCATAGCGTAAATATTTAAAAACAATAATATTATGGTTTATTAAAGTATCATTTAAACACCAATGTAGACTTAAACCTTAAAAATCTAAATACTAAGGCATTATTAATAATATCTTAATTAATAATAACTTTTTATTTAGATTTTTATGACTTAAACTTTATTTTGATTTTTGATTAAAACATAAAAAGTGTTGTAAAATATTAATACAGATCAATAAAAATTTTGTTTCAGTCCATGAATGATACTAGTATTTAAATAGTTTTTAAATTATTTTGTATCCATTCGTTCTAGTGACGTCATTCACCGCTGTATTACGGCAGGTATATGACGACACCGCTATTGAAGGAAACCATAGCTTTAGTACTGGGTGTAATTTAGCTTTATTTCTTTTAGTATTATTTTTATTTCTGTCTCCAAAATTCAATTTTAGTTACTGCCTTAGAATAATTACACTAGTTACTGCTTTTATTTTTTATTCTTTAATTTCAGTTCGTTCTCTTGACCTTCGACAATGCGGTCAACGTTATCAACATTAATACCTACCGCAACATCCTCTACGGCCGCACAAACAGCAACAAGTGTAAAGCGGGAGTCACATTCTACGTAAACCATGAATACACCGACTACACTCTCATCAACGAACTCCATAATCAAGGCTATGAAATCGCCCTCAAATCCATCTCTTACCAAACCCCACAAGACTATTGGAGGGACGCCAGTTACGACACTCTAATGCTGGAATTTGCAGATCAGAGGAAGCAAATGGCTCACTTTGCTAATATTTCCGAATCTGAAATTCATGGTTAGTTCTTACATACTTACTTACTTACTCTGCTGGCTCAACGACCCGAAGTGGATCTTGGCCTCTGATACGAGATGGCGCCACCGCGCCCTGTCTTGTGCGATCTCCCAGTTTACGGCGCTCAGGTCGCGTATGTCTTTAGTTACTCCGTCCTTCCAGCGATATTTGGGTCGGCCAACTGGTCGGCGGCCGTCCCTTTTACGCCCTTCTCACCGCCCTGTCAGCTGGCATTCTCTCCAGATGCGCCAGCTACCGGAGTCTAACGGATTTAAATTCTCCTATAATGTTGGGCTCGGACACCATATCTTCAAGCTAGTTCTTACATAAGGTTGTTAATATAAATTGCGGCGGAGGACTCGGCCCAGCACACCTTCGAGGTGTGCCCAAGATGGGTGGCGCTGCGTCGCGATCTGACGTCGGTTGTCTCTTCCAAGCGTCATCGTGACGACGAGTTGTGGTCATGGGCGACGTCGACCACTTACCATCAGTCGGCACGTCTATCCGTTCGCCTATCCAACGTTAATAGCAAATGAAAATAAATCAAATATGTACTCATAATATCATTAACCTCTTTAGCTCAACGCCTCTGATATAATTTTACACTAACCATAATTTGATTATATTTTACATTTAAGGAATACAAAGCCCCTTCCTTCAACTAGCTGGTAATGAGACCTATAAGATGTTGGTTTCTGCCGGTTTTCGTTACGACTTGTCTTGGACTACCATTACTCATGCGAATCCGGGATTATGGCCTTACACCTTGGACTACGCATCGATCCAGGATTGTGTATCGCCTCCCTGTCCGACTGCGTCCATACCTGGTGCCTGGGTGGTCCCGATGATCGCTTGGTTCGATCTGAACAATACCCCTTGCGCTGTGGCCAGTTCCTGCTTCATGCCGTAAGTTTTAGTTTGGTTTTTTTGTTGAAGTAGTATCCTCATAATGTTATAACGATGAAGATATGAATTTGGATATTTTATTATCACAATATGTTGTATTTTCTATCTTGGTATCAAGTTTTCAACATACTTATATTATTTGATTTTATACTATGAATCCATGAGATACAAGACAAATACGTGATAGCTTTAGAGCGCAAAAATGCGTCACTTTTTATATTTTAATCGAAAAACTAACTAATAGTTCTTACATAGATTTAAAATAATGGAATTGGAATACAACTTCCATTCCGTATTTTACTACTTCAAACGGAGAGTAATAAATTACTTTCCTTCAGTACCTTGGTTCGAAAAAAAATATATTAATGTTAATTAAACAAAAGATGTGAGCGACGATGGCCTAGTGGGTTCGGCCTCTTGAGTGAGAGCCGAGAGGTCCGGGTTCGATCCTGACCCTCCCCCCCAGTGACGCCTAGAAATGGATTTTTCTAAATTTCTATGTGCCCCTGAACATGAAACCATCGCTTGCTCACCGATAATAATAATTATTTATTATTATTATTATCGGTAATATTAATTTATTTAATAAAAATATTTAATAATAATAATTTATTCAAGAAAAGTACATACATAGTAAATTATATAGAAACATAAGGTACAATTTGCATTAATTGTATAAGATTAACGATAGTGCCTGAACTAGGATATTCTGTGTTTCAGGCGACAACTAGAGCTTACATTATTAGCTATACAAACTGGATCAATAAATCAATAAATTACAAAATTATAAACATTACAAAACATTCTTATTCAGTTTTTGAGATTAATATAAAAATATCTAATTTAAAAATAACATTAGTTATTGTAAAATATTAAGTACTTCCTATTGTAACACTATAAGTAATTTCTCTGTCTCCTCGTAGGACAATTTTTGTAGACAGTTTTTGAGGCTTCTTTTACAGTTAAAATAGTTAAGTGCATATATACTAGTTATTGCATTTACTCTATTATAAATCAGTGAACCTAAAAATATATAAAATTTTGTCGCAAATGTATGTTTTACATGTGTTTTTAACGGACAAACTATATCTTTCCGCCTTTTGCCCATATATTCCGAGTTGAAAGGTAGGGCTGTGTGCTGTTTTAGGACTACGTTCAATATGAACAGTTGACGAACGGTTAGTACTTTAAATGATTCATAAAGAAGTTCAGTTGGGAAAAGGTATGGACGGAAGCTACATACTTTAATGATCGTTCTCTGTGCTCTCTCAATGGTCAATAACAGTGTTTTACCCACTCCTCCCCAAGACGTAATGCAATAGTTAAGTATAGATTGACATAGAGCAAAATAAACTTGCCTTATTAATTGTTGGTCTGATATATGTCGTAGCTTTTTGAAAATAAACATTAACTTATATATCTTATGACTTAAATCATCTATATGGTATTTGAAGGACAAATTTTCATCTAATATAATGCCTAAATACTTTAATTTATTTATTATTCCTATGTTAGGACATGTGCATTCAGTATTAGTGGAAGGAGTTGAACAGTGGTGAGCATACAACAATTGGTTAGTTAAAGATGGAGTGCGTTTGCGTATCGAGAACTTTATGTATTTTGTTTTTTCTGCATTCAGTGTTAGGAGATGAGTCTGAAGCCATTTGTTTACAATATTAAACCCGTGCTGTGCACACTTGTAAACTTTATTTTCTGTGTCAGCTGAAAAAAGAAGTGCAGTATCATCAGCGTAAGATATTGTTATGCCATGTTTTAATTTTAGTTCACACAGATCATTGATGTAAATTAAAAATAATGTTGGCCCTAAAATACTTCCTTGAGGAACACCATACTGTGGATTATTTAGGTATGAACTGAAAACATTGTCAATCTTTACACACTAACAGCGGTCCTGTAAGTAGCTTTCAAATAATTTAAGTTGTGTGCCCCTTATACCTACAGTTTCTAGTTTACGCAAAAGGATTTCGATAGAAACAGTATCAAAAGCTTTAGCTAGGTCAAGGAATATACCAATTACATGATTACCCTTATCCAGTTCTTGGGAAATGTGATTTGTCAAATTGTGTACTGCGTCAGCAGTAGACATTTTGAACCTAAATCCAAATTGATTCTTCTATAATATCAACTTATTTTCTAAGAAGTTGAGCAACCTAATGTTAATGATTTTTTCTAATATTTTTGATAAAGTTGGTAATATTGAGATTGGTCTATAATTTGTGACATCCTGTTTGTCACCAGATTTATAGATAGGAACTATGATAGCTTTTTTTAAACATTTGGGAAAATAGCCTTCAGATAGACATTTCTGAAAAATATGTCAACGGCTTAGTCAAAATATGCCTACAATTCTTTATTATTTTACTAGATATATTATCCCATCCAACTGCACAATCGTCTTTTAAGCACATAATAATCCTTTCTACTTCGGCTTCATCGGTTTCGATAAGTGAGAAAGATGTGATAATATTAGAGCTGCACGTCAAGGGAGTGATAGATTGACCTTGTAATTGGCTTTGCACTTTATTTGCTAGGTCCGAACCCACATTAACAAAGAAATTATTCACAAAATTTGCTGATGTTAATTCTGACGAATGATTTTTTAACAAACTTGAGGAAGATTCATGCTTCTTCGTTGTATATGTTATGTCCCTAACATGTTTCCAGATCCGTTTACTATTATTTCCAGCTCGTTCTAGAAGGTTTTTATCGTAATTATTTTTGATATCTTTTAGTAACTTATTACAAAAGTTCCGATATCTTTTATATGATGTTTGCAATATTAGGTTTCCAGGGTTAGATCTAGATTTCATGTGTAATTTATCTCTGTGCCTTATACAACGAAGAAGACCAGGTGTAATCCACGGTTTAATATTAAAATTTTTACATGTAGCGCGAGATACTAACGTATTTTCTTTAATTGCGAATTTTACTTTTTGTATTAAATATAACATACAAAATTCTATGTCAGCGGAACTATAAATCGGAGTAAAATCGACGTTACATAAATCCTCTACAAGTTTGTTTATGTTTAGTTTAGAAATGACACGGTTATGGTTTTGTCTAGGTAGGCTACAATTAAATGTTACTAGGGCAGCATTATGATCGGTTATCGCCGAGTTTAAAATGAGCGTTAATGATGGATAAATTGATTTTACCATTACATGGTCTAAGCAAGAACCACTTTGATGTGTAAAGAGCATGTGGGCGGGGAGTATGCCGTGAAAAGCACATAAGTTGAGATATTCCTGGACATTTGACTCGTTATTTCCTGAAATAATGTTTATATTAATATCTCCAATTAGAACGATGTTTTTATATTGTGATAAATTTGATAGGACATCATTCAAACTGTTAATAAAAGTTGATGTATTTCTGAAAGAAAGGTCTATATATACATAATATTGCAAATTCAGTTCCAATGTTTAATAATAAAGCACTACACTCCTGTATAGGTGGCTCTTCTACGGAAATATTTAACTGCTTATTAGTATAAATTACCACTCCATCGTTTTGATTGTAGTTACTTTTACTCATAAACATATTGTATCCCGCTAGTACTGGTACGTTATACTGTTTAGCAAGCCAACATTCGGTTAGTACAATGATATCGCATGTGACATTTAACCTCTGTTGAAAAATGTTGAAGTCGTTAAAATTTTTATAAATACTGCGAATGTTTTGTGTAAATATGGATAAGGGGTTAGTATAGTCAGTAAGATATTGTTTGCAGTTTTCAACTTCACAAACCTTTGAAACAGATACAGAGAAATTATCTTCTTCTTTTATTACATTAATCATTCTTAAAATATATATTTGTAAAGTAAATTTAAATAAATATAACTAAAAAGTGTATCTAAATAGGAGGTCGAATAGAAACTAGTCCTGTGGCGCTCTTAGGCGCCTTCATAATCAACCTTTTAATTTATATACCTTTTTTCGGCCTGAATTTTGGCAGGGCAGTCCGCAGAACCTGTGCTATGGCCACTTGGTTTTTTGAAGTGCAGGCATGTTGCACACTTCGGTTCTGATGCTTTTTTGGGGCATTCTTTTATTGAGTGTCCTTGCTCACCACAATGACTGCAGGTGTAGTTGGTATCCCGACACGACTTTGCTGCATGGCCATACTGTTGACACTTGAAGCACCGTGTAACCAAAGTGAAAAGTCCCTCACAGGGCACGACGACCAGTTCACAAAAAGTCTATCCTTCGATACGAGGACTTTACGTATAGCGGCTGGTATTTCAAAGATAAAGTTGCAGGTCTCAGCATTTTTCTTGCCCGATTTATGGCTCAGCCTACAAGAGTTTAGGAACGTTTCGATGGTGAGGTCTTTTAATTTATCGGCTAGATTCTGGTTATATATGCACATAAGGACTTCTGTCTCCGTCATGGATGAGGGCACCCCAATAACTATAACTCTGGGCTTACGCTTGCGCAATTCGTCGACAGTTAGTCCTGCGTCTGTAATGAGGGGAGATTGCTTGATCTTGTCGATGTCGTCTTTAGTCTCGGTACTAATTACGACACCCCCGTTTCTCGTTTTACGTAGGGCCCTCACCTGTAGCTTCATTTGTTCAGGGCAGATAATTTTTTGAACCAATGATTTGGTGTCAGCGCTGGACTTCTGCTTGTCGTTAGGGTAAATGGCAACTGAGCTCAAGTTGTTAGGCTGTATGTATTTATTGCTGCCTTTTTTAACCATATCGGCAAATGAAGATCCAGTGGGCGTCTTGAGCGTTTGCTCTTGCACGGTTTGTTTTATTTCCTGTGGTTGTTGGGACAGGTTGCGTTGGTCTTGTAAAACTCCCAGTGCAGATTGTATATGAATAGCCCTCTGTTTTAGTGCCTGGTATTGCACGGCCATCTGTGAAGTACCATGGCCCACTTTTCTGCAGAGGGATGAAGGAAACATCGTGAGGAAACCTGAATGCCTGATGAGATTAAAAGTCTTTGAAGGTGTGTGAAGTTCACCAACTCGCATTGGGCCAGCGCATCGGTGAACTATGGCCCAAACCCTCCTCGCCTGATTTCGAGGAGACCCGTGCCCAGCAGTGGGACATATAAGGGTTGATATTATTATTAAACAAATGATACTATCAGAGAAAAAGTCTTTGATCTGCGTTTGTAGTGGTAAAGTTGGTTGGCTTGGCTTACTTATCCATAATTTGCGGGTTCAAATCGAGCATAACGATATTTACATGATTTTTAAGCAGCTCATGATGTCTCTGCTATTGTAACAAAATATATCTGCATTCGAAAGATATTTATTTTTATTTTACGCGTACCTACGTCTCTTTTTTATCCTTCCGTTGTCTATAACCCATGTTCTATCTGCTTTTCATGCTTTTCAAGGTCTGTAAAAAAATAATTAATGATACATTTTCTACAGTCCGCCCTTTGATGACGAAGAAGGATGGTTGCGCTTCATCATCGAGAACTTCGAGCGGCAGTATCTTGGCAACCGAGCGCCGTTTGGAGTCTTCCTCAACGAGTGGTTCATCCGAACCTATCCTTCTGTTCAAAATGCATTCACTCGTTTCCTAAACCTTATTAACAACTTGAATGACGTCTTTATGGTAAGAAAAATATATGTAATTAAATTACTATTTAGTCTTTCTAATGACAATTATAATAATGCTAAATATTCTTGTAACACAATTATAGTTGATATTTTGATAAGAATAGAATGTGATTAATTTCTTCCTTCTATATAATAGAATAAGAATAAGATTTCCGTATTGACGGCATTCATGGATATTATTTTAATCAGTTATCTCGATTCAGTACGTGGGTAACACTGAAAATGTTTAGAACTGGCCAGTTACAAACATTTAAAATAAAAACTTTTTTTGAATTTCAATTTTGGAACTGTTTGGTAACCTAATGTAGTATATTGCATTCATTTGTCATTTGTTTTTGTGAATTTGCGGCAAATCTAAAACTCTTGTTACACGTGAAAATGAACATAACGCGAGAAAATTTTCGGTCAATGATTTATTATGACTTTCGTTGTGGGCTTACTCAACAACAAAGCTATGATAGGCTGCGATTAGCATTTTTTAATGAAGCCCCATCTCGTGCCACTATTTGCAATTGGTTTAACGAGTTTAAGCGTGGACGTAGCAATCTCAGTGATGATCCGCGTGAGGGACGTCCTTTAACAGCGACTACCGAAGATAACATTAGTGCTGTGCGACGCATGATAGAGGAAGATAACAGAGTGACCTATCAGCAGATACGGGCAAGCCTAGGCATTGGTATGAGTCAAGTTCAAAAAATATTACACGAACATTAAGGCGTCAGAAAGCTTTGTACCAGATGGATTCCCCATACTTTAACCGACGACCAGAAACGCCTCCGCATGGACTGGTGTCGCCAAATGTTAGATAAGTTCAACGGCGGTAACTCAAATGCTGTATTTGACATCATCACAGGTGATGAAAGCTGGATATATTGCTACGAACCCGAAACCAAAAGACAATCAGCTCAGTGGGTGTTTCCTTTCGAGGATCGGCCAACTAAGGTAAAGAAAGGAAGAAGTCAAGGAAAAAAGATGATTGCCTCATTCTTTGGTCGGAAAGGTCAGTTCGCGACAGTTGTGCTAGAAGATGGAAGGACAGTTACTGCAGACTGGTATGTCAATCGCTGTTTGTCTGTTGTCTTGGAAAAAATTCGACAGCAGCGCCCTCGAAGCAGGATCCTCCTTCACCACGACAATGCTTCAGCGCACTCCGCAAAACGGACTGTTGAATGTTTGACCATGGCAGGTGTCGAGATAATGAGTCATCCGCCTTACAGTCCTGACCTGGCGCCTTGCGACTTTCATTTATTCCCAAGAACTAAAGATAAAATTCGTGGTATTCGCTTTACGAGCCCTGAAGATGCGGTGAAAGCGTACGAAAATGCCATAGAAGAGCCTCCTAAGGAAGAATAGGCCCACTGCTTTTCTCAGTGGTTCCATCGAATGCGACGATGTGTAGAAAGAAACGGAGATCACTTCGAAAAACAATAAAAGTATTGGCAACTTTCTACATTAAGCCGTTTTTCATTTTCTAAACATTTTCAGTGTTACCTAGGTAACACTTTTCACGGGTTTATCACTAGGTTAGACGTTAATATTCGCACCCATGTATTTTTACGGAATCGAGATGATTTATATTTTAATTAATTATCTCGATCTAAATCTTATTTAATAGGCCAACTGGCAGACGTGCCACCGCATGGTAGGTCGACATCGCCCATGAACATAACCTAGTTTACCTGGAACTAGCCCAGGCAATTTATTTAATAATAATAATAATTTAAATAATAATAGTTGTTTTATTTTCATAAGTTTTGACGTGACAACGTCTTATGATTCGATGGAGCCGGCTGCAAGAATGAAAAAACATGACGTATGAGGCGTTACCTCGCTCTGAGGCGTTCCATTTCCTTATGACGTTGTCACGTTCAACTATCGTCAGTAACCCGACTTTACAGACAACCGTTTTTTTTGTTTTATAGGTAAGCACCAATGAATTGATAGATTGGATGGAAAATCCAGTTTCTGTTGATGAATACATGAGGAAGGATTGCAAGACAGTGTCAGAAGCAGCATGCGAACCATCTTCCTGTGGACCACTGAGCGCAAACCATACTGGAGTAAGTTACATATTTTATATAGTTTACACTCCCGTAGTTGGGTATTACAGTCTACACCCCACCATGGTTCAGGCCTTGACGTGGCAGTGGGGCTCAGTAGCCTAGGGTGAGTCGCTGCACCTTGGGCGAAGCGAATTGAGGGGGGGGGGCTCTTTGTACCCCTCTTATAAGAAGAGGGGACAAAAGAGCAGGGGGCAAGGGGTGAGGGTGGTAACCTCACCCCATTGTAGTATTGAGGGGTTGTTCTTTGGTGCGGGACATCCCCTCTGTGGAGGTGGCGTCGGTCCCTTGCGAGACTGACTAGCCGTCGAGGTGCCCTGTTAGCTTAACAGATCCGGGGCACCTCACCAAGGCGGCACTGGTGGCACTTGCCAGTCGCCGGGCTTTAGTTGGTAGAGTTGCGTCCATTTACCATCTTTCGGGCGCAGCGAGTCCCACATACCCATCTGGGGAGACCCACCCCCCAGGCGGGATGCCTCAGAGCAATTCCCGGCGTAAAAAGAAATAAAAAAAGTTGGATACTACAGGAAAGCCGAAGGATTGTTTATGCGTATCTGTATGTATGTTTGTACATATATATGTATGTTTCATCGTAGCGCCTAAACTTATCTGCTATTGATAAATGAGGCATCAATCGATTTTTTACTATGGTTCGATTAACACGGGCTAAATCTTTTACCGACTTTAAAAAGCAGACCAGCGTGGTGGTACTACTAGACTGTATTTAGGAGAGAAGGGCAGGAGAGGTAGTGTAATTGTACCGAGGGCTGAGGCTATAAGGAGGCGGCGCGGCTAGCCGAGGTCGAGCCTCGATCAGCCGTATAGAGGTTAGGGCTTCGGGTCAGACCGGCGAAGACCGAGAAGCCGTTCTTTTCCGCGGGACCCGGCGAAAATAACTCATATCTGGAGAATATTGGAAAGAAGTGAGAATAAGGAAGAGGGATGAATATCTGGGGCTCATCCTTGACGGAGGAATAGTATAACTGGCACCGAGACATAACATCTTAGACTCAGGAAAGGCAACACATTAATGAGTTCACTGGGCTAGATCCAGGTAGGTAAACTAGGTAATGTTCATGGGAGACGTCCACCACTTACCATCAGGTGACACGTCTGACAGTTTGCCTATCCAACTAACAATACAAAAAAGCAGAGCTTAAGTTTTTCGTGGTCGGATCATAGTTTTTAAGCTTTTTCTGCAGTGCTTCCGTCTGTATGGGTACCCCCATCCTGTTTGTTTCTTCTTTGAAACAGCATTGCTGTGTTTTCGAAACGAAGGGTAAGACATGCAGTGTAATTACTGGTAAAAGTCTCTGCTTAACATCTTACTTCACATAAATGAGTTGTCAAGGAGTTGAATTGGGTTCATTAATTTTGAACGATTTCGTTCTGGTTTATGGTCCTCATTTGCCAGTTTGTGTTTGGAACTAACAAAAAAGTGAAATACTAATTAAGCTTTAACTTGTTTCTAGTTGCTGTACTACATGCAAGTCTGCAACAGTTGCCCCAAGGTATATCCATGGGTAGGAAACCCCTTAGGTCTTTAGAAAAAATTAAATGTATATGTATATTATGTAATAAAAAATGTTTAATAAATTTTGAAATCACTTATTTAAGGTTAGGGAATAATTATCAAGTCATTGCTATGTTCAGCAGTGGACAGAAAAGGCTATGATGATGACAATGTTATACTGTCTCGTCGAGCATAGGCGAATCCGATACGAGTAGACACAAACCCAGATCGCGGTAACAGCGGTAGCACTACGCTAGATTGCTTGGGCACCGCGCGTGGCCCGCCTCCCTCTACAGAGGGAGGGATGTGGGCCGGCCCTCATGATGATAGGTTAAATTCAACCGTAAAAGATTCGTCAACCGTATCGGATTTGACTCCAAATCCTGCTCTCCCGAGCAGCGCGCGCGATGAACCGCGCCCCCTGCGGGGCGCGGAGTGGGGCGTCCCCGTTTCGAATATTTCTTAAGTGAGCCATCTGTTCACTTACTGTACCGATTGAGCTTAAAGGCCATCAGGCCGAAAAGTCTAGCCCTTCCGAAAAAAATAATCGTCGAGCATATAAACGGAATAGAGCGGTAATGGTCTATGATTTGTATGAAAACAAATATGTACCGCCAAATTTGTGATGCGACGCTGCGCCGGTTCTGCGCTCTGATTGGACGACGGATGGCCATTGGTGGATGATTGGCCGATGAGACGTACATACATAATATAACTGGTTGGTTGAATTGATATTACGTCAGTGACAAATCACTGACCAGCTCACATTACTACTCTATCCGGTTATGTGCACGATATGCTGTCATCTATAACATCTAAATGAATTGAGATAAATATAGTATACATCCTACTCATCCTAGTGATTGTCCAGGTAGGGATTCGAACCAAGACCTTCGTCAGTTCCGACTATGTTGTAGTGGTTAGATATTGTAATATAACATTAAGGTAGGCTCTCCAAGCTGACCTTAGCCCGTGTGATCAGGAGGACAACCTGTTAAGCAGTTTCGGAAATTTACGTGCGCTTACAGTGAGACAAAAAATGTGTTCTATTACCCTTTATCTGGCTACACTAATTTCATGAAACATCAATGAGTATGATATGAGAATATCCGTTAGATATATGTATGTCGTGTTAATTATTTGAATAAACTGACGTTAAATTTTAAATTAGCATATTCCATCGATACCCGTCTCCCGCCATTGTATGGTATAAATCCTTTGTTCTCTTGATGGCTTCTGACTGCAATCCGATCCAAAATGGCCTCTTGTAAACGTCATTGAGACAACATGGCGGTGGCAGTTATTGTTCAAACGCGTTCTAGAATCTATATGAAGAAAAAACTTTAAAATTTTAAGTATGTTATCTGAGTAAGAGTTTATATGAAGTAGTGAAGACTACATATTCATATTCAGGATAAAAATAAATAAATAATAACTAACAATAGCATCACGTTAACCTTCATCGTGGTAAGCAAAAATACTAAGGAAGTCGAAAATAAATATAATATTTTAAGTGTATGTAAGTATATTATTTAAAATGTATAACCTCTGTGGCTATGGCAATGGTTAGCGCGTAGGTGCTCAAGCCGGAGGTAGCGGGTTCGAATCCCGCTGGGGAACAAAAAAAGTTTTCTGTGTTCCTGGGTCATGGATATGCATTAAATATGAGTATAATATAATAAAAAACTTAAATATATGTATAGTATTAAAAGTATTAAATATATTTCCGTTGTCTGGTACCCGTAACACAAGTTCTTCGAGAATTTACACGCCGTGTATCATTTTGCGTCTAAGGAAATCTATATGTTGTAAGAAATCCCTGGTCATGTTCTCGGCGTTTAATCTTTGCCTGTCTAACATAAAAAGCCTGAACGAAACTAGATGCTCGTTTCGTTACATAAAGTTAATATACCTAGCGGAATAGAGGAACAGACACGAGCTGTCAAACGAAACCGAAATGATTTGACATTTGTGTGCGTCAAAATTGCTTATGAGTGCGTGTAGTGATGTATATCATGTCGCTTCATCAAGCATGTACCTAACCAGAATAAAGTGGTAATGTTATGTGTTTTGTATGAAATCAAATTCCTCCAAATTTGTGCTGCGACGCTACACCGGTTCTGAGCTCAGAAAGCTGAAAACTGATTAGACGACTGATGGCCATTGACGATTGGCCGATGCGACGTAAATACAGATAACTGGTTGGTTGAATTGCTATTACGTCTGTGACAAATCACTGACCAGCTTCGAAATTTTATGATTATCACATTACTACTATATCCGATTAGGTATATGCTCGATGTTATGCTAAAATATCGATGTGAATAATATTTATTAGTTAAGTAATAATAGTATTAATAGAACTTAAATAGAATTGGGTTTTATAGCGTTCCGAAGTGGACCGGCTTCTTGAATACTCGTAAGGATAGGATAAATACGAAACATTAGGCTTGTTCGACGTGTTCGATAGTTTAAGTGGTGTATCTATTTAAGAGACGGCAGGGACAGATTACAGGTACAGTGTCCGCGCTGTCGTACCTGGGATAATCTCCCACTTTTATTTGACGTACGCCCTTTTGCCTTGCGCTGGTCACGTACGCCACCACGCATCCCTGAATGCGTATTATAAATGGTACTACTGTCTAGAAAACCCAAGGAGACGTAGGTCGAAATGCAACAGTATAGTGGGCCCTCGGGAGACGTAGACTGAATGAAACAAAATATCACTTTCACTTTGCTCCTAATTCTCGGCTCTTGACTATTTCACTTCTTACAGCTCTTCGTGTAGCCTCTTCGATGGGTATGCTGCAACTCCCAAGTAAGCCCAAATTTAAATCGATATTTATAAGGGTTGGCATTATCAGTTATTTTCCTTATAATATTACCGTGAGCCGAGATCTCAAATGTTTATTTATTATGTTTTCTATATAACCCTTATAATATTATATACATTTGAATAAACCTACTGACATCATTTATAAGATAAAACATTAATTACATACATATCTTTGCACAATAAAATATTACAGATCAAAAACCTGTGAACTTTGAATAGATTAGGTAACTCACTTTTTTACGTATTCATCAATAACTTTAAACATATAATAGTTTTAAGATATCGTCTCAAATCTTGTTGTGTTATTATTGGCAAATTGAATTCTTTCTTTTGACATTAGTTTTAAATTGATAATGTAATTAATTAAATTTTCAATTTTTCATATAAAACTCTTACCTACTATCAAGTTTTCTTTATAACTCGTCTAAATTTGACCTAATCTGAGTTCTATTAGATTCATAATACAAAATAAACCTAATAAGAATTTTATAAATCCTCATCCTATTCAAAATCCAATAAAAAAACAAAGAGCTTGCATTTAATTGCTTGAAAAGCAGATTTCATCAAAATAAGTTTCGGTCCTCACTTCTGTAAATACCTATGTTTCTCCAAAATGCTTACTGCATAAACACGAATAAGTTTTCGTGATATTCCAGTTTGGACGATCAATTAATCTAAGCCATGCATTTCTAGTATCCAGGTTAGTAGAAAATCTGAAAGATACATAAATTATATACTAATTATAATAACAGTCAAAAACTGATAAGTACCTATGGATCAGTCAAGTATCTAAAATAGGTTCACATTCCCAGGTGATTCCTATCTCTACCTCATATAAGTATTTTGACATAAGTAATAGATATTCGTTATAGACAGTGGACACGAAATATCGATAACTTGATGCAGCCCTAGTGTAAAACGAAAATTATTTCTTTCACACAAAATATTCGTAAATTCTACATTATGTGTATTCAATCTTTGTTTCTTACATAGATAAATGTTTATAGAAGAGAATTATCATATTTACTCATTACAATTCGAAGCGTATTAGCAAAAATAAATACCATGTTTGGAGGTGTCGATTTGGAATAATTTACCTGTGAAATGAACATTTTTAGGGGTTATTTCGCTGTGTTTGTACAGAAATCAATCACTGAACAAGTCACCATGTTTCTGAAGCACTATTTCTCAAAAATATTCACGATTTCACGTAATATCACAAAAATTCACAAAGCTTAAATTGTCAGCATGACAGATTATGCCGAGAAATGTCAAACAATTACAAAAATGGTTCTGTTACGTCGCAGCACGCATCTCTTTTTATCACACGGTGTTGTTGCTAGTGACATCTCACTCGCTCAGCGTTTTGTTCCTCTATTCCGCTAGGTATATTAACTTTATGTTTCGTTATCACCTACTTACCTAAATTCAATAGAAATGAAACCAAACTATATCAAATGAACATTGTAACCATAATTTTATCTATTCTATTTCTTTTTTATTGTGTGTCCAGTATATTTAAAAATGTATATAATACTTTAGTTACCTTGTACTCTAAGTAACATAAATGTAGTTTATACTATAGTTTTAAAGGTTAAAAATTTTCAGTATGACTTAATCTAAGTAAGTAATTTGCATGGTTTGTGAAAAATTTCAAGTTTTTATAAATTGCAATTATTATATTAAAAGTAGAAGCGGTATAAAATATCATTGTAAATGTAATTTAAAAAATAATAATATACGCGTAAGTCGTAACCGAAACCACTAGACACTATAAAATATGATATTATAATATAGTTATTATTTAAAATATTATCAATTATAGTTAGCACTGCAGATTACTAATTATTATTTAAGGCGGGCCTTTCCCGATAAACGGCATTTTGAATTCTGTTTTATTTTGAAAACTAAGCCGATTTAAGTTTTGAAAAAAATATATGTTATTTAACACTCCTTCATCATAAGATTTCGATCGTTCCATACACGATTACTTATATTTTGCTGCATAAAAAAATGCAAAGATAGGTCAAAATTGAGATGAAAAAACCATTTTATTTGAGTAATACAGGTTCTGTACAATAAAACTTATACCATAATAAACCTTGTAGGAAATGTGATTTAAAACGGTCGTCATAAATTATTTTTTATAAATCCCTCCCTTCAATTAAATAAATATGTGTTTTCACTCGCTGCCAAAACGCTTGACGCGATTTCGAGCTCCATACTAAATTCAGTTCTCGGACAGCCCCGCCTTAATAGAAAAAAAAAAACCAACCAGTAACAGGGACTGCCGATAGAAGTGAAAACAAAACAATTAAATTCAAATACTTATAATACAGGCTGTAAAAGATTATGACATAATTTAGAAGTAACATAATTTGCTAAACAAATATTGCATAATCATAAATAAATAAATCAAACGTCAAACTGCGTCTCCAGCGGCTCGCGTGCGGTGTCGCGAGTTTGGAGATTTTATCTTATCTAAAAGAAGTTAACACTTCAAAAACATTATTCCTTATTGGCATCATAGACTATAATATAGTACGAAATAGTACGAGTTTATAGAAATTTACAGTTTATGGAACACATTCTAATATTGTAATTTTTATGTTCTCATGAAATACTTCGCAAGCATGTAAGGTAAACTATTCTTTTTATACATAATATCAAAAACGTTGTTGTAAAGTTATTTTTAGATACATAATTGATAACAGGGCATTACGGCTATTCGTAAGGTAATTTAAAATGAAGATGGTGTAAATTACCGTCTTGAAATATATAGTATGGACCTGTCAACAATAAATATTTACATAGAAATCATCATCATCATCAGCCTTTTTCCTTCCATAGGCCCGCAACTCACATTCATGCACGACCGGCAATAGCAAAGATATCGTTGTCCCATCTTGTTCCGCCGTCCTCCGATCGTAACCCCCGCTCTGGAACTCTATTGGTCCACCAGCTGTTAAGAGCATCACAAATAAATGTACCGCATAGAATTACATGAATACATTTCATTAATCATACTGTTAATTAATATTATCGATTTTTCCCACATCTGGTCACGAATCATCTTCTCGAAATCAGGCGAGGTACAGCTAGAAAGAGATAATTCGCCTAGAGTTCAATGTTAGCTATTATCACACACCAGCAACATTTTACAGAGCCTTAATTGCTGAAGATAATAATTTACTTCAAATAACATCTAAATTATCCTCCTCGTAGCAGAAAATATGGTTACACTATTCCCCAAAATCTAGTCGAGACAAGCGAAAGAATAATGTATAAACTTCCACCGGTGCGATTTTATATCCGTTATAAATTATTCGCGTAATAGCGAGAAACAGATTAATAAGCAGTTAAAATGTACAATTTAGTCAGACAAGTTTACACGGGGTTTTATAAAGACGGATGGTTCTGGTACGGAGCGCTGAGTGATCCGAAAACACCGCGATGATTGAGAGCTGATATAATCCAGTATTTTGATAAATAAATAAAGTTATAGGGATGTACTATTTATTTGTCGATAGAAATTTGTCGATACGTTTAATGCTAATGATGACACAGTTATACTTTACAAAAATATAAAAAATTAAGCCTGACTTAACCACATCAGTTCGTTCGTCCATCCGTTTTATTTTAAATTGCATCAATAATTAGTATAAGCTTTGCTTTAAATTTTCATTGTACATTTTGTTAAAGCGGATTCAACACAAGCAATTATCTAATCGATCAAGTATAAATTGAACCTACGATAAGATATAAATAAAAGAGTAACAAAATGAATACTATAAAAGATTTTAAGAATAAAACTGAAAACATGGTAAATACTTATCATGTTTTAAACAGTGTTAGAATATAATAAAATATAAATACGCCCATGGGACGCGTTTTTAGCTTGTTCCGTTAAAATTATGTATGTATTATATCAGGTAAACCGACTGTCCGATTGCCCCCTCTTCTATATAAAAAAGGCACAAAAATTGAACCTGGTACTATCATTCGTTTCCATTCAAAATTACTTTGATATACAATAAGAAATATAAGTAATTTAAAGTAATAATTTTAAAAACCGGTGGGAGGGAAGAGCTGTGCCGCGCTCCCGGCTGCATGGGTACCACCATCTTGCTTGTTTCTCTCGTGAAACAGCTGTGCTGTGTTTCGGAGAGAAGGACAAGAGAGGCAGTGTAATTACTGGCACCGAGACTTAACATCTTATGTCTCGTTCCAGGCAAACTAGTTTATGTTCATGGGCGACGTCGACCACTTACCATCAGGTGGCACGTTTGCCGGTTTGCCTATCCAACTAACAGAAAAAAACATAAAACATCGATAAATAAAGTTCTCTTCACTCTTGAAATCGGTATAATGTAAACGATGCACGCTTACTCAAAATAAATGTTTTTTTACATAGCCAGACTCGACGGGCGATGACGTTCATGCTAGGCCACCCAATGATCAATTTAAAAAGTATAAAATACGAAAAGAGCATGTGTTCTTTCTTCAAATTGATATAATATAAATTATTGTGGTGTGCTAATTACTACCAATCCGTATTTAATTTGAAACATTGTAAACTCTTATCTTTAATAATAACCAACGAGAAGGTAAAAATGTATTAGGTTTTCTGTTACTTATTTATTACGGAGTGGAAACTGATAAACTGAATATACAATATTATGGTGACTTTAGAAAAGAATCATAAAATCTCGATCTTTTCTTCTCCTTAGAGAGTAGTAGAACAAAATACGTAAGTTTATGAATAATATCAATTAATATATCAATACTCTCTTATTATGAGAGTTATGATCATTTTATTTAAATTGCCAATTTAATAATTCAATTGAAAATAAATATCACAATAATAATAACAACTAACAAGCAATGCTTATATAATAAAAAGGGAAAAGTAGATGATAATATGATAAATTGTATATAATATTACTTACTATACCTACATACGTAGATATTCATCAGTATTTCAATAACTTCATAGCTAATTAGTATTTTTGTGTCTGGAATGTTTACTACTATCAAACCAACTTGCTAAAGATTTTATAGTGAGATAAAATATTTATGTTATAGAAAAAGATGGCCTAAACTATTGTTCGCTTTTGATTTACTCTTTTCCATCGAGTAAATGTATTATGCCGAATGAGATTTATAATAAGATTAAGGATAAATGACAAAGACAATAAATTAATATTTATATTGTTTACGAAAGGAAGGTTGGCAACATCGTCTCATTACAAAACCATAAATAAGGTTTCGCTTTATTTATGACCGTATTGTTATATTATTCCCTACATTTTGTATTGTATCTTATCTCAAAATACTATGTTTTTATATATTTTTTTTTTCGTATATTCCGAAACAGCGCTACTGAAAAAGGTACTTAGGAAGAGAAGTCATCAGTGACGCTAAAAATCCCATACAACAAGGTTCATGTTTACTCCTTACTTCATTTCTATGATCAATATCTTAGTTCTAAAGAACTTATTACGGCTACAGTTGTCCCATACGCCAAAACAAACAGCTATTATAATATATGACTGTTGTCACACGATAGAGATAGAAAGCGCTGATAATGGAATGTCATTTTTAATTTTTGATAAGCACTGTGGGCAATTGGGGAGGATAGGGAAAAGGAGGGCAACGCATGCATAACTTCTGGTTGTGGTGTGGATGGGCGTCGATGGTCACCATAAGGCTCCGACTGCTCGTTTGCCTCCTTGTGACATAAAAAAGTACTTTTTTATATTTAGACAACGGGAGTATACATATAGACTTTCAGAGACTATACGAATATTATATGCACGTCTATACAATAAATAAATAAAATATACATAATATATCAAAATAGGCTTACTTTCTTTTATATATTTTTCTTCCTATGATTGCATATAAAAAAAACTAATATATAGTGAAATTGTCATCCAATCAACGGCAGTGCCGGTAAACAAGAGTATAAAGACATTCTATGAATAAAATAAAAATAGTTGGAGCTGATATTGTCCAAACGAGCTGAGTACGGAATATGCCGACTTATTATACCTATTCTTAATAACAGAATCGTATTATGTGGATGTAGAGTTAAGAATGTTTAGAAGGAAACCTACAATATTAATTAATATTGTCGATATTTTTTATTATTATCATCATCATATTTATTGTGTAGCGTTGAATTTCCTGAACTAAAAGAACGCTAAAACGATCGATCCTACAATTTTACTGTGCCAAAAGAAGGGTAATGTGTTTCAGGTGCATGTTCGCAGCTTTAGAGTTGTTAGATTTTTGACGTGACAACGTCTTATAATTCGATGGAGCCGGCTGCAAGAACGAAAAAACAAAACGCATGCGGCGTTACCTCGCTCTGAGGCGTTCCATTTTCTTATGACGTTGTGACGTATAAAAAATATAAATTTATATTTTTTTCTAAATTATCTATTTGTTTTGTATTAGGTACCTGTTGAGTGTGGTATCAAAATACATGGTTTTATGAAGACTTATAAACACTAGGTTTACAACTTCCAACGGAGAAGAATTTTTGATTTTCTTTAATTGTTTGTATCTGTTCGTTCATGGTGAACGCAGCTAAACAAACCATATTAGCTAAGTTGAATTCCAACGTCACGAACTCTCGAAGATCGACGATACTTTTTATATTAATTTCTCTATATTGTATTATTATCAAATATCTATTTCACAATTTTGTGTTTCATATAATGCTACAAATAGCAATATTCATTTTTATTCACCTCAATATTCATTACTATACGGTATGATAGTAAAGTAATTAATTATGAATACTGTTGACGGAAACGCACAATAAATTACAAATAAACTTTCAAATGTACATAAAACGCAGAGCCTTTGAAAAAACTAACACTCCTATATAAACAGGTTTTACATGCACGTTTGAAAAGAATCCCACCTACGTGGACGTTTTAGTTGATATTTAAGTGAAAAGCTCATATGGTCGTTAAATAATAATGACAGGTTCATAAAATTTCAACTTCATAACAGTCCGCGCTAACGCTAACTTATTTCTTAGTTTATCCGCTGTACATTGTAATTATAATTAATGGTCATGGATATATTTTAAAAGATACACAATAATTAAAATAAAATTATATTACTTATTGTATTCTAATGTTTTAACCATGACCATGGTTGCTGTAAATTATCCGAAACGTCGGGCTTGTAAAAATCTTAATAAACCGCGATAAAATCCATAAAGATTGTTTCATTATATTACTTGCCATCTGCCATTTCGATGGCAATACGAGGTTAAGGTTTTGAGTCAACACTTGCTTTCGAATTTTAAAACATATATTTCGAGATTAAAGTACATAATTGTTATTTGATGTATTTTGCACGCAATAACTCTAGATTCACAATGAGGCAATCAGTGGCAGATGATGAGGATGATGATATTTTTTAATGAACTGTTTAACAATATAACTTAGTTGTGACTAAGTAAATATATAAGTAAGATTTAATGTTTCATTGTTAGTGGAGAAATAAACTACATACATTGTAAATAGTAGCAGCTGTTTTGATTCGAATGTTTAATTATTATTTTCGCACTTGCCACTTCTACGACATCAATGCGTTATATCAATGTCTTTAAGACATTTATAGATTATTCATTTGTTTCTCTTATTATCGATTCCTTTATGTTATTATTTGGCTTTCGTTTCGTCTAGTCGTCGTTTAACGTAATTGCTTATAAATATAACATTTTTTCAAATCATTTGCTAAATCTGTATGTAAATATAAATAGAGATGAATTTAGAAAATATTTTTGTAAGTATACATTTTTCATACTTTACGTAAGTATGTATATTGACAAATGAATATGCAGATAATCTTCTTAATGTTATTTAAAGATAGGAAAATTGTATGATAACTTGCTTTTTAAATATATCCTTAGAAATAAGTTGGCAGGTCTTTATGTAGTTAATTACACAGTCTGAAGAAAGACAAGTGGAAGAAAGAAAAAAAATAAAGAAGAAGTTATCAGGAAGTCAGTACACATATGCTATAAGTGATAATATTATGGTGTCTGAAATTTAGGAACCATTATAATTTAACTTATGATTAGAAATTAAGAGAGTGACTACAGACCGTGTTACAGTAAATAAACATTATTTACCGCATAAGTAACATAACACTGGTAATATTTGAAGTGGAACAATACACATTTAATTCCCGTGGCGCCTACACGAATGCAGTGCATTAATGAAATAATGTGCAAAACAATTTAAAATTGTCCATATAACATTCAACTGTAGAATTGGACACAATTTCTTGAATTAGATCCAGTCTTGAAATTAACACTACATCCAATGATAATATTTTTATTGAAGCAAAACTTCTGTTACAAACTCGAAGCGAAGTATATGTATACTAGATATTCATATACGGGGTACTATACATAAACGGGGGCGATATAACGATCTAGCTAGGCTTTATTTTTAGAAAACGTCGTTATATCTGAGCTTTCACTTTTAAGGCAATGAAAAATTGCTACAATATAAAGATATTATAATATAAAAGTCAATTTCGCAAACCAGATTTTCCGAACCAGAGATTCCAAAACCAGAAGACCCCCCCGGTTTGAGTCTCCAGTCACATTATTTTTTTTCCTTTTTTTTCAAGTTCCTTCTATTTTGACTTGTGAGTAAAAGTCCGCTTATTATTCCCCTTCCTTTCAAGTTTCTTCTTTCGTTAGAAAATCTATTATTGGGAGCTCTAGCCTCTAATTCGTACCTAAGTATATTTTCTAAATCACGGAATGAGTGTTTGGTTTGAGATGAGATCAAGAAAATCAATTGGATTTACCAAAAATATCCTATAAAGTATAAACTGGTAGCCGAGCCAGTTACTAAGGAATCTGCTATGAAGACAACCAATTTCACCATGTACGATTTCAGCTAGAATCTAATCGAGCGTTTAGTTTGTCCTTTATTCCGAAACACATGAACGCTGTGGTGACTTCCTTGGATACGTCCAAGGAAGTCACCACAGCGTTCAGGTAATAGTTAAACTTCTTATTAAAATAGATTTTTCAAACCACAATTTTTAAGAAAACCTCTCCAGGTACTAGGCGTAGATAAGATTCCTATGAAACTCTTTTAATAAGTTTTTAAGCGTTTGCACACTTATACTTGCCTACCTATGCATGAGTATTTGTGTAAACTGTAAGTCCCTATGTGTGCATATAAAACAAATATAAGCAGATGTATTTCAAATTAAAATAATACGTAATTGTTGTGTTATTGCCTGTGGGATGAATTATACAGAAGAAAGTTTATAGACTATTTGGCCGTAATTCCAAAAGGTCGCGGCTTCGAATTTCACCATGCCATATATTATACCACGAGTTAACACGCGTAGGTCGTGGCACCACCGCCTACTTCCTTGTTGATTGTTATTGAAATAGACACATGGATACCGCGACAGCTACATCTTCAGATCAAGTTTCATCGTTATCATTATCAGCCTTTTTGCGTTCGCTGCTGGATTTAGACCTCGTTTAATGAATGCCAAGACGGCCGATAAAGATACGCCAAATCAAGGGTACAACAACGCAAATCATATATTATTTTCATCTTCGTCATAAATATCCGCAATAAAATACAATATCTTTGATATTTTTAGTGGATAAAGCTACTATTGTTTGGCTTATAAAAAAAACTTAAAACTATGCGTACACTGTACAGGGTTAGTTTTTAAATTACAATTCAAATATTTGTTATATGTATTCCTGACTAACAATGGAAAGCAATTTTGTGGTTTGGTGTTATGAGGGCTTTAGTACATTTTTGTACCATGTGGTGGATTTTAGTAATAATACTCCACCCGACGGTGACGCGGCACAGTCCCGCCACTGAAACACAACCGAAGCCAGGAGGCCGTGTGGTCGCTGACCGCACGGTAGGGGGCAACCCCCCACTTTTTAAATCAAAAGTGAGCCGAATGGGCTCACACTAATCCGATGAAGCATTAGGGCCTTCGGGCCATTAGCATAGATCCCTCCGAAAAAAAAAAAAAAAAAAAAGTAATAATATGACTGATGATGCTGATGATGATAATATTAATAAAACAAATAATACATAATTTGCGGAAATAGTGCAATCAAATATAATTTGTGATAATATACATTTTGTTATAAATATATAACCGGTGGGAGGGATGCGCTGTGCCGCGCTCCCGGCTGCATGGGTACCACCATCTTGCTTGTTTCTCCCGTGAAACAGCTTTGCTGTGTTTCGGAGAGAAGGGCAAGACAGGCAGTGTAATTACTGGCACCGAGACTTAAAATCTTATGTCTCAGGATAGGCAACACATAAATAAGTTGCCTGGGCTTGTTCCAGGTAAACTAGTTTATGTTCATGGGCGACGTCGACCACTTTCCATCAGGTGGCACGTTTGCCAGTTTGCCTATCCAACTAACATAAAAAAAAAAAGCCACAAAACTTTAAACTTATAGACACGGCGAAGTATTTTAATTTAAAATCTAATAAATTTGCTAACATTGTATTTATTTCAATGATGACCTCTGTGGCTCAGTGGTAAGCGCGTTGGCGCTCAAGCCGGAGGTTGTGGGTTCGAATCCCGCCAGGGAACAAAAATATTTTCTGTGTTCCTGGGTCATGGATGTGTATTAAATATGTGTATTATATAATACAAATCTTAAATATATGTATAGTATAAAAAGTATTAAATATATTTCCGTTGTCTGGTACCCGTAACACAAGTTCTTCGAGAACTTACCACGGGACCAGATTGACGTGGTGTGAAAGCGTCCATAGATATTATATTATTATATTATTATTTCAGAATTTAAGTTTACAAGACGGACGTCTCTGCGTTTACCTTAAACTCTTTATTAAATAACTTGTGAGAAGCCTTATCATTACTAAAGCTTTTTGAATTCATGGAGTAATGTCGGATTTTTCATAAGTAGTTACTAGTGGGTCTCCCCAGGCGGGTATGTGGGGCTCGTTGCGTCCGAAAGGTGGACGCAGCTTAAAATAGAGAGGAGGGGCAGAAAGTTAATATTTTTATATACAAATTCCAAAATGAGCATAAATGGTAAGTAGGTACCTACAGGCATTATGGATGACCAACTGTATAAGCACATTGTGATTTAACCAGAGCCTCTCGTCAAATAAACTTTAAGCAATCATTAATCTACCTCAAAATTTAAAAAAGGTTTTAACCATTTTTTGTTGGAAAAAAACTGGCTAATATGTCCGCACCCTTATACTGGTCGGCGCGTTTGATCTGTTGCAATTACAGTTTCACTGCGATCGTAAACACCGGGAACAAATTGGCAGGTAAGCTCTTTTGTTGCGTTTTTACCCTCCTATACCTAAGTACAAGCTATCGAAAATATCATTAATTACATGGCAAATTAACATTTATTACCAAGTAACAGAGATCAACATCAAATATGCGAATATCGTTAATACGATAGGGACAGGATACTTTTTCATCCCTATTTGAGTACAATTAGTTGTGTGATGTTTGCAATTTTTTTAAAGATTTTCGAGTTGAAGATTTACTATTTTGGTTCGATATGAGTTACTCATTTTACATGACATAATGTAATCTGTTTGTTATGATGTACTGACTAGAATAATGCAATGCGGTTTGTTTACATTTGGACTATAATATGTACCTATGTACTAAGTACTAAGCCAATAAAAATCCTGACAAATACTTAGATCGTGCGAAAGGCGTGTTCAAATGTACAAAATGTATGTGACTTTGTAACTTTTTAACTTCTAGTTTTAGAACTTAAAAAGTTCGAAATTCATATATGCTAGTTCACCGGAGGAAAGGATTCCCTGAGGATTCCCTGTGCCTAACAACTAGACCAGTTGGGCGCCTTGTAACCATGTTACCTGGATATATGTCAGAATTTATCGGTTGTCCTTAAATAAATAAATAAAATAAAATAAAACAAAACAAATTTTTTAGGCGGAAAAAACAGGACAGTTTTAGACAGATAGGCGAGCTCATTACTTTTACTAAGTAGTTCTTTGTATTCAACGTAACATGCTTATCTACATATCGATGGATATCGGTCCTCTATAATGCCATAAAACATTACTAGAGTTCACATATTAATTGAAGATTTGAAATGGATAAGTGGATTCGAAGACCGGTAATTCCATTCTTTGAGGGTATTATGATGACATAAATAATATAAAATTTAGGCATCCTGTTAGCCTTGCATTTATGCAGAAAATAATAACAAGATATAACCAATCAGTTCAAACCAATATCAAATCCTTTTCCTTGGATTCCTGGAGCTAACATTGTTAGTACTCTTGGCCTTGTATATTTTTACTAGCTTTTTATTGGTCATGTTTCGTTAATAATGTTTTTTGTTAGCAAACACTAACTAAACTGTCGTAATCCATATTTTATAATCAATGACAAAAGATATCTTAATCGTGAAGTGTTTATTGTTTCTAGTTAATAATAATTTGAATACGCGTTAACTTAAAATAATAATATTTTATGAGATTAATCGTCAGAATGTATAATTTATGAAGTATGAGTGTAGAGATCTTTCGTGTTTAACGTTTTCAATGTCCGTGCTCTACAACAGACAAATATACTTTAGCAATGTACAGCTTGGCAAAAAAGAGTATGGAAAAAATGAGGACGCCACTTTCACTTAGGTCTCATCATAATATGGAAAATCAGTAAGATAATGTAATCAAATCGTTAAAAATAAACGTGAAACACTAAGCTTTACTCAAAATCTAGTATTTGTCGGCCAAGTATTGTTAACATCCTCACTACACTGTTCATCAGCTGCGATTAGAAAGATTGCAGAAAAGATTTTTAAGATATCTATCTTACTCGTGCCATGTGCTAGGTAAGCTTTCTTCCTACGAAGATAGACTAAAGTTCTATAAAATGCACTCTTTAATCGATAGAAGGCATGTTCTTGACATGATTTTTTTGTTCAAAGTTTTAAGAGGTCAGATAGATTGTCCCGCTCTGTTGAGATTGTTTAACTTTCGAGTTCCTTCTCATTTACCTCGACGTCCCTTAGGTCTTCTAAGAGCTCCTGCTGCTAAAACTAACTTAAAACAAAATTATACTGTATCAAGATTGTGTAAAAAATTTAATGTTTTAAGTGCCTTTGTGGATATATTTAACGACAGTCTCAATGTTTTCAAAAAATCCGTGTTTAACCAGGTTTCTAATATTAAGTAGTCTCACTTTGTAATATTGTAATATTAATTTACCATAGTTTATAACTAGCTTGTATAAGTCAATAGTTAATATTTTCTTTTAGTTGTTAATTGTCATTTTGCGAATGCTGTGGCACCTATATGTAGTGCAATAATGTCATGCTTTCAATAATATTTTCATATATTGTAAGTATTTATTGTAACTACAACTGGTTGTCCTTAAATAAATAAATAAATAAATAAATAAACATCATAGGTTTCCATTTAGTAAAATATTTAGTTCCTCCTGTCACCACGTCATACTCTTTTTTGCCAAGCTATTATTAGCTTTTTTTTCAAGTATAGCAATATTTTAGATTTTTATATCTAGTAGTACCAAAATTTAAAAAAGGTCACATATATATAAAATAAAGATTTAAAAAAGCAACCACTTTCAATCATGAAGTTATTGACTCAAGGTTGTCGTTAAATATAAATGTAGTTCGAAACAAGAAAATGTAGAGCACACACCATATATTGTTGAGATTATCATATTATAAATAATTATTCATAACACCACTTAGCGAATACGTCAGATATAAGTTATTTATAAGTTTATTGTAATAAATACGAATGCAAAACGCAAATCCGCATCCATTTTTAATGTTTAAATCTTGTTAAGTTTAAATGTGACAATATTTTTCTGTATTAACGTCTCTAGACGACGTAAGCTTGCAATTGATAGCTTCACATTACTACGAGTTCTCGCGAAAGTGTCGCGAAATTAAATATTTCTGCCGAGCGCGTGTTAAAAAACAGTGTATTGTTTGTTGTAAAAATCGCGTGGTAAGGGTTTTGAAGGATGAACTCGTGCAGTGTATTGCATTTACACGCCCTCCAATGCGACCCTTCCCCTTACGAATCCTATGGAATACTTACAAACGACTTAAAAGCAAGCCAGTCTGGTTTTGTATTCCTAACCGCACGGGTCGCAAGCGCGTAAGATAAACACAACCGACAAGTATTTCGAATTTAAAAAAATCTGATCTAATTTTGAAATTTCTGACATACCTAGAGTTTATCGCGTGTTTTGTTTTTTACTGATTTAAAAAAAGTTTTTTCAACATCATCCTGTTCCTTGTCAGTTTTTTCGGTTTTTATTTTTTTATGTGATTACATTGTTATGTTTTTATTACGTTCTGTGGTTATTGTTTATTATTTTACTTGCAATTATATTCGCAATGTAATTACAGTTTTTTGTTGAGCGGTGAGAGTGAGTGGTAAACTTTTGTGCAAAGGTTTTTTTACGTGCTTTTGTACATAAAAAGCACAATGCAGCTTCTGTGGAAACTTTTGTATTTTTTGCCTATACTTGTACAGACTGTTACCGGTAACTGGTGGTAAGTACATACTCTACTTTTACTTATGCTTAAGTCTATTTGGTTTTTTATGCTACTTTATTATTGTCGAACATCTGCACTAATGGTTTGTATTTGTTAAAAATGAAGTTGTCATACTTATAATAGTATATTTTTTAGTATAATCTATACATATTCAGTATTAAAAAATTATTTCGTTCAGTTTAAACATATTATTATTTAGTAAGTCCGTTTCATTATCATTTCAACATCATAAGATAAAACAACTTTATTCAGTCTTAAAAATAGTTTAAAAACTGTCTTAAAAATATAAGTTTAATTATTATTTCTAGCACATATTAAACCAAGTTTGCATTATACCTAGTTAAGAGATATGCGGGGAGATAAAAAATCCGCCATTTTTAGCCACAGTTCTTACACGTTCTTAGTCTCGCCGAATAAAAAAACAAAAAAGTATCTATCAATTGTATCGTAGTTTTAAGGACTAGGTACTTTACTTAAATTCAATCCTAGCATAAGTAAGTACTTTCACCCGGTAACTTAATTATAGTCGCAACAAATTAGGACCGATGATGACTATCTTAATAACCTACGTCCTTATCCAAGATAAACCTTTTATACAAATTTATTCTGTTTTGGCGATTAGTCTCAAGTAAAAAATAAACTCTCAAGTTTCTTTCAACTTTATTTAGTGTCAAAACACTTTTCCTTTTCTTATATAGGTATGTCCTTAATACCTAGTACGTGCTAACTTTTTAGCTAATCCCGAAATAGTTGAACATAAATAATCAATTGTTTACGTTATGGAACTCGACGTTGTTTGACATGTGGTTCAAACGAATGCTGTAGTCCGAGAGAGCGTTACGGATTTGCTTTCTAGCGTTTTATTTATATAAAACTAGCTTTAAGCATAAATGTACGTAAAAGTACCTATACCATAATGATGAACATAATTAGATACGATGAAATGAATTTCTATTGAAATAATATTTTACTTTTAATATAATAAGAGAATTTTGATTATAGTTGTGTGTGATTTTTGCAATATAATGAAAATTTTATGAAGCTTTTGCAGTTTTACAAATAAAAGTATATAAAGAAGTTAATTGGTGGCTCTAAGAATATATTTCGTCTTAGGGTAAGCATCGCAAGGTCGAGGCACCTGGATCTGCCACAATAAGCTAGTCCCAGTAAAGTAATTTATTTCAATGTGCGATATGGTATGTCGGCTTGCCTATGTTAATAATAATAAAAAAGCTTACAGCTTAGAGATATGACCCCTACAAATTATTGTTGTTTTTTAAAATGTGTGCAGTCTAACAATTTTTTTTAAAGTAAATATATATACTATTCAAATGATGATCAATATTTACTATTTACTAATTTAATTTATGAGTCAATAATATTTATTGCTAGAATAGGGCAAAAATCCACGATATAATATATAACAATATTTCTCTTATCAAGTTGGCGATAGCGGTCCGTAGCCTGGGGCTTCTTAGCACACATTCAGGGGTACGGGTGACCGATGGGCCAATAAGGTTATAGAATGTAAGCCGCGTCCAGGTAGACGAAGTGTTGGTTGGACGAATGCCATTGTCCAGGTGGGAAGACAAACTCATCATCAAAGATGCGAGTGGCAATGGATCGGCAATGGATCGTCGACAGATAAAGGCTGATGATGATGAAGGTAATGATAATGATGATCATATCACTCATCATCGTTATATATTGCGCCCATATTAAACTAAACAGACTACGAGATTTACCAAATATTGATAACAAATATTCATCTTAATTTATTCGATTAAGATGGATATTTGTTATCAATATTCGGAATCGATTATCCTCCTCTTAGCCTACAAATACTTCCAGCGAGTCCGCATAGGTATAAATGCGATCGCTATGCACTTGTTTGAGAGCACCGTTAGCAAAGACACTTAGCGTGTTTCTGTTAAATGCATAGGTGTTAACATTAAGGCTAATCTATCGGTCGCACTTAGACTGAATTATTCATAGCATTCCAGTCGAGGAAACGTGATTAGGTAATGTTCAATGAACCATGAATGAACATATTACATTCAAGGAAATAAAAAAATGTCCTGTAGTGGAAGGAATATGCTTTATCCGTTGAGCTGTGATCCGTTTGCCTAGCATGGCTTGCGTGTAGTGCATTTCGAAATTCCGGAAAAAGGGGATTGAGGCTGTATAATTGACAGCGAGATATCATAGACCATATTACGTCCCAGGATCGGTTCGCAAGATGCCTGCTCCTGGCAGAGTAATGGCTTATCCCGGGTGAAGGCGATATTGGCCGTTTGACAGGTTTTCCACTCTCATAAAAATCTATGTTCTTCCATTATTGGACCTTCTTTTGTTTAGTATCTCTTCTATAATCTTATTATGTCCACAACGTTGATCGAGCAAAACTTATATTTACACGTCGTGCTAGATAAAGAACACTAAATCAATCACTGCGCTCGAAAGATGGTAAAGTGGGCGCAGCTCTACCCACTAGAATCCGACGAGTATCACCAATGCCGCCTTGGTAAGGTGCCCAGGATCTGTTGAGCACCAGGGCTTCTCGACGGCCAGTCAGTCCCTCAAGGGGCCGACGCTACCTCTACAGGGGTTGTCCTGCATCACAAAATAACCCATTCCAACGTCAGGACAGTGCAAGGGGGGGGGGGGTTCTCATCCTCGCCCCTTGATCCCTCTCTGAACTATTGTCCCTCTTCTTACAAGAAGGACACAAAGAGAAGCTCTAAATTGGCTTCGCCCTAAGTGCTGGGTTCACCTTAGGCTCCTGAGCCCTACCACCACGAAAAGACTTGAACCATGGCAAGGTAGATAAAGTTATTAGACTAGCATCCCTCATCTATATGAACTCTTCAGCTATATTATGTCAGTTCAGATAACGCGGCGACACAACGATGTCCAAACGCTACTTCTATTAGCTGACGCAGGATTTTTGAAAAATTCAATTAAAATGTGATTAATAATATGTTAAGATAATACACCTAATGTAGTGATAAATAACGTATTATTGTTGGATAAATCATGAAAATATTTTGTAGATTTTTATGTCATTATTTATGGATCTTTGTCAATAGGAATAATTATTCTGACTGCTGCACCGATGCAGCTTTAAAGGTCAACAGGTTAAAAGTTGGTAGGTACTAGACTAAGAGCAGCTCTCATGACCAATGACGTTGAAAAGTCAAGCGAAATTTGGTAGCAAACCACTACACGGTTGGAAACTAACAAGGTCTCCTCTGCCAGGCGTCGGTTGGACACCGTGTTGCAGGCCTTTTAATACATACATGAATTAAAATCTAAATGTCAACGACTGTAATTATCGGTGTCAAAATAAATGTAAATAGGTCTTTATTCGTAATTATACGGCCTGCTTAATGTCATGTATGTATTTGTCGCACACGCAATTTTTGCTGTAACTAAGCTTATAATACTTTGTATTCGAAATCAAAAACTACGTTATTGAAATAATTCACGATTTTTTAAAAATATCATCTTATTTTTTCATGAAATAGTTATTCGTTTCTAACAATTACAAAAAGTGGTACGTTTTTACCTGACTACGGCAAATCCGAAAGGATGGGCAATGGATTTAGCATGTGTTTGTATGTGTATTATTTACATATGTTCCATCGTAAAGCCTCAGACCTAAACCTAAAAAATAAGGTGTCAATGGATACCTTATTATAGGTTATTATGCTTCAGGTGAAATAAATAGGCTACGTTGTAAATTATAATCGCCGAAAACAGTAGGGGCTAAGTTATTTGTAGTCGGGTCATAGTTTTAAACTTTTCACTTGCTACTTACTTCTAAATTTCATTATTTTATATTAGGTGTTTACCTATGAAATTGCTGTTTTGAATGAAAAAAATGTAATTCTGGGTATGTGGTGACGATCACGTCGCTCTTTTGCGTCGCGCAGTAGTAGTTGCGAGATTTCGTCAGCTGGATCTGTTAAAACATGCTTAGGTAACCTATGTCTAATTGGAACTGAGCTAACTGGGGAATAGTTTGCCGCGCTCACGATGAGCTGGATTGGGTGGAGGAGTGCCTTTTCAAAGTGACGTTCTGATGTCATTTTGAAGTGGCCCCTAATGGACTCTAATCTGAAGTCCCTGTGCAGGTCGATGTTTCTTCCGTACCACGGGCAACCGGTCGCCATGTGTATGAATTTATTTTGGACTATTTGTAGTGTAGTCGACTTTGTGGCACATGCGCCAATGCGACACAAGAGTATGACATAATGAGTCGGATACAAGTTTTATACAGGGTTAGCCTATGCCTGAGGGGCATTTTGCTGTTTTTGTTAATTAAGAAATAATAACGTCTCCTGACGAATTTGGCCTTTTTCGTGACGGTCTCTATGTGTGGTCTAAACTACATCTACCTTCTAGGTAAACTAGTTTATGTTCATGGGCAACGAACACTTACCATCGGGTGGCACGTCTGCCAGTTTGCCTATCCAACTAACATGAAAAAAAGCATATAACATTAATCTGAATATAGTACGACATACTGCGACTATGAATATTTAAATAGTACTAAGCACTCTGTTCTATTATTTTTAGAAGATAAAGCAAATGCCAAATGGAACTTCATAAAGGAAAATTTAATGAACACACTTGCTTCTATTTCGTGTGTAAACATTACAAAACGAGTTGACGGAGCATAATAGAAGATAACGTGGTTATTCAATATTATCCTAATAAAATATGTAATTTGTGATAAAACTCGTTACAGTAGATAACTGACATCTCAATTGAGGCTAAGCGTCTGGTATTATCTACTTGTGCATTATAATGCACCCGAAAATTTGGTAATTAATGTATGGAATGGCATGTAAGTTTCTTGGCATGGCATGTAAGCTTGTTGGCGTAGTATGTAAACGTATTGGCACGGTATGTAAGCTTGTTGGCGTGACATGTAAGCTTATTAGCATGGTATGTAAGCTTGTTGACGTGGCATGTAAACTAGTTGGTGTGGCATGTAGGCTTGTTGGCATGGCATGTAAGCTTATTAGCGTGGTATGTAAGCTTGTTGGCGTGGCATGTAGGCTTGTTGGCATGGCATGTAAGCTTATTAGCGTGGTATGTAAGCTTGTTGGCGTGGCATGTGAACTAGTTGGTGTGGCATGTAGGCTTGTTAGCATGGCATGTAAGCTTATTAGCATGGTATGTAAGCTTGTTGGCGTGGCATGTAAACTAGTTGGTGTGGCATGTGGGCTTGTTGGCATGGCATGTAATTCAAGTTTTAAATCAGAATACAATTATCACAAGACAATTATCACACTTCAAAAGTTCCCAAAGTCAGGTTCTGCCATGTTTATTTTAGCCAAATTACAAATTTTAACATTTAAAAAATGTTAACATCTTTCACCTTATTATATTTGGTCGGTATGAGAATAGGTTGTAAAGTATATTTTATACCGCTAGGTGATTAGGGTATCCCAAGAAATAATTTATATAGCAGAGTAACGTTTGCTGGGTGAGTTAGTAATCCTTACTAATTTCATAAAGGTAATATATTTATTATTTATTTATTATTATTTTTTCACCATTCCATTCACGATTGCTTATTTTAAATATTATAATAACAATGCAATACAAAGAGCTGATACTTTAGCACTGTTGAACTGATTTTGATAAAACAAGAACCGGTGGGAAGGTTGCGCTGTGCTTCACTTCCGGCTGCATGAGTACCACCATCCTGATTTTTCTCCTGCTATGCTGTGTTTTGCAGAGCAGGGCAAGTCAAGCAGTGTAGTTGCTGGCATATAGACTTAACATCTGATGTCTCTTTAACGCCGGGAAATGCTCTGAGGCATCCCGCGGGGGAGTGGGTCTCCCCACGCAGGTATGTGGGACTCGCTACGCCCGACAGCTGGTAAGTGGACGCAACTCTACCCACTAAAACCCGGCGAGTGCCACCAATGCCGCCTTTGGTGAGGTGTCCCGGATCTAATAAACAAACAGGGCACCTCGACGGCTAGTCAGTCCCGCAAGGGAGCGACGCCACCTCCACAGAGGGGTTGTCCCGCACCACAGAACAACCCCTCCCAACATCGGGACAGTACAATGGGGTGAGGTTCCTATCCTCGCCCCTTGCCCGCTGCTCTTTTGTCCCCTCTTCTTATAAGAGGAGTACAAAGAACCCCCTCGGAGAAATTAGCTTCACCCAAAGTGCAGCGGCTCACCCTAGGTTACTGAGCCCAACCGCCTTGAGGCCCGCCCAACCGAGGCTTGAACCTTGGTGGGGATGAATGAGTTACCTGGGCTAGTTAACGACTTTATAAGTTAATGGGTGACGCTGACCACTTACCATCGTGTGGCTCGTCTGCCTGTTTGCCTATCCAACTAACATAAAAACACTGCCAGCAAACCTGCTTTAAAAAAACGCATTTGAATTAGACACACATAGGAATCAAACCTTTTTTTGTGTCGGGATAAAATATAAAACATCATCATCATCATTCAGAATACAATCCCAAGCTATCTTATTATCTATCTTGTATCATTTTCATATTAAATGAAATATAATATGAAAATGATACAAAAAACGTTTCATGTAAACGGCCATGTTTGTCAACGTTCCTTTGATGTATGGTATCCAGCGATTTCCGCGCGTGCGCAGTAAAATTATTTATATGCGGGCTAGCACTGTACAGAATAACTTTCACCTTTTGTTGGTCTGTTTTGTAAAAGCCATTAGGTTCCTGGACTCAAAATATTGTTTAAAATAAATACATTCGCCTACCAAAAAGAGTAATGGAGCTGTCGACTATTGGTTTTAAATAATTTATATCCACTTGAAAATAACAAACACCAATGGGGGAAAAATTACCATCTGTTGAAATATTTCATAATTCATACTATGGACTACTATTAAAGCGCAATCTGGCCAAGGAATACAAATTTAATTTGTCTCCCAAAAATAAGACAATCAATGTGAGTTAAAAAAAATAAATTTAACATTCCTCTTATCCAGTTACCAGCCATCTAGCATATAACCGTAGTAATGAGAGCCATAATATTCCGAAACTGGTCAGTGACTTGTCACTGACGTAATACCAATTCAACCAACCAGTGATCTGTATGGACGTCCCATCGGCCAATCATCTATCAATGGCCATCAGACGGCCAATCAGAGCACAGAGCCGGCACAGCGTCGCAGCACAAATTTCGTGAAATTTGTTTTCATACCAAACATATTATATTTAACATTATCGCTCTATTCCGGTTATATGCTCGATGCAGTCAGCACGTAGCATCATTGGGCCCAACTAGAACTCTGGCCCAAAGGGATTAAGTCCACAATTAGGCTCATAGAGATTTAGACCCAAGGTATTCAGATAAATCCATGTTGTGGGCATATTCGAGAACATCTGAGATCTAATCAAGTCTGTTTTATTTTTCTTTGTTAGATTACTTGACATCATTTTTAATTGGACTTTAATCGTCAGTCATCCTAATGGCATGCGTGATGCGAAGAACGAATTTATATGACGCAAATTGTGTTTTTGGGGGTCCGCATCAAATGGTTAAGTTCTGCTACTCGTTTTTTTTATTACTTTATCAAAAAAATACAAATTTATTAAATTCTATTTTAGAGACGCCATAGAATATGTAGATAACCCAGTGTAATGGATTTTTTGTGTCGAGCACCTAATAATATGGGCAAACTGCTAATTATTAGTTAGTTTAGTCTTGTGACTTCGCTTATAAAACGTAGAGTTACAAGAGTCTTATTCTTAAATGAATTCGTCTATATTCACGGATGACATTACTCCTTACCATCAGGTTGACGCAATGCCTCAACTTAAACAAAAAGTTTTAAGGACGCTACACATTTTCATTGTAATTAATTACCATACGTACATAAAAATGTAATAATTAATATATGAACTATGTGTATCCTGAAAAATATGACATATTTTATGCGTCATTGAAAACAAAACTTCCTTTGACGTCGGCTGGAGCGGAGTGTCGTAAAACTGGCCGTCCGGTGCGCCTTTGATCTCGTGGAGTCTGAATCACGGTTGAAGGTGGTCTGCTCAACATACTCTAATTAGTTTTACTAGTTTATTGCTTATTTAATTTTTATACAATTTAATTTAATGAACAATTTTTTATGTGAAATATCTGTAGACGATGTCCTACGCCGCACACTCTTTATATTAATGAATGCGCGCGCATATACTAAGTTATTTCATCTTTTGATATAGAGTTCTATATAATACTAGCTGTTGCCTGCAGCTTCGCCTGCGTTACTCAACTCCTATAAGTCACAGCGTGATGATTTATAGCCTATAGCCTTCCTCGATAAATAAGCTGTCTAACACTGAAAGAATTTTTCAAATCGGACCAGTAGTTCCTGAGATTAGCGCTTGCAAACAAACAAACAAACTCTTCAGCTTTATAATATTAGTATTGATGAATTCTAATATCGACATAATATGTATTACTTTTTTATTAAGCATATACCTACAACACTTTAGTCTAGTTCTATATATATATATGTTCCTGTATACCTTTTTCTTTTTGTTCCGGTATTCCTTTTCGAATTTGTGTTACGGGTAATAGATATTTTGTACGGATGTTACATTCCCGACGTTTCGGATACATCACCGCGATAAATTCCGTGAAAATCGATTCATTACGATGAGCGTAAACGCATAAATGCATATACATTTCATTTAAAATTGGAACACAAACTTTTATAATCGACGTAAAAAAACTTTCGATTAGCTGTTAGCGGAATTCAAGCCCGCGCCTTTATACAATCATATACACTCACACACAACTACCTACACGAAAAGTCTTTCACAACTTACATATCTGGGTATATTCTGCCCGAGACAGGACTCAAATTCGCAATGTAGAGCTAATGTCATAACTTCAAAATGGCCAAACCATTCTTAAAAAATCAAGTAGGTAATTAGCACAAAGGTTTACCATATTCTAATGTTAATCATATGTAATATTGTCATAATCATATGCGAGTCGTCCATACTGCATGAATGGATAATCGGAACATGCACAAACATGGCCAGACATGAATGAGTGTCATGTAAACATGTTGCACATTCACGTGCATTTGGGTGTGACAGGTACTGGTAAATTATTGTTTAACAAAGAGATAACGAAGTGCGTACCGGTGGGGGATCAGCTTGACAATATATAACTGGGTAATGTGGCGCTCTTAGTTGATAGGCAAACGGGCAGCCATTTGATGGTGAGTGGTCAGCATCGTGAATATAAAAAAAATACTGGGACTGGCCGAGGCTACTCATTTTCCCCACCATGGTTCAGGCCTTGTCGTGGCGGTGGGGCTCAGTAGCCTAGGGTGAGTCGGCACCTTGGGCGAAGCTAATTGAGCCGAGGGGGCTCTTTGTACAAAAGAGCAGGGGGCAAGGGGCGAGGATGGGAACCCCTCCCGACGTTGGGAGGGGTTGTTCTGTGGTGCGAGACAACCCCTCTGTGGAGGTGGCGTCGGTCCCTTGCAGGACTGACCAGCCGTCGAGGTGCCCTGTTAGCTTAACAGATCCGGGGCACCTCACCAAGGGCGGCACTGGTGGCACTCGCCGGGTTTTAGTGGGTAGAGCTGTGTCCACTTACCATCTTTCGGGCGCAGCGAGTCCCACATACCCGCCTGGGGAGACCCACTCCCCAGGCGGGATGCCTCAGAGCATTTCCTGGCGTTAAAAACAAAAAAAGCTACTTATTTTGTGTCCGTCGTGTGCCGTAAGATGGTTAGTCTCGGTGCCAGTAGTACAGCCTGTCTTTCTTTCTTTCCTTTCGAAAAAGCTATTTGACGGAGAAGTAAGCAGGATTGGTACCAATGCAGACGAGAGACATGTGTCATTCTGGTAATTTCTTTTAACAAACAGTTGTGCTGTTTCGAAAAGAATGACAAGACAGGAATCACATCACGGGTAAAAGGACATTTACCTATTTTTAAGACTATGTTTATACTAGCTGTTGCCTGCAGCTTCGCCCGTGTTACTCAACTCCTATAAGTCACAGCGTGATGTTTTATAGCCTATAGCCTTCCTCGATAAATAAGCTGTCTAACACTGAAATAATTTTTCAAATCGGACTAGTAGTTCTTGAGATTAGCGCGTTCAAACAAACAAACAAACTCTTCAGCTTTATAATATTAGTATAGATGAGTAAAACTGTTTGTTTGTTTATTATTGAAGTCACAAATGACTAGTAAATCATCAATTTTAACATTGTGCAACGATGGAAATAACATTTTATTTACCAGTGAGAAGGGATACGCGGTACCGCGCTCCCGGCTGCATGGGTGCCAGCACCTTGCTTATTTCTCCAGCTTTTCTTCGTATCATCACGGGACAACACTCAATGCCCGGCATTTAGACTAAACAGACTGGAAAATTGTGAATAGCCGAATCATTTACGACCTAAATTATTTTATACACTTTTAATAGACATTTTTCACTTTTTTTCTGTAAGAGGTAGTGCCATGTTGCTATGTAGACGACTTGGGACGGCACAACCAGGGTGGTACCTCTCGCTCACATAACACTGGCGTCAAGTGACAGCTATGCTGTCACGTTTCGCGCGGTCTGTGAGTTTCCGGTGGCCCATGGGGAAAAGGAGGGCAACGTATCTGCATAAGTTTTAGTAGTGCGGATGTCTAAGGGCGTCGGTAGTCACCATAAGGCTACGGAGCAGCCTCTTAATGACATAAAAAAATATACTTACATGAGTTGGGCATGCTTAAGACCTACACCACGGTTCAGGGCTTGACGTGGCGGTGGGGCTCAGTAGCCTGGGGTGAGCCCGGCACCTTGGGCGAAGCCAATTGAGCCGAGGGGCCTCTTTGTACCCTTCTTATAAGAAGAGGGGACAAAAGAGCAGAGGGCAAGGGGTGGGGATGGGAACCTAACCCCATTGTACTGTCCCGACGTTGGGAGGGGTTGTTCTGTGGTGCGGGACAACCCCTCTGTGGAGGTGGCGTCGGTCCCTTGCGGGACTGACCAGCCATCGAGGTGCCCTGTTAGCTTAACAGATCCGGGGCACCTCACCAAGGCGGCACTGGTAGCGCTCGCCGGGTTTTAGTGGGTAGAGCTGCGTTCATTTACCATCTTTTGAGCGCAGCCAGTCCCACATACCCACCTGGGGAGACCCACTCCCAAGGCGGGATGCCTCGGAGCATTTCTCGGCGTAAAAGGAAAAAAAAATGCTTAAGACAAGGGATTAAAAAATTGTTCCTTTTAAAACCTTTTTGTCAGTGAGAACTTTTATAAAATTAATAAATTGAATCTATAAAATACTCCCCGAGTGATTTTGAAATATACAAGACTTTATAATGAAACAAGTTTTACGGATTTTATCGCGGTTTATTAAGATTTTTACAAGCCCTACGTTTCGGATACTTTACAGCAACCATGGTCACGGGAGGAAGGGTAAAAATTGTTTCATTATAATGAGTAGAATTCGTGCAAACATTAGAAAACAATATATACAAGACTTATAAAATCTTCCTAAATATGTATACATATATGAAATGTGTATGAAAATCTGAAACCTTTTGAAACTTTTTATACCTACTGGTGTTCTGAATTAAAACAAGAGACTTGATCGTTTTGAAGTTGTTGATAGTTACTGGTGAAGAACAAAAAAAAGTGAAGTGGAAACAAGGTCGTCGTCTTTTACCGAGACATTGAATTTATTGGACCAGGGAGTTCTTTCCTTGTCTCGAATAATGAAATTTTACCCATTATAGGCGTTTAGGTACTACCTAGGTAGACGAAGTGTTGGTCGGTCATTAACCAGGTGGGAAGACGATCTCCGTGCAGTGGCCGGTCCGTGTTGGATGCGAGTGGTAAGGGATCGGTCGTCTTGGCGTTCAGTGCGGGTTCAGGCCTATGTTCAGCAGTGGACGGATAGAGTCTGATGTTGGTGATGATGATGGTGAAACATCTTTATTCATTTTTTCACATGCCTGACGTTTCGGATAGGTCACGGTGAAACTAAATATTAAGGCCGCGATAAAATCCGCAAACGTTATTTCATTCTAATAATGGAGATAGTTGAGTGGTCAACAAATTCTATAATTTTAATTTCCCTCAGCGCTTGCTTGATAATAATATGCGTTCAAATAATGTAACAAGTAACGAAAACTTAAAAGGACACCTGTATTATGTTTCCTAGGCTAGCTAGAGTACACTCTCTGTAAACTTATACCTTACTAGCTGTTGCCGGCAGCTTCGCCCGCGTTACTCAACTCCTATAAGTCATAGCGTGATGTTTTTTTTATAGCCTATAGCCTTCATCGATAAATAAGCTGTCTAACACTGAAAGAATTGTTCAAATCGGACCAGTAGTTCCCGAGATTAGTGCGTTCAAACAAACAAACAAACTCTTCAGCTTTATAATATTAGTAACTATAGATGAGTAAAACTGTTTGTTTGTTTATTATTGAAGTCACAAATGACTAGTAAATCATCAATTTTAACATTGTGCAACGATGGAAATAACATTTTATTTACCAATGGGAAGGGATACGCGGTGCCGCGCTCCCGGCTGCATGGACCTTGCTTATTTCTCCAGCTTTGCTGTATTTCGGAGAGAAAGGCAAGACAGGCAGTGTAATTACTGGCACTGAGACTTAACATCTTATGTCTCAGGATAGGCAACACATAAATGATTTGCCTGGGCTAATTCCAGCATAAACTAGGTTATTTTCATAGGCGACGTCGACCACCAGTGTAACCCAATAAAACATTAATTGTATATATGCTAGAAAAAAATATGTTTTAAATTGCGTCTTCAGTGAATATAATTTAATTAAGTCTTAAAACTAAGTTTTAATTCCAACTTCATAGTTAGGTACTATTGTAATAAAATGCGGTATTCCATTTACAAATACTTTATTTGATAGGTATACAATATGAAACAACTCCTCAGCACTGATGTTCGATTAACACAATTGAGTCTCCTTGATCGCAATCCAATCCGGTAGAGTATAACATCCTTCTCAAAGTAGTATACTTATAGTAGGGTAGAATGACCCGCAACACTGCCACGGTCGTCCTTTTATACCAAACTGACAATAGATAAACCTACCAACACTCACAAAATCGATATTAATTTAAATAATTCAAACTACTGAAAATCGTGACACAAAATCGATATTAATATCAATACTACTGAAAATCATGACACTATGTAGTACCTAGGTTTCATAAAATTAAAATTCAAAATTTTATTTCATAGGTAATAAACTTATAATAACATTAAATAAATCTTAAACTTAGGGAACAGAGATTTTTAAAGTCAACGTTGCTTAAAGTTTGAACGTGTAGACATAACAATTCCTTTACGTTGTACTCTTACATACGTAGTTACATACGTACGCATAAAACGATATTCATCTGGAGTCAATTATAATATTTTGGTACCCACCATATTACAATTTAATTTAAAACGAAGTACATCTAAGTTTCAATAACCAACCCTCATTATTTGAAGTAACCATGTTACACTGGTGAATTAGAAGCACATGTGTGCCCTGTATATCTCCCACAGATTGCGTACAATTCAATTTTCTAAAGTAATATTTCACAAAACATGTCGGATAAAATCATTTATAAAGGCGTCACAAAACATTTACATGTCGTGTTAGCGTAAGGGTTGTCAGTCTTAAAAGTTTAAGTATCAATAGAAACGCTACAGAATTTATTATTTTGCAAGATGTACATTTGATATATCTCTATAAGCTATCTGATATTATTTTTATTGATACCAAGAATAAACAAAGAATTAAGAATAAACAAATTAAATAAAAAATTATTCCATAAAAATTAGTAAAGCTTAAAATTTATTTTGTCTTTCTTCAAAATTAAATAATCATAATAGTATATTTTACTTTACATTTTCTAGTACTAAATGAATATTCTGGAATTGGTTTTCATATTCAAGTTACAAAATTAGCGACCGTCGATTCTACACCAATAAAACCAGAATATAAAAGAATTGTTTGTACACAAATTGTACTAATTGATTTAAAGAAAAACTTCATGGCAAATAAAAATTTGATACAGTTGTTTAATGTAAAACATAATAATAATTTTTTTGATCATATTCCATCTGTTGATTTTAGCAGCAAAATATATAATAATCTAGTTAGTAGTTTCACCCACGTTAACTTGCATCATTATTCAGTGACAACGTATCATCACTCCTCAGTCGAGTTGGCAGTTTCTAAGATCCAAACTAGCGGACCCAGGCGTTGTCTTGTACATCGTTTTCTAGTGGACCGGATTGTGAATTTTACTATTCTCAAATCAACTTGAACACAAACAAAAAGTTCATCAAAACCAGTCCAGCGATATAAAGAAGAGAAGGCAGATAAAACATTTATGTTTAAATGTTAAAGTTTCGTCAACCCTGAATTGACCCTGGGGCTAGTTCACATCGGGCTAATTTGGTGATGTTACACAAGTCGCACCACTCTTTACCCCGTGTATTACAATATTGGCGTTTTATAGAGCTGTGCCATCAACCGTCCATCGATATGTATGAAATAATATTATAAAAATTATAACATACATACAAATTTGTATTTACTAGTTTAATGTGTAATCGTATTAATTAAAAGTAATTTTTTAATGTGAAGTCAGGTTTTATTGGATGATGTTTATTTTTTTTATGTTTCCGATAAAGTTCAGATAGGTCAATTATGAAACACCTTACTTTAAATACTAACTGAGAAACTAGCACTTAAAAGTTTATAAATAAATAATACTTCTAATGGGCCTTGTCAAATATTTTAAATGCTAATTAGGTAAATATATTATTGAATGTTGCATATTTTACATCTTATTCTTCACAAAAATTTTTTTTAAGCTTCTACGTTTACTTTGTATCTCAATTTATTTATCGATATTTTCTTGTCGCCTCACCATTATTCGTATAAATATTTAATTTCACCCCTTCCACAGTGTTTATTTATTGGCCGTATATTTCATAACCCGGGGTCATTTGCATGCGCCGCGTTACGCCGCTCTGTCGATATGTTGGGGTGAGTTTACAGTTTACACTTGGAGAAGTTGTTTACACAATCGATATGCATCACTATGCTAAATGAAACTATACTTTTAAAAAGACTATTATTTATTTACTATTAATCATAAAGTACATTTTTTTATAATAATAATATCTTTGGACGCTTTTACACCACGTCAATCTGGTCCCGTGATAAGTTCTCGAAGAATTTGTGTTACGGGTACCAGACAACGGAAATTTATTAATACTTTTATACTATACATATATTTAAGATTTTTATTATATAATACACATATTTAATACACATCCATGACCCAGGAACACAGAAAACTTTTGTTCCCTGGCGGGATTCGAACCCGCTACCTCCGGCTTGAGCGCCAACGCGCTCACCATTGAGCCACAGAGATCGTCTTATTCTCAACAAATCTTTATTATTATTAATAAATCTACATTTAATAAACAATACAAAACAATAGGTATTTGAAATTTAACCAGAAAGTGCCATGCTGCTTTACAGCTGAATTGGGCCGGCACGACCATGGTGGTACCTCTTGCTCACATTACACCGGTGTCTAGTGACAGCTGTGCTGCCGCTTTTGTGCGGTTTGCAAGTTTCCGGTGACCCATTGGGGATGGGGATAGGGAAAAGGAGGGCAACGCATCTGCATAATCTCTGGATGTGCGGATGTGTATGGGCGTCGATGGTCGCCAAAAGTCTGCGTCTGCTCGTTTGCTCTCTTATGCTATAAAAAACCATGTGAAATATTTACGTGTGCGTAAGTAGATATGGTTTTTACTAGGTATTAGTTATGGTATAAAACATATTTTTTGTTTAAACAAAATTGGTACAGAATTTAATTGTGTAATAGTGGACGACACCGTAATGACTTTTCCTCGAAACCTTAGGATAACCTTACGATAGTAATGCAGATTTCTAAAAACTATTTAAAACGGGATACTTTCCTTCAAAAACATGGTAAATAATATCCCCTTTAAAATATTAATACTTACATAATAATACTTATGCAATTACTGAGAAGCGTATTACTTTGATGAAATTACCGTACGCTCCCTGCAGTCATACATATGCAGTAGATACCTTACCGATTTCGGCAAAGCATTTTAAAAAGGCACTTTGTAATCTTTAATTAATACCTCGAAGCTACTTAATAATACAGTATCCTTAATTACACCTGCTAATGATATTTGTAAGACCGAAAGAAAGAAACTAGCAGTCGCACATAATAAGTAGATCTTTTATACAAAAGCCGATTCTGACGTTTTTACACCACTCCATATAAGTTGCATCAAGTATGTAGATGACGAAGACAAAAATATATTAAAATTAAACATTCCACGAGTGTTTCTGTATTTTAATTAATATTGTTAATTTTATATCGAAGACGACATCCTGATAAATTTCCTTACTAGGAACTTTACTCGTTTGTGCGGTTGTCTTATTGAGCTGGAATAAACGAGACGAATAAAGAACTGGGACGCCGCTACATTTCTTTTCTAACGTAAGCTAACACTTAAAACCGCCCGTAAAGTTCTCTTGCTACGTTTAATTTCACCACGGATTACGTAAACTGACTTGAAATAATAAGTATAGGCGTTTATTAATGATTGTATAATGATTACATCATTTTTAAAATCGATTAAGTAGGTACAAGTCGTACTCGCACACCAAGAGTTCTGTACTCACATATTTTGAAGTACAATTAATATAACTTTGTAATTACAATACCACAATGGTTTTTTGTTTAAAAAAAAAACTACATTTAATTTTTTTTCTGTATTTGTACATTGTACTTTATATGGAAAAATTTATGTTCGTTTTATGGGAAATAGTTATATTTCATATAAAATTATTAAAATTATATTTATACAAAATTTTATTATAATATTAATTAGGGCAACCCCTATAAGTTTTGTATTATGATATAGTGAAAATTTAATAGACAAACAGAATTTTTATTACACTCTTTTTTTTAGTGTCGAAAAATATATAAAACTAGCTGTTGCCCGCAGCCTCTTCCGCGTTGACTTAGATTTATAGCCGTATACGGATTGATGATGATTATTTTTATAGCCTAAATTACTCCTTATAACATCAGCTATCTGTCAGTGTAAGTTCCGTCAAAATCAGTCCAGCCGTTTAATTAGCTGGAACAAACAGACAGACAGACAAAAATTGTAAAAAATGCTACTTTGATAGGTAGGTATATGTATAATATCTACCGTGTGAACATTTATATGCATTCAATAAAAAGCGGTTATTTTAATATTACAAACATACACTCCAATTTTATTTATCTATATAGATGTATAGGTTATTACCATTTTGTACCGTGCTGTCTACATTTTGAGATGATTTATATTTTTTAGGAAGGTAGGCACAATGAGGAATATGTATATATTGTATTGTTGGTACGTATTTTAAGTTATTTACTTTTAGGCGCCATAATCGCAATGGTGATAAAGCTTAATAAAGAATAAAAAAAAGTTATTTACTTTTTACAGTTCTTTGGTTTCGTAAGAACGTCTCTTCTCAAAATATAATAATAGTATAATAATATATATATACTCTTATTACTCGATTCTATTGACTCTTATAATTCTTAGTAGAGTCGTGGGAATGGGACAAATTATATCTTTTATATCATATTACTGATAGAACTTTAATTCCCCAGAACTCTTACAAAGAGTGTATTCTAAGAATTGGTGTCTGTTATCATGTGTTTTATTCCAACAATTATCATTTGTTTTTAATGATCCATATGTTAATATTGTTATCATTGTAAGTGCTTTGTCATAAAATGGCAAAAATTTACGCAAGAAAAAAATCATTTTTTCTCTCCTAATGTTTAGTTTTCGATGACATTAAAAGTAGGCAATTTATGTACACTTCGTTTGAATGCAAGGGTAATCATTTTTAGACTAATCATGAAAGTCAAAGTAAGGAATATCTTTATTTTATAATTCATACTAGCTGGCGCCCGTGACTTCGTCTGATTCTCATGATAAGATTTCAAGAAAAGTTTCATGATGATCGGTTAAGTCGTTTACGTGTGAAAGCGTAACAAACAAACTTACTCTCACATTTATAATATTAGTATATATATAGATTAGAATTATTATTAAATATATTGTGTTTAAATTCCATGTCAGGCTAACTGCATGGAGGTATATATAACAAAAAGGATTATGGCAAGAATTTCAGTAGATTACAACGACTCTGCAAATCCGAGACCAAATCCTTTATAACAAATTTCGAATTTTCTCCCTCGCATGGTTGTATGGTCTCGATTTCGCTAAATAATTGAAAACTATTAAAATGATGTAAGCGTTCCAATTATACAGGTACTGAGATAACGTAAAATTCCAGTTTTAATCGCACCAACATTTCACACGGTAAAATATTCTAAGGACGCGTCACGAGGACATTAGCGTTTTTTATTATTTTCTAAATGAGAACGTGTTTAGGGTGGACCACCTCTGACTTTGGTAGCTCAATAACATGAGACCGTCATTAATTTTGTACACTCTCAGGTGTTGTCAACAGTTTTCGGTAATGTCCTTTTTGTAATAATTTTTGAGAATTTATGTGCTTCGTTTAATAGGGTTAAGCGATGTAAAAAGATAATGTGGACTTCGTGAATGATCTTTTCAAGAAGGTGGAATGCCTTAATAACTTTTTTTATTATTCATTAGCATTTTTGACAGTTTATTAATGAAATAAAATTCTTTGATATTTTGTATATCAAAACATCAGTAAGTTTTAATGGAAGATCACGTAAAGTATTAAATAACCAGTGAATTAAATAAGTTAAGCGGATAATAACTAAGTTTATGAGTTAATAATAATAATGAATGCTTACTCCGATAAGTTGTAATCATGGAAATCTCGAATTTTTAATTTTATCTTGATAAAAATCTCTCGAAACTAAGTAACTTCATATAATTCCAAAATCGCTTTAATCGTCTACATAAAACACATACCATTTTGTCAACCCATTATAAGGTAAACCAAAAAAGGCCAAACTAAAAAAAGGAGATACATATAAATCTTCGTGTCCGATGGTATCACCTTAATAACTCCTCGATAGCGTGGTTTAATAAAAATGTAAACAAAAAATTGATGGAAACAAATTTGTGGGGAAGTTGTGGTGGTCCACACCGGTGCGTGCAGATATTTTAATTAGTTTAAAATTTATTACTTGTGTATATGATTAATAAGAGATAGTGTCATGCTACTGCCTGTTATGCAGCGAACCTGGGTCGGCACGACCGGGGTGGAACCTCTCGCTCACATAACACCGGCGTAAAGTGACAGCTATGCTGTCGCGTTTCGTGCGGTTTGTGAGTTTCCGGTGGCCCATTAGGGGGATAGGCAAGACATCTCCATAATCTCTGGTTGTGCGGATGTGTATGGGCGTCGATAGTATAAAGCTTCGACTGCTCGTTTATGATATAAAAAATGTGTTTCATTGAGCAATTTAAAATTATTGCGGCAATGAAAAATCCACGCATGTTTGTCACCTATATAGTTGACATTGTTTGCTAACTTGAGAATTAACTATAGTTTAAAAAACTAAAAACACGCTTTAATAGCAAAACGAATCAGTATTGAATTAACTTCATCATCGTCATCATCAGCCTCTATCCGTTCACTGTTGAACATAGGTGAATGAACTCCAAGACGCCTGATCCCTTGTTACGGAGCTACGCTACTGCACGGAGATCGTCTTTCCACCTACAAGCTAGAAAATAGAAAATTGGTAAATATTACATTAATTAATTAATCATCAATTATTATTAAATTCAATACAAAACATTCAGATTTAAATTAAAAAATAACAGTTCAATTAAATCTACTATTATTTCTTGTTACTAAAAAACTGTAGTACTTAACTGTACTGAACTTTTTTTCGCAGTCCCCTGTATCCACGGATACAGATGAACGTCAGAATAACGTTATTATATTATAAATATTGTTTTCTAATTCTTTAAATGATGATTTATATGAACGCTAATTCCACTGTTTCCAATTAATGAAAAAATAAATTATGTATTTTATCGCCTCTATCTATCTCTATCTCAGTCTTCCCTTAAAGATCGCTGCTGTAAAGTATTCCAACGTCGAGTATGAAATAACCTTAATAAACCGCGATAAAAAGTTGGTTAATTTTATACTCCGTAAAACTTTAAGTCTCGTCACAGTTTCCTCACGAGTCACGTCCATCATCATCAGCCTCTATCCGTCCACCGCTGAACAAAGGCCTCCCTCAATGAGCACCAAGACGACCGATCCCTCGCCACTCGCATCCAACACGCACCGGCCACTACACGGAGATCGTTCCTCACATTGTTGACCTTCATGTTTTTTTTTATGTTAGTTGGATAGGCAAACGTACCACCTGATAATAAGTGGTCGACGTCGCCCATGAACATAAACTAGTATACCTGGAACGAGCCCAGGCAACTCATTTATGTGTTGCGTATCCTGAGACATAAGATGTTAAGTCTCGGTGCCAGTTATTACACTGCCTGTCTTGCCCTTCTCTCCGAAACACAGCAAAGCTGTTTCACGGGAGAAACAAGCAAGATATTTAAATATATTCAATTGATCACAGGGTAGGAAATCTGGATCGATACTGTATTGGTGGGAAGGGTGCTTTTTTTTTGGAAGGGCTAGACTTTTCGGCCTGATGGCCTTTAAGCTCAACCGGTACAGTAAGTGAGCAGATGGCTCATTTAAGGTTACACAAGTCGCTCATCTTTCCATACAAACACAGAACAGTAATTACTACAATGTTTGACGTTGATCATCAAAAACTAAGGATAATATAAATTGATCTCGTCGTTATCTATGTCTGTATGTACCCAAAATCGTAAAAAAATTATACATTTTAAAAATACAAGCTTTTAAACTTTCGTATTTCAACACTGATTTTAGCCCAACTTTGGGCGAAAATTAATAGGACACGGCGCACGAAAGCTCAAAAATAAAGTCTGTACAGACATAGTTCAGTTATTCAAAAGTTGAAATAAATTTATTTTAAAAAGATACACTTAATAGTTTTTCTATAATAACTGTTTTTCTAAAAGGATATTTTCGGAATGAATCATTGTGCATTTCATTCTAGCACACATGTTCTGTCAGGTGAGATAGCAATCATTTTGTTAGAGTTAGCGCCGTCGACTAGTTCAACCTTAAGAAAAGTCTGTACTGCGTGGGAACTATCCTGATTTTTCAGTATTGCAGTTTGCAGTTTAAAGTAAAGTGCAACAGGTTGTTCAATTACTGCCTATAAATTCAAGATACCTGATCTTGTATCTCAAAATAGGCAACGCCTAAAGACACAACAACAGCTTGTCCGAGATGAACTTGTTGTTTAATGTTAATTTATTACTTACCATTACAAGTTTTGCCCGCCTATTTAATTCGACTTTCGAACTAGTAAAAGTTTTATAACTACCAGACCTTAGACCACACTAAGAAGAAACGTACCTACTCCTTTTTTATGACACAAAAAGTAGCCTACATCAACCGTGATAAGTAATCACCATGATAAACAATCAATTGACATTTCATTTATCTAAAACGGAATACTGGTTTAGGCGCATGAAGGACGACCGGCTGACGTGAATCACTACTATGGTAATATTGAAATTCATAGTTAAAAAAAACTGTTACGAAGAATGAATAAAGGAATAAAATAAATAAATTACAGTGTCATGCTTTTTGACATCACGGCATTATATCCCCACCATGGTTCAGGCCTTGTCGTGGCGGTGGGGGTCAGTAATCTAGGGTGAGCGGTGCACCTTGGGCGAAGCTAATTGGACCGAGGGGGCTCTTTGTACCTCTCTTATAAGAAGAGGGGACAGAAGAGCAGGGGGCAAGATGTGAGGATGGGAACCTCACCCCATTGTACTGTCCCGACGTTGGGAGGGTTTGTTCTGTGGTGCGGGACAACCCCTCTGTGGTGGTGGCGTCGGTCCCTTGCGGGACTGACTAGCCATCGAGGTGCCCTGTTTGTTTTCTAGATCCGGGGCACCTCACCAAAGGCGGCATTGGTGGCACTCGCCGGGTTTTAGTGGGTAGAGCTGCGTCCATTTACCAGCTGTCGGGCGCAGCGAGTCCCACATACCCGCGTGGGGAGACCCACTCCCCCGCAGGATGCCTCAGAGCATTTCCCGGCGTTAAAGAAAAAAGAAAAAAAAATCACGACATTATATTCTATTTTTAACCGACTTCTAAAAAAGGAATAGGTTCTCACACTGCCAAGGCACGCCAATAGATTTGACACATAGAAATTATTACAGCCCAGCATTGTCCCCTAATGTTTATTTGTCCAAAGTAATCCCTTGGGTACTATGCGTATATTTGAATGTCGATGTCACTAAATAAACCACCGCTGTAAAGCTAACATCCTCACAACCACTTATTACGCTGATGAGAAAATCTTACAATATTATTCGTATATTAAGATTCAAGTCGTGAATACAACATGTCTATTACTATAAGCTTAAAGGTTATTGGATGATGTGCTGAAACCCTACGCTGTTATAGTGAGCAAATATGTGCATTAGGCCTTATGTTACTTATTAAACTGCTAATACTCTTATAATGTTGGGTGTGCAATAACAGGTTCTGTAAGGGACCTTACACAATGCATATATACACCTTCACGTGTTAATTACTTGAATGGTCATGGAATAATTCATTTAATTAAATATAATTAATGAATCAATTATAAATATTTATTGAGATGATTAATATAATTAATGGTTAATGAATAAATATTTTTAATATAAATTGATAATCAAACCTAGTATCTGGTACGTGGTAGGCTCCTTAGATATTTGTTACAAGGCACCGAAATTAAAGTAATGATATTTTTATACAACTGCATATGAATACATATAATATTATATCATAACCAACAGTCATGTTGATCATACAAAAAGTTTGCCCTGACCGGATTTCAACCTACGATTCTCCGAGTGTTGGGCTATCGGCAACGCATTCCCCAGCGAAACCAAAAAAAACCGTTAGCCGATAAACACTATACCAGACGACCGTTAAGAAGCTTGATTGTTGGGGATGAGTCCATAATTTGGAATAGTATCTCTTGGAAAATTAAAAGGAAAGAAAACTAAGTCTGTAAAGAGGACAGTATTTTTATTTTTCTGCACAGTATTAAGTATTTCAAAAAGTGATTAAGGCATACTACTAATCTAGTTTTAATTATGAAATAGCTCTAGCTCTTGCCCGCACTTCGCCTGCGTTTACTTTTATAGTATCTGTAATGATAATTATCATATTACATCATAACACTATCCGGTGAGTGTACAGCCACTTTTATACCTGAGGTATGTCAGCTTGTTGAATATTTCTATATCTGAAGTTTCTTTGCGATGCTATTAAAGGTTTTGCATAAAATCAATATAATTATAAGTATTTTTATCCATCGAGGTTGAAGTATGAAATTAAATATATTACAAAATGTTTCTTTAGGTTCATTTCAGTATCGGAAAGATCTTTTGAATGTTATTGGGTTGTTTGTGAAGAGATAACGTCTTGATTTTGTAATAAACTGGCGGACCCTACAGACGTTTTTTTTTTTCGGATGGATCTATGCTAAGGGCCCGAAGGCCCTAATGCTACATCGGATTAGTGTGAGCCCATTCGGCTCACTTTTGGTTTATAAAAGTGGGGGGTTGCCCCCCGCCAACCGTGCAGTCTGCGACCACACGGCCTCCTGGCGTCGGTTGTGCCCTACATACGTTGTAAGGTGTACTGTCCTAGCATTACCCTTTTTTGCAACACTTTATACTTACCAATAACAATAAAAAGTGATTATTACAATTTTATACATTTCTCCCACATACTTATTTAAAAAAAATCAATTATTGTTAACCAAACGACAGAACTGTAAATAAACTATTAATACTTTTTAAAATAAACAATACCTATTATCGTTCTTATGAAATATATATAAATTAATTCTTTTTTTTAAAAGGTGCCAAGACTTTTCTACTCTTTTATTTAAAAATCATGAAGCTTGGATATAGAAGAAGAACGATCGTAATGTACAAAATGACTACGGAATATAGAGAAAATAAAGTTTTATTGCAGGGGTCCCCGATTTAAATTTAGCGGATGATTATTATTATAATAAAACATTTTTTACGGATTTTATCGCGGTTTATTAAGATTTTTACAAGCCCGACGTTTCGGATACTTTACAGCAACCATGGTCACGGGAGGACTGAGGTGTCATACGTCCTATCATTACAAAGTTATTCGAAACTACCCTATGATACATCAATATTTTGGTCAGTCCTATCTACGCAGAAAGTGCTTGCTAACTGTATCTTTAATCTGTGACATATTATGCTTGGATTTTGATTTGATAATTTTAATAATGGGATCCCAAGCAGGTGGTAAAAGCCAGCCATCTTCTCTATTGAAATTAGGATGTTTTTTAATTTCAATAGCCTCACGGATCATCCTTGGTTGGAATCTGTGTTATTTTGCAAGGACTTGTAGTTTATCACATCTGATATAATGGCGAGCTTTGTCAAGACTATGTTCACAGATGGCAGACTTAGTATAGCGACGGTGTTTTAAATCAGCTATATTGTATTATAGTTCTTTCACGCGAGTTTTAATGGATCTTTTAGTTTGGCCTATAATATAGGAGAGACAGTCACAGTCACAATCAAGCTTGTATACTCCTGCATCTTGTAAGGGTATATGACACTTGACAGATGGTAAGAATTGACTTATCTTTTTTGGCGGCTTGAAATAAGTTTTTATAGAAGCTCGCTTTAGGATGAAGCCAATCTTGACAGTGACGCCTTTAATAAACGGTAGAACTGCAGGTACTCGCTCGATGGTGGCTGGTTTCACACGTTCACTGTGACGGAGACGCGGTACCCGAAGCTTGTTGTCACGCAGTACTTGCTTGACATGTTGAAGTTCGGTCTCCAGGTGTTGCTCATCACAGATCCCTTGTGCTCTCTGAAATAAAGATTTACCCACGGTAGCTAACTGTGTTGAATGGTGGTGAGATTCGCCGTTTAAGTACTTATCCGTATGGGTAGGTATGCTTCCTATACACTGTGTGGCTTAAGGTATTGTTGGGATTACGGATAACTAATACATCTAAGAAGGCTAGAGAATTATTTTCTTCTAATTCCATTGTGAATTAAATTTTGGAATTAATGGAATTAAGATGGTCTAAGAATATGGTTACTTTATCAGATGGTAATATTGTGAAAGTATCATCTACGTACCGCTTGTAGAACCTGGGTGTTATGGGCGAAGTTTACAGAGCAGTCTCCTCGAAGTCCTCCATAAAAAGCTTGTAAAAATCTTAATAAACCACGATAAAATCCGTAAAAATTGTTTTATTATAATGAGTGAAATTCGCGTAAACATTAGAAAACAATATGGATGATTATTATTTACGAAACGCAAGTTCGTTTCGTAAATAATAATCATTCGCTCTAAGTCTAATTTATTTGATAAAAACAAAAAATGTAAAGTTTAAAGAAAAAATTATCAAAAAATAAAAAGTATATAATTAAATAAGAAATTAGAATAAAAGTTTCCATAAAATCAACGTTTGTATTAATTAGTTGCTAAATGTTAATTGCCAAAATTATATATTTATATATTATAGTAAAAGATTTTTTTTAATAGCCTATTGGATCCCACTGCTGGGCAAAGGCCTCCCCTGCTTATCTCCACATTTCACGGTCCTGTGCTATAAATATATAACTATAATAAATAATAGTTTAAAAAAAATAAAAAACACGCTTTAATAGCAAAACGAACTTAATATTTGAAAATAATTTTTAAAACAGGGACTAAATGGATTAACAAAAAAGCGTGTGGTGCTTTGTACTAAGTTTTTATACTAACTTCACTTTTAGAGACAGAGTATCGATGAAATATTTTTAACAATGAATATCGAGACCTCAAACCGTGATTACGCTAGCAAACCGAAATGCTAAAGTTAAAATAAATAACAGTAAAAAAACCAAAAAACTTTGTTTTTCCTTCTGTCTGTCTGTGTGTCACCGATTTTCTCAGGAACGGGTGGACCTAGTTGAAATTTATACCAGATAAAACAAGAGAGTGATCTTAATATAAGGTTTCCTTTTTTACCTTTTGGGGTTCGGAGCAAGAGCAAGGAGTGAAACCCAAGGTCTATAGTCCCTATTACATATAGGTGTATAAAATCAAGGTCCTGAGTCAACACGATAAAAAGATATAGGCTAATTTAGATTTTTGCGAAAACTTGTAAGTACCAAAATTAACTTTAATTTTTAACTTTTTTATTTTTCGGAATTTTCTTAGATAGTTCTGTAATATTAAAATAAGAAATAAAAAACATAATTTTATTGTCTTAGCTTTCATTGAGAAAGACGAATGTTCAGCAGTGCATATTATATTTGCTTTGTGACATAGCAGCAAATGCTAAAATGTTTATAATATTAATTTTTTGTAAAGTAACCTTAGTTGCTATAGTATCGAATTGGACAAAGTTTAATTTAAGTAAATTGTAAAATGTACATTTTATTTTTTCTCTAAGCACTTTCCACTCACGACAATAGGATATAACATTTAATACAGAAACGTTATTAAGACGTGTGCAAGAGTTCCAAGTTTTCGTTCAAATATTAGGGTTGGCACTCCTAAAATAAATATCATATTATACCAAAAAATATAATATATATATATATATATATTGTTATTTAAAGAAGTTAGTTTAGGCTTTGAAAATGTATCAAGTTGTATAAAACACAGTGTTTGTAAAAAGATATTTTTTTTATTGTACAATTTAAATTCCATTTTAAATAATAAGTTTAAAAAGTAACCTTAATTCTTATTCTCGATAGTGTGAAATAACCGAAAATTTTGGCAATTAATATTATATATTAAGATAATTTTTTTGTAAAGTTTAAAGTCAAATTACTATGATTATGATGATAAAAGTTAAATTTAATTTTCCTACAAAATTTTAATAAAGATACTATTTTAATATCCCCAAGTTAAAAGGTTTTCTGACGCAAATTGTTGAAATACGCGTTGGCAACCCTATTCATGAGAATAGTGCACTCGTTATCGGCAGTCAACAGACCCGCCGCTCTCGAGGACGATATTGCTGAATGTTGCTGAATATTGCTGGATATTGCTAAACATTCACGTTTATCGTCCCTATTTACCTACGACAAAAGAAAACTTTATAATACAAACCAAATTTTATCTCCTCCGCCTTCTTTGTGTTAGGCGAACAATTGCCTTTTGCCAGTATAATATATTGAGTGCCCAGTATACATTTAACACAGAGACAAACTAAATGTTCTTATAAGAACCGTCAATTTGATTTTCTTAACAGTAGATAGTTTTAAAAAGGGTATATAATTATAATTTCATTAAACATTTCATCATCGTTATATTCAGCCCATCCACTGCTGATTTAGACTTAGGGCGGCAAGATGGCCGATTTTCGAACTCGCATCATACTCGAGCACTCGAATTAGCAATTTAATTCACTGCGAAATTGTTTGTTACGCGTTTACGCTTTAATTACTATGCGATTATAATTTATAGAATCTACACTCGCATCCAACTAGGACCAGTCTGCTGCCCCATTAAGGTTCAAGCCTTGTCGTGGCGGTGAAACCAAGTGAACCGAGGAGGCTACTCTTTGTACCCCTCTTATAAGAAGAGGGGACAACAGAGCAGGGGGGACAAATGGCGAGGATGGGAACCTCACCCCATTGCACTGTCACGACGTTGGAAGGGGTTGTTCTGTGGTGCGGGACGACCCCTCTCTAGAGGTAGTGTCGGTCCCTTGAGGTCTAGTATGACTAGCTGTCGAGGTGCCCTGTTTGCTCAATAGATCCGGGGCACCTCACCAAAGGCGGCATTGGTGGCACTCGCCGGGTTTTAGTGGGTAGAGCTGCGTCCACCTTAACATCTTTCGGGCGCAGCGAGTCCCACATGGGAAGGGGTTGTTCTGTGGTGCGGGACGACCCCTCTCTAGAGGTAGTGTCGGTCCCTTGAGGTCTAGTATGACTAGCTGTCGAGGTGCCCTGTTTGCTCAATAGATCCGGGGCACCTCACCAAAGGCGGCATTGGTGGCACTCGCCGGGTTTTAGTGGGTAGAGCTGCGTCCACCTTAACATCTTTCGGGCGCAGCGAGTCCCACATACCCACCTGGGGAGTTCCCCCCTCCCCAGCGGGATGCCTCAGAGCATTGCCCGGCGTAAAAGAAAGGACCAGTCTGCTGAAAATCATCGTCCCATCATGGAGGTCGACCCTTCGTCATTTATACATGTTAAGTTAATAAATGCGTGTTATGAAGTAAAAACCAAAAGTGCCTGTAATGTGTAATTAATATTCCATTTCGCGTCGTCTCCTTAATGCAATTGACTTAAGACATGGGTGGATATGATAGGTCCTTCATTAAAACGATTTTGATGAACACGATCGATGCGATCGAAACAGAGATAACGCTTTTTGAATTGTATTTTTGTAAGGTTATTGAATGTATATCAGGATTATCAATCTACAACTTACGTCTTATAATAAAAATCCAAAATTTCTGATCAAATAGTTTTGGGAAGTTCACTAAATAGACTTGACTTTTGAACGTGTAGAGACTTATTAAATTTAAGGAAAGTTCAAAACAGAAAATTATTTTATTTCGGAAACCGTTCGTTTCAGTAGAATACAGATGGGCAAACAGACGGGCAAATATGACAAGTTTCCAATAATTAGAGCTCAGATTATCGTATCTTATACCGTAAAAATATGTTCAGGTTTATTTATGATTAATCAATGTTAAGTTTACTGTGGTAAAACAACTTAATTGCAACTAAAATAAGGCAAAATACACACAACGGTTGTGTACTTTTTGATTAATAAAAGAAACCAAAAGATCGACGAACATAAATACCATGACGCATTCGAATTGACAGCATAATGAACATTCTTAATTTAAACTATGTTCGAATTTGACGTGTATCTTTTTTAATTTATTATAATCGACAAAAGTCAAAGTTTGCAAAACATTCGGATTGTAAATTTATTCGAATTATTTGTAATACCGGCATTGAATCACGTTTCTTTAAGCTCAAATTTATCTTTTGGAGGAGGGTTTAAATATTTTAGCTATAACCCATAATTAAATTTCGCAAACGGCTTGCGGCTGACTTCATTTCAATGGCTTTGTTCTTTTTGTTATTAACAACCTTCACTCTTAATGGCTTAATTTTAATATCGTGTCGTGTTGAGATAGCGATTAACTCGTTTAAAAGGGGCATGATTTCTATATAGGTACACCATGCTTTCAAAATAAAAGATATACATTTTAATGAACCATCTTATTTATGTTGTTAATCATTTGCGCATGCAAGTAATGTTTTTATTTAAATATTTTTTTTTGTAAAAATTAGTCTTCATTATGTTTTTTTTTACAGTAATACTATAGTATGACTATGTCGAACTACGAATACGGATAAATAAAATTGATGGTCTATGTTAATTATTCGGTTTTCAAGATAATGAGGAAGATAAAGATATGAACTGGTCTTTGTACAAATTTGGCTTGGCTTGGCTTTTGATAATTATTGATATATTGTTCAACGATTTATATTCTAAGCGGTAATGAGCTTGCCATTCGTACTTATATAAATTCCATTCTCTTAATGTGCCAATTTTATGTATTCTTCGAATTTCTAAAGGCAGTTTTACATTCATGATCCTGGTACTCCTTGTTGTCAATTTTTTACCAGATCGATAAAAGAATGTAACGATTTAAATCTGCTGCGGATGTTAATTTTCCGGCATACTACAATGTCATAAATATGATTTCGCGTTATTGAATATAAGTTTTAGTGCTTTATTTAATTCGTTTTTTTGATTATTGCGTTGAATAAAAAATAAAATAAAAAACACATTCATTCCGTATTATACAAAACCTATTATAAAAACGGCAAAGAAATATTACATAAGAAAAATAAAAAGAGACAAAAGAGAACAAAAAAATTACCAAGAAAGCCTAAAATTTGATTTTATGTGATGATTCTGAGATAGAACTTGTAAACTTGCGTCTAACATTATACATATTTTAAAAGGTTTATACTTATAACAAAGTTTTGCGGGATTATATTCCTTCATCTTCTTTCAGTGTCAGACTTACATGTAATAGAGAGAATTTTCACAGAGTACCTACTAGATCAGTGTCTCACCTCACACCTCCACAGAGGGGTTGTCCTGCACCACAGAACAACCCCTCCCAACGTCGGGACAGTACAATGGGGTGAGGTTCCCATCCTCAACCCTTGCCCCCTGCTCTTCTTATATGAGGGGTACAAAGAGCCCCCTTGGCCCAATTAGCATCGCCCAAGGTGCACCGCTCACCCTGGGTTAATGAGCCCCACCGCCACGACAAGGCCTGAACCATGGTGGGGAGCAATCTACATTTGTTCTAAAAGTGATTAATCATGTTCGGGGGCCTATCTACTACTGCTGCGGTTGGCTTTTTGTTCAACCTTTTTTTAATGAGTTAGTTCATAAAAATATACTGCAATAAGCTAAATGTATTGCTATGGGTTTTCCTAGATGGATTTGCTCTAATTAATTGGTTTTGTTTCTTACATTTTATGAAAAATATACAGAAATATTAATTTTTGTTATAGTATAAGATTATAAAATACACAAGATTAAAAAAAAAACATATATTTTTCTCTGATATTTAAAAAAATATTAAAAACTCAATGACGACCATAATAATTAACATAATTTCATATTTTCACTAAAACTCGGCTAACAATAAAATACGTTAAGATCATTTAACGTTACGAACGTGCAGTCTCGCCTTTATAGTAGCCAAAATTACAAAAACATTTTCAGAAGGAACGCCAACAAAACAATGCATCGACGACAACTGATTGAATTACATTAAACACTTTGCAACCATTTCTCGCATTTCCATTGTGAACGGCATTCCGATATACTTGGCTCTCAACCCGGGCTATTTATTCGTCCAGTCCCCAGATTTACCTTACTGTCACATAATTCAGTCATTTTATTGGTCAATGAGTGCTTAGCTGTAATTTACTGTTAATATAAAGCGTAGCTAATAACTATTTTGGTTTCATTCGATACTACACTTATGTGTTCAACACATACACGGCTTATGTGTTCGCTCTTACATGAGTATGAGTTTCGTCTTAAAAACATATTATTTAAGTTTTTTTTTGACGTGACAACGTCTTATAATTTGATGGAGCCGGCTGCACAAACGAAAAAACATGACGCATGCGGCGTTACCTTGCTGTGAGGCGTTCCATTTTCTTATGACGTTGTCACGTTCAACTATCGTCGGTAAACCGACTTTATAGACAACCGATTTTTTTTATGATATTTTATGGCCTGGTTACGAGACCTTTAGGCCAATATTATTTAAGTATGTTATAACATTTTTTTTTCGATAAATCTAAAAGCTGTTTCATTGGGAACTTTCACATCGGCTAATGTGCGCACATATTTATGTATTCAAACCCGTTTTAAATTTAAAATCTGTCATTCCTTTTTTTTCTTTTGCACCGAAAAATACTCTTAGGCATCCCGCGGGGGAGGGGGGACTCCCCAGGCGTCTCGCTGTGCCCGAAAGATTGTAAGTTGGACGCAGCTCTACCTACTAAAAACCGGCGAGCGCCATCAATGCAGCGTTTGGTGAGGTGCTCCGATCCTGTTGCGCAATAGGGCAGCTCGACGCCTGGTCAATCCCCAAAGGGACTGACGCCACCTTCACAGAGGGCTTGTCCCACACCACAAAGCTACCCCTCCCAACTCCGGGATAGTACAATGGGGTGAAGTTCTTGTCCCCCTGCCCTTTTGTCCCTTCTTATAAGAGGGGTACAAAGCGCAGCTCCCTCGGTTCAATTGGCTTCGTCCAAGGTGCTGGGTTCACTTTGGGCTACTGAGCCCCACTGCCGCGACAAGGTTTGAAGCATTCTATCTCCTAACCTTCAACCTCGTTCTATCACCTAAGATAAGGGCATCATGAGATCACAAATACTACGTTAGTCCTGCCGGCTTAAGGCCGTCGTTCGGAGACAAGGTAGTTGACTCCTTTATAGGAGGCAGTATTTAGTACGTGTAATGTGTGCTGTTGTGTGTTTAGGTTAGTTGAACAGGAAGGGATTGGAAAACGGTTTTAAGTACTGTAATGAAATTCCACGGATAACTTTTTCCTATGCAAAAAAATATTTAGATAGACTATGGGCTATGGCTTTAACAATAGTCAATAAATAGTGTAACTCTGTAACAATCGCAGACTCAATAATAAAATGAAGAGTAAAAAATACTTTACTGAAATTATTAGCGTGTCGATTACGCCGCGTTAAATTATTTTATGATCATTATACCATAATAAGCTGCATCAACATGTCGGTAGCCAATCAAAAGCAAACGGTTATTTCATGATGATGGAGATGTTTTATATGGATGCTGTCGTAAAGACGCGCAAAAAATACATTAACCTGCCAACTTATTTTGCCTGTTATTGTAATGATCAAAATGATGAAATGTCAAGAAGCTCCGCCTCTTCTGAAAGAGACGGAAAGTACATCTAAAGATCACCCATAACTCTGTCCTTATTTATTGGAGTTTTTTAAAACAACCAATGACATGTTCGCGGTTTGACTGCGTTCACTTTTTGAATACTTATATGGAATGGGAAATAATAAAGAAGTTTTATTGGGCTATCTGGTCATGTATTAAAATGACACTTTTTTTTAAAGTAGCATATTTGTATGTATCTTATGGCAAACCGAGCCGAAGTGACAAAAAATGTACAACTTTAGTTATGTATATATAGCTTATCTTCGAGTGTACAATCTGACAACAGTAAAATATTTCATCAACATTATTCTTATGTTGATCGGGCACAGTATTAACTACTGTATGTACATAATATGTAGTTTACGTAACAAACAATTAAATTGTAACCCATGACCCTTTAGGTAACCTTGTAACAATTCGCAGGTATCATTTTTATATTAGAATATCAAAGAATGTATCATACACTAGCAATTCACAGAATATAAATCTAAAAGAAGAAGAACACATAATATGTCAAAGTCAAAGACCAAGCTAGAATGGTCTTAACTATTTTTTTTTTAAACTATTTCTAAAATCAATTTAATATAAAACACAAAATCATTATTATTTTCAATACATTGATACATTAACTTTTATTATGTATACATAAAATATATTGCTTGTTTGTTAGAAAGTCATTTGTCTTGAACAATAGACAGGTTGTTACTATGTAATATGAAGACATGGTATTAAATACCGCACGCACCAGCTCGCGTTCGACGCATAGGTACGACCACTGTAAGGTTAAGGTAAGGGAGCATAATTTATAGGAAAAACAACAATCGTGAAGAGTTATGAGTGTCGACACGGGCCGCGGCGAAGCGAATTCCAATTTTACCCACGTCCATTTTTAGCCTTGTTGAACTCTATGTTCGTTTACAAATTACATTGAGAACATTAAAGCATACGTAATACAAGGATTATCTATAGACATTTTAGTTTGGAAATGACATTGAGGACACACAGAACAAGCGAAAGAGAGGAACGATCGGCTTAAGCGTTCGGCCTGTGACGCATTATGAATTTACTTTGTTTTTATGTATGTAAGTTATTTGTCAAAAGCATTTATTACTTTTCCGTGGATAAATTGGTGGGACTACCGAAGTAGCGGTGATCGAAAACATTTGAGATATTTCGCGGTATTTAAACTGCTATCAAAGTTTTTAATTCAAGAAATTTCATGTTTGTATAAGTAATATGTTTAGCAGTAGACGGATAGGGACTGATAATGATGATGACGATGACATGAATAATAAAGTGATATTGAAAATAAGTGGTCAACGTAGCCTATAAACCTAAACTTTGATCGTAACCAACGTTTATGCTAGATCCAATGTATGCCTTGGCTATCCAGAAACTGTCTTGGTTCCAGTGGGTAATTAGAGAACACGAGTTCTCTACTTCTCTTAGACCACAAAGATGCTTCACGAATGAAAAGTGCAGGTGAGGCTTTTGTCCCTACTATAATTCAGGCCTTGTCGTGGTGGTGGTGCTCAGTAGCCTAGGGTCAGCCTAGGCACCTCACCAAAGTCGCCTTTGTGGCACTCGCCGGATTTTAGTGGGATCAGAGCTGCGTCCACTTACCAGATTTCGGGTGCAGCGAATCCCACATACCCGCCTGGGGAGACCCACTACCCCGCGGGATGCCTCAGAGCATTTCCCGGCGTTAGAGAGAAAAAAAAGGTGAGGCTTTTGCAAACTTTTCTTACCTTATATCTAATCTTTTTAATTTATAATCTTTTTAATTTTATATTCTAATGTACCTACTATTTGAACACGATGTGCAATGCCACTTTAAAAGTGTTGTAAAAATAATCAATCGCCTGTTTAAATACTTTGTATCGATTTCCATGGCGGTGTACGTCGACTTTCTCTACATTGCCATCTAATCGTCACACGAAACGAAAAAAACAGATGTTGTTAGTACTAAAAATGAAGGTTCAAACGATTGTATAATAAAATATTATTATAAAAATATAAAATAGTAGTATAAAGTAGATATAAATTATTTTTGTTCACTGAATGAGAGTATAATGTATATAAAAATACTTTGTAAGTGTACCGGTGGGAGGGAAGCGCTGTGCCGCGCTCCCGGCTGCATGGGTACCACCATCTTGCTTGTTTCCCCCGTGAAACAGCTTTGCTGTGTTTCGGAGAGAAGGGCAAGACAGGCAGTGTAATTAACAATTAGTTAAGAATTGATTGCCAGTAATTACTGGCACCGAGATCTTATGTCTCAGGATAGGTAACACATAAATGTGTTGCCCGGGCTCGTTCCATGTAAACTAATTTATGTTCATGGGCGACGTCGACCACTTACCATCAGGTGGTACGTTTGCCAGTTTGCCTATCCAACTAACATAAAAAAAATAGTAGCCTTTTAAAAATACATCACCCTGACTTTATAAAAGAAACACAATTTAGCTTAATATAATGTTATTGAACTGCAGTAAATGACTGCGCTAATATAAGAACATCAATGTTTTACTCACCAGATAAATATAATATGTAGTTGTAAAGCGCTAAAGTGTGAATTTTCATCAAATAAACCGTACATCACCTGAGGCCTTAGACAAAGTAACATTAAAAAAACGATAACGAAGTTCGAAAAGAATAAAATGTATGGGATTGACATAAGCCGTCGTCAATTATGTCACTCGTTATCGTTATCGCAAGTTGGTAGACAATGTTAAAATTCGTAACAAAATCATATACTGTCAATTGGTTATCGAACACTTATGTCAAACTTATGTTATTTTATTATTGATATTGATTCGTTATCCGTTGGCGTGGGCCATGGAGGGCAACATTTTCACATTTTTTATGAGTTATAGTGTGTATGAGGTCTATTCACATAGATATTAATTTTAATTTTTTGGTCCGATTTGACATTTCTTGTCGAACTTTGTTGACACTTGACAGTTGTTGTCGTTGCACTGTCACGATCTTTGATTGATCATTGGCTAGAAAATTGTTATCGTTATCTCAAAGACGATAACGAATTTCGGCTACAAAGCGATGTCACTTTGTCTACAGGCCCTGCTTCTAAAAACATGGTAGAACCCTAAGATCAAGTATCAATAGATTTAACAAGCTAATAATAATACCGTATTGGAACGAGATAACAACATACGAAAAATCCAAGAGTGACAGAGACATAGACACTTTCTTTTGTCTTTGTCAGAATATCACCCTTTGTTTGTTGGGCACAACAAGGATGTGCCCAACAAAAAATTATCGACTAAATTTGAATGCCATACAAACATTCTCACTCGCGAACAGTTTGTCAAATATGCCGCCATTTTGTACTACTTTTTAATTTGGTCGGCTTATGTAGGTATGGTGATACCAGTTTTGTTATAAGCAGATTACCCAAGAATGTGGTATTATTTAAAAAGGGTGACTGGTATTTTCGAAATAAACACAACAAAAACAAATATGTTTATTGCTATTCTTAAAGGCTATGTACTATAGATCATACATATTAAGACGTATATAGCCTTCTTTTTTATTATTTATGTTTTTAGCGGTTTGTTATTAGTCATTACATAATATTTTCGATAATCCGGAAAAATGCAGCTGTCTAAAATTACAATAAATGTTTGGTTAGGGCTAATGCTTATAGTTATCTATCAACCTTTACCAGTTTTTTATTATTTTCAATTCACTTGTTTCAAGAAAATAAGTAGACTTGTTATTATGAATGTGGTATCCCTGTAAAATATGCCTGTCCCTTTAGGGTATACGCGAATGTCAATTCCATATTATACTCGTTCCTAGGTAGAACCCAATTAGGCAAACGACAAGACATAAATTGAAATTCAAGAATCTTGTGTCTCTTGTGGTATAACAAAAACGCAACGTAAATAAATATTAATTCTCATATAAGGGTGCGGTATCTTTGGGATCACTAAAGATACGTTTAACACATTAAAATAGAAAAAAGATATCCATGGATAACAATGTGCGAGTTCCAATCGCTTCGCATTTGGCTTGACTACGAAACCTGTAGAAGTTTCTGGAATGTTTTACTAAACGATATATTTAAATGAAGAAACGGTTCGCTTTCTGAAAGCACCATTTTTTCTTTCAACTTATGGAAATAATGAATTCATGACTCATAAAGTGAACAAACTAACATAATAATATACATATAGAAGCTAGGCTTAATGTAGTAGCTTGAAAAACCAGAAATAATAGAGTAACACACTTGAGAGATTAGTTGTAAGTGTCTATATGATAATATAGTGTGTTTTTTTCATATCAACGTCTTTGCGTAGATAGTAACAAATATCCAACCAACCATACTTACTAATATTCGCATGTTTAATATTGCTAGGATAGCATATGCTAGGGCTTTCAACCATTTAAGTTATCGTTATATTTTATATGTCGCTAACATCAGAAGAATTAGCACGAACTGGTGCTGGCGGGAGGGATGCGCTGTGCCGCACTCCTGGCTGCATGGGTACCACTACCTTGCTTGTTTCTCAGGCAGTGTAATTCAGTAATTACAGGTACCAAGGTACTATTGCACCGACTTAACATAAGTATTATGTCTCAGGATAGGGAATACATAAATGAGTTTCCTGAGCTAGTTTCTGGAAAACTAGATTATGTTCCTTGGCAACCTCGACTACTTTCCATTAGGTGGCACGTCTGCCAGTTTTTTTTAGTTTTCAAGTAACATTTAAAAAGAACTATAACAGGCTAAAACTAGTGTCAGGGACAGATGGGACAGACATTCTCCAAATATTGCCATTTAAAGGTAAGTCGGCATATTAATACAGAACGAATAAAAAATTCCTATCCTAAGTTAAAACAATAACTAATTAACATTTATTTTTCAATGGCTAAAAGAGCGTTGAATATTCATGTAGGTACTTGTTTTCCTCATCTGCATATTTTATTACGTTTTTTCATGCATCTTATTGTAATTGATAACTACCGCGCATGGATATACATTTCCAGAAGAATCACTTCTGCTCATGGAAATTTAAATAAGGAAATCACGTAGAGGCCTAGCGTGGTATAAATAGGTGAAAATATAAGTACACAGTTAAAGCATGAACCTTGATCAGAATCTTGTCATCAAAACTTTGTAGATGATGTTGTTTTGCAAATTTTATTTTACCGGTTGGGGTGGAGTCTTTTGTGCCCTGTTTTTTTATAGAAGAGGGGGCAAATGGACAGTCGGTTCACCTGTTGGTAAGTGAAAGCGACATCCACAGACAGCCGCTACACCAGAGGATTAGCAGGTGCATTGCCGGCCTTTCAAATATGTATATATATATATAATATAAAAAGGTATGCTCTTTTCTTGAAAGTCCCTAAATATCGTATCGGTTCAGAAACACCGTGTGCGTCGTACCCGTCTTTTATTTCTTTAAGCAGGCATAGACACAACATCTTGGGTCTCATATTTATATGAGACCTATGAGATGTTAAAGTGCCTCGTTCATGCTTTAGCATGAACGAGGCACTTTAACAAACAAGGAAAGAATTATTTAAACATTGTAGATATATTATGTCACATGCTAAAAACATATTTTGATAACGTTCTCATTTTTAATTAAATATTGCTCCAATATATAACCGAGCCGGGCAATATATAACCTAATTCTTAATATAGATTAAAAAAATCTTATTGCTTTAAAATAATAAAACGTTTCCATTTTCTTGGAATTATCCAAGCAAAGTTCCAGTGTTAGTTATATTTATTTATTTATAGTTGTACCTTAAGAAAATTACTAAAGGCTTTATATTTTTATTCTTCATTAAACGAGCAATACACGCGAAAACAAAAAATAAAACTGAGCCTGAGCTTGAACAGTTTTAGTATTTTAGCTCAGAGCTATGGAGTTTTACTACCAAACATTGTCTTATTCAACGATGTACGTATATCCTTAGTCTGTCTGTCTGTCCATTGATAAGTGGGACAATGCCGAGCCGATTGTTTTGGCTGCACGCGAGGGAATGCACTTACATTTTATTGAACACTGTCAAATATGTTGTCATTGCTTTTTTGGTGTACATAGTTGTTTCCTGTTTTAAACGCAAGCGACTTCTATAAAAAGTAAAAAAATGTGGATGATTCACTAGAAAACCAAGCTAAAAGTAATATATGAAATAGTAAAAGTGGGGAATTATTATTTATTTATTAATTCTATATTTTTATATTATGTTATTTATTATGTATTAAAAATAGAAATTTAAGTAGTTTAGTTGGTTAAAATAAAATTAAAACTACTTAAATCGGTCGACCAGAAGAGATTGCTAAGAAAATTGATGGTATAAAAAATATTATAAAAATGTTAAATGGAATAGAAGATTTTATTTGATAGACATACTTATTTTTTAAATAAATGAGTATACATCATAATATATTTACAATAATTAATCATTAGTTATTATAAATGGCGTTTCATTGTAATTTGTATCCATTCGTAATTATTATCTTAGATCTGTGTTATATTAATGACACCTTTTAAAACGATCATTCAATTCGATATCTATCTATAAAAAATGTATCATAGTAAAAAACCGGTATCCATTAAGATATATGTCGTCCTCAAGTTTTAAAACCCCATTTATGATTTACTTTCACTTCAAAGTAAACCCTCTATCTATTTACACATTAGTTCTTCAAATGACAGAGTATACAATGAAGAGCATACCAATGAAATAAAACCTGTTGTTTCGTATTTCGAGTACAACACTAAGGGCCATTTGAGTCTGGACGTCGGTCGGGATGTCTACACCTTTTACAAACAAATCAAACGCCTGGAATTATTTGACATGTTGGACAAATATTGGTCCAATTTTCATGTTATTCCTAACATGGAATATTATACTTTATATTGTTAAACTAAAATAGGTTTTTATTTGACACGATTCTAAACCCTGTATCGTCTAGAAGCGGCCTTACAAGGTGATAAAAGCTTAGCCCATTTCAACTATTTCTGTTAGTTATCTCCGTCATTCTTTAGTGTTAACCATTTAATAGATAGGTTTGTTGACAACAGTAATTATTTACAAATTAGTTTTCTGTTAAGCCTTATTTTAATGTAGAATTTATCGGTCACTATTTCTTTTTACTAGTGTCAAAAAGGATTATGTATAAAAACAGGCCATATGCGATTCGGAATCGGTCACGAACGGTTCCGTATACCTACCTATCATATATACCTACAACATTATAACTACCTTTTGCCGATATTATTATCGATAAAAAAATATTGATTTTATTCTCTATATTTTGTTGTTATGGCGGCAATAGAAATACATCGTATTGTGTAAAAATTTGAACTGTCTACCTATCACAAATTATGAGAATATATAGCCTGGTGAAGGACGAAGCGACGCACAGCTGAGGCTTAGTAATAGGGTCCCTTTAGGTACGGAACCCTAAAATGAAAATAGCGGATTTTTGGCGCCAAATGATATGTCGTTTTCTTTATTAAAATCCTTATTTTGTTAGTACATTGGACGCGTGGGAATTTAATAGGAAATTATTAAGGCAAAAAACGCTGCAAATATGACAATATCATAAATACAAGTACCTAAGTAGGAAAGTTTGAATTGCTACCAGCGTGCAGCGTGCATTTACGTGTAATGACCATCGCAGCTGCTGGCCTCTCGAGTGCTCTAACAGTTGGAGTATAATAGAAATTCTGACGTACATTGATTGGTGCCTTGATGATTTTGTAATTACTGTTTTAATAACGTTAAGCGAGGTGCTCATTCACGACTGACATATTTTTGCTTCGAGAGAAGAGATGATTTAATTTAATGGTAAATGCACGTTAATTTTATGGAGGGGGTAACCTTACCCCCCCCCCACCCCGGTTATAACGAAATTGTCTTAGCACAGATCGTTTGTTATATTGTATCAATGTCATTTTCAGTTTCGCTGTCAGGGTAGGTATAGCAAGATATTTTGATTTGATTTGTGAGTGTAGGTTGGCGTGATCGAATAGACATGGTAATTATTGTCATTATACAGATACAATGTCATTATACAGATTGAGTCATCGATTCGTAGCAGCATACATGTTTAGTCCTGAACTTGTGCCATTTTATTGTGTCTATGGATGTCGCATATCACTTACCACCAGGTGAACCGACTGGCTATTTGCCCCCTCTTCTATAAAAAAAGGTGCAAAAAATCTTTATAGTTTGCATACTCTAATTTTTCTACAACATTTTTAAAGATAAACCGTTTTGGTGAAATTCGAAAATTGTCTCATTGTAAAGGCATACGATATGTACACCCGCCTTTATGGGTTATCTTTAGAGAAATGAAGTAGAATAATTATTATGTGTGTGAGTAATAGTTGAAAGCAATCAAGTGTCAGCTGATCATAGGTGGTAATAATTAAATGATTATCATTTATGCATTGTAATGGCGGCTAGAATAAAAATGTAATAAATATATTTTGTTTTATTTAATATGTGCACGTTAAGCAGTCCCAGGGTAAGCTTGTAAGATTTTTTTTTCGAAAGGGCTAGACTTTTTGGCCTGATGGCCTTTAAACTCAATCGGAAGTATTGTAAGAAATTACATACAACTAACTCTACCTAAAAGTAATAATAATACATATTATTTATTAACATATCCAAGACTCCAGACAAATTAGATTCAATATAAGATTTAAAATCAAGACGGTTACTTCCTCTAATAATAATTTAAAATAATATATTCGCTGATAAGTTTCCATCTCGTGCACCGTTTGGAGCCGAAACGATGTCGAAATGTAGAGCTCCGCAAAATAAAAGTGAAAACCATTTTAAATCATAAAAAACAAACATTCCAACTAACTATAAAATTTCATGTCTTCGTGAATTTGATTTAAACATTTTTCATCTAAATTCAACTCCTTAATCCCATTAACAAAAGGCATTCGTGGTAGTCGAGCAAGTTATATTATAGTAATAGATGCAATTGACAATTTATTTCGGAAATTAATGACAATTTTTGACAAAAAAAAGCAACGCCGAGGCATAGCTTAAATACTTGAAATTCGATTCTGTTAGTGCCTTTTCACACGTGCCGGTTGCCGGGTAGCCGGTGCCGGGTATCAGGTAGCGAAGTGTAAGCAAATCACCCCGGTACCTGTGAAAACTGCCATGCACACCGGATACCCGGCACCGGCTACCCGGCAACCGGGACGTGTGGAAAGGCATTTACAATATTTGTTTAAATTAGAAAATCAAATATTTTCATAATTTATGTAGTATGTGGGAGAAATGCGCTGCCGTCAGATTATCTTTTATGTTATTTCGATACGATGATAAGCACGGGAGGCATACGAGTTCATCTGGGAGACTGGGACCAACATAAGCAACTGAATAGCCAAACGTCTCAAGATAGGCAGCAAAAGAAGGAGTTGCCTATGAATGACAAGTTCTATTTCAAGGGCTAGTTCTCCCTTCAAATAACTTTTAATCTCATTACGCAGTGTTTTTCTTCACCGATGAGCAAGCTATGTTTTCATGTGCAGGTTTCAAAAAACTCATTTTAGGTGCATCGGTCAGGATCGAACCCAGAGCCCACATTTCGTTGCTTATCAACAAGACCGTCCTTGCTCAGCTATGTTTGCCGTACAAAATATGTTGATATTTGAAATGTATGTAAAATTCATATTTATGTTAGATATGACACAAAGTTGTTGCCTGTAGGTGTTGTCTACACATTTCTTAGGGCTATTTAAAATACATACAAGCTAGAGGTAGCGGTCGGGTCGTGACTATGCATATCTATGTGTGGTACAAAAATCACGCGTTTACAAACGCGTGATTTTTGTACAGTTTATAAGTTTTAATCATCAAAAGAATCTTTTTGTAAGAGGCAGTGGCATGGTATTGTAGTTGAATTGGGCCGGGGTGGTACCTCTTGCTTACATTACACCGGCGTAAAGTGACAGCTATGCTGTCGGGTTTTGTGCGGTTTGTGAGTTTCCGGTGGCCCATTGGGGACAATCCATCTGCATTACCTTTGGTTGTGCGGATGTCTATGAGCGTCGCCCGTCACCATAAGGCTCCGAATGCTCGTTTGCTTCCCTATACCATAAAAAAGTATCACTAAAACATGATAGTATAAAAATATTATATTGTTCACATTTTATAACTTCAACATTAAAGGCTTCTTATTCCTTCAGACATGTTTCCTCACAATGTTCATCTTTATCGGTGAGCAAGTGGTATTGTAGGGTTGGTTGGGGAAAATAATAATAAATTAATGTAGCATTTCGAGACCGAACCTATATGAGACCAGTGTCGCTTCCTCTTCAATTATTTTAACCTTTTTCGATTCTGATTGCATTTATCCATGCGGCAGAAAATTATTTTTGATCTGAAAACTATTTCTAATCTCTGAATTAGACATCGACAATTTTTTTTCGTAACTTTAAAAATGTTCATCATAAGTATCGAAATTCTAAGCGAAATACGTTTTCGCCGGTATCTTGTCGCTCGGACCATTTGTTAGGCGGTTCTGAAATTGAGCATTACAACCATCGTACTATGACCTCCCCACTCATATTGAGGGTCCATGACCCCATGCACAAATATGATATTCCTGCATACATATACTAACTATATATAAAAATTTCGTGTCATGTTGTTTATACACGTGCTTTAGTTTATAGTTTATAGGTTGCCCGTGATGAGGATAGGGAAATGGGCTCTAGCACAATTACCAAATAACTATTTTGCGACAGAATCAAGTAGGACGGACGTTGATCACTTACAACCGGCGGGCGACTGCTAGCTTCTCTTAAATTAATGACACGTAACGACACGTTTTAGGGTTCCGTACCCAAAGGGTACAACGAGAACCCTATTACTCTGCTGTCCGTCCGTGTATCACCAGTCTGTATCATGAACCGTTATAGTTAGTTCATAATTTTCACAGATGATGTAGGTATATCTGTTGCCGCTATGACAACAAATAATAAAAAGTAAAAATAGAATAAAATCAATATTTAAAAAATAATTATAATTTAATTAATGAATCCTATACAAAAAACATGATTTTTATGGCGTTTTTTGCTCGATATTAATAACGGTAAAAGGTTTATAAAAAAATATTAACATTAAAAATAAATATTTAGTATTAATATAAATAGTCAGTTACCTACAACAAACGTGATTTTTCGTTAGTGTATAATTTTATATATTATAATATAATGTTTTGTAAAGGGCCTTGGCCGATTTTCATATTTTTTTTTCATGCGCCTTCGCCGCGCGCTGCAAATGCGATGCTATTGCTACCAATAATTTTATAATCTTCTTTTTTAATTTTATTTTTTATCTATTTGTTCATAAAATTGTAGTATGCAGTCACAGTAGAGAAACGTTCTCTATACTGTGATGCAGGTAAGTTGGTTGCGACAGCATCGCGTTCGACCAGCCTCGACAGCGCATGAAACAAATGTGTGTAAGGGCTGAAAGAAATATAATATATTATATGCATACGTTCATACACAAAACCCTCCTTTTTGACAAAGTCAGTTAAAATAACTCAATGCCTAAATTCCAATACAAAATGATTTTTTTTAACAGTTGCCATTTTTTTCGATAAAATTAACTCAAACACAGCACAAAAAAGATTCGTTGAAAACTTTAACATTCATGCATTATGGTATCTTAATGGTTTCGAAACGGACTTGTTAATCGATGAGGAAATACAATAAAAAGTTCCCATTGTGATATAGTTATTGTGCTACTTGTGAATTGGTCCCACAATATATTTCCCTGCTAAGTGAAACGCAGAGGCCATTTGCACCTTCGCTTTTTTGAATATATTGACTCAAACCATTTTGAGTCTCTTTAGGCGTTGGAAATATTTAAAATATTTCGAAAATTGATTTATGTTAGGGATTATTATAATACCTAATGCTTAGTGACGTATTGATAAACAAAGGCTTTAATATCGGTTTCGTTTAGAAATACTTAATTATGAAATAAACAAAATGGCGGATTAATAGTTGGCGGCAAAAATTGTGTGATGCAATAGATTCTTTTTTTGAAGTGAAATCTTGTTTAGCCGCGGTGAACACTTTTTGTTAGAGGAAAATCTTATAGGTTCGCGTCACCGACATTCTAATGTAGATTCGCGTCTCATCGACATGCTAATGAGACATTATGACATCATTATTAAATTTCACATTTTTTGTATCAAAATTTGAAATGTCATAATGTCATAATTCTAAGTTATAAGTTCACTTCTATCGGCAATATTTCTTTACTATATATAGGCTTTGCACGGTAAGGATCTACGCAAATAAGTAAAAACATAATTTATAATTAAAAGACAAGTATATAATATATAAAATGTACTTCAAATTAATAAATAAGCTGCATATTTTTAAATAACTGGGTTTTATTTTATTCAATTTAAGTTCCGCAATAAATGTTCATTGAGATGAGATTTCATGAAGCACCCATAAAATTTATAACTCGAGATTGGTTATTACCCACAAGATAAAATGGCCGCTGTATAATATAATGAGATAGCAATCGCTTCTTGTTTTAATAAACATTTAACTTAATAATTTTCTTTCCTTAACAATTCTGGTTATTATCTTAACGCATGTTGTATTAATGTCTTTATTATTAATTAATTTAGATTAAATATACATTTCCCACCATGGTTCAGGCTTTGACGTGGCGGTGGGGCTCAGTAGCTTAGGGTGAGCCCAGCACCTTGGGCGAAGCTAATTGAGCCGAGGGGGCTCTTTGTACCCCTCTTATAAGAAGAGGGGACAAAAGAGCAGGGGGCAAGGTGTGAGGATGGGAACCTCACCCCATTGTACTGTCCCGAAGTTGGGAGGGGTTTGGGGGACCAAAGGCGGCACTGGTGACACTCGCCGGGTTTTAGTGGGTAGAGCTGCGTCCACTTACCATCTTCCGGGCGCAACGAGTCCCACATACTCCCTCTCCCCAGGCGGGATGCCTCAGAGCATTTCCCGGCGTTAAAGAGAAAAAAAAGAAAAAAAAGATACATTGAAACACTAGACCAACTGGCCTATTGGTCTAATGGTTAGTGAGCCTGACTACAGAACCAGAAGGTCGTGGTTTCAATCCCCAGCCAGGACAAATGTTTGCGTGATCATTTGTTCTGTGTCTGGGTGTAATTTATATATAATATGTATGTATTTAGAAATATATAAGTATATATCAGTTGTCTGGTTACCATAAGAACAGGCTCTGCCTAATTTGGGATCAGATGTCCGTGTGTGAGTTGCCCCAACAGATTATTATTATTATAAGGTTTAATTTAGCATTAATTTGTAAGTACTTGTCACTTTTACTTTCAACAAAAATTATCTAGACCTAACGAAACAAACTCATGTAAATAACGTTATTATTTAAAAATAAATTTTGAATAAAATAATCTATAGGTAGGTAGGGTAGGTCAAGTAGTAGTCACCTTTTCTAAATGTTTTTTTTAAATTATTTTTGATGTGCTAATTTCTTTAGCCGCGTTAAGGAGACTTTTTGCTAGGGGAAAATCTTATATGTTCACGACACCGACATGCTAGTGTGACATTATGACGTCATTGTGAAACTTCAAATTTTATTAGGTAGGTAGTAATTTAGTAAAAGTAAAAAGTTGAAATTTCATGTCATAAGTGTTTACTTCTATCGGCAGTCTCTATGAGTGACAATTTTTAAAATGTTTATAAGTATATGTTTTATAGATTAACAACTAACATACCAATGCAGTATAAAGTTGTATACCTACATTGCGTTGACCACAATCGATATTAAACAAAAAATGTTACAAAACGCGCCGACACGGGCGGACCCTTGCCTCACCCGTCCCTTCCATTGTAAACCACAGAGCAGCTATTAGCAACTAATAATGTGGTTTTGTAAACGCTATACGTACGATTTATGGGAGTGAATTATTTGTTTTTGTCCACGTTAACGACAGGCTCTGCTATGTCACTTGATAGTGGCAATTATGACGAGTGCGATTTGTAGCGGCTTAGGGATCGTCTGTGTGATACAATTTAATTGAAATCTAATAAAGATAAGCATTCAGTCAGGGTTCAGAGTTAAGCAATTTATCTATTTAGGCCATGGTTTTTAAATGTAAACCTTTCTAAATAAAAAAATAAAACGATTAGTCATCTAGGGGGCCATCCATAAACTACGTTACATGTTAAGGGGGAGCGCGGGGATCGATGAAGTGTGACATTATATTGTGACAAGGAGTGGTAGGGGATCAAGATTTTATGACGTCACATAAGACAACTGTAAACTAATAAAAAAACGAAATTAAAAAACAATTTAAACCATAATAACACAAATTTCGGAACAGCTGTTTTATTTTACCAATTTCTCTATGTAAAAATTGAAAAATATGTGACGTCACACTAGGGAGGGGCAGGTCTCATACATGTGACCATGTCTGACAAGGACATGCAAATATCATGAAATTCGTGTGGCGTAATGTATGGTTGGCCTCCCAACCCAACCCTCCAACCCAATCAACCCTCCAAGTTGACAAAATAAAATCTTATTAGATGCCTTTTTTTGCCATGTTGCATGCATATGCGACCTTCATATGACCCACTGCTAGGGTCTGGCGGTGAAAATTAGTCATATTCAATAGGTCATATTTCGTCAATATGCTAGCCTTATTCTTCACTTTCTCGGACTTAAATCTCATCAGGTTTCCTCAAGATGTTTTTCTTCACCGGTGAGCAAGCGATGTTGTTGTGGTCAGGGTAATTAAAAACATTTTCTTTTATATTAATGGGATATATCAGAAAAATCTGTAAGAATTAAGAATTTAATTATAAAACGGCCAAAAAAGATTTCCTTAGCAATCGTAATACCACGGAATAAATAATAGTACTAAAGTAATTGCTAATACCTACTAAGCACCATTTTTTTTTCTTTTTTTTTCATAACGACCCTATATGTATGTATTCAAATGCTCCTCTCCCTAAGGTTGTCTGGTAGAAATCGCTACCTTAGCGATAAGGCCGCCTTTTGTGTACTTTTTTTTCTGTAATTTCCATGTTTGATGTATGTATTCTTATGTACTTACACAATAAAGTATATTTTCTTTCTTTCTTTCTCCCCGTCACCAATCCTATATACCTACCTCTATTTGACATAACATTAAGGCAAGGCATCATTAAAAATTTTAGATGTACACCCACATAAAATAATATCTAATAACTTATAACACTATCATTATAACACATCCGGATCGAGATGTTTATTAATTAATAAATTATCGTCGAAACCTATAATTATATCTACAATAGTAATCAAACATCATAATAATTAGTGTTGTTTTTATCGACTAATCAAAAGCCGGTTTGCTTATATCTGACTTACGGCCGTTTTCAATATTCGATCTCGAATCTGAGATTTTTATTGATCCAGATTTTATCCCATCCCTCGATTGATTTTGAATCTGCATTTCAATAAGCCAACCTCTTCTACAAATCCATTGAAAAAAAGAGATTTGTCAAAAATGTTCGCCCTCCTTAACGTTTTGTTTTACGCTTGTGCAGTAAAAATACATAAGCAATTATTAATGAGTAAAATGGTGGTTTTTTTCTTAAAGGTAATCTATTCTATGTATTATCATAAGAATAACCAATAACAATAAAAATTGACTGCAAAGTCGCAGAGTAAAATACTAATAACTATACTATAACGTCAAGATTAGTAAAACATAAAAGTTTTGTTGAAGAGGAATGGAACGTCAGTCAATCCAAAACGTCAGTCAGTTTGACATTGGTAAAACTAACAATTCTAGTAGTACGAGATCCAGCTGCAAAATTAGTGCACTCATCGAGTATATGCTAAAATCCCAATTTTTTTATAAAATATTTTTAATAGATTTTTCCGAAAAAAATTAATTTACTTGTTTTTAAATAAAATATCGTCCACATCACGGGAATATATTATATCACGACTGAAAAATCATATTTGCTGTTGCAGCCAGGTGGTATTATTATGATATATTTTTTCGTTCACAACGTTAGTTTATTATTTATATTATATAAAATTAAAGCTATTTTTTTTTCTTTTCATTATAATATACGGTTATTTAGTTAAATCTGGCCGCAAATAAGGGGTTTCGGCTGTTAAAGATGGCAGTTAGACGAGGATAGCAGTTTTCAGCTGTACTACGCTTTAATGCGCCGAACGTTACTGTTGTTAACTACCGGTGCAAACAGTAGTAGGAATGACTTTATAAATACGTAATTAAAAATATTTTATCTAAAAATACTAGCGGCCACCTAGTAGATATATATTCTCCTAATCATAAATATGCGTAAAAATTAAGTTTTTATCATATTATACTCGATGACTGCGCTAATTCTGCTTCCGGATCGTAGACTACCTCAGTCTCAAGTATGTTATTTATATATAATATTAATAATTTTATGTATTATTATTATATCTATTATGATTTATGATATTTTATTTAATATATAATTATAATTGATAATAATATTGCCATTTTCACGCCCTTATCAGTACAATCCAAAGGTATAATCGGTCAAAATTGGGGGATCGCAAATAAAGATCAATAAAGTTCAAAAATCGATTTGTCAAAACCAGAGATCGGCTATAGAAAACGCATAACTGTCACCTTCATACAAATTTCAATCTAAAATCCCAATCCGCCCTCCCAAAGATAGATTGTAAAAAAAGATCGGTATAACGATCCATCGATCGGTTATTGAAATACTAAAAGTAGGAAATGGATTGAAATATCAATCTCGATCAGCAATTTAGGGATTAAGATTGAATATAGAAAACGGCCGTAAGTGGATGAAAAAGGTAACCAAAACATAAGTGAACATATTATTTTCACATACACAGCGGAAACAAAATCTTAATTCCTATTTATATTATAAAGGCGAAAGTTTGTAAGTTTGGATGTTTGTTGCTCTTTCATGGCAAAAACGCTGAACCGATTTGCCTGAAAGCTAAAATGGTGATGGCTTATGCATCGAATTAGGACATAGGCTATAAAAATAATCATCATCAATCCGGACACGGTTGTAAATCTAAGTTAACGCAGACGAAGCTGTGGGCACCAGCTAATTGTAATTATATTTTTTTTTATGTTACTTGGATAAGCAAACTGGCAAACGTGCCACCTGATGGTAAGTGGTCGACTTCGTCCATGAACATAAACTAGTTTACCTGGAACGAGCCCAGGCAACTCCTCTATATGTTGCCTATCCTGAGACAAGATGTTAAGTCTTGGTGCCAGTAATTACCCTGCCTGTCTTGCCCTTCTCTCCGAAACACAGCAAAGCTGTTTCACGGGAGAAACAAGCAAGATGGTGGTACCCATGCAGCCGGGAGCGCGGCACAGCGGTTCCCTCCCACCGGGTAATCTATACAGATAAATAAAATTGGAGTGTCTGTTGGCAATATTAATTTTTTTTAATAAATGCATATGGATGTACGGTATATATACCAAAATAACCTTTTTTACAATTTTTGACTGTCTGTCTGTATGTCTGTTTGTTCAGGCTAATCCCTGAAATGGCTGGGCCGATTTTGACACGACTTTCACTGACAGATAGCTAATGTTATAGGTAACTTAGGCTATAAAAATAATCATCATCAAACCGTATACGTCTGTAAATCTAAGTTAACGCAGGCGAAGCTGCGGTCAACAGCTAGTAAATAATAAAAACGGTTAGCTGCATGAAACTCCGTGTACGTAGTTTTTTACATTGATGTGGGAAAAAGCAGTATAAAGAACTACCTCCGTGGGCGACGAATGGGGGTGCGTAGGAGGCGCTACCCAGTAACGCCCCTGTGCTCGTGTCGGGCTCGGGATGGGAACCTTGGCCCAGTATGACACGACGTCGCGGGGACTGCCTAAGTAGCCGAGCAGTCCCCCCTTAAGAGGAGTAGTCTGGCCTTCGACGGAGCCATCCTGTCACTGAGGTGATCCTGTTGAATGCCTATTCGGGACCCTCAAAATGCGGCTGAAGGCGCTCGCAGTGGTTTTAATTTACGGGTAGGGCACTCCCAGATGCGAGTCTCACATAGGGTCAGGATCTACCCGAGATCCTGGGTAAATGCATAAAAAGCATTTCCCTGCGATAACAAAAAAAAGTATAACTAATTCTGTTTTTAACTTTTCACGCCTTAACCATCAAAGGTCATAATTTTATAGTTTTGTCATAATATTTTAAATCCAAAAAAAGACAAAGGCAGTTAAAATATTTTAACAGAACTTAGAACAAGCTTAGGATACGAATATTAATCTAAGTGAATACGAACGAAGTCATAGCCAAAGCCAAGTTTTTTATAAATTACTTAATACTTTAAAAAAAATCAATTACAGCAATTACGATACAGAACACTCTTTTTTAAGCATAAAAGTAACCAAAGCTCACGAAGTATATTTTTTATGAAAGACCCAAATAATACGAACGCCAAAAATAAATACTCAAGAGTATTTTCAATATTCTAATGGACGTTTATGCGGATTTCGCTAAAAGGTCCGTCCGATTGTCTTCCGGCCGTTGGCGGGGAGCTTAGCTTTGTTTTATGTCATATTTTATATACAAAACTTAGAATGAGTCCATGTTATTTATACAGTATGTTTTTTTTGTTTATAAGCAATAAATATCTTGTTTGTTTTTCCAACAAGAAATGCAATCAATACTTACCAAGTCAAACTGATTACCACCATAATGATAGTTAATAATAAGTAAGTATACAGTTTATTAAAAATACATTGTAATTTTCGTTGTAACAGCAGCCATACCCACTGTGTATGGCACGACGCGCGTCGTGGGTAGGGCTTAGTAGCGGCCGGGCAGTCCCCTCTTACGAGGAGTAGTCTGGCCTTCGCCGTGGCCAGCCTGTCGCGAGGTGATCCTGTTGCCTGCATATCCGGGACTCTCAAAAAGCGGCTGAAGGCGCTCGCAGTGGTTTTAGTTAGGGTGGGTACTCCCAGGTATGAGTCCCACATTGGGTCAGGATCTACCCGAATATCCTGGCTGCATCCATAAGGATTTCCCTGCGATAAAAAATAAATAAAAAATAAAGCCATACCCACTGTAGTGTCCGATGGACGCACAAACAGCGAAGTTCTAGATAACCTACCAATATTGTTGTTGATGTTTGTTACTCTTTCACGCAAAAACAACTGAATGGATTTTAATGAAACTTTATAATAATATTGTAGTAGGATAAAACCCATTGGAAAAAGAAGACAATATAACAAAAATGAAAGGAAAAATATTTTACCGGCGATCTGAGGGCGGGAAAGTGGAAGGGGAGTCTAGGGGTAAAAACGGTCTATCTCGATTTCCGGCAAAACTACAAGACCCATGGAAAAAAGTTGAATGGCAAAGTTGTAGGTAATACACATGATTTCAAAATTTATGTGAAAAATTCAAATAACCATGTATTTGGTTTTTGATTTTTATCTTTTACAAAAAAAATACCTATGAAATTTGGTGAAAACTTACCTTTTTATGTCTTAAGTACACGATTTTTTTTTGATTTATTCTTATATATCTCTATTCTCTGATCCGGAAGACCGGATCAGAATACCGAGTAGGTATAGAAGAAAGTCAGTAGGTATAGTTTATCGAGGTGGACAAGACAACTAATCGTCCAAAACGAAGAAGAAAGAGGGTAAACAGATTTTTCTGATCTGTCGCCATCACCAGCACCGTTCGTCAGTACTCCCCGTGATCTAACATGGTATAGGATCCCGATATAAAGAGGACCTTCTCCGAGCTGGTTAATGGATGGAACTTATTTTAAATTCAATTTAATATATCAATAAATATATTGCATATGGGCTGTCTAAAAAATTTCAGCCCAGGATATGATTAAATAATAATATATTTTTTTACTTTTTGATTTTAAAAGGTTTTGTTAATGGATAAATTCCATACCGATCGAAACCAGCTCGGTGAAGGTCGTTTTATATCGGGATCTTAGGATAACAGTGACAAAATACAGTTCCTAAAAACTAATGCTTCAAAGCTTCTTTGTAAAATAAAAAGTTAAAAACTAAATGTCTTACGGTTTGACAATTTAGATACATTGTCGTCATTATTCAACTTTGAATGTGAGCGGATTGTAGTGTGTGAACATTTTATTTAATTAATTTAATGTTTATATAATGCATATTACACAAAAATAGCTTTCTTCGCTCCCTTTCCACTTAATCGCACTCTTCTTAAAAAGGGGTACATTTTTTTTGTTTCACGTGTTAATATAGATTTTAATGCCACTTACTATCTCAACTATGATGTTATTCGCCTGCATTTTGTCTATCACCCCTATGTAAAGTAGCACTTACAATTAATCATCACTATACATAAACTTTATTTATAATAATTGTGAATAATTTACTGGCACTTCAAGTGTCTGCGCTACTAAATACTATCGGGTACCTACTCGTTTCTACTGCTTACGGTGCGAACACTCATTCTTCTTATTTCTTCCAGCAAGGTTTGTAGTTTCCATCGAGCATATAACCGGATAGAGTAAGTAATGTGAGCCATAAAGTTCCGGAACTGGTCAGTGATTTGTCACTGACGTAATAACAATTCAACCAACCACTCTATATATTCGTCATATCGGTCAATCATCCGTCAATTGCCATCAGTCGGCCAACCAGTCATATTTGGCAGAATTTGTTTTCATACAAGACACAAAATCCACATTCGATATCTTAGACCTTCAAGTCTCCTGTGCATGCCGCATTAACGCTAACGTCAGGAGAATTCATTTATGTTGATGGTCGTAACCACTATCATTGGGCACTAAATGGTCATCTAATGTTCCTTACTTAACAACAGATTGCCTTCAAAGATTCTTGAAATGACCGAATAAAAATTATTGTTTCCTTTGCTCATAACGAATTCTGACAATCCATAAATTATTTTCGATCATGCTACAATTGAATACTGTTTTAATTGAGGCGAAATTAGCGTTCCTGAGTTTGCTCATGCCTGTGTAAAAATCGTCGCGTCCAGTTGAGAATTTGGACGGCACGGTAACGGCTGAGATACCATCTACATACTAATTTATATATTATGACATTAGAATACTTTAGCTGCAGTGTTTCTCAGACTGCTTATTAATTATAAATTTAACTTAAAAAAATATTCGAAATGAGCGCGCGCTGCTCGGGAGAGCAGGATTTAGACTAGTCAAATCCGATACGGTCGACGAACATTTTACGCTTGAATTTAACCTATCATCATGAGGGCCAGCCCTCATCCCTCCCTCTGCGGAGGGAGGCGGGTTTTGCGCAGTACCCAAGCAATCTAGTGGTAGCGTAGTGCTACCTCTTTTCGCGGTCTGGGTTTGTGTCTACTCGTATCGGATTCATTGGCCTATTGATACCCACTAAAATAGTGGAGGAATAAGGGTTGGTCATAGTTACAATTAAAGGTTAGGTCATATCATAATTTAATCACTATAAAATTGAAAAAAATAATCAAAATTCATTTAGAATATGTATGAAAAAAAAACGTGTGGCACTCGGGGACTGCCGCGGTAAAGCTATTGCATAGCATTTTTTATCAACTTATGCCATTATAATAATTTAATTATTTTTTATTTATGCAGTTTTTTTTTCTTTCTTTTGTTTTATATTTTTATATTTTATATTTAATGGATTATCAACAATTCTATGATTTAATGCGAATGGCCAATAATCAACAAAGAGATAATTTTCTTATGACTAAAATTCATTATTTACAAACTTCAATTCAACAACCATTTCAAATCTATACATCTATAAAGATAAATAAAATTGGAGCGTCCGTTTGTAATATTAAAATAACCGCTTTTTAATAAATGCATATGTATATACGGATGTATATATGGATGTATATACGGTACATATACCAAAATAGTATTTTTTTCAATTTTTGTCTATCTGTCCGTCTGTCTGTCTGTCTGTCTGTTTGTTCCGGTCAATCTCTGAAACGGCTGGGCCGATTTTGATGAGACTTTCACTGGCAGATAGCTGAGGTTATAAGGAGTAACTATTATAAAAATAATCATCATCAATCCGCGTACGGCTGTAAATCTAAATTAACGCGGGCGAAGCTGCGGGCAACAGCTATTTAATATAATACTACAAATTTTATATAATTACAAACAGACACTCCAATTTTATTTATCTGTATAGATAAGATACAAACAAAATCATATCACTTTCTTCATTAATAAATGAACTTTGTTTATTCATATTTAAAAAAATTAGTTAATAATATATTATAATAGTAGCTGACCCGGCGAACTTCGTACCGCCTAACAATTAATTAATGTCGTGTTTTAGATTCATCATTAGCATCGTCATCATCATTATCACCAGCCTCTATCCGTCCATACCCACCTGGTTAATGGCCGACCAACACTTTGTTTTTTATTTATTACTGAATTTCTTATTTATTTTGCAATCATTGTCTTACTTTCATAAAATCATAAATTACATTCAGCTAATCTTGTAACGTTATTGGCCCATCGGATATCTGTTCTCCTGAGTGTGTGACCAGCCCACTTTATCAGGCAAAGGCACAAAGTGGCAGTCCACTTTAGCAACGTGCCTTTTATTTGAATGATATCGGTAACCTTAGTGCTCTGACGGAAGCTTAGGTTATATAAGGTTCAAGAGTGAAGGCCACGTTTAGGTCGACAAAGTGTTGGTCGACCATTAACCAGGTGGGTATGAACGGATAGAGACTGGTGATAATGATGATGACGATGATAATGATGAATCTAAAACACGAGATTAATTAATTGTTAGGCGGTACGAAGTTCGCCGGGTCAGCTAGTATTATAATATATTACCTAAATGTATTAAATATGAATAAACAAAGTGCATTTATTAATGAAGAAAGTAATATGATTTTGTTTGTATCTTTATCTTTATATTATATACCGGGTGTAATCGTTAAGTGTGCACAGGCGATTATTCCGTAACTATTACAGATATCAAAAAACTTTATACTGATTTCGAAAGTACTTTACCTAATGAGTAAAATGACAATAATAACTTATTAAAAATAAAACGAGAAATATCCAAAAAATTTACATTAAACTCTCCCATACATTTTATTTCTTAGTAAGTACAAAATTTTGTATTCAAAGCTGATGTTCAAAGTGACGTCCTTGTTGTGCAATTCAATGACGAGCACTATTTACAGTTTCTAAATGAACTTTCCTTAAAATTTGCGAAGTAATTAAAGCAATTGCACGACGTACACGATTCTGTAACTCTTCTAGGCTGTGAACTCTCTCAGCGTATACGTGGTCTTTGACAAATCCCCATAGGAAGAAATCACAAGGCGTGAGATCCGAGGATCTGGCAGGCCAAGGGGTTGCACTATTATTGGATAATAAGTCATTTAATAAGCAAATTGAAAAAAGCACAATAAATTGGCGGTAATGAGAACCCATCATAAAGAATTTGAATTTAGAACGAACTCCAAAAAGTATCTTTCTTTTTGTTTTTATTTAGTATGTTGCTTTTCAGTTAGTTCAAATCAATACGATATTGAAACAAGGTTTATTATTAATTTGAAGTGGTAAGGTATAAAAATCTACACGTGTATCTACTTGAAATTCATCAATATCATATCATACATAATTATAAAATGATAAGGGTAAAATGAGTAGGTACTATTCCACTTAAAATAAGGAAAGTAAAACCATTCTACTATCTCATACTAAATATATGGAAGAGTTTAATGTAATTACTCATTAGGTAAAGTACTTTCAAAATCAGTTTAAAGGTTTTTGATATTTCTAATAGTTACGGAATAATCGCCTGTGCACACTTAACGATTACATCCGGTATATTTCTTGTGTACGTGTGTATGTCACTGAACTCCTCCTAGACGGCTGGACCGATTTTGATGAAATTTTTTGTTTGAGTTCAAGGGGATTCGAGGATTGTTTAGATTCACAAAAAAACATATTTTGTACTGGACAACGTCTGTCGGTGCCACTATTATTATATAAAATTTGAAATGGTTCTTGAATTGAAGTTTGTACAGCTTGGCAAAAAAGAGTATGACGTGGTGACAGGTGGAACTAAATATTTTACAAAATGGAAACCTATGATGTTGACAATACTTGGCCAACAAATACTAGATTTTGAGTAAAGCTTAGTGTTTCACATTTATTTTTAACGATTTGATTAAATTATCTTACTGATTTTCCATATTATAATGAGACCTAAGTGAAAGTGGCGCCCTCATTTTTTCCATACTCTTTTTTGCCAAGCTGTAAATGATGAATTTTAGTCATAAGAAAATTATCTCTTTGTTGATTATTGGCCATTCGCATTAAATCCAAAATAATTGTTGATAATCCATTAAATATATAAAATATAAAAATATAGCTTTACCGCGGCAGTCCCCGAGTGCCACACGTTTTTTAATCTAAACTACGCCATTATCCGCATATTGTGGATATATGTTGTCGATTCGAAACATTTATTTAAATGCGTTAATTTGAGAGGAGAACTTACCGTATCCCACACCTATATACTTTCTCACAAACAGCTGCTTACTTATTCGTCCGTTTTCGGAGCAGCTCGTCTCTCGTCGGGTGTTAGGTTTTTTTCGTTACGGAATTTCTTGATTCGGTCTCCGCGCTCAAGGCCCGCGATAAAAGCTATGCAATAGCTTAAAAATATGGAGCACAACATCCATCATTTCTTAAACGCTCGTATTTCTACACGCTCGACGATCGGGCACAGAAACATCATTTAGCAGTCATAACTCACAACATGAGCTGAAAACAACAAAATGACCATCAGTATAAAGAACCGTTTGTCCATTTTAACCAAGAATCAAATGAATCAATAATGCTATACGAATTCTTTACAACCACGTCTTCCCCGGATAATAAAGCATAGCGCACACTTACCGGCCGCATGGGGCAGTTACGTCTTGGGGTTGTTTTACGAGCCTTTTACAGGGCCCCAGCTGGGGGGGCAATAAGTAATTTTAAGAACAAAGCCCTATACTATATTTCCAATTTGAAATTTCCTGAAGAATTGTCACTCAGCATTGATAGCACTTACAATAAATATGTCACTCATATGAGGATGTTCATCTATGTCGGATATATTTTTACATCAGTTTTTATGGTTTAAAGAATTTATTCTAAAAAAGAAGTCACTTACATAAGACAATTAGATAACATTGTATAAATACATTTTTAACGGTCGTCACACAGGTACTCTTTTTTTTGAACCATGGTGGGGTCACATAGGTACTCTAGTCTATTATATTGATTTCATAACTTTCTTATTTTTGGGTATTTATTTAGTCGAGATGGTTTTTTTTATAATATTCTAATAGCTTTATTTTGTGTATGTTAAATGAGCTTACATTTTTTATGTCAGATGATAGCTCCTTCAAAACTTACTCTTTTGCCACAATTGGTTCGTACCGTAACACTGTAACACAAGCAAACTTAGTCGTTTAAACTTTATACTTTAGTAATGTTGGTTTTCAATCAGGATATAAGTCTGTCAGTGATGTTTATGATTACGACTATTTTAACAAGCTGTTTCGTGAATTTTCACCCGCTTATTATCGTATCTAGTACAAATTAATATGTTATTGAGTATCTAAGTATTAAACCAGTTTAGCGGTTCTTGAATCGAGACGACGGTGACGAAATCATCATAATGGTCACACGCATCGAGCATATAACCGGATAGAGTAGTAATGTGAGCCATACAATTCCGAAACTGGTCAATGATTTGTCACTGACGTTTAACAATTCAACCAATCAGTGATCTGTATGTACGTCCCATTGGCCAATCATCCATCAGTCGGCCAATCAGAGCGCACAACAGGCGCAGCGTCGCAGCACTAATTTGGCGGAATTTATTTTCATACAAAACACATCGCTTTACCGCTCATTTCCGGTTATGTTCGATGGTCACACGTAATTTTTATAAAAAGATATTTTATTCCGGGACTTTACAAAATCACCTTTCTCGTGTCATCATCTCAATCATCATATTTTTATGGTGTAATTTCCGTCAGCTAACCTCACATTAGGCGTAACAAAAAACCCAGCCATATCCAATTTGAACTAGTGAAAAATGAACCTTTATTATCCTTACTAAATTGCTCTTCCACCCCTACTAGTGGAACCTCATTGTGCCGTAAAGTAGCGGTAGAGAGCCAAATGGCAAAATAACTTATAAGTACAAAAAATGTTGTTTTTATGTGCTTCTGAAAAAAATGTGTGATAGATATTACAATTTTACAATATAGGTAAAATTTTCGATAGCAAGCATTAATTTGTCCGGTTTTTTCTATTACTGAGAAAGACTATAATTTGTGCTTGCTCGTGTACATGGGAAAATAGTCAATTTCTTCTGTCAGTAACCATGCTCTATTCTAAAAAGAAAAGAGGACAAGTCGACATCGAGACCAACAGTATGACGTTTTAGCAAAGGCTACACATATTTGACCACTACTTCAGTGGCTCGTCTACCAGCTCTCTAACAATACAGACACTTAATAATATAAAATTAGAATCAACTCGAAACAAGGTAAGTAAGCCCTTAATCCAATGGTAGGGGCATTTGGGCCAGACATCGTAACTTTACCATTTCAACTTTACTGCAACGGCCCTGCAACGGTGGGGAAAAAATAAATTGGAATCCGCGCCCTCCCGATAGCGGAGACGCATTTTACGATCCTGTACCATGGGTGCACTATCCTTAATTATAGAGGTGTGGTGGTGGTGACCACGAGAGATGCACAAGCGGAACTTTTTACCTTCAAAATTATGTTATAAGAGGAAAAGTAATTAAATGTTTAGCAATTATACAATTTGCTGAGCCACATAAAACAGCATTTAATTATATATTTTTTTAAATGTTAGTTGGATAGGCAAACTGGCAAACGTACCACCTGATGTTAAGTGGTCGACGACGCCCATGAACATAAGATGATACATACATAACATGAGAAATAAGCAACATAGTGGTACCCATGCAGCCGGGAGCGCGGCACAGCGCTTACCTCCCACCGGTAAATATAATTTGGTCAGCATGCAAATATTTTGTTTGCAATAAAAATAAACAAGCAGCAATCCTTGTTCCGCCAATAATTTTAACAATGGTCAAAAAGACTTTGAAAGTTTCGCGGACTGAATGTTTAATAAGCAAACACATGAAAGCTGCCTATTTATGATTTAATTTTCATAATCTGCCGCCGGTTCAGAGGCGAGCCCACTGAGAACCGGCGAAAAAACTCAGCAGTGATGAATATTCTCTATCAAATTATCAATTGATTTTTGTGGTATTCATTGCAAAATGACGGTGAATTGACAATTATAATTAATGTCAATAAAATAATTGCATGTAAATTATCCCTTTTAAAAATACGACCTTTGCAAGTTATATAGCTGTAGTTTAAATTTTTTTTCTGGAGTCCATGGAAATATCTCCTTATTGAATAATTTTCTTTGGTGCCACAACAAGTCTCAATCGTTTTTATTTTAACGAGTTTTTAAACAAAAATATTAATTCATAATAATACACGTGTAGTATCGTCGAGTCGTGTGATCTGTTGACATGTAATACCAAAGAAGATTTAAAAAGTATTATTTAAAAAAAAAGGCTTATAATCTTATAGCAATAATGATATGTTTATACGACTTATCATTGGTTTCATTCATTCAATGTCTTTCTTATTGGACAAGTGTACCTATTATTGTTTAAGAGTTTTTACCTTATAGCTTGATAAGTATACTGAGGATAGCGAATTAATACTATCCTAAATAAATTTGAAACCTGGCTATGCCAATGATCATCTATGATTATCGGTTGCGGCTCGTACAGGTGGGATAAATCGAGGAACCTTCTCAACACCGGCGCGGCTCTACATTATATACAGGCATACTTCATCATTATCGAGTCACGATCATTCGCTTACCGTAACTTATTATGTATATGATGTATATTCAATAAAGCCCATGTTTTTAATTGATAAAGTCTTTTGCGGGAAATATCATTTAATAATATAATGTATTTATTATAAAATTAATAATATAATTTATTTCAATTAACGATGATATTCAAAATAGTCTTTGAAGGTGTGTTCGCCAACAAACTTTCATCCATCCGACGCGGCACAGACCCGCCATGGAAACAAACCCGACGCCAGGAGGCCGTGTGGTTAAAAAAATAATTAGGTGAGCCAACGGGCTCACCTATAAAACCGACTAAGCATTAGGGCCATTAGGCAATTGCATAGAACCATTCGAAAAAAAAAGAGTCAGCGAATTAACAAACGATTGACTCTTCTCTTGTTTTGAGGTAAATCCGTGTAAAGCAGTCGGACGTATAACTGGTATAACGGTTACCAATGATTAATGTTTGAGAATTAGTGTTCGTTCTACAAGATTGAACGACATGTTCTACACTTATAATAAAACGTTGCTACTACGATTATTTTACGCTAAGGCCTCATTAGTTTCATCGCCTTAAGTTATTTCTAATCGTAATTTCTCCGAGCGAAATCTTATAACCATAATATTTAAATGGCGGACAGGCGTCGACATTGTTATTATATAATATAAAGTATAAACCATCATTATGTTTATAGCGGATCTAAAAGAGACTTTAAATTTGGTTGTAAAAGCAGCTTTATGGATACCCGGGATATAACATAGTTAAATAACATATCGATGAAGAGATTAAAATGTTATGGACTTAAGAACTTCGTGTATGGAAGCTGATATCATTTATAATTTCAATCTTAATATAGTGGTACCAATAATGGGTTGAGTTTTAGCATCACCTGAGTACTATTAAAAGTATTTAAAACGATGTGTACCATGTTTTACAGTTTTGCGATATTTAGGAATCTGCAAATGTACTATGGAATAAAGATAATTTGAATTTGATGACTAATTGAACTTGTTTTTTCTTAATCTGTCAAACGTAAAAGTTCATGTTCAAACTCTTACAGTCAATCTTAATTTTGATTGCTCGTAGTCCGATATTTGATTTAGTTTAGTAGTAGTCTGGTACTAAATTTTAGTATATCAAAACTAATATACCCTTATAAGTCCCACAGTTGAATCGGGTCTCCTCCTCGAAATAAAGCGAGGAGGGTGTTGGGCCATAGTTCACCGATGCGCAGGTTGGTGAACTACACACACTTTCAGAAAGTTTTAATCTCATAAGGCGCAGGTTTCCTCAATCCGATTTCTTTCAACGGCGAGCAAGTGATGGTCTCATGTTCAGGTGCACGGAGAAATTTAGAAACACCTAATTTATGGCATCGGTCGGGATCGAACCCATGACATAATAATTATAAGCTGATGGTTGAATTATTTAGTCACAAAATAAATCCTTTGCCTCTCTCGGTATCCTACTGTTTAAATTCTAATTCCAGATTTGAAAACATTATAAAACTATCGAATTTCAAATGTCAAATTAAATTTGATTAATAATAATACACAATCAGTACAAAATGAATGGGCCCGCCACAAATTATGAAATTTGATCCTTATTATAAGCGATCCATCATAACTGACAGATGGGAAAAAGTCCCTTTATCCTTTAGACCTTTGTTACTCAATGAAATTATTAAATACCTTCGACGAGTTCAACCTCTACCTATACCTATGTAAGAACTATAATATACTTAAATATGTCAATGGACTCATCTAATGTTTTAGAGATGACTTTTTAGGTGGTTATCTTAGAAACTAGTAAGGGCGCGGCTCCAGCGCGGTGCACGGAGAGACTACGCACGTTTGTTAAGTTTCGCTTTGCAGCAAAATGTATGTGATTATTTTCACTGCGATCCACGGACACGCTACGCATAAAATGACATATTCTTTCAATTGACATTTTATCACACGTGCGTAGCCTTGGCATGCGCTGCGGTGGAACCGCGCCCTAATGCTACTTTATCACTAAATGATATGGACTATAAAATAATCATGATTAGTGCAATACGGCTGTAGTCTAAGCACAGCAGGCAAAGCTGCAGAGCTGCAGCTATTTTTAACCGACTTCAAAAAGGAGGAGGTTATCAATTCGTCGGAATCTTTTTTTTTTTTTTTTTTTTTTTTTTATTTATGTATGTTACCTGATTACTCGAAGATGGCTAGACCGATTTGAAAAATTCTTTTTTTGTTCTAAAGGGTATACTTCCCAAATGGTCCCATGATAAGGAAACCAGGATCTGATGATGGCATCCCAGAGAAATCGAGGGGAACTTTTGCGTGTGTAACAACTAGTGCGTTTGATATATTTTTTATTAAGTGTTTTGAAGGACTACAATTTAATGAAGGTCTGGAGTCGATCTGATGCTGGAGCCGAAAGACAATCGAGGGAACTCCTCAACGATTTACATCAGTAACCTTGTGTTTGGGCTTTATTAATTTGTGATGATGAGAACTTTACACCTAGATGGGTTGTGACTGTCATTTGGGGTCTGATGATGAAGACAAAGGACAGTTAAGGGAACTCCTCAACAGTTTACAGTAGCTACCTTGTGTTTGGACTTAATTAATTTAAATTGAAGAGAACTTTGTACCCATATGGGTTATAAGCGCCATTACAGGTGTGATGATGGAGACCATACACAGTCGAGGGGAATCCTCGACGATTTACAGCTTTTATTGGGCTTACTTCATACGGTAAATAATATTATGCTAAAATCATGTAATTTTATTACTTGTCGTTGTTAAATGAACATGTGCCTTGGAAGCGCATCATAGTTTTTCAAGGTCATCATAATATCCATTCTATATCGATATATTGGTGATGTTCTATAGCTATATATAATGGAATTATTTAACGAATAGCAGCAAATCTGCCGTGATTGCTTTCAATTACATATATATAAAGTTACACAATTCCATTTCGGTTTTTTCATTTGTTATGTAATGAATTAAACCCTTTCTACGTTCATCTCATTAATACAGCGCTATTTAATCTGAGCAACGCGTTTAATAGTTCTACCCATATTTCAGACAAATAAAATCAGTTATCAAATTTTGAAATCACTAAAAATTAAGAAATAAAAAAATTTAAACAAAAATTAAAACCGACTTCAAATTTAAAAAAAAAACTAAAAAGTAATAAAATAATTTCCTTAATTTTTGTGCCTACAATTTATAATCAACTTGTTCTTCTACTAATATACAATCTTTGCGTTTACCACGTCATTATTGTTACTTTTGAAGCCGGTGTCCTATTTGCTGATGTACCTACCTCCTAACCTATCTACCTTGACTGACACCGACTCCAAAAGTAACAATAATGACGTGATAAACGCAAAGATTGTATATTAGTAGAAGAACAAGTTGATTATAAATTGTAGGCACACAAATTAAGGAAATTATTTTATTACTTTTTAGTTTTTTTTTAAATTTGAAGTCGGTTTTAATTTTTGTTTAAATTTTTTTATTTCTTAATTTTTAGTGATTTCAAAATTTGATAACTGATTTTATTTGTCTGAAATATGGGTAGAACTATTAAACGCGTTGCTCAGATTAAATAGCGCTGTATTAATGAGATGAACGTAGAAAGGGTTTAATTCATTACATAACAAATGAAAAAACCGAAATGGAATTGTGTAACTTTATATATATGTAATTGAAAGCAATCACGGCAGATTTGCTGCTATTCGTTAAATAATTCCATTATATATAGCTATAGAACATCACCAATATATCGATATAGAATGGATATTATGATGACCTTGAAAAACTATGATGCGCTTCCAAGGCACATGTTCATTTAACAACGACAAGTAATAAAATTACATGATTTTAGCATAATATTATTTACCGTATGAAGTAAGCCCAATAAAAGCTGTAAATCGTCGAGGATTCCCCTCGACTGTGTATGGTCTCCATCATCACACCTGTAATGGCGCTTATAACCCATATGGGTACAAAGTTCTCTTCAATTTAAATTAATTAAGTCCAAACACAAGGTAGCTACTGTAAACTGTTGAGGAGTTCCCTTAACTGTCCTTTGTCTTCATCATCAGACCCCAAATGACAGTCACAACCCATCTAGGTGTAAAGTTCTCATCATCACAAATTAATAAAGCCCAAACACAAGGTTACTGATGTAAATCGTTGAGGAGTTCCCTCGATTGTCTTTCGGCTCCAGCATCAGATCGACTCCAGACCTTCATTAAATTGTAGTCCTTCAAAACACTTAATAAAAAATATATCAAACGCACTAGTTGTTACACACGCAGAAGTTCCCCTCGATTTCTCTGGGATGCCATCATCAGATCCTGGTTTCCTTATCATGGGACCATTTGGGAAGTATACCCTTTAGAACAAAAAAAGAATTTTTCAAATCGGTCTAGCCATCTTCGAGTAATCAGGTAACATACATAAAAAAAATAAAAAAAAAGATTCCGACGAATTGATAACCTCCTCCTTTTTGAAGTCGGTTAAAAATAGCTGCAGCTCTGCAGCTTTGCCTGCTGTGCTTAGACTACAGCCGTATTGCACTAATCATGATTATTTTATAGTCCATATCATTTAGTGATAAAGTAGCATTAGGGCGCGGTTCCACCGCAGCGCATGCCAAGGCTACGCACGTGTGATAAAATGTCAATTGAAAGAAAATGTCAATTAATGCGTAGCGTGTCCGTGGATCGCAGTGAAAATAATCACATACATTTTGCTGCAAAGCGAAACTTAACAAACGTGCGTAGTCTCTCCGTGCACCGCGCTGGAGCCGCGCCCTTACTAGTTTCTAAGATAACCACCTAAAAAGTCATCTCTAAAACATTAGATGAGTCCATTGACATATTTAAGTATATTATAGTTCTTACATAGGTATAGAGGTTGAACTCGTCGAAGGTATTTAATAATTTCATTGAGTAACAAAGGTCTAAAGGATAAAGGGACTTTTTCCCATCTGTCAGTTATGATGGATCGCTTATAATAAGGATCAAATTTCATAATTTGTGGCGGGCCCATTCATTTTGTACTGATTGTGTATTATTATTAATCAAATTTAATTTGACATTTGAAATTCGATAGTTTTAAAATGTTTTCAAATCTGGAATTAGAATTTAAACAGTAGGATACCGAGAGAGGCAAAGGATTTATTTTGTGACTAAATAATTCAACCATCAGCTTATAATTATTATGTCATGGGTTCGATCCCGACCGATGCCATAAATTAGGTGTTTCTAAATTTCTCCGTGCACCTGAACATGAGACCATCACTTGCTCGCCGTTGAAAGAAATCGGATTGAGGAAACCTGCGCCTTATGAGATTAAAACTTTCTGAAAGTGTGTGTAGTTCACCAACCTGCGCATCGGTGAACTATGGCCCAACACCCTCCTCGCTTTATTTCGAGGAGGAGACCCGATTCAACTGTGGGACTTATAAGGGTATATTAGTTTTGATATACTAAAATTTAGTACCAGACTACTACTAAACTAAATCAAATATCGGACTACGAGCAATCAAAATTAAGATTGACTGTAAGAGTTTGAACATGAACTTTTACGTTTGACAGATTAAGAAAAAACAAGTTCAATTAGTCATCAAATTCAAATTATCTTTATTCCATAGTACATTTGCAGATTCCTAAATATCGCAAAACTGTAAAACATGGTACACATCGTTTTAAATACTTTTAATAGTACTCAGGTGATGCTAAAACTCAACCCATTATTGGTACCACTATATTAAGATTGAAATTATAAATGATATCAGCTTCCATACACGAAGTTCTTAAGTCTCTTCATCGATATGTGTTATATCCCGGGTATCCATAAAGCTGCTTTTACAACCAAATTTAAAGTCTCTTTTAGATCCGCTATAAACATAATGATGGTTTATACTTTATATTATATAATAACAATGTCGACGCCTGTCCGCCATTTAAATATTATGGTTATAAGATTTCGCTCGGAGAAATTACGATTAGAAATAACTTAAGGCGATGAAACTAATGAGGCCTTAGCGTAAAATAATCGTAGTAGCAACGTTTTATTATAAGTGTAGAACATGTCGTTCAATCTTGTAGAACGAACACTAATTCTCAAACATTAATCATTGGTAACCGTTATACCAGTTATACGTCCGACTGCTTTACACGGATTTACCTCAAAACAAGAGAAGAGTCAATCGTTTGTTAATTCGCTGACTCTTTTTTTTTCGAATGGTTCTATGCAATTGCCTAATGGCCCTAATGCTTAGTCGGTTTTATAGGTGAGCCCGTTGGCTCACCTAATTATTTTTTTAACCACGGCCTCCTGGCGTCGGGTTTGTTTCCATGGCGGGTCTGTGCCGCGTCGGATGGATGAAAGTTTGTTGGCGAACACACCTTCAAAGACTATTTTGAATATCATCGTTAATTGAAATAAATTATATTATTAATTTTATAATAAATACATTATATTATTAAATGATATTTCCCGCAAAAGACTTTATCAATTAAAAACATGGGCTTTATTGAATATACATCATATACATAATAAGTTACGGTAAGCGAATGATCGTGACTCGATAATGATGAAGTATGCCTGTATATAATGTAGAGCCGCGCCGGTGTTGAGAAGGTTCCTCGATTTATCCCACCTGTACGAGCCGCAACCGATAATCATAGATGATCATTGGCATAGCCAGGTTTCAAATTTATTTAGGATAGTATTAATTCGCTATCCTCAGTATACTTATCAAGCTATAAGGTAAAAACTCTTAAACAATAATAGGTACACTTGTCCAATAAGAAAGACATTGAATGAATGAAACCAATGATAAGTCGTATAAACATATCATTATTGCTATAAGATTATAAGCCTTTTTTTTTAAATAATACTTTTTACACCTTTAGACACCGACTCCAAAAGTAACAATAATGACGTGATAAACGCAAAGATTGTATATTAGTAGAAGAACAAGTTGATTATAAATTGTAGGCACACAAATTAAGGAAATTATTTTATTACTTTTTAGTTTTTTTTTAAATTTGAAGTCGGTTTTAATTTTTGTTTAATTTTTTTTTATCATTTCAATAGAATCAACAAGTATGGCGGGGTAATTCTTGTGTCTCAGGATAGGCACCACAGGGTGAGTCACCTGGGCCTGGCAAAATAAGGGCTTGTAACAGGTGAAGGCTTTTATATAAAGTTGAAAAATTACCAACAAATCGTGTCTGATTGTTAGTCGAATAAACATGGAAAAAAATCAGCGTTCCATAACACTAACACCCTTTCTTGAGACACAACCCCATCTTCTTTACACAATAAGTATTAATCATAAAGAATTAGATATTGTTTAATATATTGTATATCAACTCTCACAAAAAATAATATAAATATATTTATAAAAACTTACCGAACTTGCAAATGCTATAACATGGTTTTATGTCTTTGATACGAGTAGCCTGCCTGTAGTGTGTACCTTTTAATTGTTTATTGTAGTAAGTGTGCGCAGATCTTTATTTTGAGTCATACTTCGCGTGCGTCGCTTCATAAATATCAATTGGATCTGTACTAACTAAATTATAGGTGTAAGTCCATTGTAAGTGATTCAAAATAAGTGTTAGCCTAATACTTGCAAATTGAATTTATTTTATATAATTAGAGTAGAACTCACTAAAGCAGATTTATTATGGTCATACAATATTACCTGCTCTTCGTCAAGCTAATTCTATTTTAGCAAACTCCTAGAAACGTTTTTCTAATGTGGCATACCTACTTATTATGATTTTATATGTTTAATATTTAATTTTAAATGAACAGTTTCAATGTTTATTATATGTTATTTATGGGTAATATTATATAATTACTAGCTGTTGCCCGCAGTTTCCCCGCGTAAATTTTTGTCTAAAAAATAAAAATAAAATTAAGAGATTTACCATCCTTAACTTTTAGGGGGATGAAAAACTGGTTCTCAGACCTACCCGATATGCACACAAAATTTCATCGGTCAAGCCATTTCGGAGAAGTTTAATTACAAACACCGTGACACGAGAATTTTATATATTAGATATTATGTATAGAGAAACTCTAAAAAAAAACGTTGTAAGAGAGGTAGTGTCATGCTGCTTTGCAGCCAAATTGGGCCGGGATATCTCTCGCTCACATAATACTGGCCGTAAAGTGACAACTATGCTGTCGCGTTTCGTGCGGTTTGTCAGTTTCCGGTGGCCCATTGGAGGGATAGGGAAAAGGAGGGCAACGCATCTGCTTAATCTCTGGTTTTGCGGATGTGTATGGGCGTCCATAGTCGCCTAAAGGTTTCGACTGCTCGTTTTTCCTCCTATGCAATAAAAAAAATTTCACAATAATATTGCTCATTTTATAAATGTTTGTTAAGTTAGTTGCCAACGTTCAGTTATATTTAAGTAACTTATTTACATACTATAATCTCTGCCCTACGGCATGTCGCTAAAGGTCAAGCCGACTTAGCAAGGATCTTGAGAAATCGACGTTCGAAATAACCAGCAATAAATTGATAGGATTGTTGCGGCATTATGCTTCGCTCCTCAAATTGTATATAATAACTATAAATTGGAATCTGAATGCATCTTTTGATTTCGTTCTTATATTATAGATTATAATACTTTATACAGGCTGATGCAAAAATATATTAGAGATGACGCGTGAGGAAAATAAAATGTGTGGTAATGATCAGCGGGTACTGGTATTAACTTCAATGGTAGCAGTAAGAGGATTTTTAATAAATTAAGAACTTACTAAACTTTACATGAAAATTTTATTTTTGTTATCAGGATAGATAACAAAAATAAAAGCTGTCAATAATAAAAGTCTTGGAGCTTTTCGTAATTGTTACAAAGGTAAAGTTGGGTGTATAAGATCCATATTGTTAATGCTACCGATGTAGCCGAGAGCAGGACACAGCGCATGCTTTCCACCGGCATATTTAATTTTGTTAAATCAGAAAAGTTTATGGAAATTGGAATTATTAGGCGTGTTATGATGTGTCCATTTGGCCGTTGTTTAAGGATGATGAGTTGATGCGAATAATTACAGCTGCGCCCAAAAGCACAATTTATATAGTACTAGCTGTTCCCCGTGGTTTTACGCTCTTCAAAATTAAAAAATTAACAAATATGTATACATGTATCCTAGAATCTATCTCGTTAAATTCCAGATATTATAAGCCTTATAAGACTTAGTCTTGTGATAAGCTATTTATTAATTCCATGTAATTTTTTACTTACAAAATTAAACATTACTGCAATAATTATAATGAATGAACAACTTTACGGCTTTTATCGCGATTTATTAATATGTTTACATGTCCGACGTCTGGGAGCACCAGTCCTCCCGTGACCATGATTCCTGTAGTGTCTCTAACGTAGAACATGCAAAAATCTTAATAAACCGAGATAAAATCCGTAAAACTGTTAGGTACTAAAATGAATTAGATTCGCGTTCAAAATAGAAAAGATTACAAATCACATTGTAATAATTTGTGTACGACGTTTATTTATATAAAAATATGTTTCTAACTTACAATGTACTAAAATATAAATCAAAGATAAATAAATAATGTACCTACTACATATTAAGTATTAATAGATATGTTATGCTCGGTATAACGACATCTAGCGGAGGTGACATTAAACTTATTTAGTTCAACCACAAGCTCAACATAGACGTTTTATTAACCGTAAAAACGATTTTCACGAGCATTTTATTTTTTTCAATAAAGTGTTTATTGGTATTCTGGTTTATTACGAAGATAGCACATTTTATTGGGCCCTTAGAGCTGTTCCATTTATTTAGATGTAACCTTTATGTACCTAACTACCTACTGTTTCATTTCTTATGTACTTGTAAATTTATGTTGTTTTAAAGCATATTTGCGTATTGCCTTCCAATTAAAAATTACCATCGCTACACTGCATAATATCTATTGCACACAGATATTTCTCAGTGTCTTGACAGTTTTTTTAATGATTTACACAATACATAATATATTCGTTCAAATATTTTAGGCTAAGCATTGTTTCTTTGAAAAACTTGCAAAAAGTAAGTGCATATAATATCCAAAGCTTTATGATTTTGAAGGTAAAATGTTAAATTTTATCTCTAATAGTTTCGTCATCATCAACAGCGTCTAACTTTATTTGTCCATTATAGGTGAGGCCACGGGGCTTAAACTTTTCTAAGTTTTAGTGTGTCTGGAGGCCTTCATGGGCCCCCGTCCCGTCATAAGAGACGGGGCATCTATGATAGCGCGGGGCTTTTAGTTTCCTCCCTGTCGATCACGGAACCACGGGACCGACGGTCGGAAGCAACGTCTCCGCCACCCACGGCGGAGGCGGTGTTGAGTGCGTGTAATGAGTGTACTGTGCAAGTGCGTGTGTGCTGAACAATAGATTATCGTCGATTAATCAACTATTACATATTTAATATTTGGTACGTTACCAATAAATATATAAGTACTGTAAAAATATGAAAATCTAGGCTGTGAAAATAGTGCGTTCTTTTGAACTTTATTATGTACTTTATTATGTTGGTATCTTTCCTCTCTGGAATTTCATTCCACACCCCATATCATTAGAACAACGTTAGATCATTAATGATGCAGTTTCAAGCGCCATCATCTCACGTTTCTCGTTATTGAGATGCACGACGATTGTTCTTTTTTCTCATTAAAATGTACAATATTTTTCGCATTATTATAATAAAAGATCATGCGAGATGAAATTTTATATGCGCGTAGAAAAATGATATAAATAGAATAGCAAAATACTTACGCACTTTTTTAACGCACGCACTTACGCATCTTTATGTAGGTGTGCACTTTTTTTGGAATTTGATCTATTTTGGAAAAGTACAAGTGTCGAAATAAAAAATGTGACTTCTGATCTCGTTTATATTGAGATCATTAGAGCTAAACATAGTTTAGGTTGGGTACGATATGGAGATAACACCGTTGCAAAGCTGAAGAGTTTGTTTGTTTGAACGCGCTAATCTCAGGAACTACTAGTCCGATTTGAAAAATTATTTCAGTGTTAGATAGCCCATTTATCGAGGAAGGCTTTATAATATCACGCTTTGACTAACAGTACTTAAGTTGAGTAAGTTAACGCGGGCGAAGCTGCGGGCAACAGCTAGTTCATCATATTTCTAAATGCTCAGTGAACATATATTTGTATTTCATTCTACATTAGTATTCTTTGCCAGTGAAACCGATCAGGTAATTGTTGAGGGGTGAATTTTATACACCTGTGACTCACCCTGACGTACGAGGTTCTTGCGGTCTGAATTATTCCCAACAATTGCGCGACACGAAGTTGACTCCGCACAATTTATCACGAACATCTTAATGACATCTTCATTAAGATGTTCCTTTGATGGAATCATAAACAGAATATTATCTTGTTCCTTTTTATATCTATTTTATCTGTATGTTTGGTTGTCACAGGTTGGTTTCTACTGTTTTTGAACGGGAAATATTATTTTAAAATGTAGTCCCAAGAATATTCAAGAGCGATGGTGGTCTAGTGGATATGGGCTCGGTCTCCTAAATGAGAGGTCCGGGTTCGATCCTGACCCCTGTGGTGTCTTCATATGGGTTTTTATAAATTTCTACGTGCACCTGAACATGAGACCATCTCTTGCTCGCCGGTGAAAGAAACATCGTGAGGAAACCTGCATGTGTGATGGGATTAAAAGTATTTGAAAGTGTGAGAAGTTCCCCAATCCGTATTGGGCCAGCGCATCGGTGAACTATGGCCCAACCCACCTCGCTGTTTTCGAGGAGGAGACCCTTGCCCAGCAGGGGGACATATAAGGGTTGATATTATTGAATAATCTACGGTTGTATTTGTGTCGTTTAAAGAGTACTCGTTGATACATATAGTATGATAATATACAAACCGAATAAAATTAATTTTTATTCATTTCTAGCAAATATTAAAGACAATTCGAAATAAACTGGCTTAAAATATGTCTACGCTTATTATAAGGAAGTGTATACACGGGGCCGGTAACAATCGCGCCGCGGTGTAGGTAAGGCAATTTCACGCGTCGCGGCTTCATAAAGGACTCCTTCGTTGCATTTTAGTCACACGGTTTGGAAGGGCCGGGGATACATGGTCTATACTTGATTGGGACTTTTTTTACGATAACTTTGAATAACAAATATTTTTCTATACAGGCTGTGAATTTAGTCACGCTTTTTGTGAGTTTTTATTATGTGAACAAATTTCATTTAAAACTTGTACATCTAGACGCTTTTTAGGATTCGATTACTCAAAATCACCAAACGGAATCATTTAAGCCCTTAAACTGCCTTAAAGAATTACTCCGTTGTCCGTATGTCTGTATTTAAAAACTTATAAGATACCTACTTCATGGTCGTAATCCGAAGATGCAATAATCTAAATTTGAATCCGAGGCCTTAAAACATTACATCAAAGGGTTACAAAATATATCTTCGCTTAGATCTGGTCTCTATAATTATCGTCTTTATGCTGTACATTTTTATAGGGCAATAATTAGATTTTATAGTTATCTAATTCACATATTAAAAAAGAACTTTACAATTACTGAATACCGATAGTACAGTGTACATCCTTGGTGTCAGAGCTAAACGTGCGTTGATTGTGTGGTTGTGGTTTTATTGTGGTATGTGGTGCATGTCAGTGTACGCATATGCAGTGTGGGAAAGGAGATGCTATATGCATGCATATGCGTGCACTCACACATTTGCCGTAAATTTTATCTCATAATTAGATTTGAATCACGCTGTATATAAAAAGCTACATTCCGAGCACCTCGCTACCTGTCGGCTATATCTACTGTCAGCGAAACGACTTTATAAGTTGTTACCTTTAACTCTACACTGATAACGTTCAATTAACTTGGATTCATTTCAATCTTGTTGTAACAAATAAAAACTTAAAATGGTAATGTAAATATATATAAAATGTAGACAAAATTACTTTCATTTATTTTTACAATACATAACCCGACGATGTTTTTTCCAGTAATTTGTTAAAATATAGGACAGTATAATAAGTTGGTATACTAACCCCCAAATGAAGGCTTCCGGGCCGGACGGGATTTCCAACAAGGTATTAAAAATACTACCGCCCGCCCTAGTTATCCTTCTGGTTAACATTATAAACGCCCTCCTCAAGGGTTGTAGGTTCCCCGATATATGGAAAGAAGCTACGGTCGTAGGAATACCCAAGCCCGAAAAGCCGCGCTCAGAACCGTCTAGCTATCGTCCCATAAGCCTGATAAGCTCGTTAGGAAAAATCTACGAAACAATTCTGCTTAGGCGGTTGAAAACCGTCATTAGCGAAAAGAATCTTTTCATAGATGAGAAATTCGCCTTCTGCGAAAACCACTGCTGCCCGAGGCAAGTCCACCGTATGACGGAGGATATACTCAGAGGTTTCCTTAAGAAAAACAAACACGACACGTGTGCTGTATTCTTCGATGTAGCAAAAGCCTTCGATAAAATCTGGCAGGAAGGCCTCATATACAAACTATTCAAGTTAGGAATACCGGACAGACTAGTCATCATCATCCGCGACTACCTTTCTGATCGGCATTTTAGATATAGAGTTGACTCTGTCCTCTCGGAGACCTCTGAGGTCCGGAGTTCCACAGGGCTCCGTGCTGTCTCCGACCTTGTACAACTTGTATACCTCCGACATCCCCGAACACCCGGCGGTTAAACGGGCTCTCTTTGCAGACGACACCGCTCTGTATATCACCCACCTCTCAGCCGCAAAGGCTTCCACCATCCTCCAGCGTGCCGTCACCGAGCTGGGTGAATGGTTCGCAAAATGGAGGATTGAGGAAACCCTGAAAAAAGTGCCTCCATCAAATTATCCCGTAGGAGGGTCACAAACAGACGACCTTATCGTACCATGAAACCGATAAGGTTAAACAATGTAGAAATACCCAGAGTAGATCAGGTACAATACCTGGGGGTCACCCTTGACAGGTCGATGTCATTTAGACCACACATAGAGACAGTCACCAGAAAGGCCAAATTCGTCTTGAGCCGTTTATATTTCTTAATTAACAAAAACAGCAAAATGCCCCTCAGGCATAAGCTAACCCTGTATAAAACTTGTATCCGACCCATTATGTCATACTCTTGTATCGCATTCGCCCATGTGCCAGATAGTCGACTCAATGCACTACAAATAGTCCAAAATAAATTCTTACGCATGGCAACCGGTTGCCCGTGGTACGTAAGAAACATCGACATGCACAGGGACTTCAGATTAGAGTCCATTAGGGGCCACTTCAAAATGACGTCAGAACGTCACTTTGAAAAGGCAATTCTCCACCCCAACCCGCTCATCGTGAGCGCGGCAAACTATTCCCCAGATAGCTCAGTTCCGATTAAACATAGGTTACCTAAGCATGTTTTAACAGATCCAGCTGACGAAATCTCTCAGCTACTAATGCGCGACGCAAACGTCACAAACGGTGCTAGGTACACCTGCACACCGATTGGGCCTCGGGGTCGTAAGCGACGTCGACCCCTACACATGGAAACCACATCGATCCGGACCAATCGCGAAAGCTTAAGTTCGAATCCGATAAATAATATAATAATAACCCCCAAATACTCAAACGAATCTCAAATTTAAGACGTACTTAAACTCGTGTTGTCCCTTTTTTTTCTTTGAATCTGATACGTCGTAGCATGAGTTTAAGTACGTCTTTGAGTATTTGGGGGTTAGTCTCCTTATTGTATAAGCAAACTCCAAACATCCACCGAATTATCTAATATATAGAATTCTCGTGTCACGGTGTTTGTAATTAAACTTCTCCGAAATGGCTCGACCGATTCTCATGAAATTTTGTGTGCATATCGTTTAGGTCTGAGAATTGGTCAACATCTATTTTTCATTCCCCTAAATGTTGAGGGTGGAACACCCCTTATTTTTTTATTTTTTTTACAAGTTAACGCGGGCGATGCTGCGGGCAACAGCTAGTATCGTATAAAGAGGAAGTATTTCCTTCTCTTAAAATCAAAGTATATTTACATTTTACAGTTACTGCTTTTATTCGGCCGAGTGTACATAACAGTGTGGTCGGGTTGGGATTGTTAACATCATACTGTTTATAGCTCAATTCGCGGTACAGTGTCAAGTCCCAAACTATGTATTGTACACATTGTTTTAAACTTTTCTCGGACAGAAATAAAGCATACATTTATATTCATCTATTTGGTAGCTTTTACTTAAATCACGTTTTTGAAAATAACCCGAAACATAACTAACGGTTATTAGACTTTTACTATTTTTCTAAAACATTGCTGGGATAATATCGATTTGATTTTGTCTTTGTTTGTACTAAAAATATTTTTTCTTTTTTTTATTATTTATTGTATCTTTCAACTAAGTTCTAAGGTTACAAATTGTCCCGCAAAACTGTTTACCTACACAGTTTGTCTGCGGGATCAAAATAACTTCAAAAACTTGAGATATACTTTAGAATAATATTATAATTGCAACCCGACGCCAGGAGGCCGTGTGGTCGCAGACTGCACGGTTGGCGGGGGCAACCCCCCACTATATAAACCAAAAGTGAGCCAATGGGCTCATACTAATCTGATGTAGCATTAGGGCCTTCAGGCCGTTAGCATAGATCCATCCGAAAACAAAAATAAAAAAAATATATAATTTAAAACTTTAAAAGGTCTATAAAAGATATTTTTTAAGTTTCTTCTTATTTTTTTTTAAATTGGCTTCATTCGTAAGTCCTCAGTCAAGCTATTAAATAAGTATGATAACCGTTTCTTTAATGTTTTGTCGCCAAAGTAGTTTTTAACTCTGGGTACCTACTACAAATTTGCCTGAGGAAAAAATAATGAGAAACATCTTGTATTATGCGAAAAGAATATGTTGTGTTAGATCTTAATTTATAATAGATATCTACATATACACTTACAACAAAAAATGTTAAGTATTCCTTGATGATTACTAGAAACTAATATGATTAGTAATTTACCACGAGCATTCATTGACATGTACCTATTGGTTTTTCACACACTAGTTTAGTAACCGTACAAGTTGTAGTTAGCTACATACAGAGCTATGAATAAACACTTCGCTGCGTGCAAGTTTCAATTACAGCTACAGTTACTACAATCACTATGAATGGCTATTGCTAGACAGCGGTACAAGCAATTTGACTTAGAATGAAGTTAGCTAGGAGATGTGTCTCTAAGTAATTTCTCTATACTGTGATAATAGTAATGGACAGTCTGTAAAAAATGAAAGGGTCTACCAATGTCATTGTTAAAATCGATAAAAAAATTAAATCTCTCTCTATCTTTATTATAGAATCTTTTTCATTAAATTTCAAGTATATTATATCTATTACGTTAGTTGAAAGAAGTCTATCTCTATCAGTGGATGGTGGATGGCTTGTGATGATCCCCACCAAGGTTCTAGCCTTGTCGTGGCGGTGGTGCTCAGTAGCCCAGCACCTTGGGCGAAGCAAATTAATCCGAGGGAGCTGCTTTTTGTACCCATCTTATAAGATGACGGGACAAAAGAGCAGGGTGGGGGACAAGGGGCGAGGTTGGGAACCTCATCCCTTGTCCCCCAGGGATGGGTTGATCTGTGGTGCGGGACAACCCCTCTGTGGAGGTGACGTCGGTTCCTTGAGGGACAGACTAGTCGTCGCGGTGCCCTGTTTGCTTAATAGATCCGCGACACCTCACCAAAGACGGCATTGGTGGCACTCGCTGGGTTTTAGTGGGTATAGCTGCGTCTAGCTTACCATGTTTTGGGCGCAGCGAGTTTCACATACCCGTCTGGGGAGTCTCCCCTCTCCCGCGGGAAGCCTAAGAGCATTTCCCGGCGGAAAAGAAAAAAAGGGTAGTCAGACACCGAAACCTTACTTATATCATGATGCACCCTTTAGATACGGAACCCTAAGAAATATGAAATATTTAGGTTTCCATTCTCGAAATGACTAAACGGAACCCTTATAATGCCTTATAAGATCATTTGGATATCCGACTGTCTGTCTGTCGGTCTGTAAAACCCAAACCCATCGTCAGTGAATGTTGTTTTTTTTTTCTCAAAACTAGATCCCACATAAGAAGGGAAATAATGAAAATTAAAAAAATATTTTGTTACGGAATCCTCAAAGTATGAGTCACGCTAGTTTTTTCTAGTTTTTTTACATATTATATCACGTAAGTAATGCGAAGGGTTGGCAAATACCTTGTCCGCCTCTAATAAAAACGATTTAAGATAAAATAAGAGATTTCTCACAGTCTTTTAAATGGACGTTGTCGCTTATCCAAATATTATAAATAGCTAAGCTCGTAACCAACGAGTTCCATCAAACGGACTCATAGGCCGGTCTCACGCGTGAGTCAATATTGCCTGTGAGAATGTCTCACCTTAAAGAGTCTGCCGTCACTTATTGTTTTATTATTTGAATTAACGGAATTTGTGTAAACAATTTACGACTGATTTATTATAGACGAAATAACTTTTTACATATTTTATGGCGGTTTATTTTGATTAAAGGAAGCTGTCACGGAATACCCGGCAGATGTTGATATAAAATTATATAAATAAAAATACATAAGGAAACATGGAATAAAATAAAAAAATATTATAGAATAAGCTCGCGCCATGTGAAGGAATCGGAGCCGAGCCGCGTCGAGCCGCGTCGAGCCACGCCGCTGCCGGGGTGGTGTGGATTCTGGAGTCGGTGTCAGCCAAGGTACAGCAACAAATACGACACCGACTCCAAAAGTAACTATAATGACGTGGTATACGCAAAGTTTAAACATTAGTAGAAGAATAAGTTGATTATAAGTTGTAAGCACAAACATTAAAGAAACGCAATTATTTTATTACTTTTTATTTTAGTCTTTAATTTTTGAGGTCGTTTTTTTTTGTTTTTATAATTGTTATTTTTACATAAAACCATTATAAGATGTTAAGTCATGTAATAATTTGATCCTGCTACCTAATAGCATTTACTCACGCAGCTTTTAATTATCCTTATAATTTACCAAATACCTGATAATTTACCAAAAATTAAAGGCCTTTATCGTTAAGGAAAAATGTCATAATGAGGAGGTTTACAATGAAACAATATATTTAAATATAATGCTGACTCATAATGTATATCTACTTTTAAAGATTTCGTGCTTGAAAGATGTTTTATTTTTCCTGTATTTTATATTCTCTCTCTCTATTTCAGAGCCTTGCTCTTGTCGGTGGAGCAGTCGCCAATCCTTCCTTCTCTCCGCCAACACCTTCACCTCCTGATACGATACGACCTGTACCTTCTCCTTTATCTGTTCCATATAAGTTCTTCTCGGTCTACCTTTTCCTCTCTTTCCTACAACTCTTTTTTTTTTCGGAGGGATCTATACTAACGGCCCGAAGGCCCTAATGCTACATCGGATTAGTGTGAGCCCATTCGGCTCACTTTTGATTTATAAAGTGGGGGGTAGCCCCCCGCCTACCGTGCAGTCTGCGACCACACGGCCTCCTGGCGTCGGTTGTGACCTACAATTCTTCCTTCTATGATATTAAAAAAAGGGTCATGTATCAGGTGACCAATCATAATTCCTATTTGGTTCTCTATATTTATTATATTTTATAAAGAATAAACTAGTAACGAATTTGTATGTGGTAAACGCTAGCGCCCAGAAGCTTCCGCTACGTTAAAAATAAAATAAAAATATGTAAAAATAAACAACAAAAATGTTCAATGTACCACAACTACAAAGTATTTTATTGAATGTCAAAATGAGTCCCGGCTCCAAAGCTACCCCACTGATTCTTATTTCGTTCATCTTTTTTCTTAGGCATTTTGAAGACTTCATTGGGCATATATACAATATTTTTAAGTCAAATTTTTTGTCTAATCTTAATTCCGAAATAAGCTTTACTTGAAATTACTAAGTCACTGCAAAAACTTTAATTAAAAGTTAAAAAAATGGCTATAAGCGTTATGAAAAATATGTGAACTTTTTTGCTACAAACCATGAAAATAAATTCAAGAGGGAAGTTTTTCAAGTGAGTCGAGAGCGCGACCTCTTTACGAATTGAGGACTAGGATTCCAGATCGAACAAGGGTATGAGAGGAATGATTAAAGATTAGATGCATGGATAAAGAAATCAGTTTTCTTTTTATTACGGAAACAGAGTAAAGAGTACTAATTCAGCGTCATGGTAAAGCTAGTATCAGTTATCACTTGAGTAGAGTGAGTAGTACAAGATCCGTCTGAGCCGAGCGTGCAAGTGAGAGCGCGGAACAAGCAATAGATAATAGAGGCACGATCGGCCTAAGCGTTCAGCTTGTGATGCATTAAGACGTCATCACGTAAAATTATCATCCGTAAACCGACTTTACAGACAACAGGAAAGTTTTTTTTTAATAGATTCAAATTTTGATGGACGATTTACGTTTTACGGAACCGACGTCATCAAAACCGGAAGACTTAGTTAAGGCAGTAGGGGAGCTGAGGGTTTGACAAATGCCCTTTATTGTTCACGTTCAACAACTCCCTACAATGTTACCGCGCTTGTACTCGACAGTTTAATATGCAACTCAAATTCCTTATTCCCTACAATTGAACTCTTTTAACAAGAGGACTTAAGCAAGGGACATGGTACAATCCATCTAATTACAGTGCACTCAATTGACCTATATTATGATTCTTGGCACAAGACAGTTGCAGTCAGAAATATTATGCTATAAACCCTATCTGACAACTTGGATGACATAAACAAGGGCCCCTTCCCCCCATTTAAACAAGTTGAATGAGCTTCCCCGATGCCGCAGCCTCTGCACGTGTGGCACTCAAGGTCTCGCAACCCTTTACACATCCTCACGGTTGCAATTAAAACGAAAAACTGAGCGGCACAGATATATGCAAGTTAAATAAGATAAAAAGAGATGGCACGCCTCATTTACCCAAGCACTTTTTATTTCCACTTGCACTCAAGGGAGGTCGTCGGCCAATCAACGTACTGTGGCGCGCCCGTTCCCATTGGCCGGTTTGAAGAGAAGTTTTTCAACAAAAGCGGAGGGTAGGTAATAGCGAGTTTTGTTTTCTTCGAGTGGCATTTCTTACTCGAGTGCCGGAGTTGGTACGCAGCGGTCGTCTCGACGTTAATTACCGTAGCTTACATGCATTGTTCACGAGGGTGCTCTATCTAAGCTCTCTTCATTTCAATTGTCAGACGATGATGTTTAACATTGTTATTTATTATACGGAACTCGTTCCCGGGTCCTGAGCATGGAACTGCGGAGCAAGTAAATTAGCCATGTTTATTCCGCCAACAATTATCGTGTGCACAATGTTTGTTGAGGACGCGTGGCTTGTTGTCATTATTTAGAACGAGATGTGTACGTGTAAGCTTTCCCTACAAGGGTTAGGTGGCTTCATCCCAAAAGCTGTGTCAGCAAAAATAATTATATAATATGTAACAAATATAATTTATAGATTTTTTATAATACTTTTTTATAAAACTTTAGTTATCAAGCTATGATTTATGATAGGTTATTGACAAATTATATCAGCAAAACCGGTGCAGAAGTAGCGCCTTCATCTGAAAACTGCTGTTTTACGAGTTTTAGCGCTGATTTTTTAACTATTTTAATACTCGTTACCAGGACGGCCAGACCTGCCTATATCCGTGGGCCCTCATTTAAAAGTTTCAAATTTTACATTAATTTATTATGATCACTATACATTTGTATTAATTATGAAAATTTGGTTCTATGGATAAGATATAGGGCTCCAAGGTATATAAGGCTAGTATTTACTATTTAATAGATAACGAATAGCGCGGTAAATATTTTTTTAAATATAACTTATGAGAGACTATTTTATTCTGAACTCATTTGTATTTAAGGCAATCCTTTGTACTAGGCTTGTTTCAGAATTATAAATTCTCCTTTTTTATGTCACAAGGAGGCAACCGAGCCGTCGGAGCCTGATGTTGACTACCGACGCCCATACACATCCGCATAACCAAAAGTTATGCAGATGCGTTGCCCTCCTTTTTCCCTATCTTAAAATGGACAACTGGAAACTCATAAGCCACACGAAACGCAACAACATAGCAGTCACTTGACGCCGGTTTTATGTGAGTGATTGAGAGGTACCACACCGGTCGTGCCGGCCCCATTCGGCTGCAAAGCAGCTAGGCACTACCTCTTACTAAAAACAGAAAATTCTAATCAATCTTACTAAAATTTAACAGAGTTTTTTGTGTGTAATATTAAATATGAACTATTCGCTTGTTTCAGGAACCTAGCAGCACCAGTGACCCCAAACACCTTCAACACATCGGTAGAATCATTCTCAACGCTGCACAAAGAGAATTGTCAAAGATTAGACTATTTAGTAGAACGACAGAAACAATTATGTATGCTGTCGGACAAGATGATACAGGTAAGATTATTGAATGAACATTTTAATTGGGTGCATTATGATTAGAATTTGCCATACATACACAACAACAAATACAAGTATAATAAGTATGTCAGATAACAGATTGCCATTTCGAAAGTATTCTTACGTTACGATACGTTTACGATATAAAGCGTTCGTTCTAAACTCATTCAGTGAAATGTGTTCAGTGTGAATATATACCATATAAATCTGTTATTGGTGGGATTTGAATCCTCTACCTTCACCTAATGCCACTTTACCGCTATATATATATTTATACCAGGGGCCCCTTATCAACATTAAGGTATATGCAAATTATCTTTATAATATCAGTCGCATTAAGCGTAAGCAATCGGCATCAATGTTGCAATTCTGTAATTAAGGGCCCCATCTCCCAAAACTATAGGTATTTAACGCACCGAATCGGTTTGCACTTGCGTTGCGCGGGAGATGTCTTTATATGAACTCCGGTGACCTACCACGGCCGGCAAGCACGCCACAGTATACGAATAAGCAGTAGATTGACTATGCTCGAATTATTCTTAGATGTGATAATTAATAATTATGCATAACAAAATCTTGTTATTGTTATAGTTATCTAGTTTTGGATTTATAGAAATACTAGCTGGTTCCAGCGACTTCGTCTGCGCAGGATAAGATAGTTTTATTTCTTCACTAATTAATCGAAATTAACTTCGATCCATCCGGGTGTCCATTGACACCTCTCTTTAGTTTTTTTTTTTTATAAAAAGTATCCTATGTTACTTCTAATACCTCCAAGAATATGTGTAAAGTTTCATGATGATCGGTTAAGTAGTTTTCGCGTGAAATCGTAACAAACATCCATGCGTTCACATTTATAATATTGGTAAGGATTAGGAAGGATGAATTAGCTACATAGGTCTAAAAGGTAGTGCCATGCTGCTTACAGCCGAATTGGGCCGGCACGACCGTAGGGGTACCTCTCGTTCACATGATAATGGCGTCAAGTGACAACTATGCTGTCGCGTTTTTTGCGGTGTATGAGTTTCCGGTGTCCCATGGCAGTGGATGGGGTAAAGGATGGTAATGCATCTGCATTATCTCTTGTGTGGATGTTTAACGAGGACGATCTCTGTGGCTCAATGGTTAGCGCGTTAGCGCTCAAGCCGGAGTTTGCTGGTTCGAATCCCGCCAGGGAACAAAAAGTTTTCTGTGTTCCTGGTTCATGGATGTGTATTAAATATGTGTATTATAAATAAAAAATCTTAAATATGTGTATAGTATAAAATATTAAATATATTTCCATTGTCTGGTACTCGTAACACAAGTTCTTCGAGAACTTACCACGGGACCAGATTGACGTGGTGCAAAAAGCGTCCTTAGATATTATTATTATTATTATGGGAGTCGGTAGTCATCTAAGGCTCCGAATGCTCGTTTGTCCCCCTAAGGCCTAAGCTATAAAAAAAATCAATCATTCTAAGAATGCTTGTAGGAGATTAAAAAATTGTAGACAAACATATTCTTTTATACTATATTAATTGTTTAAATTGTTTTAAAATTCAACAAAATTTAGTTGTCGTATGATAGGTCCAGGTTCATTTTCATCGACCCATACATCATCGATTAATGTTAGACACGGGTCTCCTCTGAGAAGAGGGTCAAGGCCATAGTCCTCACGACACTGCCCTGTGGCTAGGAAATGATTGCAAATCAGAAATATTTTGTGATGAAGCTTCCTCATTTTCTTTATTGTCGGACAATTTGAATTCTTCAAGTGTTAACAATTTCTGGCAGAAGACATCACTACATAGTATAAACTATAAAGCAAAGTCGCTTCCCGCGTCTGACTGTATGTATGCTTACATCTTTAAAACTACACAACGGATTTTGATGCGGTTTTTTTAATAGATAGAATGATTCAAGAGGAAGGTAATAGGTACATGCATAAAAGTTGGATAGGCAAACTGGCAAACGTACCACACCTGATGGTAAGTGGTCAACGTCGCCCATGAACATAAACTAGTATAGCTGGAACGAGCCCAGGCAACATATTTATGTGTTGCCTATCCTGAGACATAAGATGTTAAGTCTCGGTGCCAGTAATTACACTGCCTGTCTTGCCCTTCTCTCCGAAACACAGCAAAGCTGTTTCACGGGAGAAACAAGCAAGATGGTGGTATCCATGCAGCCGGCAGCGGCACAGCGCTTCCCTCCCACCGGTAAATACTGATAATTTTAGAAGTTTCTGATGTGATGTCATATATAAACAAATTTTTTGCACTTACATTGTAAACGCTGGATGAACCCTAACAGATAGATCAAAATAATGTACTACATTATTGTACATCTTAGCCGGGCCCGGTTCCGAATTAATTATTATTGTATCAATGTATGGTAGAATTGTGTATCCTAAATATGCATACTGAAAAGTCCGCGATGGCATAATATGTCTACATTAGTTAAATATAACATACTACCTATATCCATTTTAATACTTTAAAAAATTGCCAATTATAAAGCGGTAATGTAACAGCTATTCACAAAAATACGGTATTAATCACTACATATTATAAAATAAAGTCCTACGCTCGTCCATAGATAAATAATTATCATCAATCCGTATATGGCTGTATATCTAAGTTAACGCGGGCGAAGCTGCGGGAAACAGCTAGTTTGTGATAAAACTGTATTAAGATTCTTTTTCCTTATTTTACTTTTTTTATTCGCCATTTCAATTAAATAATTAATAATAAAAAAAAAAACTCAAAATGCTTTTAAAATCGACGTTACTTTAGATTTTTTTTGATCATGTAAATTGTAAAATGTTAAATATTGTATTTTTATCCAAAAAAATCCCTAGATCAAAGATGTATCTATACCCTATTTTTTTATTATTATTTTAAAATGACGACTTCTATGAAAACACCTCGATCTAGAAACAACAATTTGGGAAAAGGGGCCCTTAATGACACAAGAATATCATTAATTATTGTACATAATGGCTGTACTAATATGATACTATTCACATGTTATTTTTTTTTAACTTGGATTGGTATCAGCCTTTAGGATTGAGTACCCACCCTTTTTGCCCCTTTTACTGCGTCTTGATCTACTGAAACGTTTTTGACGTGACAACGTTTTATAATTCGATGGAGCCGGCTGCAAGAACGAAAAAACATGACGTGAGCGGCGTTACCTCGCTGTGAGGCGTTCCATTTTCTTATGACGTTATCACGTTCAACTATCGTCAGTAAACCGACTTTACAGACAACCGATTTTTGTTAAAATCTTAAGATTTTCACATAGTTGCGATTACAGCAAATAATAGAAATATAATTTAAGTCATTCCCATAAAAATATGTGTTCATTTTTTCTTCGATTTCAATAATAGCAATTTGTATAAATATTACCGAGAAAATTTTAATGTAATGTGTTAGTAAACCCTTTGTGTAGACAAATAGCCAGATGAGTGGCCTGATTGTAAGTGTTTGTGTTTCAACGTAGTAGACTTGGTGAACGTAAGCATCATCAGATCAGCCCAGTCAACTCTATCATATGCCTATTCTTTCCAAAACTGTTTGATGAAGGAAATAGGCAGGATAGCAGTATAATAATATAGTAATGTATAATATTATAATGTCGTCTTGGCGTTCATTGAGGGAGGTCTATGTCCAGCAGTGGATATAGGTTGAAGGTGATGATGATGAATGTGCCTAATTAATTGTAAGAATAAAAAATTACATCATCTTTATAAAGCAATAATTAAATAATTACGTGCATTCTACACCATCTTTCAAGGACAATATAATACCTAATCTAAATGAAAACCATTTTCAAGAGATGTCCAATTTAACTACCTGATACAGTTAGACTTTATGAAACAGTCTACAAATACCACTTTAAACGGCACGGCTATACTGAACCTATAAACTTATATTGCCTTATCTTGAACACTTACAGAGTTGAACATTTGCGAACTAGCCCGTTATTTTACATGCATTGCTTTTATTTTATAGTATGGTTGTCTTAAGACGCAGTGTTATCTTCAATGTTCGTATAAAATTTTATAGGACACTGGCGGTTGCAGACTGCACGGTTGGCGGGGGGCAACCCCCCACTTTAACAAACCAATAGTGAGCCAAATGGGCTCACACTAATCCGACGAAGCATTAGGGCCTTTGAGCCATTAGCATAGATCCCTCTGAAAAAAAAAACTGGCGGACCCGACATACGTTGTGTGTAATAATTTTTGGAAATAATAGGTAATAAAAAAAAAATAACAATGATTGCTGATTAGATTATCTAGTAAGCCTGTTTTTCCTCCCTCAATTAAAAGATGAGAGGTACATTTTAACAAGAGGAAATACACATGTTTATTGTTCCAGGTGTTGCAGACCGGGGCCCAGCAAGGGATCGAGGAGTGCCAGTACCAGTTCCGGAACAGCCGCTGGAACTGCAGCACAGTGGAAAATTCTACTGATATATTTGGAGGAGTGCTGCATTTCAGTAAGTACCGAACTAAACGCTCTCATATACTTTTATATGTTAGTTGAGATAGGTTACCTGTACCTCTACCATGAGTTTTGTTACAAGCGTCAATGACATAACTATAGTAGTTACGTAAAACGCAACACGAATAGAAAACTATATCATACCTTTGTTTTATATTCGTGTTGCGTTTTACGTAACTACTATAGTTATGTCATTTACGCTTGTAACAAAACTCATGGTAGAGGTACTGGTGGGTTAGCGAAGATGTCATTCTATAATCGTAAATTGTAGAAAACTAATAGATGTATGGAAATGAATTTTAAGACCACGTGCTTTATCGGTGTAAAATGTCATTTCCATACATTTATTAGTTTTTTTACTAGCGTTTACGATTGTAGAATGACATCTTGGCTAACCCACCTGAGCCACCAGCCACTTTTTTCTCCGGATTACCTTTTTAATAATATTTTGTAATCGTTCTTCATTCGTTGGACAAGCACGAACAAAATTTTTGTGTTGGACTGCTTGTCACAGTATACAAAATTCGAAATGAAATAAAAATATAATATTTTATCTATAAAAATATTCAATCAATATTCAATAAAATTAACAAACTAAAAATCTAAATAATAATCTAATCTAATATTCATACAATTGTAAATACATATAATATACTAGCAGCTTCGCCCGTGGGGTTTAAAAAGGTAGCTTATGTATTTCCTTGCTAGAACGAGATAAAAAAGCAAAAAAAAAAGTAGTGTTTATCCTTAGATACTAATATTATAAAATGCAAACTTGTGTTAATCTCTATATTATACTGAAGGACTTGTTGCGTTTGGCCAATACATATAAATTTTGTGTGTTTGACAATAATTTATCTACAAATCTTACCTCTTTAACATTTCAACTAACGTAATTATGTATTATTCATAAACTTAAGGCAAATATAATTCCCGTAGGAACTTTGAATTTTTTGGGATAAAATATAACCTATTCTCCCAAGTATGTAAATATAGCTTATGTATCCAAGGTATAAGCCATTTTGCCGTGAAAGAGCAAGAAACATCCAAACTTAAAAACTTCCGCATTTATAATATAAGTAAGAAGATGTATAAGTAAAGAAGAAGTATAAATAAGTAAGTAATAAGAAGTATAAATAAGTAATAAGAAGTATAAATAAGTAAGAGTAAGAATATGTATAAATAAGTAAGTAAGAAGGTGATAATATAAGTAAGAGATCTTTATTTAGTGACTTTGGTTCTATGCATTTATTTGTATTCATTTAAAGGAGGATAAAGTGATCTCAAACATACCTAAATATTATATTCGAGATCTTTAAATGAGGTAAAGGTGTGAGGTGTGTCAGTATTGTGTATGTAAAAGTAACATCTAAAAGCGATATAGGCAGGGAAGGTATTAGTCATTGAATGTGTGTATTATTGCAATATGATTGCAGCAATATCCTCAAACTGTATCCCGACTTCAAAGAGTACAGTGAACAAACGGTCTTTGATGTTTGGAATTTAATTTAGCTTATTTCACTATTACTAAATCTTCAATTTGAAAATGTATTTGTAATCATTTAGTTTTAAAGATAGGCAAAGGTTTACTAGTAAGTAACTTTTTTATTCGAATAATTTAATTTCTATACCTAATAGGAATAGAAATCTCCGTTAGACTAATGAAAAAATTGTAACTATGTATTTTAATCGGATATAAAGGGATATATTTTATAGCATTCAATGTCGAAAAATTATAAAAAACCTAACAAATTTTTTGGAATATTGTAACTTGGAATGTTAAAACAAATTAAATTGAATTAGTTTTATCTTTATTCCGTGGAATACAAAAACCGATAAAAATAAACCCTGGCCCTAAATCTTATGAGGGCGCCCAATAACTATATTTTTCAATAAAACTCTACATATCCGTCCTTATAAATATAAGTTGAATGTTTTCATAAAAAATCTTCACTAAAGAGGATTTTATGTCTCATTACAGTACAGAAATAGAGTGATTATTATTTTTGGGCGTCTCATCAACTGTTTCACGTCTAAGTATAGTTCACTTCAAGAGTGTTCAAGGAATTTCTTCATGTAGAACTTGTTTATTTTCACATGTCGACTATCACGCGTGCGCATCGGATGATGGAGCCGCTCAGTTTGTTTAATGTATCCTAGTTCCTACTAATAATAAAACCAGCTTTGGGGGATCTTTCACAATTTTACGTCTTTCAAATTCAAAGTTTCTAACCGTAACGTACGTATACTTCTAGTCCTTTTTCAATTAGGTCAATGACCTTTTAGTATATCGAAAATACAAAATAATGTTTTAGCCATTTTACAAAATCATTAAGATGTACAAAAAGGGATTATATGCAAATTATTTCTGAATCTTTTTTTTTCATCCCGCTAATACTTTTCTAAAAATTAGCTAAATAATTATTAATAAGCTTCTATGTTCAGTGACCCACGGACCGGTCACTGAACATAGAAGCTTATTAATAATTACTTGGATGCGACTGGCGAGGGATCGGTCGTCTTGGCGTTCTTTGAGGGTGGCCTATGTTCAGGAGTGGACGGATAGGGGCTGATGATGATGATGATGATGATGAAGCTTTTACTTGAATAGTTATGGATTGTCTTCACATGATAAGGATCAACTGGTGCTGAAAGGTGCAGAGTATGGAGTATTCGGTTTTGATTAATGTGTCTAATATTTCTGTCATAAAATAATCGACTGGTAGGATCATATTTCTACTAAAATTGGTAATATTTCTCCTTTTTCTCTTCTTTTCAGAATCCCGTGAGTCTGCTTTCGTCCACGCACTATCAGCTGCAGCGCTGGCACACTCAGTGGCTCGAGCCTGCAGCCGCGGAGAGCTGAACGAATGCTCCTGCGATGCTCGGGTCCGGAAACGTACGCCAAGACACTGGCAATGGGGCGGCTGCTCGGAGGTAATTTTTTTATGCTTACATGAATTATAGATAAAGGGAAGGTGAATTGCATTGTTACCATCAAAACTATTGGAGAATGAACTGAAATGTTGTGCCTTGAATATGTCTATCACACCCTTGGTTTTTCGACGCTGTTGTTTCCACACTTTAAACACGGCTGTATCGAATGCTCGTACAATGATCGTAAGATCTCTGCCACTCGCAACTGAGGGACCATCCATAAATTACGTCACTCGTTAAGGGGGAAGGGGCGGGTCAACCAAGTGTGATATTATGTGACAAAGGGTGGGAGGGGTCCTAGATTTTGTGACGTCACATTTCCACGTCTAAATGTCTGTCGAAATGGTCGAAATATCTTGAAATTCCTGTGACGTAGTTTATGGTGGGCCCTAACGAGGTCCAGCCATTGCACAATTATAATCGTCCTTCCATCAAGCTGAAGGCCTTTCCTAGTACGACCACTCCAGAACTTTGACAATCCGCCTTCTGTTTTTCGGATTATCTCAAAAATAGGTTCATAATATGTAAATACTTATTTAGACGTAAAACAACCGTCTCTATTTTTAGGACATAAGATATGGTGAAATGTACAGTCGTGACTTCGTAGACGCCAAAGAAGATAAAGAATCTGAGGAGGGCATTATGAACCTTCATAATAACGAAGCTGGACGCAGGGTAAGTTATCGCAATTCGCATATACCATATAATGCATACTTTCCATGGAAATCCTTTGAAAATAGTATGAGTCATTTAGCGCACGTTTTGGAATTAAACTCGTACGTTGAAGGTGGGGAATAAATATAATTCCATTTTTAGGGTTCCGTAACAAAAACGGAACCCTTATAGATTCGTCATGTCTGTCTGTCTGTCTGTCCGTCCGTACGTCACAGCCACTTTTTCCGAAACTATAAGATATACTGTTGAAACTTGGTAAGTAGATGTAGGTACTCTGTAAACCGCATTAAGATTTTCACACAAAAGTAGAAAAAAAAACAATAAATTTTGGGGGTCCCCATACTTAGAACTGAAACTCAATTTTTTTTTTCATCAAACCCATACGTGTGGGCATCTATGGATAGGTATTCAAAAATGACATTGAGGTTTCTAGTACCATTTTTTTCTAAACTTAATAGTTTGCGCGAGAGACACTTCCAAAGTGGTAAAATGTGTGCCCTTCCCCCTGTAACTTCTAAAATAAGAGAATGATAAAACTAAAAAATATATATGATGTAAAAAAATTGGTTTGAACAAGATCTAGTAAGTAGTTTTTTTTCGTAGTTCATAAATCGTAAACCGCAATTTACCTTTCATTCAATCAACTCAAATATATATTTAAAAAAAACATTTTTTTCAAAATAAACCATATTTTTTGTTTAAGTGTCTAATGTTGTAAATTATGTAATGGTACGGAACCCTTCATGCGCAAGTCCGACTAGCACTTGGCCGATTTTTTTAATTCATAATACTACTAAACCTCGTCAATAAATACTCGACGAAAGGAGGGGGGGGAAGATTTACTTTCGCCTGTTTGTATAGTAGACTCGATCATGATTCCGAATCGAATTTGAATTGTTTTTTTTTTTTAATTTGTGAAATAAGTACAATCGCAACATTTGCCATTGTCAAGTTAAAGAAGTATGAATGTATTTGCAGGCGGTTCGAGGTCGGATGCAGCGTGTTTGCAAATGCCATGGCATGTCGGGGTCATGTTCGGTCCGCGTGTGCTGGCGCCGTCTGCCACAACTCAGGCTTGTGGGAGATGCATTGAGTACTAGATATGAAGGAGCGTCGCATGTTAAGGTATCTGAAATTAGTACTTATTATTCCCAGTAGCTTCGCTTGTTGCTTGCTTCAACTTAAATAATATCATAGTTTATTTACTAAAATTTTTTTTGGAAGAAATCGCTTTTCAGCGATAAAGTCGACTTTATGTCCGCATGTTTCTTTTTGTTTTGTTATTCTGTTATATTTTAGTAATGTGTGTGCATAATAAAGAATATTTATTCATTCATTAATAAAATAAAAAAGAAAAGCTTCTTGAGAATGTCACTTCCAGCATTGAAAGGAATGGTAAAATCTACGGTAAAATCGATTTTAAATATTTAGAGATTCTTGATTACAAATATAATCAAAGATTACCTCTTGATTATAAATTTGTATCAGTAGAAAAGTAATGATTTCAAAATGTTATTGATTAATTAATTTTGTTTTATAATTTCTGTTAGTTAATTTTTTTACTTACTATTGACCAACATAATATTATTATAGTATTATTATTTAAGGGTGGGGACACCAGCAAGGCCAGACGGGTGATCAGTCCTCATTAACGGGACCATTTCACCCAAATTATTATAGTAAATACAAGGTTATTTTATTAGCTTCTTAACTTTTTTTCAGGTGGTAGAAAGGAAAAGAGGTAAAAATATTCGCAAATTAAGACCTATACACGCTGATATGAAGAAACCGAACAAAACTGACCTGGTGTACTTGGAAGATTCCCCTGACTACTGCGAGCCAAACGATGAGTGAGTTATACCTACATTTTTTGAAGTTAAACTTCTTTGCGCGCATGAGGGTATTTTTTTTACGGATGAAACGTCACGAAAATGTCGTGACGTTTCATTTTTTTTCAAACGTTTTGTCCAAGAAGAGAGAGAGAGTGATTGAGACCGACTGAGAGAGAGTGAGAAAGGGCGAACTTAGCATGAAGCACATAGCCATGGAGAGTATCCCAGCACGCGAGCAAGTCTCTGAAATTTAAAGCTTTAGATTAGTATAAATATAAACAAGATTTAAAAATTAGCACGCACTTTTTTTATAATAATAATAATAATAAAGCTTTTATATTTATATTTATTTTTATATTATTGCATACAAAAGGTTAGTTACATAAAAATTTTAAGTAAAAATTATAACCGACTTCAAAATAAAGTAACTAAAAAGTAATAAAATAATAGCGTTTCTTTAATATTTGTGTCTACAACTAATAATCATCTTATACTTCTGTTAATGTACAATTTTTGCGTTTACCACGTCTTTATTGTTACTTTTGGAGTCGGTGTCAGCTAAGTTAAATAGGTACAGCAACAAATACATCACCGTCGTCCGTCACCGTTGTCGTATTTATTGTTGTAGGTACCTACCTACCTACCTTGGCTGACACCGACTCCAAAAGTAACAATAAAGACGTGGTAAACGCAAAAATTGTACATTAACAGAAGTATAAGATGATTATTAGTTGTAGACACAAATATTAAAGAAACGCTATTATTTTATTACTTTTTAGTTACTTTATTTTGAAGTCGGTTATAATTTTTACTTAAAAATTTTATTTCTTCATTTTTAGTAATTCATTAAAGAAAGACATACAGAGATAGACATTTTGGCATATTGAACCGTATGAAGTAAGTTCAACAAAAGCTGTAAATCGTCGAGGAGTTCCGTTGACTGTCTATGATTTCATCATCATATGAAATCATCACCCATATGGGTGCAAAGTTCTCACCAGTATAAATTAATTAAGTCCAAACACAAGGTAACTACTGTAAACTATTTAAGAGTTCCCTTAACTGCCCTTCGTCTTCATCATCAGACCCCCAATCATAGTCACAATCCATCTAGGTGTAAAGTTCTCATCAATACAAATTAATCAAGCCCAAACACAACGTTACTGAAGTAAATCATCGAGGAGTTCCCTTAACTGTCCTTCGTCTTCATCATCAGATTTGTAATAGCATGTATCACCCATATGGGTGCAAAGTTCTCAAAGGCAGCTTCTCTCCATACTCCTTTGCACTTTTTTTTACTTTATGTTTATTATTAGCTCATGCCTCGTAGTCTAAAGATCTGAAAACTGTCTCTGACTAAACTGGCAGAGAAAAGCTCTCTATAAGTATTCACATCTATGACTCCGGAATATAAGCTTATAGACCTGTGCAGAAGCGTTTGAAAATGGCAAAAAGTGGAACAAAATTATAGTAGAATGGAACCCATTGGAAAAGGATAGAACATAAAAGGAAAAAAAAATATGGGTGATCTGAGGGCGGGAAAGTGGAAGGGTGGGGGGGGGTGTCTAAGGGTAAAAACGGTTTATCTCGATTTCTGGCAAACCTACAAATAACCAAGGTTTTGATTTTTTATTTTTATCTTTAACAAAAATATTATTTTACTCACAAAATTGGTGAAAACTTAATGTCCCAAACACAATGTAATTTTTATGATTTAAAATATTTAATTTTTTACATTATTTCGACCTAATATCGAAACAGTAGCCTTATTTTTAATCGAAAATTTTCCCGTCAAAATATCAGAAATTAAAAAAAAAAGTTGGTGTGTCTTCTGTTCGTTGAAATCGCTACTTTCTGATGGTGTAAAAAAATATACATTACTATAGTAAATTTTCTTAGAAAATGCAATAAAACGAGTAGGTACACGAATATGTATTTATGACGTCACTGAAATTTTATAAAATTTCAAATTTTAATAAATTATAAGTTTTCACTTAAATCGGCAATTCCAAATCCCTATTACTGCCAGTTTTTTTATTCTACTTTTTTATGTCTCTATCTACAGACTCGGCATATTGGGCACCCGAGGAAGAACTTGCAACAGAACCTCAGCGGGATTGGACGGGTGTAGACTTCTGTGCTGCGGAAGAGGCTACCAGACCAGGGTTCGGGATCATGAGGAGAAGTGCAAGTGCCGCTTCGTGTGGTGCTGTCGAGTCCACTGCGAAATATGCCGGTACAAGCGAGACCATCACGTTTGTAACTAGAAAATTCTCCTCCGTCCTTACGAGGACTCTTGAAGTCAATAGAAACCATAGTTTATTGTAGACTTAGATGTAAGCTGTATCCGACCTATGGTGTTGTATCGCCTCAACTCCCACTTTTCACATTTATATCTAAATCGTTACAATCATTATTAGTGTTGAACTTAGAAAAATACTCGTGACATCTTTTGCTATTAATGCGTCTTTCATATTTAAATTTTTTTTTAAAAATTATTTATGTTATCACCATCTTTTATGATTGTATTTAATATTTATTTACCATCAAATATTATTATTTTCTTAAAATTATCTAATTCAGGGACGATATTTTTGGAATTTCATTCGACACATGTAGGTACTGTGTCAACAAATATTATTGTTACTTAAAATATATGCTAGCTTACTATTTGACTAACAACTGATTGAAAAACTATTTATACTAGTTTATTTCTACAAACTGGCACTATTGAAGTTGCCAAGAGTAAATGAATAAGTTACATTATTTTGACAGTTGTCATTCTGATGAAGGTATACTTTAAGACCAATAACATGGAGTTGGTATATGTAAGCAGCATTACCTCTGTGTATAAAAAGTGTCCGTCGACGAGCGTCAAATAAGCTGGCGCCACAGTAGCGAGAGGGTAAATTTTTATATGTGTACTTCAATAAAGAGGCGCACATATTTATATATTATATACATTATATTATAAATTATTACTTCATATGGCCTGACCAGAAATATATAAACCCTGATTGGTGTCGCCCATAGAAATATTAAGAACTTATTTCAAATATTATCTGTGGTATCGTCACTGTATCTTTTATGCGGTAGCACATAGTACAACATGGCGAGGGTTTTCTCTGGTCAGGCTATACTTTTTATATTCTACCCTATACATCAGCTATTGTGGACAATTTACGAATTATTATTTACAACTATAAACGGACACTTTTCTCGAAGGTAGGTACATGACGTGCACTCCTCACTTCATGGACAATAATATAAGTATCGAGTTTCAAATCGCGCGATATCGACATTTTGATTCTATCCTATGTCGCTTTAGTCTCACTCCTTGGTACCATGATTTAGAAATAAGTTTTGTTATTTAGTGCAAAATTATCGACTGACTGATTTTACTGATTTATTTAAATAGGCTTTAAATTTATTTACAGTATTATCTAACTTATTTTATGTACAAAGTTGTAAATATATTTTTTTGTTAAAAATATTCTAAGGCTTCTAACTAAGTAGCTGTAGAATAATATTATTATGGACTGTAGATTTTAAAACGTATTTTATTATTTATTTTCAGTTGACTTAAATTTGATTGGTTCTAGATGTTTTGATGTTGTTGCTCAAACTTATGTATGACTAGTTATAAAACTTTTGAAATGATCAGATTGCACTTTTTTGTAATTCTCTTTTTATTTGTACTCCTGTTTCATTTTACGGTAAGGTGTAGGTGCAATAGACAGGACATATGCAATTTATATTCATCCACCGTTCAAAAATTTGAAATTTACTCTTTTAATAATTTAAAATAAATTTAAAATAATATTGTATATAATATATTACCATATGTACTTACTAGAATTACGTTATTTTACGTTCTACCTCAGTAATATCATCTGTGTATTTCCTTAACGGCTTCGATTGTTACTAGAAAAAAGGCTTAAAATAATTTAATTACTTTGTAAATAAACAATTATTTATTATATTAGATTGTGATAGAATTATTATAGAAATTTATTCAGTGGAATTGTGTAACTGTGTAATTCTTCGTTAGCAGTGAATATCATATTGTAAATACTATTTTAATTGTATATCCAATATTTATAATAAAATAAGACGTCGCTTTCTCATAAGTAATGTACAAAACAGTTATTTAGTTTATATCCGAATAATTCTCATCTAGTACTTTAAATCTTTATATAATGAAAATAAAACCTTCGATAGTTTTGTTAAACATTTGCAATACAAGGTTTTTATGATTCCCTTAATAAATGTTTGTACAGAACCAGGGGAAAACTTAGTGCACACAGAGATTAATGTTCTTTTCTTAATTTTGGCGAACAACATTTTTATCACATAAAGTGGTTCAATAAATGTGCTATTTTGTTATTGAGTCCAATATGACAAACTTTGTTACCAATAAGAACTATGAATTCACCATTTTACAATCAATTCGTAAAATAGAAAGTTTTGAGATGCTGATGTTAATTTGCTAATTTTAATATACATAAAAAATAACAGCGTAAATGTCCACTTAAAATATGAAGTTTTATAGGTTAAGTACTTACTAGATGGTTTTATAGAGAAAGTCCATACCAAATGTTAATATCCTTAGTATAAAACTCGTGTGTAATGAGCAATAAAAAATGCCAACTTGATTTTTAACGCTCGTTCACATGAAAGTAAATGCCAATACTTAGAATAAAATAGTAATACCTTGATGTAAATTACATGTATTTGTATAATCTTATTTGAATAAAAATCCAACGCAATTTTATTATTAAAATGTTTTATTGCATCATAATCACGGTCAGGAATAGAAATAAATAACTGACAATTTAACATCATTTATGTGACATTTTATAAAAAGGATAAATGGGTATAATCAAAGACGTAATAGTGATTATTTAAAAACATCTCTACCTTATAACACAAGGCTATATATATAATATATAAAATATAATAATATAACTCAACGTGCTATGCTGGTTGTTTCTTTGACCGATAGGATTACAAACGAAGACATCCACCAGAGAACTGAGGTTGTCGATATCTCTCAAAGAATAAGCTCGTTGAAGTGGCAGTGGGCTGGTCACATACTCAGAAGAACGGATGGCCGATGGGGCAATAAGGTTCTAGAGTGGAGGCCACGTTTAGGTAGACGAAGTGTTGGTCGGCCATTGACCAGGTGGGAATACGATATCCGTGTGGTGGCCGCTCCGTGTTGGAAACGTGTGGCAAGGGATTGGTCGTCTTGACGTTCATTGATAGAAACCTATGTTCAGCAGTGGATGGATAGAGGCTGATGATGATGATGATAACTCAAAGAATTAAGAATTAATTATTCGTAACTTAACAATTATTGTATTAAGTTTATAAAATCTATCAAACCTTGTCGGCTTAATACAGTAAACGCACATAGGTACATAAAACCTACATTAGATTAACATAGCTCTCCTCATGAGGGATTGAAATTAGGTTTTTTGGAAATTAAAAGCAAGTGCAATTTTAAGGATTTATATTATATTTTTTTATTAAACGTCATTCCTGAACAATATCAGTTTCCGAGGGGATTGCCCAACCACGGGTAGACCCTTGGGCACCGATTGCAAATCTGCATGTAGTAAGCATTCTGAAAGAAAATATTGAAAATTATTCCTCGAAAAATTGATCTAAAATAACATCAAGAGAACCTAATTTTATAATAAAATAACTACGATCAAATGTATCTTGTAGTTGCGTATTAGTATGACAATAATCTGTATTAGTTGACACATTATCCATGGAGTAAAGAAGTAAGGAGGATCTTTTTGTATGAAAATTGAAAAAGCTTGGGCTCGTTCCAGGTATACTAGTTTATGTTCATGGGTGACGTCGACCACTTACCATCAGGTGGTACGTTTGCCAGTTTGCCTATCCAACTAACATAAAAAAAAAGATAGAAATTTTAAAATATATGTATAACTAAGAAATGAGCGCAAACATGCCTACACATTTATTTACATTTAAAAAGTGGACAGTTTTTCAAATTTTCTCCAACATGAGATGGTTCTCTATAATTCATGGGCAATCACAAGCTTAGAGACGCTATGAATCCCAAGCCCGTTGGGTATAAATAAAGTGGTGTTACTTTGTCGTGTAGTGTTGAATGTCAGCGCTATATGAGATAATGTATTAACAAGTAAATTGTACACTACTTAGGAATGTAAAATTTATTCACAATGGATGCTGTGACGTATGATAAAACCCGAGTGTAGTCCATGGTGTAGGTACTTAAGTTAGCAACTTTTTTTTCTTTAACGCCGGGATATGCTCTGAGGCGGGGGAGGACTCGCTGCGCCCGAAAGCTCCTAAGTGGACGCACCTCTACCCACTGAAACCCGGTGAGTGCCACCAATGCCGCCTTTGGTGAGGTGCCCCGAATCTAATGAGCCAACACCTCCACAGAGAGGTTGTCCCGCACCACAAAACAAACCCTCCCAACTTCGGGACAAGTACAATAGGGCGAGGTTCCCATTGTCGCCCCTTGCCCCCTGCTCTTTTGTCCCCTCTTCATATAAGAGGGATACAAAGAGCCCCCTCGGCTCAATTCGCTTCGCCCAAGCTGTGCTGGGCTCACCCTGGGCTACTGGGCCCACTGCCACGACAAGGCTTGAACCACGGTGGGGTAAGTTATCAACCTAATCATACACAAGACCTGAATAACTATGTCGTAATCTGGTTTGTTTAATCGTTTATGCACGATCGAGGGAGAAACAAATAAAAAACTTTCTTATAAAAAATATTAATCTCGGTAGATAAAAAGTTAGGTATACAAAAATTCCATTTATTGACTTATTTAAAATAACCTTCGAATGATACGAGCGGTTGTTTCCATTAGCAATCGTTGATTTTGATTTGTTAAAAAAGACAGTACTATTCTTTATACATAAAAACTAGCTGTTGCCCTCAGCTTCGCCTGCGCTAATGTAGAAATACAGCTGTACTGATGTTTATTATTTTTAAAGCCTTATGACACTCATAAATAATGTGGTTTTCTATTGGTAAAAGGACTTTCAAAATCGACTCAGTGGATCCACAGATTACCCCCTACAACCTCACAACCTCACAAACTCATAAACTTTACGTCTTTATAATATTAGTACCTATAGATTTACATAGCTTCCCTAATTTTATGTCCGCTCAAAACTCTAATTTAGCAGATGGATTGATATTAAATATTATTACAAAGTTGTATTTCTACTTTTCCTCCTTTAAATGTATCTTTTTTTACTGGGTTAGGCCATTCACTCGCCGATCCTGTGTAGCCAGGATCGACAGCGGTTCGTGGGCGGCAGCTACTGCGCTAGCCGGTGACCTCCCGTGGGAACTCGTGGCGGTTCTTGCTGAGACGCAATCTTATGTCTCGGGTAGGAGGTATCTTGGTGAGAGCCCTAACGCTGGATGGGATCCTGCGGGTCTGCCGACTAGGGCAAGAGGCGTTAATGCAGAGGTGGGGGGAGGACCTGGTGCAGCAGCCGTATGGCAAAAGCCTAACGGCTGCTCTGCGTCCGGTCCACGAGCGGTGGATGCACCGTAAGAGCAAACCCCTCACCTTTCGTCTGACACAGGTGCTCACCGGGCATGGTTGCTTTGGTGAGTACCTGTGCCGGACGGCCCGCAGGGAGCCGTTGACAGTGTGTCACGATTGTGGCGCAGCGGTGGACTCGGCCCAGCACACCCTCGAGGTGTGCCCGAGATGGGCGGCGCTGCGCCACCGTCTGACATCAGTCATCGGAGGGGACTTATCTCTGCCGAGCGTCATCACCGCGATGCTCGATGACGACGAGTCCTGGACGGCGATGGTCTCCTTCTGCGAGGCAGTAATGTTCCAGAAGGAGGCCGACGAGCGGGTTAGAGAGGAGGCCGCCGACGAGGCCTCGCCCCGCGGGCGGCGAACGGGGGTGCGTAGGTGGCGCTACTTAATGCGCCTCCAGTAACGCCCCTGTGCTTGTGTCGGGCTCAGGATGAGAACCTGTGCCCAGTATGACACAACGTCGCGGAGACTGCTTAGTAGCGGTCGGGCAGTCCCCCCCTTACGAGGAGTAGTCTGGCCTTCGCCGGGGCCAGCCTGTCGCTGAGGTAAGCTAAGGTAAGCTGAGGCGCCTTCAGCCGCATTTTTAGTTTATGGGTAGGGCACTCCCAGGTGCGAGTCCCACATAGGGTCAGGATCTACCCAAGATCCTGGCTACACTTTTCACATGCGTAAAAAACTTTTCCTTACGATAACAAAAAAAAAACCTTTATGCCCGGGGGATACGTTAAAACTGCCGTAGAACAGGTAAAGACTTAATCAGAATATGTCTTTATGTGTCTTTTTATATTGACACAGGAACGGGAGACACAGCAATAGGTCAGGAGATCTAATGTATACCTGCGTGTGTTCAGCACTCAGAGGACCACAGCTGGTTGGTCTGCACACGGCCGGTAAGACGCTCCTACAACTCTTCTTCGTGTATTCATCCAGAGGAATGGGATCTTTGATCCAGTCTATAACTTCGTGGGCGTTCACCTGAAAACATATTTTTACTCGATATCGGACGGATAGCTGGGCCAATAAGGTTCAAGAGTGGAGGTCGCATTTAGGTAGGCGAAGTGTTGGTTGACCATTAACCAGGTGGGAAGATGATCTCTATGTAGTGGCCGGTCAGTATTGGATGCGAGTGGTAAGAGATCGGTCATCATGGCGTTCATTGAAGGAGGCCTATGTTCAGCAGTGGATAAAGACTGATGCTGATGATGATTATAAGGTGTTGATGGTAGGTACTAGGTGGCATTATCTCGTGCAAATTATTAAAGCTTTTATGGATTTAAAAATACATGTTCCTATGTGATGAGACATGAGATGGGAGTATTTGACGTTAAAAATTTCACTTGTTATTATTTATTATTTTCATTTAAAGGCATTAGCTACTAGACTATTAGCCATACAAAATACAATTATTCGGTCTGTAATACGGAGAAACGGCAGGAAACCCCAAGGAGCGCGGCTTCGCCCCTCTAGCCCCCATCAATCAACTATTATTCGCCATTCCATCCACACAAGGCAGTCCACCACAGTATTCGTCAAACAATCACTTTATATATTACACAGATTAAGTTTTTAAAACAAACACTATAGAAAACCGCCAGAACAGCCCTACTAAGAAAACCACTCCAGAATGGTACTCCATAAGATTCGCCAACCAATCACAATATATAAAGATCAAGTTTTTAAAACAAACACCATAGAAAACGACTCCGAATGGACAAAACACAAAATAACAATTACATAATTAACGGGAAACAAAAAAAACACAACCGCGCGCCTCGATGCTTCCCGCCATTCCCCTTCACTTGTTATTTGTCATAATTATCTTTTTTAACCGACTTCAAAAAGGAGGAGGTTATCAATTCGTCGGAATCTTTTTTTTTTTTTATGTATGTTACCTGATTACTCGAAGATGGCTAGACCGATTTGAAAATTCTTTTTTTTTTGTTCTAAAGGGTAAACTTCCCAAATGGTCCCATGATAAGGAAACCAGGACCTGATGATGGCATCCCAGAGAAATCGAGGGGAACTTTCGAAAATCGTAGGGGCGACTAGTGCGTTTGATATTTTTTTTATAAAGTGTTTTGAAGGACTACAATTTAATGTAGGTCTCGAGTCGATCTGATGCTGGAGCCGAAAGACAATCGAGGGAACTCCTCAACAATTTACATCAGTAACCTTGTGTTTGGGCTTGATTAATTTGTAATGATGAGAACTTTACACCTAGATGGGTTGTGACTGTCATTAGGGGTCTGATGATGAAGACAAAGGACAGTTAAGGGAACTCCTCAACAGTTTACAGTAGCTACCTTGTGTTTGGACTTAATTCATTTAAATTGATGAGAACTTTGTACCCATATGGGTTATAAGCGCCATTACAGGTGTGATGATGGAGACCATACACAGTCGAGGGGAATCCTCGACGATTTACAGCTTTAATTGGGCTTACTTCATACGGTAAATAATTTTATGCCAAAATCATGTAATTTTATTACTTGTCGTTGTTAAATTAACAAAAAACAACTGTGGCTTGGAAGCGCATCATAGTTTGTCAAGGTCATCATAATATCCATTCTATATCTATATATTGGTGATGTTCTATACCTATATAATATAATGGAATTATTTAACGAATAGCAGCAAATCTGCCTGCTTTCAATTACATGTATATAAAGTTTTACACAATTCCATTTCGGTTTTTTCATTTGTTATGTAATGAATTAAACCCTTTCTACGGTCATCTCATTAATACAGCGCTATTTAATCTGAGCAACGCGTTTAATAGTTCTACCCATATTTCAGACAAATAAAATCAGTTATCAAATTTTGAAATCACTAAAAATTAAGAAATAATTTTTTTTTAAACAAAAATTGAAACCGACTTCAAAAAGTAAAAAATAAACTAAAAAGTAATGAAATAATTGCGTTTCCTTAATTTTTATGCCTAGAACTTATAATCAACTTGTTATTTTACTAATTACAATCTTTGCGTTTAACACGCCATTGTTGTTACTATTGGAGTCGGTGTCAGCAAAGACAGGTAGGTAGGTACAGCAACAAATATGATACCGGTGACTGACGACGGTTTTGGTGCTGCACGGTCTATTTAACTTAGCTGACACCGACTCCAATAGTAACAACAATGGCGTGTTAAACGCAAAGATTGTAATTAGTAAAATAACAAGTTGATTATAAGTTCTAGGCATAAAAATTAAGGAAACGCAATTATTTTATTACTTTTTAGTTTGTTTTTTACTTTTTGAAGTCGGTTTCAATTTTTTTTAAATCTTTTTTTTTAGAAAAAAGGCTTTAATCGCGCAGCGATTATGCCAGGCCCATAGTTTTACAAAATAATTCATTCGGCATTTCCTGCCTCGCACGACTATAGTGGTCCATGGAACCAGCTCACAGCTGTCACCTACGGTAGGTATTTCCGAACCGATACAACTTAGGGATCTTCAAGAAAAGAGAATGTAACATATATTTGAAAGGCCGGCGACGCACAACGCAAAATAAACATTTTTCACGTGCGATTATAAAAATAAATGGTGTCTATAACTTATTATGTGCCTTGTTTAAAATAATGAGATTTTTTAAAAATGTCCTATCCGGCATCCGGTCGGATTTACTATCCGGTATATCCCGGAATATATTTTCCGGATATCTGTTTCATCTTTATTGTCATCATAAATGAAATCACCTTACCATGAATGCATCGTTGAGGTTGTTCACCAGATCCATGAAGCGAACCAGCGCTCTACCCACGGCCGGGTAAGCTCGGACGAACCACTCGTGTACGTAGAAGCCGAAAGGCGCGCGGTTGGTAAGGTAGTGTCTCTCAAAGTTCTTGACTATAAAATGGTACCATTCATCTTCGTTATTTCTGTCTGGACTAAAAAAATAAATTTAAATTTTTTACGTATTTTTTTAAGTGGCAAAATTTTTAAGGGTTTCGAATATTGTTAAATACTGAATCAATTCTTATAAAAAAAAACAAGTGACAAGTTTAAAAAGATATCACAAAAACAAAAGTAAAAAGACATAAAATAAAGAGTCTATAAATATACAAAGGATAAATACTTACATAAAGAAACAAGAATCAACCATTGCACAGGGTACATTGTTGAGGTCAGACCAGGTGACCATGGGTATTATCCAGGGTCCTGGTAGAGATGCCGTAGGACACGGTGGAATGGGGCAGTCCTGGATCGATTCATAATCCAAAGTATAAGGCCAGAGTCCCGGATCAGTGTAACTGATTGTGGGCCAGGATAAGTCATAAACGAGGCCAGAATCGGCCATCATTCTGTATGTATTGTTACCTGACATCTGTAAGAACGGACTGCGGATACCTGAAATTTTTCGATAGTGATTTATAGTGTAAATTTTATACATAGTCTATAAGTACCGTTACAATAAGAAAAAAAATTACATTTGAATTTGGAATCTGTCATTTTTATATCATTGCTCATTGTGTTTTTTCATTTTCACGCCAATACATTGTGAAAATTTTATGATATTTAAAATTGAGGGGGGTGATAATTGATATAAAGAACCGAATCGCTGTGATTGCATTACACAAAGTAGGTAGGGAGCCAAATACATTTTTTAAGACTCTCCAAACGCTTGGTATTAGTCAAATGTTTGTGTACCGGGCTATAATTTTTAGGTACAATGAAACCTCAAAAGGCAATCAAAGCGGTAAGGAAAAGAACTCGAATAAATCCTGTACGAAAGCAAAAGATTTTATCTCGGGAGATGAAGATATACATACATACATATATGTATGTAGCACCTAGAACCATGTCGCGTATTTTTATAGATGATTTTGGACTTGCAGCCTATAAGAGACGCACTGATCATTTCTTAACTGATCATTTAAAAAAGAATAGGGTGGTAAAATCAAAACAACTAAGTTCTGTACGTACGTTGGGTACGTTTCTATGGTGGTCATGTACGTACGTTAGGTACGTTTCTATGGTGATCATGTACGTATGTTTGGTACGTTTCTATGGTGGTCATGTACGTACGTTAGGTACGTTTCTGTGGGTTAACCGACTTAGTTTTCCTTTATAATATGATACTTGTATGTATATGAACTGTTTGTTAATAGATATTAAAAACAATTTTGCTGCCCTTAGGTAGTTCCAAATCTTACCTTTGAGTTCGGAACTTGGGATAGCAGCAAAGTGTGACATTTGAGTGATTTGATCAGCAAATTCCTTCATCAGATCGTCATATGAAGCTTCCCTCCAGTAATCTTGAGGGGTCTGATGGGTGATCGAATGCAATGCAATTTCGAATCCCTGGTTGTAGAGTTCATTGACGATGGTGTAGTCAGTGTACTCATGGTTGATAAAGTATGTGACTCCAATTGAACAATTGTTGCTGTTAATGCGCCCATAGAGAATGTCGCGGTAGGTCATTATGTTTATGACATTTACAGCATCGTCAAACGTAAGAAGGACAAACTAGAAATAAATATAAATATTAATTGTAACGCTTCTAGTTTTGTTAAGTTATTCACATTAGAAAAAAAATATCCTTATTAGCAAAATCGGAAGCTACCAAGGTAGAAAATTGAATGATATACCTACAATCTACATATTAGATCGGAAGTCCTCTATTTAAGGCTTAAAATGTCCATGAGGCCTTACAATGAAATTTTAGTTTCACTCCGCTATCCATAATTCACATAAACACATTTTTCCCACATTTTCCACTGTAGGTATATAAGTTTCGTATGGGCTAATTGCTTTGCGTCCTTCCGAAATATGAACATCTCACTAGGCTATATACGTACCTGTGGGGTATCCCTTGGGGCTAAATCTCCGGGTATATCAACAGACGAGCACCTGCAGGTCGGGAGTTTGCAAAGCTCCTCGTCGCACCGTTGAGCAAGCGGCAGTTCATCGTCAGCGCTCGCCAAAACGGCCAAAAAGGGAAGAATCAGGACTGACCACCTCATACTTTATCTCGCTATTGACCACTAGATTTGGGGACGCTTTTGGGCGTAATTTATAAAAAGTATTATCTTAGATGTTTATCTTATCCGCATTGATTTCAATTTGTGTGATTTATTTCTGATTGTTGCTGATAAATGGACAACTGAATTGAGTTAGTAAATACCGAGTAAGAAGTCTTAATAATATGTATAATATAGTCTAATGGATGAGATTAAGAATCAATGGAAGGTCTTATAAAATGTGGTTAACGAAAAAAATGAAAGCAGGAAGATTTTCCGTCTGTAGGGAGAAATATAAAAGCCATGTTTTAAGTTTAGCGACTAGTTGGTCGGCTAGTTGAGATACTTGTTGGGTTAGGTTACGTTAGGTTGCACGATTTCCCCACCATGGTTCAGGCCTTGTCATGGCGGTGGGGCTATGTAGCCTAGGGTGAACTTTTTCCGAAGCGAATTGAGCCGAGGGGGCTCTTTGTGTCCCTCTTTTAAGAAAAGGGGACAAAAGCATAAGGCGAGGACGGGAACCTCATCCCATTGTACTGTCCCGACGTTGGGAAAGGTTGTTCTGCGGTGCGAGAGAACCCCTCTGTGGAGGTGGTGTCGGTCCCGTGAGGGACTGACTAGCCGTCGAGGTGCCCTGAATGCTCAATAGATTCGGTGCACCTCACCAAAGGCGGCATTGCTGGCACTCGCCGGGTTTTAGTGGGTAGAGCTGCGTCCACTTACCACTACTTACACTTTCGGGCGCAGCGAGTCCCACATACCTGCCTGGGGAAACCCACTCCCCCGCGGGATGCCTCAGAGCATTTCCCGGTGTTAAAGAAAAAAAATGGTTGGACGATTTGTTGGGTTGGGCACGACTAGTTGAACAACTAGCTTAACAACTAGTTGAACGAATTGCTGATCGACTAGTTGGTCGGCTGGTTGGGCGACTAGTTTGGTGACTAGTTGAGATACTTGTTTGTAGGTTGGTTGGTTGCGCGATTAGTTGGTCGACTAGTTAGGTGACTAGTTGAGATACTTGTTATTATGGAGATCCTCTAGTAATTATGGACTCATAGGCTCAGTTCAGATAAATATTCATTCGTCATCGACAAACATTAACCAGTAGGTAACCCAGATAGTCCTAAAGCAATATCAAAGTAATAAACAAACGTAAAAGTTGTATCTTAATCATTTTCCTAATAATAGGTCTTTACCTATGAAATTGCCGTTTTGAGGTACTGGCCATTTCAAATCAAAATAATTTTTGTTTGGCTAAGAATTCTAATTTCAAATTAATTTTATTTTAAAAACATGGAATTCTTTTTCCAAAAGTAATCATTTGTTTATTGATTACTGTTACATTTTCATCGCATTTCAATCTTTTTCGTCATCATGGATACGTTAAAAATTCGTTAAAAATATGAGTACCGTCGTGGTAGCAACACCGCACAAGCGGCACGCAACATCAACGACGTTTACGAAGCTAACACTACAAACCAACGCACCACCTGTTATTGGTTTGCTCGCTCGCCGTTCTGGAAATTTCGACCTGAAAAATTAACCTCGCGCTAATCCGAAGTCTTTGGTCGACAATGACAAATTAAAGGCGATTGTGGAAGCTGATGATACACAATCTACGGCTGAATTAGCAGCAGCTTTCGACGTTAGCGTCAAAACAATATTGGCCCATTTGCGTCAAATTGGCAAGGTAAAAAAGCATGACAAATGGGTGCCCCATGTACTCCATGATCGCCAGCGCGAAGTACGCGTCGAGACGTGTCTTGCACTGCTCAACAGACACACAAATGAAGGAATTTTGATCCGCATTGTTACCTGCGATGAAAAATGGATTCTGTTTGAAAACCGCAAGCGCTCAGCAAGTTGGTTGGATCTTGGTTCAACACCTAGCAATGCCCTAAACGAAAACTTACCCTACCCTAGAAAACCCTAGAAAAGTGAGGGTCACTGTTTGGTGGTCTAGCGCCGGTGTGATTCATCACAGCTTCTTATCAAACGGGGTGAGCATTACTGTAAATGTGTGCTGTTAAGAACTGAACACAATGATAGAGAAGCTGGCACATCTCCAACCAGCATTGGTCAATTACTCGTCTCCGCTGCTCCTGCACGACAACGCGCGACCTCATACTGCACAGCAGACGGTCTCCAAGTTGCAAGAACTGGGGTTGGAAGCTCTCCGTCATCCGCCTCACTCACCAGACCTTGCACCTACAGACTACTTTCCAGAATTTGGATAACTTCTTGGCGGGAAAAAAAATCAATACCCAAGAGGCAGTACAAAATACCTTTGAATAATTTGTTGCCTCCTGTCCAGCTGATTTCTTTAAGAAGGGCATCAATAAACTGCCACTGCGTTGGCAAAGATGCATTGATTGCATGGGTGATTACTTCGATTAAAAAAAATAAAAAATACATGAAAAAAAATCGTTTAATTTTCTTCATACAAAACGGCAATTTCATAGGTAAAGACCTAATATAATGGTTATCAGAATTAATACGAGTAAGAATATGTCATAACTTATCCTGTACATTCAAAACATTATTCTTTTTAGAAAAAGGGCAGGGCAGGCAGTTTTATTATTAGCATCGAACATCTCTTCGGGTGAACACTTTAGTAAATACCAGTCCAGTCCAGCACCACCACAGCACCAGTCCAGGAAAAGAAAACAATTAAGGTACTATAACTTCTATGTGTATGGGAAACACAGATTTTGTTCTGGTATCAAAACTTTCTTTGTTTTGCCGGTTCTTCTCAGTAGGCTAGCTCTTGAACCGGCGGTAGATTCAATTGACGTTTAATAAGTTACTTTATAAGTAGTAAATACCTTTAATAAAAAAATGTAAAGGTTACTTCCCGTCTTAAAGACTCTACGCATATCATTATATTATATACCGGGTGTATTTTGAACGCTTGCAAAGATTTAACCCTAATAATGTACTATTTATATACTATATAATTCATATAACCATTTATCTCAGAAACGTTTTTTTAAAGAAAATTTTAGGACTTATGTATTTTGCAAACCCGCAATGTATGTATACAACTCGAACAGCGAACTCTGTCAGCTGATGCAGTCCGCTGGCCGGCGTGAACCATAAACCAATTACATTTCCGTTTAAAAAAAACGATTATTTTAAAGCATTATCATAAAATTTCTGTAACATTATGTTTACTAAACCGGATTATACAAAAAAATTAATAAAAAAGGCAACTAAAAAAAACGCGTTTTTTCACTTGTATCATGTCAGGCTATGCCACTATCATACCTCTTCGTTTTTGCAAGCGTTCCAAATACACCCGGTATATTTTTAGTCCAGGAGCAATCGGCGCATGAGTAGCGAAATCTATTCCGCCCAATTTTTTATGCGATCCTTTTTAAATCGCCCTACTGATGATATAAGTGCATGTTGCCATGGGGCAACTCCGTGATCCGTGCCTTATAATAAATACATAACATAAATAAACATATTATGGTTTTAAAACATTTTTCATTATTTCTTACTTTTATATTCATAACCTTCGTTTTTTTCAAACCTTAAATAAGGCTATTTTTAACTATTGTAATAAGAATAATATTCTTTTTTATATATTTCATTTTTATCTTTTTATATATTTTCCATGGGTCAAATGTTCCCAAATTTGAGGGTTATCAAAGTTTTAAAAATTCATATCTTTAAAAGTATTAACTTTATAGTGAAAAGTCATGGGGCCTTTTTATTTGTATTTCAATAAGGAATTTAAAAAAAATATCCGGTTGAAAAAATACAATGCAGTGCAATTATTCAAACTTTAAACAATTTCGGTGTAAACAATATGGCACGGGGTTGCCCCATGCAACGTGCATTTATTTACATAATTATAAATTAATATTATATAATATGTAATTATAAAATATAAATAAACTTGAAGAGGATCGCAAAAAAAATTAGGAATAGAATAGTTTTCGGTACTCATGGGCCGATTGCTCATGGACTAATTGGGGTACTTCTAAGTATCGTGATATGCATCTAATCTATAAATTGTCGCCGAAAAATACATTAAAAATTACCTATCAAAAGATATATTTTTATCAACGGAAACAATTAATATTTGTTATATTTAATGATCATCAGCTGGATAATCTTTCAATTAACGATCCCCGACCAACTTGTAAATCTCCTTTTTTCGTGTAAAATCTTCACGGACTATCCTGTGTTGTTATAGCTATTAAGTGATCTGTGGCAGATCATTTAATAGCTATAACTTCCTAACATAAATATTTATTTTATTGTTATATACGATACGCAAATTTTTGTCATTATAAATAAATAACTTTTTACGATATTGTTTTCTAACTCGTGATTTTAACTCATTATGATGAAACAAATTTTGCGGATTTTATGCCCGAAACTTAATAAAGTGAGATAAAATCCGCCAAAGGTGGTTTTTTATAGTAGGTATAGGAGGGAAAACGAGCAGTCGAAGCTTTAGTCTACCGACGCCCATACACATCTGTACAACCAGAGATTATGCAGATGTGTTGCCCTCCTTTTCCCTATCCCCCAATGGGCCACCGAAACCTCACAAACCGCACGAAAGGCGACAACATGGCTGTCTCTAAAGGATAAAGATCAATTTAAACCTTTTTCGTTACTTCAACATATCTTTGTGACATAAATTTAACTTTTAGCGCATACTACGCAGCTATTATACAGTTGTTAGACAGCTAGATCTACACTTAAATTTGGGGCCCAAATTGCGGATATAAGTGCTGTATATCCGGATATACAGCCATAATACAGCCTAAGCCCTTCAAAATTTCCATTGTACAGCCTTATACAGCTGTCAGCTGGGCCGTGTATTATATGGAATTGGCTGTTATTTACAATACAATATAATTCCGATACGTTACGACAGGGACCTTCAAGAAAAGAGCATACTCATATTTGAAAGGCCGCTATACACCTGCTAATCCTCTGGTGTAGCGGTTGTCTGTGGATATCGCTTATCACTTACCATCAGGTTTTTTTTATGTTAGTTGGATAGGCAAACTGGCAAACGTACCACCTGATGTTAAGTGGTCGACGTCGCCCATGAACATAAACTAGTATACCTGGAACGAGCCCAGGCAACTCATTTATGTGTTGCCTATCCTGAGACATAAGATGTTAAGTCTCGGTGCCAGTAATTACACTGCCTGTCTTGCCCTTCTCTCCGAAACACAGCATAGCTGTGTCAGCAGTTTCGGGAGAAATAAGCAAGATGGTGGTACCCATGCAGCCGGGAGCGCGGCACAGCGCTTCCATCCCACCGGTACGCCACTGTGAACCGACTGTGGACAAACGGAGTGTTTTTATTTTTTATAGTAGTATAAATAATAAAAAAAACTTTGCAGCAAATTTGACAGTAACATTTGTATTACAATAAAACTACTTTTTTGGGACTTTACAGTTGATTAAGATTATTACATTCCCTACGTTTGTTAATAAAATGATATACATAGAGACGATCACAAGGGCAGAGTATATAATATTTTTATTAAAATATAGTAAAGCAAAAATCTGTTAATACCATTTTATTACGAAACTGTACCGAAAAGTACACTTATAACAGCAATCATTCATACGAGTATCATGCATATATACAAATTAATATGTTACAAAATCTCATGCACAAGGATATCGTGGTGTGATTGTTCTTCAGTGTTAAGCTCGGGAACCATTTGGAAGTAATTAACACCATTTTTACTTGTCCGGGTTATACTTAGTGAATCATACTAATATTTAGCGAGGTCGTTGGTTATGTCAGTGTAGTGTTTTGCATCAACTCTATATTTTTTCCTCAGCTCCATAAGATCTTCGGGGTACTTCGTGACGACAATTTTGAAGACTTGCTCCAGATTATGTTTCTGCAATGGACTACAATCTCTGCAATTGTTGTTGATCGCTTCAACTATATGTTCTGTAATATAATATATACTTTTATGTCATATGGTATTAGGTATATATTAGGACTATATAAAATATTAAATATCAGAAGACAGGATAACACTCGATTAATGACAGTTGGTAGTTTATAAGTTTATGAACATTGGTCTCTAAAAGTTTCCGGTGGCCCATGGGTGGGGGCAGGATAAAGGAGGGCAACGCATTTGCATAACCTCTTACGCGGATGTCTATGGGCGTCGGTAGTCACCTAAGTCACTGCTCATTTGCCCCCCCATGATATAAAAAAAAGTTTGATGTCTGACATAACACTTTTACTAACTTTTGTAGCCCATCATTTGAGCGGTGCAGGGTTTCTTGTCCAAGTAGCAATCGAGATGCGCTTTTATTTCATCTGGATCATTAACAAGATGGCTGATGTCGATCTTGTCATCCACATCCGTATAAAAACCAGACACGACCGCACACAACGAAACAAATACTAGGATTTTCATTTTGTAATATCTGTAACATTGTTTTACTAAGAATAAAAAATTCTTTAATGCTAAGTATATGATGAGGAATAAAATGTAATGAAAACAATAAAAATCACCTTACCAAACAACGTCAAGGATTCTTGTGATTTTTGTATAAAGAATAAGTACATTGTGCAGAACTCGCTTTTATAGTAATGTTCGTCTACCTAATTAAAATATAAGTTTTTGAGTTACGTAATTGAATTACGAAACCCTCATATTTATTTCGTATTAGAGTTGGGACCGGGGCGACTAGTGGTCAGCGCTCATGTCATAACAACTTCATTTGAGAGTAGCCCACGCACCTCACACATGCCGGCCCTATCGTGACACGTAAAATGGTAAGGCTTGGTGCCAGGTCTGTGCTTTTTTACGAAATACAGCAGAGCGGTTTCGCGGAAGAAATATGTAAATAGGAAGGTGGTATACTTAAACCTTTCTAAAGTTCATCCCTACCACAGGTAGACTTACCTGTGGTAGGTTCTAGGGATGAACTTTATGTATCCTACTTTATGTAATCGCATAACATCATTATCAATATCGCAATTAGTAACTTTTTTAACCCCTCCTCCTTCTGGTGATGCGTGGTGAGGTTCACGACCAACCTCCTACTCTTACCCAAAATCACGTGATTTTTTAGCACGTAAAATAATAAATTCTAAGATCTTAGTAGTGTAATAAATTACTTGACGACCTCTGTGGCTCAATAGTTTTTTTTTACGCTGGGAAATGCTCTGAGGCATTCCGCGGGGAGTGGGTCTCCCCAGGCGGGTATGTGGGACTCGCTGCGCCCGAAAGATGGTAAGTGGACGCAGCTCTACCCACTAAAACCCAGCGAGTGCCATCAGTGCCGCCTTGGTGAGGTGCCCCGCATCTATTAAGCTAACAGGGCACCTCAACGGCTAGTCAGTCCCGCAAGGGACCGACGCCACCTCCACAGAGGGGTTGTCCCGCTCCACAGAAAAACCCCTCCCAACATCGAGACAGTACAATTGGGTGAGGTTTCCATCCTCGCCCCTAAGACAGGAGGGGACAAAAGAGCAGGGGGCACCTGCTCTTTTGTCTCCTCTTCTTATAAGAGGAGTATAAAGAGCCCCAGCTTCGCCCAAGGTGCTGGGCACAGCTCAAGGCCTGAATCAATAATTAGCGCGTTGGCGCTCTAGCCGGAGGTAGCGGGTTCGAATCCCGCCAGGGAACATAAAGTTTTCTGTGTTCCTGGGTTTTGGATGTGTATTAAATATGTGTATTATATAATAAAAATCTTAAATATATGTATAGTATAAAAGTATTATATATATTTGTATGGGTACCCGTAAGGCGTAACACAAGTTCTTCGAGAACTTAACACGGGAGATTGACGTTATTATTATTACTTAATTATTTTTATGATATTTTCTCGCGTAAAGTATTTTCTTATTTTTTGTTTTATTTATTAGTTAAGAATTACACTCAGGAATTACACAAGAAAGTAATTTTAAGTAATAAATGTACCTATATCTACGTATTAACTGAATAAATTAACTATATTTTACAAACAATATCCTAGCCCTTAACATAAAAGTAGGACTTACGCTTGGTCAGTTTCCATTTAATAATTATAAATGCAAAAATATCTAATAATTAAAATTTATTTTATAGTTTCAATGGAACATAAATATGTGTAATGTTAGTGCGAACATAGACAAAAGCATGAAACCACCTGATGGTAAGTGATGATTGTAGATACTAGATCATATACCTGATCGTGGCTGTCTTTGGTATGTTACTTGGATAGGCAAAGTGACAGACGTGAGACGAGCCACCTAGGTAAGAGGTTCGCCCATGAGCATAAATTGACCCTCGTAATCTTAGGATTAGCCTAGACCCCCACCATGGTTCAGGCCTTGACGTAGCGGTGGAGCTCAGTAGCTTAGGGTGATTCCAGCACCTTGGGCGAAGCTAATTGAGCTGAGGGGGCGCTTCGTACCCCTCTTATAAGACGAGGGGGCAAGGGGCGAGGACGGGAATCTCACCCCTTTGTACTGTCTCGACGTTGGGAGGGGTTGTTCTGTGGTGCGGGACAACTCCTCTGTGGAGGTGGCTAGCCGTCGATGTTTGCCCATTTAAGATCCGGGGCACCGCACCAAAGGCGGCATCGGCCCTCGCTGGGTTTTAGTGGGTAGAGCTGCGTCCACTTACCAGCTTTCGGGCGCAGCGAGACCCACATACCCGCCTGGGGAGACCCACTCCCCGCGGAATGCCTCAGAGCATTTCCCAGCGTTAAAGATAAAAAAGGACAATTCATGTGTTGCATCTTCTACAACGTAAGATGGTCACGGTGTTAGTGGTACCCTTGGCCATGCAGACGACCCCGCATTCCGACCGTCTTATATTTCTAAGACACTAGCTGTTGACCGCAGCTTCACCCGCGTTGACTTCTTAGTGAACTTGCTGCCGTAACCACACTGATGATCATTATTTTTCTAGCTTATTGATAGCACTTAATGATAACGCAGCATTGAATTGGTGGAAGGATTTTGTAAATCAGATGAGAAGTTTGCAAGATTATCTCGTACATCTTGAAAACTTTACCGGTGGGAGGGATGCGTTGTGCCGCGCTCTCGTCTGCATGGCGAAGGGTACCGCCATCTAGCTTGTTTCTCCCGTGAAACAGCGTTGCTGTGTTTCGGAGAGTACGGCAAGACAGACAGAGTAATTACTGGCTCAGGTAACCTAGATTATGTTCATGGGCGATGTCGACCACTTACCATAAGGTGGCGGCACGTGTGCCAGTTTGCCTATCCAACTAGCATTAAAAAAATATAGATAAAACAACCAACTGTATTCTTAATTCTATTTTAGTTACATAATCTAAAACTATAAAATAAATATTTGTATGGAATATATTCAAATTTTACATTAATATTACCTAGGTACTTGAAAAATAATTATTTAACCAGAATAAAATATGATTTTCGATTTAAAATATTTTTATTGGCATATTTTATGCGGTTTTGTTTTTTAATAGTTTATTATTGTGTCTACTCTACGTCGGTTAATTAAAAAGGGAATTGATTACACTTTTCCCTTTTTCGACGCAGCTTTTCGGAGCGACGAATTACACTTATAGACGTAACACTAATTATACATTAGTAAGACAGTCCACATTAGATAGAACAGAATGGTAGATAGATCCGATTAAATCGGTATACAAGGTATCAGTTATTATTAATTCATAAATATTTTCAAAAGACAAAAACGAATCGATACGAGTAAGTATCGATGCTCAACGACCAATACAGTAGGTATCGAGTAAAAGTATCGATAACTCAATGGTATCGTTTCAACCCTAGACTTATAGATGTAAGCAACCCACTAGGATCCTAGTAGGCACAGAGTACTTTTTGGCATAGAGTACAGTAATACATGAACGGAAGACTTTTACATTAGTCAGACAGTACCTACACATTAGATGGACAGGACGGGACAAACATTTAACCGGTAATCGGTATAGAAGGCATCGTTCTCATTATGTCATCAAAGCCTATGTTTTAAGCCGTTTCTTTTGCTTGTTGCGTTACGCGTATAGCCGAGACATAGGTATCATATTGAGCAGAAATAGGGATGTTTATTTAAATATTCATATAAAAATATAATTTTGATGTTAATTGGTAGTTTCTATGATAGAATTCTAAAAAAATACAATATTTTCCCTTATTTTTATTTGATTAAATTAATATTTAATAAATAAAATGTAACAAAATTTAAAATAGGTCACGTGATAATAAACGGAAATGACGTCACCTGTTCCTCTTTAGCGGAAGCGGAAGAATATTGACGTACTTTTATACACCATTTTCCGTACGCAGTACATATTGTAAAAACAAATTTTCAGGCGTTTTGACAGTGTACACACATAGGCACCGTACAACAATTATAAAACTTAGAAGCCATTTTTTATTAACGACAACTAGAATCATTTTATCATTTTTACGATGTTTAACAACATATGACGTCATGACAAGTGTTAGCGTTTTGGAGCGAAATTTAAAATACATTATAAAATGCAAGACTTTATAGGCATTAGGCGTATTTAAACAAAAGTTGATAATATTTAGGCCTCTATTAGATATTTATAAATGATCTATAAACATTTATGAAAAATGTCAACATCGCTATTGTTCTACGTCATTTATAACATGCGAGGGCAACATTTACATATTATTATTTCCCACATCAATAAACATGCATGGAATCACCAGCTCAATCCATCTAACGAATCACAACAATTTTGAAGAAGAATAAATTAATCTACTTATATTATAACAACAAAATTTCAGAAATAAAAATAAAAAGGGTGAAACTATAATATAAAATATAATATATTTTTTTATGTTATCAGAGGGGCAAACGAGCAGTCGGAGCCTCACGGCGCCGACGCCCATACGCATCCGCACAGCCAAGGCCACGCAGATGCGCCGCCTTCCTTTTCCCTATCCCCCCAATGAGCCACCGGAAACTCACACACCGCACGAAACGCGACAGCATAGCTGTCACTTTACGCCGGTGCTGTGTGAGCGGGAGGTATCTACCACCCCGGTCGTGTCGGCCAAATTCGGCTGCAAAACAGCATTGCACTACAAATGCACTACTTACAAAATGGTAATGGGATTATCATTTTAAAAACATATTACCATTTTAAATTAAGTTTATAACAAGAGTTGTATTTCAGTGTAAAACGTCATTATTGTTATTTTATGCAAACATTTCACATACCAAGTGAGATAAATAATATGAACTTCTATTGTGCGGGATATTTAAAAAAATAAAAACTTTTTATACTTGTTTGTCGAAATAATACATTATAGGCATGTGCACAATAGGTATATGTCCAAAATATAATAATAATAATAATAATATTCCTTTATTTCGGATCATAGATCCATATTTGTGTTAGTATTATACAAATGTTCTTATGATTATGTTAGTAAAGAAAGTACATAATTTTAATATTAATTGTTTACTAAAACTTACTGCTAATAATTATTCATATGGAGATAAGACCAGTGTCTCCATATTGGACTTTCAAGTTTTATAGCAATTTCCTTCAGGTATCTGTTGGAACTGTCTCGCACTCTTCGGATCATAGACGCGGATCGCTTACGCAGTATAGCTGCGAAACTGTCGACGTTAGCGGATGTAAACATCGCGGATGCGCTACAGTACCGAGGCAGTCGCATCAGAAACCTGAAGGCATTGTTATATTGCACTCTAAGGGCGTTGATAGTTCGCTGCGTAAAACTGGTCCACAAGCTGCATGTATAGAATGTCTGCGCGTAAGCCCGAAATAGTGTACACTTAACACTGACAGAACATTTAGCAAACCTGCGGGCCAGCATATTGCAACGAACCGACATCCCTCGGCGCTCACGTTCAATGTCGGGATCATCGCTGAGATTTTCGTCTACAATATGACCTAAATATTTAAATTGTGTAACCCTCTTTAGCTTTAAACCATTTAATGTCACTGGTGGTACAATATCAGGAGTGAAAGAGCCAGCTTTGAAAACCATTAATTCACTTTTCCCGACATTGTACATGAGCCCGTGCTCACCCACATAGCTTTCACAGATAAGTAACAGTTTGCGAAGGGCACTGATCGATGGGCTAAGTACCACCATATCGTCGGCGTAGCTAATATTATTAATTATCTGTCCATGAATTGAGCACCCTACGTTCGTGCCACTGAGCTCACGAATCAGCCCGTCAATGTACAAGTTGAAAAGCGTTGGCGATGTCAGTCCGCCCTGCCTTACACCACACTTCAAACCGTAAGCATGTGACAGGGAGCTAGACCACCTGACGTAGTGAACCTGATGCTGATACCAATATTTAAATGCGTTGATAATAGCATCCGGCAAACCCGTAGCTCTCAACTTGATCCACAGCTTGTTATAGTCTACAAGATCGAAGGCCCTAGAGAGGTCTAAAAAGGCAGCGTAAACTGGGGTTCTACGATCTGTGTAGTATCTGACGGTGTGCTTGAGCACCAAAATAGCACTTTCGGTGGAAAGGTTCTTCCTAAAACCGAACTGTGCATCGACACATGCAACATATTTGGCAAGATATCCGTCGAGGACGCCGTCAAACACTTTCGCAGCTACGCAAACCAATCACATTAGCTATAATGTGATTGGTCTATAATTATTTTTATCTGTAATGTCACCTGTCTTATTTTTCACAATAGGTACCACAATCGCTTTTATGAGATCCTCGGGCAAGTACGTATGTCTAAGACACAGAGTAAATAGCATGCCCATAACTCTACATATATGAGGACCGGCATGCCTCAGGTGCTCCACACTCAAACCGTCGTGACCAGGGGATTTTCCTTTTTTCATATTCCGTATTATATTAGAGATGTCATTCGCGGATATTCTGGCTGGCGGGTCACTCGAGTCTGAATTCTGGAGCGTCTGTGGCTGCACAGTCAATAGCGGCTGGACTGTAAAATGATCACGAAACATATTGGCAATATCATTATCATCAGTCAAACCATCAATATTAGCTGGAGGACTAGATCGCGAGTTCAGCTTGTTTGTTTCCTTCCAAAATTTAACAAAAGAATTATTCTCGTAATGACTGGCTAATCTGTCCAATTGTATTTGCTCTCTATTTTTTTGAAGCATTTTCAGGTTGTTTTTAAAAACATTTTTAGATTTTTTCATAGCTTCAAAAATAGGGCCTGACATAGGTTTATGGTTGTTTATCCAAATTTTATAATGAGATCTAGCCTCGCTGTGCGATTTTTTTACAAATGAATTCCACCCAGGTACGCTGACACCTCTCTTTACCTTACCAGAATTACAACTTTCTATAGATGCATAAGTCAGAGCATCAATAATTAAATGGATTAGTAATATAGCTATTACTAATCCATTTTCCTCGTTGTGGCCCGGTGAGGACGTCCACAGCTACCTCGCCGGGTCACCCAGACGACGTGGAGAACAACGCTGGGGATTAGTGGGTACAGAGTAGAGTGGGCCCTTTACCATCTTTTCGGGTGCAGAGCGCCACATAACCCCCGGGTCCGGTGGTATGCATAAAAGCATTCCCCAGGGAGAACAAAAAAAAATCAATTTTCCTGAGGTATTGGTTCTCTGGCAATCATAACCATTTATCTCTTCTATCTTTAGACGGCCGGCTGGGTGAGATGGCAGGCAAAGTAACACTTAACGCAGCTGTCGCGGGTTCGACTCCTGCCAAGAGCATCAAACAAATTAACCTGATGAATTACTGGGTTAACGTTAGTTTACATAGTTTTATGAAATTGTAAGCGAGCGTGTCACGTATTTGGCATACAAAAATCATTTTGCGACGACAATCTATCTTCAAGTCCAAGTTGTGTCCGTAGTACTGAATAAGTTCCACATATAATAATAACATCTATGGACGCTTTTACACTAACGCCAATCTGGTCCCGTGGTAAGTTCTCGAAGAACTTGTGTTCCACCAACCAGACAGCGGAAATATATTTAATACTTTTATACTATACATATATTTAAGATTTTTATTATATAATACGCATATTTAATACACATCCATGACCTAGGAACAGAAAACTTTTTGTTCCCTGGCAGGATTCGAACCCGCAACCTCCGGCTTGAGCGCTATCGCGCTAACCATTGAGCCACAGAGGTCGTCGTAAACATATTATTATCATACTATGTAATATCATATACGTAGTCATCCCCACCATGGTTCAGGCCTTGACGTGACGGTGGGGCTCAGTAGTCTAGGGTGAGCCCAGCACCTTGGGCGAAGCTAATTGAGCCGAGGGGGCTCTTTGTACCCTCCTTATAAGAGGGGACAAAAGAGCAAGCAAGGGGCGAGGATGGGAACCTCACCCCATTGTACTGTCCTGACGTTGGGAGGGGTTGTTCTGTGGTGCGGGACAACCCCTCTGTGGAGGTGGCGTCGGTGCCTTGCGGGACTTACTAGCCGTCGAGGTGCCCCGTTTGTTTATAAGATCCGGGGTACCTCACCAAAGGCGGTATTGGTGGCACTCGTTGGGTTTTAATGGGTAGAGCTGCGTCCACTTACCAGCGTTCGGGCGCAGCGAGTCCCACATACCCGCCTGGGGAGACCCACTCGCCCGCGGAATGCCTCAGAGCATTTCCCGGCGTTAAAGAAAAAAAAACGTAGTCATTCAAAACTTCATTCATCAAAATCGTGTATGTATTTAGGTGCTACTAAACCGACCTCTGTGGCTCAAGCCGGTTAGTGGGTTCGAATCCCGCCAGGGTTAAAAAAGTTTTCTGTGTACCTGCGTCATGGATGTGTATTATATAATAAAAAATAGAGGTATAGTATAAAAGTATTAAATATTATATTGCCGTTGTCTGGTGTCCGTGGGCTAAATAAATAATACAATCGAGAAAAATAATTTATTAAGTAATTGTATTTGGTTACTTTTGAATACATTTTTAAAGCGACATAAACGTGCACATCAATGTTTAAAACTTGTATTAGTGTTCATTCTATTGAATATTTCACAATTTGACACGAACTTTTTTTTTAAATTGGGAATTCAGGGCTTAGCGTGGACATCACATCAATTTCCAATTAAAATTACATAAGTACCAACTTATTTTCACAGAATAAATGTTATTCATATAATATGATAATACAACAAAAGAATACATTAAAAAATATTAAAAACAACATTAATATTCAGAGGAGCAATTTAAAAGAAAAATTATTAAATACTGCACGTGAGGCTGCACGATCAAAACACTTTGTTACGAAGTCACATCCCATATTATATTACGTAAAATTATGTCAAGGCCCTAAGAAAAAATATAACATAGTAACTAAAGAATCAATCTATATAGGAGCTGTTTTATTGATATTGGATATATTGACTCATCACGATATCTCTGGAACTACAAGACCTTGAGACTTGAAATTTGGTAGGAATATTACTTTTGCCATGTAGAGGTCAGCTAAGAATGGATTTGACAGAACGAAGTCCGTGCGGGCAGCTGGTTATATCCTTTGATATTACATACGCAATTCAGATTAAACGAAAATAATTATTTTTACGACAATTTATTATTTCGTCGTATAAATATTTAAGGCGGATATTTTTATATATTATTAAACACAAATTCAAGATAAATATTGAATTTGTGAATTATTACATTTATTTTATTTATATTGCATTGTTTTAAAGAACTATACTTGCGAAAAACTCCGTTTTCACATTTGTTTACTTCTTCGTTCGTATGAAATACAATATACATAATATTATAAATAATATCCAATTAAATATCAAGTTATTTATATTCATTCGCCGCTTTAAGAAATTAATATTTAATTATTTTATAATAAATTTTAATGTTATAAATTGATGATTATATAATTTATATGTTAGTTGGATAGGCAAATGGGTAGACGAGGCACCTGGTGGTAAGTGATAAGCGTCCCCATCATTCGATCTGAGCCTTGTCGTGGCGGTGGGACTTAAGCCTTGGGTTCAATCCAGTACCTTGGGCGAGCAATCGGATCCCGGGCGGCAGTTGGTTTTGGCTACTGCCGGCCGAGCCGCTCCCAGTTCCATAGGGCCGGAGGTGGTGATTGTCATCCCAAATCGGGATGGGGACCGCAAGGAAGAAAACCTAATTCAAAAATCACGCCAATACTAAGCTTTGGTGCGCGGCCAGAAGAATGACTGGAGGGTCTCCAGTCGTTAGCGCACCCCCAGCCGGGGTACCTGCGAACCCACCGTTTGGGATACAATTGTACGCCATTCTGGTCCAATAATTGTTTTTTCAAATATTTTAATGAAACATTTACAATGTCTATATCAGATGTATGTAAGCCAGGCGGTTCTAAACCAGACCAACTATTATATTTTCGCAAATATAATTTTTCATAAATCTAGTTGTAAGGAAACCAAAGTTTCACAATCCTTTTGTTGGTCTTATTCAATAGAATCAACATACACGAGGATAAACGATCTACATCTACGAATAGCCATAGATATCTACATTACATCACTAAACAATATAACATTAAACATTACAGACATTGAAAGCATTTAATTTACCCTAACAAGTCTTACATACTATTTGTGGTCTTTCTTTTGAATCAGCACATGTGTTAAACACATTTCAATATACAAATCTAGTCTATATTTTTTATTCCTGTTATATCACTTCAGTGATACACAAAGGTTGGATTTCACTGAAGTAAAATACCAGGCCCTTTTATGAACTAGGAGAATACCTAAGCTACTTATGAACAAGCAATTTTTATTTTACCATACATTTGTGGACAATAAAATATTTTTCTTTCTTTCTTTCAAGTTAAAGATAAAAGTTACAACAGGATAAAAGTTACACAAGTTAAATGCTATTCCATTCAAAGCACAATAACTATGTAATAAACTGGAATTAGGGATATAGAATTAGATATTTTTAAGAGTGAATATTTTTATTATTTAATAATTATACAATATCTAATTCCAGGGGTTTTCCGAATGTGCACAGAGGCCTCCTAGAAAAGCGCGTGCCGTGAGAATCAAGATCGACACTACTACTATAATAATAATAATAAACGGGATATTTTCAATGATTTTCACTTTCGTTTCGCGAAAGTCGATATTTCGACATTATCTACAAGTGTCTTGACGAGGCTGTATTAGCTGCTGTATAGTATATTCTGGGTAGAGCTTACCCTAGCTAGTTGGGTAATACATTAGGACAAAACATCTGTAAGTACAGACTTGAATTTTGGGTAACCTCTGGCCAGATTTTTTTGGGAGTGTAAATATAATGCATGCATAAAAACCCCTTATCTTTAATAGGATACTCCAGGTCTATCTAAAAAGGTCAATTCTACGACTCGCTGGTTCAGTAGGAACACCTCCAGGCAGGGGCCACCTCCATGACTGAGTTGCCCCTGCCACCTTCGTGCGTGCCATGGATTCAGATCCTTATCTTGATCCCTGGTGTCGGCCCAGAACTAGTCTATTTATTATTGTTATTTGAAACGTCCAATGTATAAACATCTTATACCTATTTATGAATAATTATTTTCTATTTTATTATTAATTTAATGAGAAAAATATTTAAATATTAGTCTTACAAATGACTATAGCACATACAATATTTAGATGTTTCACATTTCACGACAACTATTTTTTTAAATATTTCTTCCTTAGTCTAGCATGTTGAATATTATATCACTTACACATATAGGAGAGCTTTGCTCAAAATTTATTTCATACATTATTTTTACGATCTTTAATGTAACAAATCTAACATATTAACTATATAGTTAAGTTCACTTAATATACATTTAGTCTTTCAGCTATATAGTTTTTTATATAATAAGTATCCATCATTTATTAACAACATAGTAATATGATACAGCTCATGGGTGCACTTCATATTTATATTTTAAAAGCACACTAAAAGTATATTATTCTAAGCAACTTCTATATTATTATTAACGAATAGTAAATAGCATTAGATTTTAATAATTACTTAAATTAGTGAGATCATAAAGAACAGTATTATATATTTGTCCTTCATAGTGAGAAACAATTACCTAGTACCTATATTAATGTATTATTAGAAGCTAGAGTGTACACATATGACTTATGCAGAATATATTGATCATAGCTTAGACTGAATATACTCCAAAGTAACAGAGTTTCATCGAGATTTGTATTACATCTAGTAATACATAGCTTATTATATCTTACATTTAGTTATTTTAGTCTAAGTCCGGTCATCAATATATTCCGCATAAGCCATACATTAATGTAAGTATTGGCACTTACTTTTACTTTGCAAGTAATTACTTTACGGAAGATAGTTGAAATAACTAGGTGATTGTAAACTAAGAGCTATCAATGGTTATAATATGGATGCTTAATAAATTATTACGAGACTGGCTTACGACTAACACTAACAATAAATGGTTGAGAAGTGTTGATACAAAGTCAGTAATATTTTATATTGTGATAATTTAAACTACGTATATTGATGAAAAAATGACTAGAATAAATGCTATATGTAAAGTGATAGATTTAAAGCCTATAAGAGAAGTAAGTTTTAATACTAGCTAATTGTAAAACATTGAGATGTTAAACAACTGGAAGATATTGAATATAGAATTATTTTTACAAAAAGTAAGTTATAAAAGTAAGAACACAGTTAGTGTTCAATATACAAGATTTATCATTTAATAAATTTTATCAACAAACACCATAATACTGCTTGTTAACATGAAAATACATTACTGTGAAACTTTTTAGCTTTTCAGGTAGGAATTTTTAATACAGCTGTTTTTGAATATGTTCAGTATTATTATTGGTATATGTTCAGTATCATTATTATTAATGTTCAGTATAAAATAAACTAACAATTAATTCTAGTCTGATAGTTGTTTACCAATAACGAGATAAATAGTTTCACAACAATCTACACTATATACACAGAACGCTACTTGATGTTGTCAGTGCACCCAACTTTCCTCATATTACTGGAAATTATTAGTCACTATCACAGAACTATATCAAGATAGAAGTAAAGAGTTCCGTAATTTGTATGGGGACCGAGCGTGTAACATTTTGCGTATGTACGATGACGTCACGAGTGTAATTTAGTGATGTGAAACACATAAGCCGTGCGAAAACAATTCAAAAGTATCGATTCACAGATCGATTATAACATGGCACCGATTTTATGAGTAGTACTGTTCAAATAAACTATTTAATGATAGCGTGCTATGGACGATAAACTATATTTTTATACATTGATTAGTAGTAATATATGTATATTATAGACTATATTATAACGTGTAATCATTTAAATGCTTGTTTTTTTTATTATTATTGATAATTAAAATGTTGATTTGATCAGATAAAATAGCTAGGGCACCGACCTTCCACTGGCGCCCTTATTAGAGGGATTGTAATTTCTAATAAACCAATTTCTTTAAATTCCAATCAATTTCTTTAAAGTCATCAGTGATAATAATTGTAGTCCTTCTGATTCAACTTTTGGTCTTTGACACATAGTCATTCATTTTGCTTATTTTTAGCTTAATCATCTAAACGACAAACGGTGGCTACTTTTTTATTTAAGTAATGAATCCAAAAATACGGAATCTAAAACTATATTACATAAATCAATAATTGGAGAATAAATAGGCCTACAAATAATCACTGGTGGATTGTAGAAAATTAACTGGTTTATTAAAAAACACAATCCATTTATTTTTGGAGTTATACTTCTTTTAGCGCGTTAGGGAAAAATGATGAGTCACGAAAAACCGACACCCTGAAGTTAGCTATAGTCAACATTATTTTATATAAAAATATTCACATAATGACAGTATAGACGTCAAAAGAAGATATAGTTTTTAACTACACAATAAGCAAAAAGGTTACAGTATAATGAAATTGTACTATGTATTTTTCTTTAAGGAGTATTACTTCTAACGCGTATACATAAGTACACACACACTTTTTTATATAAGGATCATTCGGAAAACTGAAATATACTTGTAATATAGAAGTAGGCATAACCAGTTAGAAAACAATACATAACCAGTTTCTCAATAATATTTGTTTTGCATTAAAAAATGCTAAAAATAAAAGTTTATTATTTTTATTTTACATTTTACATACATTACATTATAGCTACATAATAATATAAAATGAAATTATCATTTCCTCTGCTTTCAAAATAGATTTTAATCGAGTAAGAAAATCGCAGTGTAGGTACAGCACTTTTGACAGAAAAAATGAGAAATCGTTTTCAACGTGACATGACAGTTTTAATAGCATATTTTACATCGCTGGTTTTGAACGCCCGCCAAGTCTGGCTCGTCAATTAAAAGCCGCAATCGAAAACTAGCGTTAGACACAATCGCCCGCTACTGTTTTGATGAAAATAGTAAAATAAATAGTTTTTTAAATTAATAACAGATTTTTTAGGACAAATAGTACTTACTTGTTAAAGGAAATACCTCCATTAACAGCTTCAATTTTACTGGTAGTGTTTGAACAATTAATTATTGAACAACAAGTCATTTTGTTTTTAAAACCTTACGTCGCATGCTGACCGCGGTCGGGAGTATACTAAAGTTCGCGACGAACAATGGAGTCGTCGAGTCGTCTTTTTGCCAGGCGAGGTACATACACTCTTTACTTCTATCTCGATATATTTCTGTGGTCACTATCTTATAATGCACATGGCAACATCAATTTAAGGTAATTTTACATAACAAGCAAGAATTAATCCTAGAGAATTGGCTAAAAAACGATTTCACCAGTTAGCTGTTACGATTATATTAAAGCATATTGCATTTTTTACAACTACAATATTTTTTAGTAAAACTAAATTTGTTTTACGATGATAAAATATCTTATATAATTGTGCGCATTTCATTTTGTAACGTTACAGGTACTGTTCATCAACAAATATCACCACCCTGTTTATTTTTACAATCAAATAACTTCACCACAGGACAGGCTAATTACTAACACCAAGGATCTATAACCATAGCTGGGCACACAAACATTAACCGTTAATTAACGAAGTTGATGTTTTCATTAACGGATTAAGTTTGAGTTAATTTTAAATAATGTTAACGGGCTCATTAACTTTCTCTAACTCTCTAAGAGAAAAATTACTAAATAGCTTATTAAAGAATACCGCGGACTAAACTGACAAATGTGTTTTTCACCTTACATCCGATAGTCAAGGATGACATTATAATGTATATCTAAGTGACAACTATTACAATAATTAGTAATTTTATTAATTTTCATGTCCGGCTTCGAATTCTCAGCAATTTTTGTCACAGGTTATCGGATTAACGTTAACTTCCGTTAAATGCACTGGATATAATAACGCTTTAATTAACTAAGCTAACTATTAACGGATTGTTGGTTAGGCATTTGATTAACGGTGCCCAGCTTTGTCTATAACCTTGTCTTTAAGGATAGACTAGAACTCCTGTCACATCCTGGATGACCTTCTTGTTCATGGGTGACGTTGGCCACTTTGCACCATTTGGCTAAATGTTAAATTTCAATTAATATAATAGACTGTCTTTGACTGCAGCCTAATTAGGTATTTTTACTAAACTATGGACTATAAAATATACATCTACCGTCTACAACAGCTATACTCAACCTGAGGCACAGTACTGTTATGGCTCAAATCCAGGTATTAATTCGAAATCGATGAATTTTGTGTTTTTTTCTAATGTTTACGCGAATTTCACTTATGTTGTAAAGTATCTGAAATGTTACACATGTAAAATCTTGATAAACCAACATTAGACGTAAAAGTTGTTTCATTCTATGAATTTGCCACTCGAGATAACAATTGATGATATTAAGTGTCATTATAATGCTTATTTTTTCAGTCCTTTTTATGTGATATTATTAACATTTGGCCCTAGCAAAAAGGTTGAATATAGCTTAACCTGGTTTACGACATGAGACATTAGAGAATAGTTAAGCAAAATACAGAGAATATAACAGCTAACTGGCAAATAACTAAGGATAAAAAATTTAACTTAAATAGTTTCGGTACTGTTAATCTTCCATTCCCGTCAGCAGATGTTCCCTTAGCGTGGCAATCTCTCTGTCGATGTTCTCTCTAGCAGCCGCTTCGAAGCATTCGAATTCTGCTGTGTGGTAGATTTTCGGTATCTGAGAGAACTGATTTAGCACCTGGAGGAGAAGTATATATATTTTAATAAGTATTGACTAAAATATTGAGGTTTAACAATCAATTATAACATAGCTATCAGGATAGACAAAAATATATAACATTTCGATTTTCGTTTTTTTTTATATAACGACACCTCTGAAGCGAAGCGAAGTAAACCAAGCCATTTTGTAAGAGGTGGTGCCACGGCTGCATTGAAGCCAAATTGGGCGAGCACAACCGGGATGGTACCTCTCGCTCACATATCACCGACGCGACCTATGACCCATTGGGGGGATAAGCATCTGCATAACCTATGGTTGTGCGGGTGTGTATGCGCGCCGATAAGGCTTCAACTGCCCGTTTGCTCTCCTATGCTATAAAAAAAGCCGTTTACGCAGGAGCGTGAAAATGAATAGGCATATATAAATACATAATTTGCGTCCTCTGTGGCTCAACGGTTAACGCGTTGGCGCTCAAGCTGGAAGTTGCGGGTTAGAATCCGGCCACAATCCGGAACAAAAAAGTGTGTTCCTGGGTCATGGATTTGTATTAAATATGTGTATTATAAAATATATATTTTTAAATATTATACAATACACATTTATTATAAAAGTATTAGATATATTTCCGTTGTCTGGAACTTTTACGAGAACTTACCACGGAACCAGGTTGTAAAAGCATCGAAGAAGAAGCATACACTCGAAAAACATATGACGCAATTGGGTAGGTATTAAAAGAGACCAGCCAGTTACCTTGACCCGTAGTTCCACGTAGTGCTGTCTCGCCATGGTACAGTACTCTGCCCGCACGAGCTTGGCGTGCGCGTCGTACTCCTCGCGGCTGGCGGCCAGCACGGCGAGCTCGCAATCGCCGAAGAGCTGCAGGTCGCGCAGCGTCGCGGAGCCGCTTCCCGAGGCCGCACAATTGCCACACCACGCCTCGTCGTCCGTCAGCAGCGCCAGTATATACGCGGTCAGCTCTTGCTGGAAGTGTACACATACATTGTTAATTCATGAGTTGCACCACACTACAGTCTTATCGACTTTTCGCTCGCACCCCTATCTGCGGGGCATGCGGCGCGAGCAGCGCGGGCGCCACTGCGGGAGTGTACCACAAAAGTCTGCCTGCAACGTCGTCTTCTTGCGGCCGTTATTGACGTGGCGAGCGCTATTTGTTATGTGATTTTTTTGTTTCGCCTACTCGGGGCATAGTCACGTAGATTGATTAATTTGACTATAATGGACTAATATAAATATTGTGTATTGACTATTGTGGACAATTAAGTGCCTAAAACAAGTTAGTGTGAAAAAGGTGCCGCCGCCATTTTGTTGAAGGTCTCCGCGACACGTCGTGTTCAATTGAAGCTGTCTCAGATAAGTATAGATCAATTAGCATTAATTATCCGATTGGCCAATTAGGGGTTAGTGTTAATTAGATTTATATATGTGGCATCGACACACCGGAGAAGGCTCAAGACGTCGCTGAGGTCGTCGATAGCTCCGTGACATAACGCGGACAGTTCTTCCCCATTAGAATATCCGGAAATTCTACAATCGCTTCCACTGCACTTTACCTGCTAAATCTGGATACGGGACAGAACACTATATAAGTTTTTAAAACAAACACTATAGAAAACCGCCAGAACAGCCCTATTAAGAAAACCACTCCAGAACGGTACTCCATAAAATTCGCCAACCAATAAATATATAAAGATCAAGTTTTTAAAACAAACATTATAGAAAACCACTCTGAATGGACAAAACACAAAATAACAATTAATTAACGAGAAACCAAAAAAACACAACGGCGCGTCCCGATGCTTCCCGCCATTTTTACTCTCCATGTTTAATTTAAATTTCTTTGTTTACTTCTTCTTCTTCTTTTATCTTTGACACATCGACGTTGTAATTTCTGTTGTTGCAACATTCTGCCAGTGTCAAATATGGGATCTCAAATTTAAATGAGAAAACTTGTGCCTTTAGTAAAGTATGATTAGCTTCTCTTTTCTTTTTTTGTGACGTGTATTTGATTCGTGATTTCACCTGATGGCCTCAACCGAAGATCAGAGCTGGAATTACCGCCAGTAAATGCTCAGTTGAGACCAATTTGTGAAGCTTTATGCTATGCACATAATATGTTAAATTAAATATTATGTAAGTACTTACTGTTTTTTTTTTTAGTTCTTCACAAATAAAACCTTTTTCTTTAATTCTTTTTTAATGAAAATGTATAGATTTCAGTGAATTACATAAAGAACAGTGATTACATTGAAAGAAAACCCTTTTTTTACAAATAGATAAATTTCCCGCGGTTTCACCCGCCCCAACATTAAAAAAAATGTTCTTAATTAAATAGCCTATTATGGACTTCCTAAATAATTGGACTATCAAACGCAAAAGGAATTTTCAAATCCAACTTGATTTTGGTACTTGATTATATTAGAATAAATATGTAGGTATACATAGAGTATTTATATTTTTTTCGTAAAGTAGATAACTACCCTTTGATGTAGAAAGAAAGTAAGTCGGACATAGAGGCCTTTTTTTTTCTTTTGCGCCAGGAAATACCCCGCGGGATACCTAAGAAAAGGTCGAAAGAATCATAAAAAAATACTTTCAATCACATATCTATAGAAGGGTTGAAATAGCCCTTTTATCAATAAAGATAGTACCATGGTTCAAGCGTTGTCGTGGCGGGTGGGGCTCAGTAGCCTAAGGTAAAAGAGTACGGGGGACAAGGGGCGAAGATGGGAACTAAGCACTGTCCCGTGACCCGTCTGTGACGTTAGGACGTGGGATTGTTCTGTGGTGCGGGAGAACCCGTCTGTGGAGGTAACGTCGGTCCCTTGGGGCACTGACTAGCCATCGAGGTGCATTGTAGCCCAACAGATGCGGGGCATCTCACCATAGGCGGCATTAGTGGACTCGCGAGGCTATAGAAGGTATTCTGCACAGATATGTGCCGCGAGTCCCACACACTATCGGAATCTACCCGGGGCCATTGATGTCGTGTAAAGGCGTGTCCCGTGTTAACAAAAAAAATTAGATATACTTACAGATTGTGGATGCAGGTGTAGGAGGTCAGAGAGGAGTCTAACAGTGAGCTCGGAAGGCGTGTGGCGCAAGACGATCGCCAGTTTGAAAGCGGCAGGGTGCTCCACGTCCGTGATGCCCTTCATCAACAGATTCTGCCATATTCCTGCCTGCAATTAATAGAGACAGTGGTTATCCTCCTTACACTAGTACATGCTTAACTTGGCCAGATTAAAGTCAGTTTAATAAAAATTATGGGCGCATCCCCATTTTTAAATGTATTTGTTTTATTTTATTTATTTATTTAACAATTTATGTACACTGAAAAACATACATATTGAAATAATGGTATCAAATACTAGTACAAAGGTACTAGTTGTTACAAAAGTGGAATTTCTTCCAGTAGTCCTACTACAGGAGAATTTGAATAACAATTGCAATATCAGTGTGCACATTATAACCTAATAAATACTTTAAATGCAATAAAAATAATATACTTAATAAATACATAAGCATAAAATAAACATACACAGCACATACATTTATACCTATTTATACATACACAAATACATACATACAATTTTATAAATAAAATAATAAACACACTCAGCTATTATGATAATATAACGCTTATTATAGATATTAATATAATAATTCCGTTCAGCTCTAAATTTAAGTTTGATAGATTGAGTAGTTTTAGGGGAAACTTAACTGATTTCTATACTCTTTTTGTAATTTCTAAACTCTGAGTTATATTATAATTGTTTGTTTCCCATATACAGTGTAAACTCTTTATAACGTCGTATGTTATTACGAAAAACTCTCTATAACGTAGAAATTAGTTCAATTTGGTTGGTTTAACACAAAACCCATACATTAATTCACTCTTTATAACGCAACAGCCATTCTCTATTACGAAGAAATATTTTCATATTTAGATATCAACAATTTAATAGTGTAATTGTTTTATAATCAGCTTACAAAACTAATCTTTTGAGGTTCCTAAATGTCTAAGAAATATAACTGAGGTCGTAAACAGCTGTCTCGCCTTTGTGATTGTTAATTGCCATAAGACGTGTGCCATTATTGTTAGATTACATTGGCTGTAGGAATTTTTAATCTGTTACTAAACGCACTATCGTCACCTATCGTGTATTATTAGTCGCAAACCAACTTTGAAACTGTCAAGATGGCCAGTAAAATAAAAGAAAAGTGTTATGTGTTAACGAAAAAGTTATTATATTGGTTTATTTTTTTCTCTTCTCTCCGTATAACGAAAACTCTATATAGCGAAAAAAAATGCTCGGTCCCTTGGAATTCGTTATATAGAGTTTACACTGTATATATAAATAAATATACCGGTGGGATGCTCTCATCTGTATGAGTACCACCATCCTGCTTTGAGACAATATGAGAGAGTTAATTTCAGATAAAATAGTAAATGTTCATGGGCAACGCTGACCATTTACCATCAGGTGGCACGTCTGCCAGTTTGCTTATCTGACTGATGACGTTCTTTATGAACGCCAGTCATAGTTTATTAATTGCGCTTGCTGAGCAGTAGACAAACAAAGGCTGGTAAATTTGTATAAAAAGATCTCTCACTTGATAAGAAACACAATTCCTCAGCGAATGCCACAAGGCGTCCGAGGGCGAGGCACCGACCACTTGTTGCCAGGCCTCCTCCGCTGCGGGCGCTGCCAGCGAACCGCAAGCGCTGCGCCACATACGGGAGGCCGCGCACCCATCACGTTCACCAGAAACTAAACATAACAAACTTCAATTTATCATTTCTTTATAAATCCAAAAATCATGATAGTTATTAAAGATAAAGCTAAAAATAGAAACATTAGGGCTAGACTGTGGGACATTAATAATAGGGGTTTTAATATGAAACTGCCATTTCGACGCAAGTACTGGCCATTTTAATTTAAAATAGAACCATTTTGGCATGATACTTATTCCAAAATGAATTATTTTTGACGAGACCACATTCTTAATTTAAAAGATACAAGACAATTAAAAGAAAAACAATCGAATTGTTTTTCTTTTAATTGTTTTTACATTCGACTTTGAATGTAAAGAAACTCTTTCCACCTCAGTCCTCCCGTGACCATGGTTGTTGTAAACTGTAAAGTATCCGAAACGTTGGGCTTGTAAAAATTGTTTTATTTATTTATTTTGGTAAATTAGTTTTGGCACATATCTCTTCTTTTGCGTTTCAAAAGTAATTGTATCACTTTCTCTCCCTTTGTAGATCAGTCGCCTCAGAGATACCTACACTTTATAATCGCCTGGTGCTTAATTAGATATATTAAATAAACTTAATCGACGACGAACGTATGACATTTATTTATTCATTCTTCATATTAAACTGCATTCGCTGCTCCCCGCGCGGGGGGCGTGGCGTAATTCACTACAGCTTCCTCAGATCGGGTCTAGCAATAAAAGCAGATGTCTACTCAGTAGCGGCGTAAGGAGGGGTGGAGGGGGCGGGGGTGGAGCGACCGCCCAGGGCGGGAGGATATGACGGGATGCGTAACATGCGAGTACGAGAAGGGGACGCCACCCCCGTCTTCAGATAGAGTGCCGGATCGCACAGTTGTGTAGTAATAATAAAGGCCCCGAATCGATAAAACGAGACGATACAAAGATATAGGGCAAATTTAGATTTTCGTGAAAACTTGTTTTAAGTACCAGTTATGTAAAACTTTTGAACTGTTTTTATTTTTCGAAATTTTTCCTTTTTTTTGTTATCGCAGGGAAATGCTTTTCACGCATATAGCCAGGATCTCGGGTAGATCCTAACCCTATGTGGGCCTCGCAGCTGGAAGTGCCCTACCCGTAAACTAAAACCACTGCGAGCGCCTTCAGCCGCTTATTGAAGGTCCTGGATAATGAGGGACCTGAGCGACAGGCTGGCCCCGGCGAACGACAGACTACTCCTCGGAAGACGGGACTGCCTGACCGCTACTAAGCAGCCCCAGTGACGTCGTGCCATACTGGGCTTAGCTTCCCACCCTGAAGCCTGACACGAGAACAGGGGCGTTACTGGAGGCGCATTAAGTAGCGCCTCCTACGCACCTCCGTTGCATTACATACAAAAGCAGTTATTTTCATTGTCAGACTCTTGTGCAGTGCTGCCAACATCATTTCTGAATCTGAATTCGGCATTAAAGGCCTTAGTACAAGTTGCCCACAATGTCATTATATTGTCAGTCTACTATTGAAAAGTAAACTTATTCATTTTAAAACAAACAAATAGAAAAAAAGATTTAAGATAGAATTTTAGTGGTCAAACTCGTGTTTTTGTGAAATTAACTAGTTATCATTGATTTGATGTTTTATGAAGAAACATAGATACATCATGTATATTGATAGCTTGTCAAGATTTATTTTGATTATTGTATTGTTATCGTGGTACTGCGGCAATAAATGAACTGTTTTGCAGAAACTGCGGCGGTCCCATTTTTTTTTCAATGATTAAAAGCAAATTATATTACATATCAGATTTATATTGAAATATATGTGGTGGTGAACAAATTCACAAGAATTGAAGAATTTTGAATACCTAAGATTACTTTTTTGTACGCGTGTAATTACTAGACATAGTATCGACTAGAAGAATGTTATTTTTGTAAGTAAATAAACCTAATAATTTACAATTATATATCTATTTCAAAATCATCTCTTGTATAATGGAAACAGTGTCCATATCATATGGGCATAGGGCACACCGCCAGATGGGCATACCATATACATATGATTACCACTTACTTTGAATAATGATTTTTCCCAGAATGAATTCCCAAATTTTTATGATTAAATTATATTCGTACGAAAGATACAAATATTGGTAATCGAAAAAAGGTTTTATGAATTTAAAAAAAGACAACGATCACTATAAAACTCCAATTACCTAGGTGGTTGATAAATCATACTATGCCTGATTAAGGGTTAATATAATAATATGTTATGCTTAGTCTAAAAATTTTGGGTGAAATGGTCCCGTTAATGAGGACTGATCACCCGTCTGGCCTTGCTGGTGTCCCCACCCTTAAATAATAATAGTCTACAAAGAGCATACACATACTTGAAAGACCAGCAATTAATATGTCTATGAATATTGCTTATCACCCAATCTCTTCTTTTCCTCTTCTGCCAAAAAAAAGAAGATACTAGTCAGTATAGTGTACATATAGAAACTAATTAAATATCGATTTTAACATAAATTTATCTAGAACTCCTCACAAGTCACAACAGGAATAAGGTTTACTAGTCTGTGGACTGTGGCTGAAAAATCAATACTGTTGACAAGATCCTAATAGAAAGTACCATTAGTAAGTTAAGGCAAAAATAGCTTTGATAATAATTATACACAATTTCATTTCATCGGTAGTAGTTAATTATTAATATTTTAACTTTTAGTACGTAAAAGTATAGTAATTTGCCAAGAAAAAAATATTTACCTCCCATTTTTAGACCGGTGTGTTAATGTACGCTTGCTGTGCACCTATAAATCAGAATTAAAGTAGCTTTAGTAGCATGATTTAGGCATTTTAAAATAAACAACAACAATTTTATCCTGTCAAATTATATGATAAATAATAATAATAATATGTACATAATAATAAGAAATTATAATATTATGTTATGTATCTAAACGTTTGTTGCACTTTTTGTGTTCAGAGTATTAAAAATAAATTTAAAATAAAGTAAAGAAGTACACTAAAAGTGAAAATAAGTACCTAGCAATTAATCAATATTAATTAATCACAAAAAGCCTAGAAAGCAGCAGATAACACTAAAGCTGAAGCAGTAGTTTATTTCAGCACTGACACTTCAGACCGCAGGGCGCAGACCGCCAGTGTGACCATTTCAAAATTGGCGAATCTGCCCGACACATGCAAAAAATCTGCCAAATCTGCCAACTCCAGAAAATGCCAAAAATATGCGATCACAATATTATGCATGGAGACGGGTATAAATAAATATAATACTACGTGTTCCAAACAATTTCTTTATACATGCTGAAATATTTTACTTTTTTATCATTTACTACCAGTGCTACACTATAAAATTTATTATGTATATGCCTACATTGGCTTAAAACTCTTCAATGTGATTATTTACATTATACATTCTGTCAAGAAAGTATCGGGAATCGGGACTTCATGGTTCCAAATTCGATTTTTCGTTTTCTTTTTATTGTAAGATTAGCAAAACTGTTTTCCATTTTTGTGCGGACTTTGTGTTGCATCTATTATTTATATTCAATACAGTGCAGTTTTAGTCATAAGTATCGGCGTGTGCGTATTGCAAATGGTATAAAAGTTCATATTATTTTATCTTCATCATGTACGAAAGATACAACTGCACGCATTAAACGCCAAAAGAGAATAAGGTGGCAGATAGACAAGACTGAAAACAACGAAAAATATTGATTTAAGCTTCGGTCAGTTATATTAATCAGAAAATAAACCTCGTTAGTGATTAATTACCGTTCATAATCATATCACGTATCGAAAAAAAATTTATAATAAATGGGAAATCCCTGAACTATCTGGCATGTGACCACCTCAGAAAAAAAAATCCAATTAAATAAACAGAAATTTATAAGTATTCTATAATAATTACATAGTTCCTTGAAATCTGCCAAATTCTGCCACATTATTTGAATCTTCAGCATAATCTGCCAGGCGCAAAATTTAAGTCCAAAATCTGCCACAAATGGTCACCCTGCAGACCGTAGACCAAAGAGCAATGAGTATAAATATTTTTTTTTTTTTTTTTATTAATATTTTATGGCCTGGTTACGAGACCTTTAAGCCAAAGTATAAATATTAAATAGGTACCAAAGAGTATAAATATTAAATATGCCAAAGAGTATAAATATTAAATAGGTACCGCAGACGCCCTAAGATCAAGTATCAATAGATTTGACAAGCTAATAATAATACCGTATTGGAACGAGATAACATCATACGAAAAATCCTAGAGTGACAGAGACATAGACACTTTCTTTTGTCTTTGTCAGAATATCACCCTTTGTTTGTTGGGTACAACAAGGATGTGCCCAACAAAAAATTATCGACAAAATTTGAATGCCATACAAACATTCTCACTCGCGAACAGTTTGTCAAATATGCCGCCATTTTGTACTACTTTTTAATTTGGTCGGCTTATGTAGGTATGGTGATACCAGTTTTGTTATAAGCAGATTACCCAAGAATGTGGTATTATTTAAAAATGGGTGACTGGAATTTTCGAAATAAACACAATAAAAACAAATATGTTTATTGCTATCCTTAAAGGCTATGTACTATAGATCATACATATTAAGACGTATATAGCCTTCATTTTTATTATTTATGTTTTTAATAGCGGTTTGTAATTAGTCATTACATAATATTTTCGATAATCCGGAAAAATGCAGCTGTCTAAAATTACAATAAATGTTTGGTTAGGGCTAATGCTTATAGTTATCTATCAACCTTTACCATTTTTTATTATTTTTTATTCACTTGTTTCAAGAAAATAAGTAGACTTGTTATTATGAATGTGGTATCCCTGTAAAATATGCCTGTCCCTTTCGAGTATACGCGAATGTCAATTCCATATTATACTTAGTCTTGTTATATGTATCCGTATTTTAAGTTATAATATTGTATATATTAAGTTGTGATGTGTGTAATTGTTTAATTTAGCTTCAATGGGACTGACATACCTATGTAGGATAAAAGTCCCCTTTAAATAAAGAGAGAAAAAAAAAATTATACTTGTTCCTAGCAGACGCCAGTTCACAGTTGACACTTGACAAGTCTTGACAGTTGACACTTTTTTTTTTCTTTTATGGCAAAACAGTTGACACGTCTTGATCTTATTTTATTTTATATTTTATATATTTTATTTTAATGGACTGCACTTAGTGCATTGCCAACGACGAGTTAATATTTAGTCAGTATTATTGAAAAACGGCGGGAAACCCCAAGGCGTGCGGCTTCGCCCCTCTAGACTCCCATCACTCAACCATAACTCCTAACTTCACCCACCCAGAACAGTTGTCCACAGTATTCGCCAACCAATCACAATTTAAACAGATTCAACAGAACAGTATAAAGAAAACCACTCCAGAACAGTCTTCCACAAGATTCCACAACCGATCAAGTTTTTAAAACAAACACTATAGAAAACCATTCCGAATGAACAAAATACAGAATAATAATTAATTACATAATGGAAAACCAAAAAATATTTCCCGCCCAAGTCGACTTGATCCTAGGATTTGATAGATGTCATAGATGACCATATTATGGGATTACAAAAAAGCATAAGCGTGATTTATTCGGCTGAATGCCGACATCATTCATTCATCATCATGCATCATCATTTGACAGTTAAGTACCTACGTCTATTTATAATAGGAAGTATTTCAAAGTTAAAATAAATATCTAATTGAATGCATCTCTAGAAATAAAAAAATACGGGTATCCTATTTTTCAATCTAGTTTCAGTTAAAAATATAATATAGGGGTATTAAAAAATTCAATGTTGTCAATTAAAGTGGTTTAGAATTTTAACAATTTTATTTTTTAGTATGTAGTTAACTTAAAAATAATGAAACACATGACAGTCAAAAATATATTTCATTATGACTCGCCAAGAGAATGTAATCACCATGTAAGTAATCACTACGTTTAGTAAGTCGTAGGTATATTGTGTATAATATTTTTAGATAATAATAATTTTTTACATATTTTGTACCACAATTATTATCTGTCATTTGAAATATGAAATTGCCATATTCCTAAGCCATATTCATATTTTAGCTCTATTTTTCATGATATTTATATTACGAAAACTATACTTTAATTCAATGCTTCGACTTGAACTTCTATATTAAGCGAAGGTGAAAACATAGATTTAGTATGTTATATTTACAGGCGGATGGATATCCGTCTTTTAGTATTACGTTACATAAGATAAAAACAATACAAATTTAGAAAGAAATTATCATGCGTCATGAATAATTGAAAACTACCTTTATATATTTTAAGCTATTGCATAGCTTTTATCGCGGGCCTTGAGCGCGGCGACCGAATCAAGAAATTCCATAACGAAAAAAACCTAACACCCGACGAGAGACGAGCTGCTCCGAAATCGGACGAATAAGTAAGCAGCTGTTTGTGAGAAAGTATATAGGTGACTAACTAGATGGCGCTTTACATTTTCACGTCGTCTCCGTGTTAAATAAAGTATTAAAAATAGAAATAAGTAATAATTTAATAATTGTACGTGTTATAAGTGTTGAACATTAAAGTGACAATAACTAAGTGAAAGTTTTATCCGTGAGAATATTTCACTGCCTGAGAATATATCGTTCAGCTAAAATATTAACCATCGATTTTGAATAAAAACGATATAAAGATAAGAGATAGTGTTTAAAAGTGAGTGTAAGATCTGTATTTGTGCAAATCAAAGAATTTATTAACTATTTAAAAGCATAAAAGTGGACAAAATGTATTTTAGTACTGAACATAAGAACAAAGAACTATACAAGTATAGAAAAAATTAACGTTTGTTCGTAGTTGTTTTAGTCGTCAACACTATCTACTATAAACCACATAGTTAGTACATCGGTGGACACAGAAGATACGAAGTTCTGGGATAATAACTGGAAATAACAGCTCATAAAGCGCAGATGACGAAAATTAAAAACATTTTATCTATAACATTGAAATTAGAAACACAAAATTTGACATTTGACAAATAGAATATACTATCAGTTTGTAAAGCTGACAGATAATTTATTAAGAGCTGGACACAAGACTTTTGCCCGTTAAGTTAGTTTCAATGTTGCTAGTGCTTGAAAATAATATCAAACATTAATAAATAAATAAAAGTAGTAAAATTTGTGTATAAGTGTTTTAAATATGAATAAACAACTTGTGCATTTATTAATAAAGAAAGTGATATGATTTTGTTGATTATAATATATAAAATTTGAAATGGTTCTTAAATTGAAGTTTGTAAATATTATAATTCATCATTTACACATAGGAATATTATCTCTTTATCATTATCTTTATATTATCATTGGCCATTCGCATTAAATCATAGAAGTGTTGGTAATCCATTAAATATAAAATATAAAACAAAAGAAAGAAGAAAAAACTGCATAAATAAAAAATAAATAAATAATTATAATTGCATATGTTGATAAAAAAATGCTATGCAATAGCTTTACCGCGGCAGTCCCCGAGTGCCACACGTCTTTTTTTTTGTATGTATTTTTACTGTTCTAAGTTACAACCTCAAAAAGAGCTGGTAGGTATAAAATAAATATTAGATATGTAGGTATTTTATTATTTGGATATCATAATTTTAATATTGTATAGGATAGAGTTGATCCCAAAGCTGCATTCTATCTTCTTTCATGTTTTTATGTAAGGAGAGTTCTTTGTCAATCCGCAAATAATTACGCTCATCAGGCTTCATTGGTGGCCATTTTAAATCTCTCAACTCAGGCGTGTCGTCTCGAAAATTTGGATCGCTGAAAAATATTAGTAGACAGACTTTTACATTTTGACATAAATGATAGAAGGAAGGAGGACCGTCCATATTTACATTAAAATGTGGATATATTATAGTCAATTCATGAACAGTTCAAAAACAGTCCACAATGGCGCTGGTGTGTTTGTATATAAAAGTGTATATATAAAATGTATGTGTGTGTGTGTCCGTGATTCTGTCAACTATCGTTTCCGCACGGAGAGGCTAAGCTCGTTTGTCAAGTTTCGCTTGTCAAGAAAATGTATGTGATTGTTTCCACTGCAACCCACGGACACGATACACATTAAATTACATTTTCTTGCAATTGACATTTTAACACACGTGCGTAGCCCCGTGCGCTGCGGTAGAACCGCGCCTTAAATTATATTTAAATTTTGACAGAGGCCACACGATGTTCAGGCGATTTTAAAAAGTCGTTTACCGCTGGGATGGTTGCTCTGTGGCCTGTGCCCTCCCGTCTGCATAGGTACCACCATCCTGCTTGTTTCTTCCGTGAAATATAAGCTTTACTGTGTTTCGGACAGAAGGACAAGATAGGAAGTGCAATTACTGACACGGGGACTTAGCGTATTGTCTCAGTATACGCAACACATAAATGCGTTACTTGGGCTGGTCTGAGGTTAACTTGCTAAGTTCATTGGCGACGCTGACCACTTACCATCAAGTTGCTCGTCTGCCCGTTTGCATTCAAATTAATTATAAATTAACATAGATGATTCACCTCTGCCGGACGTCTGTAATGAACAACTTTTTGTAATATAGCGTAACCAAAAGTCAAAACTATACTCTTACCCGTATCTAGCGAAGTTGTACCAGAACGCTGTCATCCGATCTACCATTTGGGCGTCTGTTCCTTCCAGGCCAATGTCGGCCAATATCGTCATGATGAGCCGCAGCTGCAGATGAGAAGTATAATTTAGATAAAGAATCGCACTTTTACATTCCTGGTGCTTAATAATATTAATATCGGAGGAATTTAGCCTTACTAAAACTATTTAAAACGGGATATTTACCATGTTTTTTTAATTTTATTTCGCGGAGCTCGAAATTGACGCTTATTAAAAACAAATTATGTGAAAATAAATACTTGCCGACAGGTTTTTTCGTGACAGGATCTTCGTAGTGACTGTGGTTGCCGATGTAACTGAATTCATAGTACCACACCGGTTGTGGAGAGTGGCGGCACATCAAGTTTGCCATCCTGATGATTTGATCATCTTTATAATCAGTATCTTTATAATATTATGTATTAAGAAAAAGAAGAAAAGAAGATGAAAACCCTCTCAGGCTAGAACATTCTCAGACCTCGCTCTAATACTAGACGAAAAAAGGCTAATGATGATGATGTAGCCTCATGAGCTATTTAATGAGAACAACAAATAGACTGGCAATGGGTAGTTGGTTCTATCATAGCTCTTACTCGTTCTATTGCAAGTCTTCCTCAACTCCACTAAGAGGTAGAGGCAACCCATGCCACATCCACAGAGGGGTTTTCCCACACCACAGAATAATCCCTCCCAACGTCGGGACAGTACAACGGGGTGAGTTCCCGTCCTCGCCCCTTGACCCTGCTCTTTTGTCCCCTCTTCTTATAAGAGGGGTACAAAGAGCCCCCTCGGCTCAGTTCGCTTCGCCCAAGGTTACCGAACCCCGCCGCCACGACAAGGCCTGAACCACCTGAACTACCTGAACCTTTGCCAAAGCCTAGCCTTGCTTATTATTTTACCAATCTATTTTCTTGCGATATTTTAAATTTTATTTAGTATATTTTACTATACCTGTGCACGGGGAAACCAGTTATAGCGTCGGCATACAACTGTCCCAATTTATTTGCAGTGTCTTTATCGTTAGTTAAAGGTTTGTCTTGTAGATATTGATGTCGAAGTATCCTCGTCGCTTCCGTGGAGTTGTTTCGTGGCAAGACAAATGATATGGGTGCAACTCGTTCCCAATCTTCGTTCATTTGCTTTCGGAGTGTTTCATTCTTCAACGGATCTAAAGTTAAGAAAATATACAACATGTTTTTCATAGACTTACTTTTTATAAATGTACTAGCCGCAATTCGCTATTTCACTCGCATATTTTCGCGCGGGAATACAAAGATATATAGTAATACTAGTGGCACCGACAGACGTTGTCCTGTACAAAATATTTTTTTTTGTGAATCTAAGCCATCCTCGAATCCCCTTGAACTCACACAAAAAATTTCATCAAAATCGGTCCAGCCGTCTAGGAGGAGTTCAGTGACATACACACGCACACAAGAAATATAATATACTAGTGGCACCGACAGACGTTGTCTTGTACAAAATATATATATTTTTGTGAATCTAAACCATCCTCGAATCCCCTTGAACTCACACAAAAAATTTCATCAAGATCGGTCCAGCCGTCTAGGAGGTTCAGTGACATACACACGCACACAAGAAATATATATATAAAGATATTAAGATTTTATTAGCCTACATTACTCGGTAAAATTGTAGCTTTATAATGGTGAAATATATTTTTAAATCCGTTTAGTAGTTGTTGAGTTAAATCGTAGCAAACAAACAAAATATTAAATCTTTCTTCTTTATAATATTAGTTTAGATGTATAACAAACAGGAGAAACCGCCAGATCAGCTTAGTGGGAAAAGTTAGAAACTAGGATTAATCTTTTTTGTTATATCAGACAATACTAACTGTAAGCGAACCAGAAGAATTCATCCCTTGTTCGGCTAACGATAAAGGGCACAGCATGCAGCCTTCCTTCCCTGATGGCATCCATTGGCTCTACATCAAGGAAACGCTCTTGACCAAAGTCATTTTCAACGACGTGATGCCAAAGAGTTACAGGATCGCTACCGAATTCCTGAAATCGATTTCAACATCAACTATTACATCAGTTTTGTCTTCGAGGTCCGTAGAGTTGGAAATTATTACTAATATATAAGACTTACAGCTAACTTGTTTGTAGATAACCGAAAACTTCAAGTTAGGCGAGTCACCGAGTCACTTTTTAATTTGGCAAACCCTATTTCCCGTTTCGCCTGCGGAGACTCGCCTTAATGTATGTACATAAACTTGAAATTGGTTAATAATAAAAAAAACTTATAATAATCAAATCGTTGTCTTATATTGTACCTACTTTTATTGGAATATTATGTAATTCACCCGATTTTAGTGATTTGTCGTACCTACTTCTTTATAAATAATCAACTTACAGCAAAACCTCGCAGGGAGTACGCCAAATCCCGCCACGGCTTGGTTTTCAAACAGCCAATGATAGCTTTAGAGTTGGAAGTCGAGCAGTTGAGGAGTTCTGCTTGTTTCACTGCAAGACTGTAGAGGTCGCGTGGAGTGGGAACCTTCCGTACTGGAGACCCGCTCATGGATATTCCTCGGTGGAATAGACCTGAATGATTTAAAATATTAGGATATAGAAAAAAAGGGAACAACAATTCATTACGGATTATATTTTTTTAATAAAGACCCTTACTTACTTACTTAGTATGAATCTAATTTATGCCGAAAAGAAAACATTTTAGTTTTCTTGCAAATATTAAGAACATGCTGAATGCTGCATGGAAAATGCTGAACTTAAGAATCTTCTAATAGATAATTAATAAGAACTTGGACCAAAAATAATATCACGCCTTAAAATCGACCCTGGCTAAATAATATTATAGTCAATAATAATTCCAATCTTTGTTTCACTCGTCTATAAAGTAGACATATTTTGCGCATTACCTTTAGACATTGGTGAGATCATATGCAGCATAACACTGGCAGATCCAGCACTGCAGCCAGCGATAGTGACACAGCTCGGGTCCCCACCAAACGCACCGATATTCCTCTGAACCCACTTAAGCGCTGCCACCTGGTCTTTGAAACCGTTGTTACCTGGTGCCAGTTCGTCACCGGTACTAATAAAACCTGTATTAAGTAATGTCTTTAGCAATGTCAGCCCATTATTGTTCACTGATGCGCAGGCGATGATGGTTCGGCCTCAAAGTGAGAGGTGTGGGTTGCACCTACGCTTGAATATTGCATCTGGGTTTTTATAGCTTTTCCCGCGCTCCTGAACTTTTCCTGCGCACCTTAACTTTTCCTGCGTACATGAACATGACACTCACTCACACACACATTGCTTGCTCACCGTTGAAGAAGAACATGCAAAACTCTGCATGTCCGATGAAGTCTTTTAAAGATGTGTGAAGTTCATTCACCACTACAAATTGGGCCATCAGTGAACTACGGTTTTCCTCACCTGAATTGAGAAGAAAGCCCGTGCTCACCAGTTGGACATGTATAAAGATTGAGGATGATGATGATGATATTGATGTGTGTGGCCTGTCTCAACTAAAATGTGCCAACTGGATATTTTCGCTACTATGCAGATAGGGACTACTGAGGAAGACATTAATAAACATAGTGATAACATACCTTAATAGTATACGCATAGATATCAATTCCAATATCATGGAATCGTAAACAGAAAAACCAGTTTGGGCCTTTAATCATAACAATAACCTGAAATGATATTAATAGGGAAGATGGGTTTCAACCGAGAGTGTGTAATCCAGCGATTAGGTTATGCAAACCCTTGAAGAATGATATTAAACATTCGCGAACCGATACGGTGAGTTTCTGTCAAACACAGGATCGAGTGTAGAGTATACGCAAAACAAGGGACAATAGTAGGGGTGAAATGACAATAGTATTAGTAGTGACCAGTAAACACGCAGCAAAGTTACGAGAAAGGAGGTACCTAGTCCGCCGGTACGCTGACGTGTAAATCCAACTCACTGTAACTCGAGTTACAGTGTTTTGCCTTTATAGCGTTCATTGGATTATTTGAAGGCAGCTACATATACCTGTATTATTAATTTTTCATTATTTGGCTTGTAGAAGGAGATATGGTCACATAGAAAATACTGTATTTTAGTTATATTTATGGTTGGTTATGGCATAGCACTGTAATTAAAGTTGCAGTGTTTTGGCTGAATAAGTTTACGCGAGATTAGTTGAAACTCTGAGATACAGTGTTTTAGATAACCAAACTAACAGGAGCCATTGTGTGCGGTAGGTGCACGGCACGTGGGGGGCACGGTGAGAGCTCAGCGGTTAGTGGCGTTCGGACGGCGTTTTGACACATTGCGCGCTTTTTATGTTGTGTACTGTTTACATTCGTTTTTATAAGTTTATGTAAGTATTTGTGCGTGTAAGAAAATTAATAATGAGCGGGTACCGTTACCGGTACCGCGGAGACTACTAGTTAAATTATCACAAAACGATATACAACATCACAATAATTACTTAGCATGTACCCCTATGGATTCAGAGCTACTAACAGTGAGTTTAACGAAAAAGAAAATATTACCGTCTGTAATAAGGAATGAATTCATCAAATTGGATTATTCCATGTATGTCCTTAATTCACGTACTATAAGCCCCTTGATACCCCTTAGTGAATCTCAAATAAATTAATGTATTGCTGACAATCTCGGCCACGATATCAACTTCGCAGATTTGTTACCAGTCCCTACTTCTAGTACCATTCAGGAGTTATCTATGGATTTAAATAGTCAAACTTGCCCGGAGAGTCAATCATTACATTTAAAAAAATCTGATACTGAGCCAATAATTATTGTAGATACGGCAGCACCTTCTACCTCTAACACAGAGTACCCCGATACGTTAAGTGATGTATTCAAACGCTAGAAAAATCTTATAATCAACCAGCCAAAAGAAGTCGAAATCCTAAAGAAATTTGGCAAATCAAAAAGAACATCCAATGAGACCTTCCTGCTAAAACTGTAGAAAAAATTGTTCCGTTTATATCTCGGATGCCGACAGAGAAATTATTTACGATTTGTAATTATCGTAAATAATTTCTATGGAAATATTAGTATGGACAGACAGAGACGGCGGGAAGGCAAGGTAGGTGGACAAAATATCCACGGCAAATAAAACTGCTGGCCCTCTCAACTCAAGAAGACACAATACCTTAAAATGGACTCTTAATGAATTCCAAATTTGCAAAATGTGGTGTGGTGTTAATGCTGGTGTTCCGCAAGGCTGAGTACTATCTCCAACCCATTTCTTTTGCATATAAATGATATACTGCAAACCAGCGGCATTCATTGTTATGCAGATGACAGCACTGGAGATCCCTTATACACTGGCCGCTCTTATATTTCTCGGGAACAAGTTGATGAGTGTCGGAACAAACTTGTGTCTGAAATCGAGTCTCTGTTGGCCAAAGTCTTGGAATGGGGGCGACTTAACCTAGTCCAATTTAACCCCAACAAGACACAAGTTTGCGCGTTTACCGCTAAAAAATCTCCCTTCGTCGTTCCTCTACAACTCGAAGGCACTTCCCTAACCGCCTCAGCCAGCATTGGGATACTTGACGTCGATATATCGAGAGATGTGCAGTTTCGTGGTCATTTGGAAGGCAAGGCTAAGCTAGCCTCTAAGAAACTCGGCGTGCTCAGTAGGGCGAAGCAGTATTTCATGCATTCACACCGCCTAAAATTATACAAGGCGCAGATCCGGCCTCACATGGAATACTGCTCTCACCTATGGGCTGGAGCGCCCCAATATCAGCTCCTTCCATTTGACCACGTTCAACGCCGGGCGGCTCGAATCGTCGATAGCAAGGTTCTCTTCAATCGGCTTGATTCTTTGGCGCTGCGTAGAGATGTCGGATCGCTCTGCATCTTCTACCGTATTTACCACGGGGAGTGTTCTGGGGAATTGTTCGGACTAACACCTACAGCAGAATTTCACCACCGGACATCGCGTAAAAGCTCCAAATTTCATCCTCACCATCTCGATGTTCGTAAATCCACAAAAACTCGATTTTTACGGCATGCCTGCCTCGTACGACGAATATATGGAATCAGCTGCCACTTACGGTGTTTCCGAACCGTTACGACTTAGGGACCTTCAAGAAAAGAGCATACTCATATTTGAAAGGCCAGCAACGCACCTGCTAACCCTCTGGTGTAGCGGGTGTCAGTAGATGTCGCTATCACTTACCATCAGGTGAACCGACTGTTTGTTTGCCCCCTCTTAGGATATACCAACGACGAAGCAGTTCAGGCAGTTCTAAAGCAAAACCACTTGACTCAAAATAACAAACAGGAGATATGTTCCAGTAGGTGTGAATTTTTCAGGTATTTACAAAGAATTTCGACTACAATGCTTTGACAAAAATTTGAAAGTTGGCCACATTTTCACCATATGATCAAATATCTTAATCTTTCTACAGCAGAACCAGCTCAAGATATTTGCAAATAATGTAGAAATCATGAGTATATAAAACTTTAGCTCTACCGTGCAATTTTAATGACTGTATAGACTTGGGCAAACATCTTGAAAATAAAAGAGATTCAAGAAGAGATTTGAAATCAATAGAATCTGTATTTAAATATACAGTATTTTAGTATGATCTGTATTCATAAATCATAACACCAATAGACTGTAACTAAACATACAGTGTCTTGCTCAAATTATCGGGATCATTTTTTCATGCTTTATATGGCTAGATAAAGCGTAAAAATACCTTTATTTTGGTACCAAGCACATAATATAAAGTTATTAAAATATTACTAAAACACACCAAAAACATAAAAAAGTTTAAAATGCGTTTTTCTCGGAATAGCTATTTCTGAGATACAGTGTATTGGATTCACACGTCAGTACGGAGTCGCACACATCTAATGCCGCCAATATCGACCCGCATACTTCAGTCTCGTGAACAAGACATTCGTAGATAATGTAGAGATATCAAGTTTCGAAAGCGAAATAAAAGTGAAAAACATGGTAAATATGTCGTTATAAATAATTTTAGTAATGAAAATAACCATGTTAAAATCACATAAAGTACCTAAGGATCCAAGTCTGTAGTTGATCGTGACGAACACGACATCCCGGTCCAGCAGATAATTGGGGCCGGCGAAGTCACTGCGACCAGTCATCCCGTAAAAACCGCCGGGGTGAATGAAAAAGATCACAGGGAGCGGCTTGGACCTGAAATACACTTTGTTTTAGCATCTTGTTTGGTTCTGATTTGGATTATTAGGACAAATATGGATAAACAGGATTGGCATCTTAGGATTTTATAATGCATGCTTTTTATTTTTCTTTAACGCCGGGAAATGCTTTGAGGCATCCCGCGAGGGAGTGGGTCTCCCCCGGCGGGTATGTGAGACTCGCTGCGCCCGAAAGCTGGTAAGTGGACGCAGCTCTACCCACTAAAACCCGGCGAGTGCCACCAATGCCGCCTTTGGTGAGGTGCCCCGGATCTAATAAACAAACAGGTCACCTCGACGGCTAGTCAGTCTCCCAAGGGACCGACGCCACCTCCACCGAGGAGTTGTCCCGCACCACAGAACAACCCCTCCCAACGTCGGGACAGTACAATGGGGTGAGGTTCCCGTCCTCCCCCCTTGCCCCCAGCTCTTTTGTCCCCTCTTCTTATAAGAGGGGTACAAAGAGCCGCCTCGGTTCAATTAGCTTCGCCCAAGGTGCAGCGGCTCACCCTAGGCTACTGAGCCCCACCGCCACGTCAAGGCCTGAACCGTGGTGGGGATTATAATGCATGCTGTTGAGGAAATAAGAAGTGGTATTTTGGATTCATATTTTTAATAAGATAAGAAATGATGTCTTATTAAAGTTTTGTTTTAGTTCAAATAGGTAACCTGGCACACAAGACACCATTAACATCATATAAGTTTGTTAGGGATTGTCTCCTGTTGAGCAAAGCACATACATGTCTTGAAACGAAAGTCATCGAGATTATCCTCTTAAAACCGCCATATTGTTAGTTCTACATTACCTCTCCTGTTTTACCGGAACACATGTGAGTCGGGATAAAAAATGCGGAACACACGACTTACATTGTTGCGGATCTGATGAGAAGAACCCATCGGCTTGCGGCCTTTTCTTTGTCTCTTGCGAGTCACTGGGACTGTGGTGGGGTAGTGGGCGTCGCGGCGTTTTGTGAAAAAGCTAAATAGCATAAAATTTTAGGAAACATTTGAATGAAAGAAATATAGGAAGGACTTAAGATAAAAAAAATACCAAGTTCTTTATAGTATTGAAAATTAAATATTTTCATATAAAATGTGCAAACTTACATTTTTTATTAGTACCTAAATTAATCGTTTTAGTTTTTATTTAAGCATGTTTTCAGGATTTTTTATGATCACGCATCCATATTAATATCTGTGTCTCTGATATTTTTTGTGAAACCGTAAATATTTCAAAAAATTAATTTGGCAAACCCTTTTTTCCGTCTCGCCTTGAATTAATATTTTTATTTTTAACCTAATGGTACGAATTATTTTATTAGCTCTTTCATCGCCAAGCTGCTCAACCACTGAGCAACGTTAGCTAAGCAAGCGGATATCATCTGTTGGCATTTTCATTGGGTGTATGGCAAACGGACTTCTTACGTCCATGTAACGTCGCCTATAAGTGTTCATTATGAAATATTATAATCATTTAGTACGGGTGGTCCTTATTGTGGTTATCACACTCTTTTTTATATCGCAGGGAAATCCATGGAAGTAGCCAGGATCTTAGGGTTAGATCTTGACCCTATGTGGGACTGTGGAACTTGCACCTGGAGGTGCCCTGTCCTGAAACTAAAACCACTGCGAGCGCCTTCAGCCGCTTTTTAAGGGTCCCGGATCTGCGGGCTACAGGATGTGGTTATCGCACCCTAATAACTAGTAACTCATCTATGTCATCAGATATACATATATAATTCCTACTGTCATAAGTAAATTAGGTAGGTTTTGGTACTCTTCTTATCTTCTTTTTAAAACTCAACAAAGCTTCCACATAAGTAATAATAACATCTATTTAATAATATAAATATAATACAATAACAGCTTTTTACACCACGTCAATCTGGTCCCGTGGTAAGTTCTCGAAGAACTTGTGTTACGGGTACCAGACAACCGAATATATTTAATACTTCTATACTATTGGCTACCTCCGGCTTGAGCGCCAACGCGCTGAGCCACATAGGTCGTCAAGTTGAAGTAATAATCAGACTGGTGGTACCCATACAGACCGTGCGGTACACAGCGCATCTCTTTCAATGGTATCATTATCAAATATGAATATCAGCGTTTTGATGTCCATGGAGAAAACTTTATCAATAAATAACAGAGGTGTCATGGCCTTAGAAAATAATTAAGCAGTTATAAACTTAGAACTACTTAATCTTGTATTTTACTGTCCGTAATATGTCTTACAAAAAAGTAGGTACATTAAATGTAGACTATCAAGGAAATAATAAAACGTGGCGATAAGAAACATAATTTATTAAATATACAGACATTTTTTTTTCATTATTAAAAGTAATGTATGGGTTTCAAGTGAGTGTAAAGCCGTGTAAGAATCTAAAAAGCGCGGGAAACCTTCGAACGTTTTCCCGCGCGGCAGCCGCCACGGCATGACCCGCGACCCTCTGCTTTAGTACAACATTGGATAAATTTCTTCCCAAATCTGGAACCGATCTTCCTTCAAGTTTTTATGTAAAAAGAACTTTTTGTCGATACGTAGATAAGTGCGATCATCAGGTTTCATAGCTGGCCAGTGAAGATCTTCTAGTTCAGCTGTATCCCCACGAGGATTTGGATCCCTGGAAATATTGTAAGACTACGTTACTGTTTGGGATATAAAGTCAATATTTATAATAATATCATTTTCGGTAGTCATAGATACATGAATATGCCACGGCTGACCTCAAATGACAGACATTTATTATAAGTAATGCATATTATAGTGTGTCGTTGCCATAGATGTTTATAATATTGTTTAAGTGTGAAATAAAATAGAGATTTTATTTCATCTAATTTTTTTTAGATGTTTTTGTTTAAATTCTATAGGTTGTCATAATCTATTACAGCCTGTATTAGGTATTTGAATTTAATTGTTTTGTTTTCACTTCTATCGGCAGTCCCTGTGACTGATTGGGTTTTTTTTATTATTATTAATAACTGCACTATAAAATAAGCTTCTAAGAAATGACCACGATTTCAAAATATATTATTTTAAATACTTCTTTCTTTTAGTAGGTGCTAGGATCAATAATTGTAACTACGTCTTACCCATATCTAGCAAAGTTATACCACATCCCCGTCATTCGATCCACGATTGTTGAATCAAGTCCTTCTATTTCAATATCCAGGAAGACCAGGCGCAAGGAAAATAGGTAGATTAGGTCATCGTGGTGAGCCGCTCCTGCAATAATGGTGCATGAATTATTCACCGAAGGAGTGGGGGCGTATGCGCTGTGCCGCGCTCGCGGCTGTAGGGGTACCACCATCCTGTTTTTTCCCGTGAAACAGCTTTGGCATGGCAGGCAGTGTAATTAGGCATACGTGAACTGTAACTAATAATATAATTATTGCTAATACCTTTATACCATATAGACTCTAATATATTATCTATTCAGCTTTACGTTCCTTACCAGTTGCTTTTCCTGTTTTTGGATCCTTATAGTGGCTGTGGTTGCCGATGTAGCTGAACTCGGAGTACCACACCGGTTGCGGTGAGTGGAGAGACATTAGGTGGGCTAGCCTAAAACATAAGTATTTCATAGAAATTGGCAAACACTAATTTAAAAAGAAAAGTTTATTTTTGTTCTCTGACGAACTCTGTGGCTCAGTGGTAAGCGCGTTGGCGCTCAAGTCGGAGGTTGCGGGTTCGAATCCCGCCATGGAACAAAAATATTTTCTATGTTCCTGGGTCATGGCTGTATATTAAATTTGTGTATTATATAATAAAAATCTTAAATATATGTACCTATAGTATAAAAGTATTAAATATATTTCCGTTGTCTGGTACCCGTAACACAAGTTCTTCGAAAACTTACCACGGGACCAGATTGACGTAGTGTAAAAGCGTCCATATTGTTCTAAGATAAATTGTGCTATGATTAATGTTTACTACAATATTTGCTGTAATTGATGTAGCGTGTTAATCTAATAGATTGTTAAAATTCTACCATTATTTATTTAGAAAGTGATCAAGGTACAAAATCGAAAACGAGTTTGTTTTAAACCCACTTCAAGTTTTTTTTAATTCATGTAAACTTTACCCTAATATAATACTCCTCTGAGTTATAAGTTCAAAAAGGAGTTCAAAGATTGATAATATAGATTCTTTATCATTCAATACATAATTGAGTTAATAGAAAGTTTAAGTTTTCGATTACCTATGAACTGCAAATCCAATAATTGAATCCCCGTAGAGTTTACCAAGTGCGTCAGCAGATTCGTTGTCATCGATCAGAGGTTTGTCCTTAAAGTACGCATGTCTTAGCTGCTTCACAGCACTTTTTCGGTTCATCGTCGGCAACATGAAGGCGATCGGTGCTACACGATCCCATTCTTCATTCATTTGTTTAAGGAAAGTACTGTTTTTAAGGATCGCTGAAAAACATATTTATGCTTACTTTAAATCTTATAAAGGAAAATACTCAGTAATTAGTATCGAAGTATTGCATCTACTGTGCTTACTTTTTTACTTAATACTAAAACTAGTTTAGATTAGTTACTTTAATATACTTACCTGTTTTTTTACTAGTGGAAAAGATAGTTATAGTGCCACCTGTTTGTCTGCATACACACTAGCAGATATTTAGAGTGTTTTGGAAGAAAGAGCAGGGCAGTTTTTGTAACCTTTTAGGATTAGCAATAAATGTACCTACAATAAGATCCAGTCCAGAAAGAACTTGAAGTTCATGGGCACCATCAGGTGGGCAGTGTTATCTAAACGATCATAAAATTTAACAACTGGTTGCCATACAAAAAGAGACAAACGTGCTTATGTGTTATTTGGTGGTATAAAATATAAATTCTCAAAAAATTCAGTCACCAACATCTATATTATAACCGGAAATCTAAAGAGCGGTAAATGGTAATGTTATTTTGTATGAAAACCATGAAAACAAACGCCGTCGAGATGCGACGCTGCGCCGGTTCTTCGCTCTGATTGGCCGACTGATGGCTATTGATGGATGATTGGCTGATGGGACATACATATAGACACTGGTTGGTTGAATTGCTATTACTTCAGTGATAAATCACTGACCAGTTTAGGAATTTTATGGCTCACATTACGTCCTCATCCAGATTCCAGTTATATGCTCGATCACTTGTTACCAATGAAATGCCAACAACGAGACAAGGACAAGAAAACACCAGAGATAACATCAGTGATAGATCTACTTAAATAAAGAAAACTACAACGGTAACATTACGATAAGCAACTTGACATAGCTTTTTAACTATTACCTCATAATAATAATAGTTGCTATTACATCAACTTACTGTATGCTTTCCAGAAGAATTCATCTTGTGTCTGACTAATTATATACGGCACTGCGTATATTTTGCCCTCTCTAATGGCGTTAACAGGTTGCATCGTAAGAAACCTTTCCTGGCCAAAATCTTTTTCGACAATTGGCAACCAAACTCCTATTGGATCGTAGGCGAATTCCTGAAAAATATTCTTATATGCTAAATTAAGTATAATATTAAGTCTAAACAATCTACCTACGCATGTTTAAACGATGAGCCAGGATTGCATTTTGGGAAATGAAATTTTAGTAAACTAATTGAGATAAAATATTACTTTAGTAGCCAATATGAAATATCTAATTGTTGACCCAGGGCACCGCATTATCAATAAATATTGTGGCAAAAAAACCGGTTGTCTGTAAAGTCGGTTTACTGACGACAGTTGAACGTGACAACGTCATAAGTAAATGGAACGCCTCAGAGCGAGGTAAAAGAAAAAAAAGGTAGGTAACTACAGCAACTGGACATGTCATATCAAGGATGAGCCCTAGATACTTGGATGGACCCTCCTATTTGGAGGGTAGACCCCGGTCTTCTTCACTCTGATCCAAAACCCTAACCTCTGTAACGGCTGATCACGAGTTCGAGCTAGACCTCGGCCAGCCACGCCGCCTCCTTATAGGAGAAACTAGTTATCCCTAGTTAGATACTTAAATATATTCAAAAATAATACACAATACTCTACTTACACTAAACCCATCAAGCGAATCACCGAGTTCCTTCCAAGATTTAGTCTTCAAGCATTCGATGATAATCTGAGATGTATTTGTCGGACAATTAACGAGTCGCGCTTGCTTTACCGCCAGATGGTTCAGATCGCTCTGTAACGGAGCTTTGTCCACTGGAGACCAGCTCATAGAAATGGCCCGATGGAACAAGCCTAGTAAGTAGAAAAAAGTTGGTTTAAGTTACAACGATACAACACAACGATACAACAACGATACAACAACGATACGATAGTTTACGTGACAACGTCATAACAAAACGCAAGCATACAATGAGCGTGACGGGACAATAAGTGTTACGGGACATTTTCGTGCATGCAGCCGGCGTTAATTGATTTTTTAGACGTTATCACGTAAAAAAATTAAACATTGTTATCAATAAGGTATGTATGTATCCGCACAGATTACATTGAAAGTTTCACGGTAGTGCCGGCCGCCCCGCAGGTCGACATACACACACTACGCGCGCACACACACACACACACACACACGCATACACACACAAACACACGCACACACACGCGCGCACACACACACACACAGCAATAAGCAGCAGTAATCACCTACCCCCTCATAAAACGCACACTGGGCCGTCACCATATTATATAAATTTACCCTTAGACATCGGCGATATCATGTGCAGCATGACGCTAGCGGCACCGGCACTGCATCCACTGATCGTGACCAGCTTCGAGTCTCCTCCAAACCCTTCGATATTCCTCTGCACCCATCGTAGTGCTGCCACTTGATCCTTGAATCCATTATTACCAGGGGCAAATTTATCACCAGTGCTCAGGAAACCTAAAATAAATGCAATGACCTTTCTAATTTCTGAGGCACTCAAATAAAACGAAGCTTTGACTCCTGATCCATACATACACATGTATAGTATTATAATACAATAGGATTACTATGAAAAATGTAATGTATTACCAAGAGAGCCGAGACGGTAGTTGATGGTGACCAGCAAAACATCCCGGTCGAGCAGGTAATGAGGGCCGGCGATGTCACTCCTCCCACTGGCCGAGTAAAACCCTCCCGAGTGGATGTACAGGATCACAGGCAGGAGTTTCCTCCTACAAAATATTCAATATTATAATTAGGTACACAATTTTTTACGCATTTGATAGAGGTTTATTAAGATTTTAACATACCTGACGTTACGGATACTTTAACTTTTAGTGAAATTTGTGGAAACATTAAAAGACAACCTTATAAACTGATGGTGATCTACCGGTAGGAGGCAGCCCTCCTACCGGTAGTCCCACAGCGCAACCGCTGTGCCGCGCTCCCGGCTGCATGGGTACCACCATGTTGCTTGTTTCTCCCGTGAAACTGCTTTGCTGTGTTTCGGAGAGAAGGGCAAGACAGGCAGTGTTATTACTGGCACCGAGACTTAACATCTTATGTCTCAGGATAGGCAACACATAAATGAGTTGCCTGGGCTCGTTCCAGGTATACTGGTTTATGTTCATGGGCGACGTCGACCACTTACCATCAGGTGGTACGTTTGCCAGTTTGCCTATCCAACTAACATAAAAAAAAGAAAAAGAAAAAAAAGTCAGCTTACCTGTCACTTTTAAGTGGTGTGTAAACATTGATAGTCAAGCAATCTTCGTCCACGTAGCGACCAGGTTCTAACGGTTGTGGACAGAACGGTCCATCACTGGTCGCGTTTACAGGATTTGAGTATTGAAGAATTGGCTTGGGTGGCTGGAAATAATTATGTGGCTGGAATCTTAGAGTATTCATAATATATAGAGCGCGCGTCACTAAGTATGAACTGTAAGCACAGGTATGAACATAGACAAAGCCATTGTCTTGAAAACGTTCAATCAGGGTCAAAACAACACGCGCTTTTGATTATATTTGTTTTTATGTTAAAATGGTAAAATATGAAGTGCCAATTTGTAAGAATGATTTCCTGGAACCCAAATAAAAGAAAGCAATAACATTTCTGTTTTGGCGTTCATTGAGGGGTGCCTGTGTTCGGCAGTGAATGGATAGAGACTGATGGTGATGATGATGATGATGATGAATGTTAAGACATTCATCACAAAATAAATGTATTACGCATGGAACGTCACTCTCACAGCGCTTTATAAGCTCTCACAGCGCTTAATATAATAAGATAGGCAAATGGACAAAAGAGCTACTTGATAGTAAGTGGTCAAAGTCGCCCATGAACATAAACAAGAGTTGCTTATCCTGAGACGTAATATAGTCAGTTGCGGTGCCAATAATTACATTGCCTGCCTTTTTTCCGAACGACAGAAAACCCGTTTCAAGGAAAAAATTACAAAGATGGCGGTACCCATTAAAGCAGGTGCGCGGCACAGGGCATCACTTCCAGGGCTGAGGTAATTAATTATAGGTCCTTTGTTTTAATTATAATCACTATACTATACAAATAATACTTTTTTCCCTTTTTTTAAATTTAATTTGATTTGATGAATCGAACAATTCCTTTCATAACCTGTGACAAAACTTTGGCACACTTACTAACCTGAAACCTTAGTTCACCAATAGGAGGTTCAGCGTATCGAATACCGCGATAGGATTCGAACTGGCGACCCCGCCGCGTCACATCTACAATACCTCTAAATTCACCACTTGACGTCACTGTAACTGCTTCATCTACGTAAAAATGAAATATTATACATAGTACATTATTCATCATCATCATCATCAGCCCCTATCTGTCCTCTGCTGGACATGGCCTTTTTTTGTTATCGCAGGGAAATGCTTTTTACGCATGTAGCCAGGATCTTGATCATGGATCATGTAGATCCTGACCCTAGGGAATCGCACCTGCGAGTGCCCTACCCGTAAAATAAAACGCATTTTGAGGGTCCCGGGTCTGTAGGCAAAAGGATCACCTCAGCGACAGGCTGGCCCCGGCGAAGGCCAGACTACTCCTCGTAAGGGGGGCTGCCCGGTCGCTACTAAACAGTCCTCGCGATTTTGTGTCATACTGGACCCAGGTTCCCATCCTGAACCCGACACGAACACCTTGAGTGTGTGACCAGCCTACTGCCACTTCGAAGAGCTTATTCTTCCCATGATATCGGTAACTCTTATATAAATGATATAGTATTTATTATACTTTTAAATAAACTTTTTATACAATTAGAAGATGATTGGTATTCCTCGAAAAAATGCGAGGAGACAAAGAATGATACAAACCAAATCGCATAAATCTTTATTAGAAATTATTCAAAGCTTATCGATTTATAAAAGATTACGATAATAAAGCCATAAACAATTGTTATCAGGCACTGACCTTGTGTTTTACCAAGACCATCAGCGACCACAAACACCAGCACCCACAACACAAACATCTTGATTCACTCTCAATTCCAGCTACACACTTATATAAGTGATAAAAACACCCAGCTATATACCTGGACTGGTATCAGACATTGAAAAATTATAAATGTTACGGAAAAAACCGACAAAACTACTTTAGGAATCTCGCATCTAATATATTTTATTATCTTCTAACTATTAATATATAGCTACTATATAACTTGTATTTTAAATTGCACAAATCGACAGACTATGCGTAAAACATTATTTATTTACCTATATCTTCTATATTACTAACGGAAATTGAATCACTGAAAATAAAAAGGTATTTAAAAAATGTAAGATCCCTTTTAGATAGTTAATAGAATCAGGCATTACTTTGCGGAAATCCATTATATAAGATATTAAATTATATTATATTAATTAGCAATTATCCCGCGAAACACGCAGTCTTTACAGCAAATGTGTGAGTGCACGCATATGCATGCATATAGCACCGCCCTCCTTTCCCACACTGCATATGCGTACACTCGCATGCACCACCACCCCACATGCACCACAACCACAGTAAAAGACCACCACCAAACAATCTACGCACGTTTCGCCCCGACACCGAGGCATCCTCAGGATGTAGACTCTACGATTAGTAATAGTTAAGTGACGTGCAGGCCCAAACACCCGCCTTATATTAGCTGGTTCCCCGACTACCCCCACCGAATATAATTCTCCCATAATACGGTTATTCGGTGGGGGTAGTCGGGGAACCAGCTAATATAAGGCGGGTGTTTGGGCCAAGGTACACACATTTTCAGTCGCCTGTCTTGTTCCACCTACTACTGAACCCAAGCCTTATTTTTTATACTAACTATGTATTTATTTATATTTTATACATATTAGTAACTTACATAATATCATCATCATGGGGTGCCATCTTTATATTGAAGTTTGGAGGTCAGCATTTGGTACTCCGCCCGATCAAGTACATACTAGTTATTATATAACATTATTTTAATTTGTGTGGGACCATAATATTATATTGTTCATGATTTAACTGGCGTGGAGAATAATTTTGCTTAATAACATTCATTTATAACCATTTTATAACCTAAGAACTATACATAATAATTAGACGTCGAATTAGCTTTTTTAATATAAAGTACCTAATCATAGATATAATATATTCAAAACAGTATAAGCACAAATAGCCACTTTAAAATATATAGTTCTAACTTTAAACTGTTAAGTCAAATTATAATAATACTAGTGGCACCGACAGACGTTGTCCTGTACAAAATATATTTTTTTGTATCTAAACCATCCTCGAATCCGCTTGAACTCACACAAAAAATTTCATCAAAATCGGTCCAGCCGTCTAGGCTCCTCCTAGACGTAGTTCAGTGACATACACACGCACACAAGAAATATATATATAAAGATGATTTTGATTTTTGAAATTTGAAAGTCTATGAAATAATTAATTTATTTGTGGGATATAGGTGAAAGGCGTAAAATGGGATCTCCGACCGATCGAGTTGGTATGCTCGGCCAGGCCGAAGCCCATTTGCTATCTGTGGTTGTATGAATAGCGACTAGCTGTGGAACTTCGATAGCGTGATTCAGGCTTGAGGCACCGATTGATCCGCCACATCACTCATATCACCCCCCGAAGACTGGAGGTCGAATCTTGAGTCTTCTGCTTGAGTCGCCAGTACCATAGGGGTGGGGGGTCCCAGTGAGTCGGGGTGCTGCCGTGCTGGGCCGATGCTACGTGCTGACCAGTGCCGCGGTGCGTTGGGCTGGTTGGTCGAGGTACCCGAAGAGGCTGAAGCTGGCTGGCGTGGTGCGGAGGGGTGGAAGAGTGATGATAATGAAGTTCAGAAGGAGGCGTGTTCTTGTCGGGGGTCACCAATGTGAGATATAGGTGAAAGGCGTATCGGGGATCTCCGACCGATCGAGTTGGTATGCTCGGCCAGGCCGAAGCCCATTTGCTATCTGTGGTTGTATGAATAGCGACGAGCTGTGGAACTTCGATAGCGTGATTCAGGATTGAGGCGCCGATTGGTCCGCCCACAGAACTATATCAAGATAGAAGTAAAGAGTTCCGTAATTTGTATGGGGACCGAGCGTGTAACATTTTGCGTAGGTACGATGACGTCACGAGTGTAATTTAGTGATGTGAAACACATAAGCCTCGCGAAAACAATTCAAAAGTATCGATTCACAGATCGATTATAACATGGCACCGATTTTATGAGTAGTATTGTTCAAATAAACTATTTAATGATAGCGTGCTATGGACGATAAACTATATTTTTATACATTGAGTAGTAGTAATATATGTATATTATAGACTATATTATAACGTGTAATCATTTAAATGCTTGTTTTTTATTATTATTGATAATTAAAATGTTGATTTGATCAGATAATATAGATAGGGCACCGACCGTCCACTTGCGCCCTTATTAGAGGGATTGTAATTTCTAATAAACCAATTTCTTAAAATTCCAATCAATTTCTTTAAAGTCATCAGTGATAATAGTTGTAGTCCTTCTGATTCAACTTTTGGTCTTTGTCACATAGTCATTCATTTTTCTTATGTTTAGCTTAATCATCTAAACGGCAAACGGTGGCCACTTTTTTATTTAAGTAATGAATCCAAAAATACGGAATCTAAAACTATATCACATAAATCAATAATTGGAGAATAATAATAATACAAATAATCACTGGTGGATTGTAGAAAAATTAACTGGTTTATTAAAAAACACAATCCATTTATTTTTGGAGTTATACTTCTTTTAGCGCGTTAGGGAAAAATGATGAGTCACGAAAAACAGACACCCCGAAGTTAGCTTAAAATATTCACATAATGACAGTATAGACGTCAAAAGGAGATATAGTTTTTAACTACACAATAAGTAAAAAGGTTACAGTATAATGAAATTGTACTATGTATTTTTCTTTAAGGAGTATTACTTCTAACGCGTATACATAAGTACACACACACTTTTTTATATAAGGATCATTCGGAAAACTGAAATATACTTGTAATATAGAAGTAGCCATAACCAGTTAGAAAACAATACATAACCAGTTTCTCAATAATATTTGCTTTACATTAAAAAATGCTAAAAATAAAAGTTTATTATTTTTATTTTACATTTTACATACATTACATTATAGCTACATAATAATATAAAATGAAATTATCATTTCCTCTGCTTTCAAAATAGATTTTAATCGAGTAAGAAAATCGCAGTGTAGGTACAGCTCTTTTGACAGAAAAAATGAGAAATCGTCTTCAACGTGACCTGACAGTTTTAATAGCATATTTTACATAGCTGGTTTTGAACGCTCGCCAAGTCTGGCTCGTCAATTAAAAGCCGCAATGGAAAACTAGCGTTAGACACAATCGCCAACTACTGTTTTGATGAAAATAGTAAAATAAATGGTTTTTTAAATTAATAACAGATTTTTAGGACAAATAGTACTTACTGGTGAAAGGAAATACCTCCAATAACAGCTCCAATTTTACTGGTAGTTTTTGAACAATTAATTATTGAACAACGAGTCATTTTGTTTTTAAAACCTTACGTCGCATGCTGACCGCGGTCGGGAGTATACTAAAGTTCGCGACGAACAATGGAGTCGTCGAGTCGTCTTTTTGCCAGGCGAGGTACATACACTCTTTACTTCTATCTCGATATATTTCTGTGGGTCCGCCACATAATTTAATTACATAAATTAAGATAATTATTATGTTTTGAGCTGAACTATAAGTGTTAGTTTTATACTAATAATTACAAAACAGGTTAGGCCGAACAAACCGGCCAAGTGCAAGACGGACTTGCGCACGACGGGTTCCTTACCATTTTTTTTTCTTTAACGCCGGAAAATGCTCTGAGGCATGCCGCAGGGGAGTGCATCTCCCCTGCGGGTATGTGGGACTCGCTGCGCCCGATAGCTGGTAAGTGGTCGTAGCTCTACCCATTAAAACCCGGCGAGTGCCACCAATGCCGCCTTTGGTGAAGTGCCCTGGATCTAATGAGCAAACAGGGCACTTCGACGGCTAGTCAGTCCCTCAAGGGACCGACGCCACCTCCACAGAGGGGTTGCCCGGCACCACAGAACAACCTCTCCCAACGTCGGGCCAGTACAATGGGGTGAGGTTCCCGTCCTCACCCCTTGTCCCCTGCTCTATTGTACCCTCTTCTTATAAGAGGGGTACAAAGAGCCGCCTCGGATCAATTAGCTTCGGCCAAGGTACTGGGCATAAACTAGGCTACTGAGCCACGCCGAGGCCTGATCCATGGTGGGGAAGGGTTCCGTACGTTCTATAACTACCTGTTGCCGTTATTAATATCGAGCAAAAACGCCATAAAAACCTTGTTTGTTGTATGAGAGCTCCCCTTAAATGTTTATTTTATTGTGATTTTGTATTTGTTGATATAGCGGCAACAGAAATACATCATATGTGAAAATTTCAACTGCCTAGTTATTACGATTCATGAGATACAAGCCTGGTGACAGACGAAGTACGGATGGACAACGGGGGCTTAGTAATTTGCAACGTTTGGCAGGCACCCTTTGGCCACGGAACCCTAAAAACTTCAATCCGTTCAATCCGTCCCGTATGAAATAAAAATTTAAAACTTAATTCATAACATAACAATGTAAATATAATACATAAGCCAGTCCAGCTGTATAGGTCGTGAACGGGGGATTACTGTGGTCCGCGTTCGTCGCTTGAGGAAAACGTGTCGTAAGGAAAATAGAACAACAACATAATATGTTAATGTAAATAAACACAAAAGGTTAATGGAACTTGTAACGTGTGTCAGAGTGTGGGTTTATTATAGTTGTGACGATTACCAGATTTTTATCACAAGTACTACGCTTTGTAGGCATATAATTCTATTCCCCATCATGGTTCAAGCCTTGTCGTGGCGGTGGGGCTCAGTAGCCTAAGGTGAACCCAGTACATAGGTCGAAGTAAATTGAACCGAGGGAGCTGGATAGAGCTGCCTACCTTACCATCTTTAGGGCGCAGCGAGACCCACTCTCCCGCGGGATACCTCAGAGCATTTCCCGGCGTGAAAGAAAAAAAGAAATAAAAGGCATATAATTCTATTGACCGAATAATATTCTACTTTTAGTATTATACGTTTATGTGAGTTAGTTTGTTTATTATTTTTGACTTCTTTTAGCGCGGTACGCATATTCTTAGATGTGATAAAATCTCTGAACTCGCGACACCGCACACGAAACGCTGGAGACACAGTTTAAGGTTTACATGACGTGGACTCGCGAGCCACTGGAGACACAGTTTGACGTTTGATTTATTTATATAAAATTATGCAATATTTGTTTTGCAAATTGTGTTGCTTGTAAAATATGTCATGCGGCCATTTTGTGCGCCGTTTGATTTGTATAGGTTGTCATAGTCTATTACAGCCTGTATTATAGGTATTTGAAGTTAATTGTTTTGTTTTAACTTCTATCGGCAGTCCCTGTGACTGGTTGGGTTTTTTTTCATATTAACAACTTGAAGTAAAACCTCTTTATACTGATTATCGCTGATTATTATAGCGTTAATAATAATGAGTTTATTTAGAAAGAGGTAATGTTATATTATACATAGGTACAAAAAATACAAGTATCTCAGACGATCTAGTCAGAAGATAAGAAAATTCATTGTCTACACTGTGTCCTATTTTGTACGTCTTGAAACCTTGGTCGTGTGTCTTTTTATTAAACTTGGTAGGGTTGACGAAAGGAATATGGTGTATTGTAACATTTGCATATTCGATTTTCGAAAATATTATTTTCTTTTTTTTTTAATTAACGTTGGCCCAATGTGTACTTGTAACCTTTAGAGTTAAGACAAAACTAAGATCAAGTATCAATAGATTTGACAAGCTAATAATAATACCGTATTGGAACGAGATAACAACATACGAAAAATCCAAGAGTGACAGAGACATAGACACTTTCTTTTGTCTTTGTCAGAATATTACTCTTTGTTTAGTCGATAATTTTTTGTTGGGCACATCCTTGTTGTGCCCAACAAAAAATTATCGACTAAATTTGAATGCCATACAAACATTCTCACTCGCGAACAGTTTGTCAAATATGCCGCCATTTTGTACTACTTTTTAATTTGGTCGGCTTATGTAGGTATGGTGATACCAGTTTTTTTATAGGCAGATTACCCAAGAATGTGGTATTATATAAAAAGGGTGACTGGAATTTTCGAAATAAACACAATAAAAACAAATATGTTTATTGCTATCCTTAAAGGCTATGTACTATAGATCATACATATTAAGACGTATATAGCCTTCTTTTTTATTATTTATGTTTTTAGTGGTTTGTTATTAGTCATTACATAATATTTTCGATAATCCGGAAAAATGCAGCTGTCTAAAATTACAATAAATGTTTGGTTAGGGCTAATGCTTATAGTTATCTATCAACCTTTACCAGTTTTTTATTATTTTTAATTCACTTGTTTCAAGAAAATAAGTAGACTTGTTATAATGAATGTGGTATCCCTGTAAAATATGCCTGTCCCTTTCAGGTATACGCGAATGTCAATTCCATACTATACTTGTTCCTAGAGACAAACAATGTTAATACCATAGATTAAAAATTGGTCTCCGCTACGCTACGACTAGATACCGCGCCGTACTTGTAATGTGCGGCAACAAATACCACGCCGAATTCGGCGTACCCGAGCCAGTCTCATTGCAATCGTTGTGTAAGGTGGAGGTATGTACAGTGTTTTATTTAATTTTGGTCATTATCTCATGTAAAATGCCAGTTTGCGTAGTGAAACTGTGTTAAAATAATACTACAAGAAATAAGAAAGACTGGGATCACATATCATCTGTGTATAACTATATTATCTGTAATATCATATAACTTAAATACTGAATACTTTTAAAAATGGTCAATTCAAATCCGCGATTGCTCACCGCATCAATTAATTATTTAATTAGTTATTAATAATTAAAAATACAAATTTATTTTCGCCTATTACATGTAAACCAATGATCCGCTCAGATTAATGGATAATAAGTGCTCATTTATTAATATTAATAATTTAATCATTAATAGCAATTCGTATTCATAAAGTAATTCGTAATTCGTATTAATAACTAATTATATAATTAATTGATAGGGTTGAGCAATTGCGGATTTGAATTGAGCATTTTGTGAGCAATTAAGAGCACTTATTCATTAATCTGAGCTGTCTATTGATTTACGTGTAATAGGCAAAAATAAGTTTGTATTTTTAATTATTAATAACTAATTAAATAATTAATTGATAGGATAAGCAATTGCGGATGTGAATTGAGCATTTTGTGAGCAATTAAGAGCCCTTATTCATTTATCTGAGCTGTCTATTGGTTAGGTGTAATAGGCAAAAATAAGTTTGTATTTTTAATTATTAATAACTAATTATATAATTAATTGATAGGGTTGATCAATTGCGGATTTGAATTGAGCATTTTGTGAGCAATTAAGAGCACTTATCCATTAATTTGAGCGGATCATTAGTTTGCATGTAACAGGCAAAAATTAATTTGTATTTTTAATTATTAATAAATAATTAATTGATAGTGAGCGCAATTGCGGATTTGAATTGAGCATTTTGTGAGCAATTAAGAGCACGTATCCATTCATCCGAGTGGTTATAGTTCCAAGCCAACTTTTTAATAAGGTTAATGTGGGTAAGTATAACCGACCCTTTTTAACACAAAATCTAATAGAGCTTTTGATTCAAGCGTTTGAGTAAAAGTAATATTTTACTTACAACTAAAAATATTTACTCTCAACTCTTGACATGTTGTCTAAAATTCAATATTTTTTTGTGATATAAATTGACCTTACACATATTTTCTGAGCCATATTTACGATCAGTACTTAGTTCTACTAGTAGCTAGACCATTGCATGAAATAATTTTTCCCATTAATTTAGGGTATAGTTAAGCAGCTGGCAATTGTATTCTTCACGCACACTAGCTTCCTTGGACATTGTCTTACACACACTATGATATTTACTTGCCGCATCAAGGAGCTATGGTTTTTTGCGGAGCGCGGTATCTAGTCCTAGCGTAGCGGAGACCAAGTTTAATCTATGTATCTATTAACCTTGAATTAATTTTACATAATATTTTACCGTTTTAACAATGTTTCGTTGACTAAGTTACGTTAAGTTTTTGTTACAATCATAGAAATATTAAGAACAGAAATATTAAGAACTTATTTCAAATATCTGTGGTTACAATACTTAGTAGCGAGTAACATGAATTATAACTTATGTAATATTACTTACTTTAATTGCACTATTATTTACTAAAATATTACGCAATTATTTAAACACGACATTGAAATAAATATTGCTATTAAAACTATAGATATAACCTATAAACCATAGTTTTTTGTGTATCTTCATTCATCTACAAATTTAAAAAAAATATGAAAAGTAATATTTTATTTCCATTATCAAAATATGTACAATTTAACTAAAACAAGTAGGTTATAAATATAAATACCTAAGTTTAAAAAAAAGCTTGCATCGAATTCAAATACAATATAGCCCATCAGAAGTTTATAAGATTTATGTTAATTCTTGTTATAATTATAATAAATCATTTAGCAAATAAAAATAACATAAAATAAAAAGTCTTTATTCATTTCCAAAATATTACAGGTTTTCCTTACGGGGTCCGAATTAGGCAAGTTTTCCCAATTTTCTCGTTGTCTCCGCATAACGTGATAAGTACGTCCATAATTAAAAATTATAAGACCAATGTAACGCAGTATCTATTCATAAAATGTATAGGTACTTATTTAGAAAAAAATATAAACATCCAGAAAACACTGTGATGTAAAAATAATACGTAGTATTATACTACAATATATGTATGTATATATGTATGTGGTAAAATTGTACATCTTATAAATAGACACTGCGTTACGTTGGTCTTACCAAACCTTACAATTTTACATTCGTAAGATCTCTTAGTTACGGGTAACAGGTATGTAAATCACGAACATAATATTTAGTAATTTTATATACATGAATTTGAATTATATTTTTTTAATGAATGCACAAAAATATCTGTTCTTCGCAGGATTCAAAAAAGCAAATTTCGAGAAATCTTAGCTTTACCAAAGACACGCGTCCATTATATTTTAATAACAGTCTAACTAGTCAAACTTGAGTTTCCGATTATAGTTTCAATAGGGTACAGTTCTTCCCAGGTCTGCATTCTCTTCTCTTTGATGTTCTGGTGAAGCGAAAACTGTTCGGAGACACGTAGGAAGGTGCGGTTGCCCGGTTTCATCGTGGGCCATACCATGCCTTCTAATTCAGGGGTGTCGTTTCGAGGGTTCGGATCACTAGAAATTTAATGAGTTATTTTATTATTACGGTCAAACCGGGGGTGCGGCTGCTACTCTATACAGATAAATAAAATTGGAGTGTCTGTATTTTTTTTTAAATAGAAGACAGGGCAAGCGTATATATATATGTATATATGTATGTATATACAGTGCAATCTCGATATAACAAATCGGAGGGGAACAAGAAAATATTCGTAATATCAAGTAATTCGTTGAACTGAGGTTTGTTATGTTGAGGTTAGATTGGTCTAAAATTCGTTATAAAGAGGTAAAACACCTTTTACGTTTCTGAGCCATTTTAACTTAAATCTTTAACAATAGTGACGAGCAGAGGTGTTTACATTACTTTCCATCAAAACAACAATGATTACTTTACAAACAAAAGCGTGTCGAAACATGTCGTGACATGAATCACATTATAAGATTAAGAGTTATATTATTGGTGGAAACTCTATATAAAGGTTTTGGGTTGGCAAAATTCGTTAATTAGAGGTATGAATACTTTTTCTTGATAGTTGAAAATTCGTTATAAAGAGGTTGTACGAAAAGAATGATCGCAATGTAAAGGTATATTTTATATTGACTCTTATGGACAATTCAAGGGGATTACGAAGAATTTGTTAAATCGAGGAAGTCGTTATATTGAGGTACGTTATATTAAGGTTGCACTGTATATATATATATATATATATATATATATATAATATATATATATATATATATATATATATATATATTTATATATACATATATATAAAATATATATATATATATATACATATACTATATATACTTACATATATTTTTGTATGTCTGTCTGTCTGTTTGTTCCAGCTAATCTCTGAAACAGCTGTGCCGATTAGATTAGACTTTCAATGGCAGATAGCTGATGTTATAAGGGGTAACTTAGGCCATAAAAATAATTATCATCAATCCGGGTACAGCTGTAAATCTAAGTTAACGCGGGCGAAGCTGCGGGCAACAGCTAGTTATTAATGAAATAAAAATCCCATCTCTCTTTCCACACGTAACCAGTCGGCCATCAGTGACTCCGTATATATTCTTAATTGGGGTTCATTCTTGTCAATTAAGTTAAAGATTGTAAAACATTACCCGTATCTAGCGAAGTTATAAAAGATGGCGGTCATCCGTTGTAGGGTGAGGGCGTCCATCCCAGTCGTGCCTATCTCCGGGAACTTATAGGGCTGCGAGAAAAGGTACAGGGTCTCGTCCTGGTGAACAGCTCCTAAGGAATGGATCAAATTAATTAAATGCATCGAACATATAACCGGAATAGAGCGATAATAATAATAATATCTCTTGATGGATGATTGGCCGATGGGACGTACATACAGATCACTGGTTGGTTGAATTGATATTACGTCAGTGACAAATCAATAACCAGTTTCGGAATTTTAAGACTTTATTACTATTCCGTTATATGTTCAATGGTTAAAATATGTAAATAAAACATTTTCTGAATATTTACTACGTGAAAAGCTATTTGGCCAAAATAGCTTTTTCTTGAAGTTTCCATGAAAGATCATTATTGGCCATCAAGAAATGCAAGAATAATTCGTCCAAATCTAATAGCAACGAACCTCTTGTTGTAAATATTAAATACTGAATAAAGTTGAATAACTCTTTATTACTTTAATTATTAACAATTTTATACAAGAGCGTAATGTCGGATACAAGACCAAGCCACGAAAAGGGAGGAACAGGTAAAGTATATTATAGTGATGAGCGAGAGAGTTATTATTTAAGGGGACACCAGCAAGGCCAGACGGGTGATCAGTCCTCATTACCGGGACCATATATTAGTGTATTATCTATGACCGGGACCATTTCACCCAGAGCGAGAGAGTTAGTGATGCGACGATTGGACGTCGAGTTAGTAGATGGCGCTAATGTTTGCGTTTACTCCAACACCTCCACTTTTTAGTCATATTAGTTGTTGTGGGCTTAAGGTAAATTTATGTCCTCGGAGAGACCCACGTGGTAAGTTTCAGGAATGCCTATTTGTATAGTCACTTCAGTGCAGTAAAAAAATAAAAAGAATAAAAGGTCGGCCCGAATTGGTGTCCTCGGTGTTTATTGAATGAGGCCTTTGTGTACGGGACGGAAAAAGATTAATAAGGATGATGATGATGATGATAGTCACGTCTGAGAAAATCGTCAAATAAATAACATAAAAAGATATAAAGATCGCAGTCATCAATACCGTTACTGTAACCCTCAATGCACATAACGAGAAAAAGGAATATTATAATATTTGCTTATGATTGCTTATTTTAGATATTTTAAAGCTAACTCACGGACTGGTTTTCCTGTTACAGGATCGATTGAATAGCTGTAGTTACCGACGTACGTGAACTCAAGGTACCACACTGGCTTCGGTGAGAATTTGCTCATCAGGTTAGCTAGTCTGAAATTAATGAGTTCATATTTAAAAAAACCTAAGTAGTCACAGGGACTGCTGATAGAAATGAAAACTTATAACTTAGAATTTTGGTTTACCTGTAGAAAGTAACCTTGTATTGTTTATACATTTATAAATGTTTATTGCACTATTGCACGCAATTATTGCAATTGCAAAGGTTAGCTAGTCTGAAATTAATGAGTTCATATTTAAAAAGCCTAAGTAGTCACAGGGACTGCTGATAGAAATGAAAACTTATAACTTAGAATTTTGGTTTATCAGTAGAAAGTAACCTTGTATTGTTTATACATTTATAAATGTTTATTGCACTATTGCACGCAATTATTGCAATTGTCACCTACAGACTGCATAATTTGTTGACCCTGAACCCTTTCGGACTACAGGTATATATATGTATGTAATGCATTCTTCTTCTCAGTCGTGCGCTCTTGGCAGAGCGATCGTGGTCTTGTGTCGAGTCTTGCGCCACTGCTTCTCTCGTGATGCGACGCCATGTAGCTCTATGCTTGGCGGACTGAGTGAGATGTAATGCATAGGTGTCTCTTTCTTCGTGTAAGTAAACACACAGACACAGCACTAAATAACAGCTGACTGTATCTTTCTCGCTCAGGCATACTCGGCGGTCCCAAGTTCACCCGATCGAGCCTTTCACCTCTGAGCGTGACGGATGAGCCTGCTTACAAAAATCTTTGTGCGGTGCGCCAAAAGACATTTTCACTTCAAAAATAGTTTAAGATGCTCAGTGTGCGCAGTGCAATAATACTCATTATTAAATCTCGTAATGAAATTAAAGATTTTCTTAATGTGATACAGCACCATTCCGCCTGCATCTATGCGCATGCCATCGTTCTATCTAGCTTTGGGCATCCTGCCGAATGTTTACCTAATGATAAATAATGATGATGATGTTAGTGACATCTGCAGAGATAGTAACAGTAGAACCACACAATGTTGTGTTGCTAACGAAAATCAACCTACTCTGTACGCAAATGCGTGGCCAAGGTGCCACAGATTATGTTTCAGCGTTGTTATATTATAAATTATCATATACCTACTAGATAGTAGGTATATGATAATTGAGCATACAAAGAGACCTCGAAATTGCAATTTCATGGGAAACTTGCACCCAAAGCAATGCAAATGACCCTTGTAAGGGCATAGTTTTATGCGGCTCTAAGCTTTTTATCTTGTCATTTGTCAAACATTTTATTAGGCCCTGCCTCCGTTAGAATTTTGTTGGGACCCACCGGTTAACAGGAAAGGCCACAATTGAGTCCCCATAAGCGGGACCCAGTCTATCAGCGCTCTCCTCGTCGTGTAGAAGCTGCCGGTCCTGTATGTAGAGGGTCCGCAGGGTCTTCAGAGCGGTCGCGCGGTTCTCCGTCGGAAGTAGGAAAGCGATGGGAGCCACCTGATCCCACTCTTCGTTTATTTGTTGACGGAGCGTGTCGTTTTTCAACACATCTATAATGAAATTTATTCTTTACATAACCTATTATACTCAAGTCTAATTTAAATTCACATATAACACTTTACCAATGGCTTACTATGAGAACATTATCTGTTGTAATAAAATAATTTATCCGATTAAAAAATATTTAGACATATTTCATAATGCTGTGTTATCGCTGAGTGGGAAGGGCTATAATGCTAATGAAGATTAGCATTATAGCCCTAGGTACAATCGTACCTAGATTACAGCAAGCGTGCTATTGTCTAGTTTGTATATTTCAACATAAAATTTGTAATACATATACTATAAATGATACTACAAATGTATAGAAAATTGAGAGTTAGTAGAAACACAAATGGATAAAATATACTAACTATACGCTCTCGGGAACATCTCTGCGGTGTTCTGGCTAACGATACAGGGCACGGCGTTAATTTTGCCCTCTATAAGCGCGTCCACCGGTGACGTGGTGAGGAAGCGCTCTTGTCCGAAGTCGTTTTCAACTATCGGTTCCCACAAATGTACGGGATCGTCACCGAATTCCTGAAATTTTTTCATATAATCAACATAATAATATTAATTAAATGACAGTTGAGCCAATTACTGCATTACTCAGTATATTACAGTAAAATTGTAGTAGAAATCTCCAAGGCGCCAAACATTATTAACAATCAACACTATTAATACTATGTAACACAATTCGAGTACCAGCTGTTACTCGTGTTTTAAACAAAGTAGTAGGTCAAATATTTACAATCGTAAACGATGTTAGTGCAATTGTTTATCAAATTTAATTTTCCCGACCAAACCCACTGCCAAATCTAATCACTAGACCCATCACTAAACCAAAAATTTTCCTGGAAAAGCAAACAATGTCAAAGCATCAGATAGTATATTCTATAATTATAGATAACTAGCTGTTGTCCGCAGCTTCGCCCGCGTTTACTTAGATTTACAGCCGTTCGGATTGATGATGATTATTTTTATGGCCAAAGTTACGCCTTATAACGTCAGCTATCTGCCAGTAAAAGCCTCGTCAAAATAAGCTAAGCCTCGGCTTAGCCGTCTCAGAGATTGTAAGAGAATGTAAGTGCATATATTATTTCATAGATTTTAACCGCGACATCGGCCGCGTATGAGAAGTATTGTTATAAATCTTATTTTTTAAATAAAGTAGTAGTAGCCATGCTGCTTTGCAACCGAATTGGGCCGGCACAACCGTGGTGGTACCTCTCGCTCACATAACACCGGCGTCAAGTGACAGCTATGCTGTCGCGTTTCGTGCGGTTTGTGAGTTTCTGGTGGCCCATTGGGAGGTATAGGGAAACGGAGGGCAACGAATCTGCATAACTTTTGGCTGTGCCGATGTCTATGGGCGTCGGTAGTCACCTCCGGCTCCGACTGCTCGGTTGCCTCCATGTGACATAAAAAAAAATGGTTCCAATTTACAAACTATAATAATTTAAAGAATAGATACTATTTACTTCCACTGTAAGGTACATTTTTATAAAATATATTTATTTAATTTTTAATTAGTACATTTTTATTATATTTAAATAACTTTCACGGATTTTATCGCGGTTTATTAAGATTTTTAAATGCCTGACGTTTTGAATACTTTCCAGCAACCATGTTCATGGGAGGATTGAGGTGCAGACGTCCTATAGTATTTATTTTGTGTCCTAACGATACAAAATTATTCGTAACTACCCTATGATACATCACAACATTTTAATTCAAATTAGTACCTACTACCAGCAAAAAAACTACGAAAAAGTTATATTTTTTATTCATATATTTTATTATTGTTCCTAGCATTGTTCATAAATAGTACTTTGTCATTTATTTGCAATTTTAAATTATTAAATAATTAAATAAAAACATATTGGATATAAATTACAAAGAACCTAAAACTAAAAACCTTAAAAAATATTATATAATAACTTAAGTATATTAATAAAAAGGAGTCCCTTTAGGCAAGGTTCCGAAGATTTTCACAGCGTTCCCCTTTTGAATTGCTAGACTAATTCTTTGTCCGAGGTAGCTGCCAGCTCTTCGGTCTCCTGTGATGTCGACTAACCTTTTTATTATTTCCTTAAAGAGCCTTAAAGCGCTAGGACCCCACGGACCAAGGGTCTCGACACCGAATGGGACAAAATCATATTCGGAGCCTAGACCCCTGTATTTGCATATTTTAGCTTTTTCAGCCGCTTCATTATTATATATAAGTATTCCTTTTTTATAATATAATGAATTCTATTAATACATCATTTTTGGATAAATTACTAATAAATGAATACTTCATTAAAAACGCTTGCAATACAAAAAAGTGCGATCCTCATAATGATTCGCATCTTGTAATGGATAGCGTGATCTACATTTTGTGTTAACGCCATCTATTGACACATCTAAAAACTTCTTGTTACACTAATTATACATCTTATATCTTACCTAGGGTCTCAAACTATCTCCATATCAAATTTCACTCAAATCGGTTTAGTGGTTTAAAAAATACACAGTCCCGGCGTTTTAGCTGCACAACTCCCGTTCCCGTGGGATTTTCAGGATAGCAACTATTTTAAGTCCTACTTTAAGTTCCAAAATATCTTCGTACCAAATCTCACCCAAATCTGTTCCGTGGTTTAGAAGATAGACAGTCCCGGGTTTTACCCACATAGTTCTCATTCCCGTGGGATTTTAAGGATAAAAACTATTTTAAATCCTACGTTAAGTTCCAAAGTATCTTCATATCAAATTTCACTCAAATCTGTTCCGTGGTTTAGAAGATAGTCTGTCTCGGGGTATTACCCGCATAGGTCCCGTTCCCGTGGGATTTTCAGGATAAAAACTATTTAATGTCCTATGTTAATTTTCAAAGTATCTTCATATCAAATTTCACCCAAATCTGTTCCGTGGTTCAGAAGATAGATAGTCCCGGGGTTTTACCCGCATAAATCCCGTTCCCGTAGGATTTCCGGGATAAAAACTATCCTATGTCCTTTCTCGGGTTTCAAGCTATCTTTGTGCCAAATTTCATCCAAATCTGTTCAGCGGTTTAGGCGTGAAGAAGAGACAGATAGACAGACAGACAGACAGACAGAGTTACTTTCGCATTTATAATATTAGTAAGGAAGTAATGATATATTCTACAATTACCTACAGTTTTAATTCCTAATAAATAACAATCTCCTTAGTAGTAGGTAGTGCCATACTGCTTTGCACCCGAATCGGGCCAACCTCACATAACGCCGGCGTCAAGTGACAGCCATGCTGTCGTTTTGTTTGCGGCTTGTGAGTTTCCGGTGGCATATTGGGGGGGGGGGGAAGGAAAAGAAGGCAAACGCACCTGCATAATTTTTGTTTGTCTGTCTATGGGCGTCGGTAGTCACCATAAGGCACTGATTGCTTGACTGCAAGAAAATATATACGTACCTTAAATCCTTTCAATGATTCTGCAAATTCCTGCCAAGGTTTTGTCTTTAAGCAATCAAAGATTACTGAAGAGTTGTCTAAAGGGCAATCGAGAAGCTGAGCCTGCTTAACCGCTAAGGGATACAGGTTTGACGGGGTCTTGATATTCGAAATGGGCGATCCACTCATTGAGATAGCACGGTGAAATAACCCTGAAATGTAAAGTACACATTTTTTTATGTTAGTTGGATAGGCAAACTGGCAAACGTGCCACCTGATGGTAAGTGGTCGACGTCAACCATGAACATAAACCAGTATACCTGAAACGAGCCCAGGCCACTCATCTATGTGTTGCCTATCCTGAGACATAAGATGTTAAGTCTCGGTGCCAGTAATTACACTGCCTGTCTTGCCCTTCTCTGCGAAACACAGCAAAGCTGTTTCACGGGAGAAACAAGCAATGTGGTACCCATGCAGCCGGGAGCTCCCACCGGTAAATAGGAAGATATACTTAGATATTCGGAGATTGTCATCGAACATGAATCAGTTTCTAGACGAATGTCGTCATGTTAACTACATGATTTCTTTGAGGTCCAAAAATGTTATTAGATAACCTTAGACCTTACTACCTAAATATTTCAGTCCGAGTCTAAATAAACACGAGTTCTTTCACTGTACCTACACTATGTGCTATGCTGTCACGTTTCGTCCGGTTTGTGAGTTTCCGGTGGCCCATTGGGGGGATAGGGAAAAAGAAGGCAACGCATAAGCTTTGGTTGTGCGGCGTCGATAGTCACCCGACTGCTCGGTTGCCTCCTTATGACATAAAAATACAACGTCTATAGTTGCTTTCGGTATGCCATTTAAGACCGGAGACGGAGATGATGTGTATTGTGGCGTTTCATTAAAGAGTCCACTGTCCTCTATTGGGCTTCATCAGGAAAAAGGGTGATTACGGCGTTAATGGATGGATGTAGACATTCAAATTGTAAGACTTGTTACACAAAAATACACACGGCGATATGTATGCTTGTAGTAATTAAAGTTTGGTTAAGATAATGTAGTAATGTGTTTGAAAATAATAATAAAATATATATAATCTGTATAATCATAAAATACTAGTCCAATCAAAAATATAGGACCATCAGATACGTCTGTTACGTAAAGACAATTTCTTCCCAGCTAGTCTCATTAAACTTTTTCACCATCATCATCAGCCTGTATCCATCCACTGCTAAAAATAGACCTCCTTCAATGAACCACTCGCATATAACACGGACCGGTCACTGCACGGAGATCGCCATCGAGCACTCGTCTACCTAAACTTTTTATAATCTAAAATATAGAGGAAATGGCTAAATACTGATTGCTCTTTATGTTGAGTCTTGTATCAATTGCCCGGTTTAGAGATATCATAAGAGATGAAAAAGCCAGAGGAACATAAAAACTGAATCCAAAGGTCACCTTTTGACATCGGTGATACCAAGTGCACTGCTACGCTCGTTCCTCCTGCGCTGTAGCCGGTGAGGGTGACACAATTTGGGTCTCCGCCGAATGCAGCTATGTTTTTCCGAATCCACTTAAGCGCCATCACCTGGTCCTTTAAGCCGTTGTTACCAGGCGCCAACTGGTCACCAGTACTGAGAAACCCTGTAATGGAAACAAATGTATAAATCATAGTTGTATCGTTGTATGATAAACCATAGTATTATGAAAAGTGACTGTTTCTCGTGTCTTTGACCATTTTTAGTTTTAGATTAATTCTAATATGGCCATATGTTGCGAACCAAATGTATCGAGTTTCACCTCACTACAATTTTATTGACTTGACGCTCGCACATCACTACAGACGCGAGCCGCGCCCATGCAGGAGCGCCCGCGCCTCGGGCAGTAACGCACCTCAGTCCATCGCAAGCCGTAACGCTGCCCAGTCCGCCGCGAACCGCCTTTTGTATTGTTGCGTGACTCCTTTGTACTATTTGGGGCACAGTCGCGTAGATTGATTAATTTGAGTATAATGGACTTGATATTGTGTTGAAGCGAATTACGAGACGTGTTCGCGTATTGAATTGTATTGAGTATATTGTGTTTATTATAAATATTCTAATATTAAGTTGAAGGCAAAGTATACGCTCGGTTCTTGTTAAAGTCATTGAGTAATTGTTTATATAAGTTGTGCGGTCAGACGCAAATTTGTCAAGTACGGTTGGAATAAAAAAAAATGTTTTTATTTTATTATCTATTTAAGATATTGTTTATTGATTTATTGTTGTTGTGTCGCAAATTTGTCAGGTACAGTTGGAATAAAAAGTTTGGTTTTATTTTAGTATCTATTTGAGATATTTGTTTATTGATTTATTGTTATAAGCCTTTATTAAGTTTTGAAACTTGTGTTTGAATTGATAACAGCTGTTGCGCTATTTGAAGGATAGCCTTATTATTATTATTGCTTTGTACTTGTGTTTGAATTGATAACAGCTATTGCACTATTTGAAGGATAGCCTTATTATTATTGTTGCTTGTTTTGCGATTGTTGTACGCTTGTCCTTTGAAGATGGCGACCGCAGCGTTTACTATTGTTCGTGAATCCTATGCCGGGATTACGACGCGGCTGAGATGGTTCACCACCGCTGCCGCTTTAACTCAAATACAGGATCGCACCGAATCATTGTTGGACAGGCATGAGAAGTGCCCTATGTGACTTCAGGAGGTGGAGACGCTTTACCGGCGCTTCATCGTATATGTTGATGAAGTGCCCCTTGAGTCGTTCCCGAAGGAACGAAGGGACCAAGTCCACGAGGACTACGTCCAGATTATGGATCTGGCCGACGCCATCGCCCAGAGCGCGCAGGAGATTTTAGCCTCGCGCGCCGGAGTACCGCCCCATAGGGCCCCCGTGAAGACTCCCGTGGGCCTTTTGACTAAGCTGCCAAACTTGGACCTTCCACGTTTTGATGGTCGATTAGACACGTAGATGGGGTTCATCTGCCTTTTTGAGAGCCTCGTAGACTCAAGGGAAGATTTAGGTCCTTCTCAAAAGCTGGCCTATTTGCTCTCCGTGCTTGATGGTGAGGCACGGGGCCTTGTGCAGCACCTCCCGATATGTGACGGGAGCTATGGAGTCGCGCGGTCATTGCTCACTAAGCGCTATCATAATCAGCGCTGTTTGGCGGATGCCCACATCGACCAGATTATGGACCTCCCGGTCGTGAGCAACGCCGCCCAGTTGAGGAACGAGCTGCTTAACCCTCTTTTGATTGCCACTAACGCGCTCAACCGCTTGGACCTGCCGGTCGCCCACTGGTCGTATCTTCTTGTACGTATTGTGCTGAAGCGGTTGCCGGTGTCTTTGAGGGCACGTTTTGAGCAGGAGCATGCTAGGGATGAGGCATCTTCTCTCCCTACGTTTGATCAGCTCCTGGCGTTCCTCGAGAACGAGTGTCGCATGGATGACGTTATGGTCGCCGATGCGCCGGTTGAGCCATCAGGGCCTACGCCCTCTAACCAACGACGCGCCGCCCAAATCTCGCCAAAGCGAAGAGCGAGTCCTCGCTTTGCTGTCGCGCAGGTAGCACGACCGGACTGCCGCTTCTGTAAATCCCAAGGGCACCGAACAGCACAGTGCCCAGACTTTGCAGCGCTGCATGTGGCCTCTCGTAGGCGAATTGCACGGTCCCGAGGCTGGTGTTTTATGTGCCTCGGGGACCACTATCAGCGCGCGTGCCCCGACACGCGACCGTGTCCGATTTGTGGAGGGCAACATTTGAAATTGCTGTGCGCCAACGCGAATGGCCGCCGCGACCACGCAGGGTCGCCCTCGGGCGGGTATGTGAGCAGACGTCGAGTTGAGACTCGCAGATTGAAGTCTGACTCACCCCCCTCACGCCGCGCAGATTATCCGCCGACATGTTCCGGCGCGCAGCCCCACGGGCAGATATGGAAGCGGGCCCCGGGTTCAATCCCGCACCTTCATGTCCCGCTTTCCCCCATTGTCCCCACGTGACCATGCAAGGTCACCTCCAGTCGTGTACCACGACTACCGTGGAGCACGTACGTCGCCATTGCCGTCCCCCCCTCTGGCGGAACGTCCCCGTTTGGAGTCGCGCAACCCTCGGCATGGACGTTCTCAGCGCTACGAACCGCCGTCTATGGCTCGTAGCAGTCGTCACCGAGCGGAGGAGGCTCACAAGGGTGCATAGCCTCGTCTTGGTTGGTGCGGCAGACTGGCCTAAATATAAAACAGTACTCTGATTTGATAAGGGGTGTTGGGAACGCCCCTGTGGCTACTGTTGAAGGCCGCATTATGTTTGAGTTTTTCCCTACAAACTCTCCACACCCGACGTCGGGGTCGTCGGCTATTGTGATGGAGAATATTTTGGGCAGTCACCCGCAAGTACGGTTGCCTGCGGATGCGGTAAAATTGACCGCGGATTTGAACTTGGCTGACCCTAAGTTTGACTTACCTGGCACGGTCGACTTATTGCTTGGTGCCGACGTTTTGGGAAAAATATTACTTGGGAGAAATCGAGTTTTGCAGCCAGGTGGCTTAGTGGCCCTCCGGACCATATTTGGGTTTGCATTGATGGGGCCTGTATTGAAGGCTCCCCCCCCTGCTGAATTTGGAACGGCCTTAATGGTGGGCTCCGCCCTCACTGACGCTGTGCAGAGATTTTGGGAAGTGGAGGAGCCACCATAAGCTCCCCGCTCTGATCCGGAACATGAGGAGTGTGAACAGTTCTACCAGAACCACACTACCTACCTCCGTTCTGGCCGGATCATGACAAGACTGCCATTTGACGCAGTACGGCTGCCTCTTGGTTTCTCGCGACCTATTGCTGAGAAGCGTTTGTTGGCAATGGAGCGCCGCATGAGCAGGGACCCCTTACTCAAAGAGAAGTATATTGACTTCATGCGGGAGTATGAGGATTTGGGACACATGTCTGTGTCAAAATTTGTGTCTTTGTTTGCCTGTCCACCAAGGCGGTACATTTGGAACTCGTCTCAGCCCTCTCGACAGAGGCCTTTGTTGAGACGTTAGATTGATTTGTGTCACGACGAGGACTACCGTCCTTGATTCGTTCGGATTGCGGCACCAACTTCAAGGCACAAGTAATTATTATATAATTTCTTGTCGTCTATTTGAGGTATATTTGAAGGCGTGGTAAAGGTTGCCAAGACACATTTGCGACGAGTAATTGGCGAGTCAGTATTGACATTTGAAGAGCTCGCAACTGTGTTTTGCAAAATTGAAGCCGTTTTGAATTCACGCCCGTTGTGCCCGATCTCTTCAGACCCTAATGACTTGGAAGCCCTTACGCCGGGCCATTTTTTGATTGGACAGCCACTCAACGCCCTGCCGAAATACCCCTTTGTTGATGTGAGACCCAATCGTCTCTCTCGGTTTGAATTGGTCCAACAACTCACTCAGAGCTTTTGGAAGCGTTGGAATTTGGAATATTTGCATATTCTCCAGCAGCGCGTTAAGTGGACTGATAAGACTGATCCACCTCATGTTGGCGACCTCGTTCTGGTTAAGGATGTTAACTCACCACCACTGTGTTGGCGCAGGGGGCGCATTCTCAATCTAGTTTTTGGGACAGACGGTGTGCCCCGTTTTGCTGAGGTTCAAGTGGACGGTTCGGTCTTGAAGAGAGCGGTATCAACCTTATCACGACTATCAGTTAATTAGCGGCCAGGTAGGCCTGGCCGAGGCGGGTAGATGTTGCGAACCAAATGTATCGAGTTTCACTTCACTACAATTTTATTGACTTGACGCTCGCACATCACTACAGACGCGAGCCGCGCCCATGCAGGAGCGCCCGCGCCTCGGGCAGTAACGCACCTCAGTCCAGCGCGAGCCGTAACGCTACCTAGTCCGCCGCGAACCGCCTTATGTATTGTTGCGTGACTCCTTTGTACGCCTATTTGGGGCACAGTCGCGTAGATTGATTAATTTGAGTATAATGGACAAATCACCGCAACGACAGGCTGGCCCCGGCGAATCCCAGACTACTCCTCGTAAGGGGGGACTGCCCGACCGCTACTAAGCAGTCCCCGCGACGTCATGTCATACTGCGCCCAGGTTCCCATCCTAAAGCCTGACACGAGCACAGGAGCGTTACGCGCCTCCTACGCAACGCACCCCCGTTCGTCGCCTGCGCGGGGAGGCCTCGTCAGCGGCCTCGTTTCTCACCCGCTCGTCGGCCTCCTTCTGGGAAATTACTGCCTCGCAGAAGGAGACCATCATCGTTAGGTAGGTGTCATGCGCTATTCCACTGCGCCAATAAAACGCTATATTTTAACAGCATGGCAACCTATTTCAAATTACAAGTGTTATTCTAGATACAGCAAACCTTCTGGGTAGCATCTGGAACCAGTCATTCTAACTACCTGTTCTTTTATTGAATTTTTCTTTTGTTTCGGTATAACCATACCAGTATAATTTACCCATACCCAAAGAATTTACCCAACCCTAGCAGGTTGGGTAAATTCGTTAATCGTTGATGATTATGAATAACATTGAGTACTTTTTACTCTGCATTGCATCTTTACACAACACACATAACACATGTTTACTAATATTTAAAAATGCGATTAGTATAATATAGTAAATAAATATATTATATTGAACAGTAAATACTTACCTAGAGACCCAAGCCTATAGTTAAGCGTGACTAAAACCACGTCTCTATCTAGAAGGTAGTTGGGTCCGTAGTAGTCGCTGCGGCCGGTCTTGGAGAGGAAGGCACCTTGGTGTAGGAAAACAATGACTGGCAGAGACTTCGTCCTAAAACAGGAGTTAACTATGAGTACAAAACACGTACCAAAAATATTTATATAATAAGAAAAAAAAAACCGTGTTGGATGCGAATGGCGAGGGATCGGTCGTTTTGGAGGGAGGCCTATGTTTAGCAGTAGATGGATAGGGGCTGATGATGAAGATGGTGAAGATGGTGAAGAAAAATTTGGACATCATCAATGTTACTGCTTGACTTCAACTGAGTCTATAAGGCATTTCCTTGAGCAGTGGATGCACCGTAAGCGCAAGCCTTCCGTCTGACACCGGTGCTCACCGGGCAGGGATGTTTTGGTGAGATTTGGCTCCCTGGGGGCCGTCCGGCACATGTCCGGGCGGCCCCCAGGGAGCCGTCGACGACGAGTCCTGGACGGCGATGGTCTCCTTCTGCGATGCAGTAATGTCCCAGAAGGAGGCCGACGAGTGGGTGAGAGAGGAGGCTGCCGACGAGGCCCCCTCCCGTGAGCGACAAACTGGGGTGCGTAGGAGGCGTTACTTTATGCACCTCCAGTAACGCCCCTATGTTCGTGTCGGGCTCAGGACGGGAACCTGGGTCTGTATGGCACGAAGTCATGGGGACTGCTTAGTAGCGGCCGAGCAGCGCCCCCTTACGAGGAGTAGGGGCCAGCCTGTCGCTGAGGTGATCCTGTCTGTTGCCTGCATATCCCGGACCCTCAAAACTAATTCTCCTATTTCACCCCCTTGGGGATCGAACTTTGAAAAATTCTGCCTTAGTGGATTTTGAGGCCCTCTTCATATGAGAGATACGTGTGAGAAATTTAAATTTTCTTGCCTTAAGGCTTGGCCTGTGCATTTATTTAATACATTCGCCCCCTATTTTACCCTACTTTTAAAGGTTTTAATTCCTACAAAATTTCATGTAAATATGTCCAAGGAATAAAAGTTTCACACAAACTTTGATCCCCTTTTTCACCCCCTTGGAGGTTGAATTTTAAAAAAGGTTCTTCAGTGGATGCCTACGTCATAAGAGAAATACGTGTGCGAAATTTAATTTTTCAAAGATTTGGCCAGTGGGTGGATACTTCGGTCAATCAATTTTGCCTTTTATTTAAAACTTTCACCCTCTATTTTACCCTCTTAGGGGTTGAATTATAGAAAACGCTGAATTAAATAGCTCATTATTGTTGCCGTAGATACTTAATTAATACGAAATTTCATCCAAATATGTCCAAGGAATGAAAAGTTTTATGGTGTGGTTGAGTGGATGGTAATGTACCACTATGATTAACTGTGATAGTTAGTTAAGAAATAAACACTTACAGTTCAAACACGTATATTGTCCACATTCACACCATTTAATATAGATAAAAGGCACGGAAAGGATAGACACGAAAACAGTTTATAGGCACAGAAAAGATAGCACAGTACATAAAGTCTAGTGATAGAAATAAAGCGATAAGCACACAATATAGCGAGATAATGTTAAAGCGTTATAGTTCGCTATAGCAAGGCAGCGCGGGTTCCGTAACACAAGCAAGTCTCGACTGGGGACCGGTTTTGTATGCAGGGACCAGCGCGGGTTCCGTAACACAAGCAAGTCTCGACTGGGGACCGGTTTTGTATGCAGGGACCAGCGCGGGCGCATCGCCGCGCCCACCGGTATCGTATAGCTATACGTATGTCGACGGCCTTAGTGAAAAGGCCGTGTCGATAAATGTGTATCGATACGGAGTTGTCGATAACGATCACTTAATATGTATTTTAAATATTAATTTATGATATATGTAAATAAATTTTATTTTGATGTGTTTGTATATATTATGTTAAATAAATTATTATATTTTATATATATAATAGTTATAAGTTTAGTTTTAGGTTAATATTAGGTTTTACTTGTATCTTTATGTTTTTGCTATTATAATATAAACTGCTAATTGTATATGTGTATATGAAGTTATCTGTGTATAATACAAAGTAGCCTACACCACCCCCCTCCAGAGACCGTCAAGGGCGATAAAAATCTGGAAATTTTACTCGGCGTCCAGAACGAGTTGTATATTTTTTCTGAACGTCTGGTAAAGGTTCAAGTGTTGTTTGGTCGGACAGTATAAAGGCCGGCTTAACGCGATCTATGGATACTGTGACCTCTTTACCTTTCAGCAGTATTTTAAATACCTTGTCATCCCTTGACAAAACTTTATGGGGGCCAGAATATGCGGGTTGAAGGGAACCACGTGATGCGTCTTCACGGAGGAACACGTGATCAGTGGTTGCCAATTCCTTATATATAAATACTTTCTGGCTGGCATGGCGTGAGGCTGGTGTGGGCTGCAACCTTGAAGCGACTTGCTTAAGGCGAGCGGAGAAGTCTGTGAGATCCGTGGTACCACCGTTGGTAGGCTCGAAGAATTCACCCGGTAATCTCAATGTTTCTCCGTATACCAGCTCAGCAGACGAGCATTGGAGGTCCTCTTTAAAGGCACTACGTACTCCTAGTAGTACCCACGGTAAGGATTCCGTCCACCTGCTATTTGCGTGACACACTATGGCAGCTTTAAGTTGGCGGTGGAATCTTTCCACCATGCCGTTACACGCAGGATGGTAGGCAGTGGTTCGTCTATGCTCAAAACCGGTTGTTTTTGAGAGGCACTGAAATAGTGCTGACTCAAATTGTCGACCACGATCGGTTGTGATCTGAGTGGGACAACCAAATCGAGCAATCCATGTAGACAGGAGTGCCTGGGCGACTGTTTCAGCCGTAATGTCTTGGATGGGTACCGCTTCCGGCCATCGAGTAAATCGATCTACGGCTGTTAGGCAATACCGATATCCTTGTGATAGCGGCAGGGGACCCACGAGATCTATGTGGATCTGCTGAAAACGCACTCGAGGCAAAGTATATGTACCAAGAGGTGAGGTGACGTGGCGACTAACCTTTGCTTTTTGACAACTTAAGCAGGCGCGAGTCCACTCTCGGCAGTCTCTGCGTATCCCTGGCCAGACAAATCGTTCTGCTACAAGTTTGGCAGAAGCTGTGGTGCCAGGATGACTCAGCGAATGGAGACTTTCGAAAACCTGTTTCCTATGGAATTTAGGGACGAAAGGTCTGGGGTTTGGTGTACTGACGTCGCAGTACACAGCAATACGACTACCAGGTATCGTCCGTTTCTCCAAGCGCAAAGATGACCCTTTAGCTAGTAGTAGCTCAAGCTCAGGGTCGGCTGCTTGACTTTGTGCAATGGCCTCGAGGTTTACCGGAGTACATATTTCTTCTATTCTCGACAAGGTATCGGCCACCACGTTATCCTTACCAGATATGTGTCGGATATCGGACGTGAACTGGGCGATGAAGTCGAGGTGTCTGTACTGCCTGGGCGAACAGTTTCTCTTCCTTTCATGGAATGCGAAACTGATCGGTTTATGGTCAGTATAGATGATGAAATGCCGGGCCTCAAGCATGTGCCTAAAGTATTTAATGCCTTCATAGATAGCCAGTAATTCCCTATCGTAAGGAGAATATTTTACCTGCGATGGGCTCAGCTTGCGTGAAAAGAAAGCTAGCGGCTGCCAAGCATTCTCTTTGAATTGCTGGAGGACTGCCCCGATTGCCTTATCCGAAGCATCAGTCACCAAGGCAAGCTTAGCGGTACAGTCAGGGTGCGCAAGTAAAGCTGCGTCTGCTAGGCTGTTTTTGCATGCGTTGAAGGCTTCGAGACCCTGCTCTGTAAGGTTAACAGGTTGTGAACCTTTGACGGAACCTACTAGTAACGCATGTAGTGGAGCCTGAACTTCAGCTGCTCGAGGAAGAAATCTTCTGTAGAAATTGAGCATACCCAAGAATGCCTTGAGTTGACGCGCTGTTGTAGGGGTCGGGAACTCCCTTATTGCCTGCACCTTGGATTCTAAAGGTCTGGAACCAGCTTGAGAGATGGAGTAGCCTAAAAAAGTTACCTCAGGCACACCGAAAAGACATTTCGCCGTGTTCACCTGCATGCCATACTCCCTGAGCCTGGTGAAAAGTTGCCGTAGGTGATGCTCGTGCTGCTACTCATCCTGTGAGAAGACTAGGATGTCATCAAGGAAGACATAAAGAAAATCTAGTCCCCTGGTAACCTCGTCCATGAACCTTTGAAAGGTTTGACCCGCATTCCGAAGTCCGAAAGTCATGAACGGAAATTCGAACAGACCGAATGGCGTAGTGATTGCGGTCTTTGGAATGTCTGCTGCGCTGACAGGTATCTGATTGTATGCCTTTAATAAGTCTAAGGTGCTGAAAACTTTGCAACCAACAAGATTGTGAGCAAAATCGTGAATGTGCCGAATCGGATATCTGTCAGGCACAGTTCGGGCATTGAGCATGCGGTTGTCACCGCAAGGACGCCAGCCGTTGTCCTTCTTAGGTGCTAGATGGAGAGGAGACGCCCAAGAGCTCTGAGAGGGTCTAGCTGTCCCATTAGAAATCATGGCCTGAAATTCTTGCTGTGCTATTTTTAGTTTGTCGGGTGCCAAGCGACGTGGAGAGCAAGATACTGGTGGGCCTGGTGTCGTGCGGATGTGATGAACGGTGTTATGTTTAATGTCGCGATGTATACCAGTTGGACGGGTGATCTCGGGAAATTCCTCGAGGATTTTGTGATACCGAGTCTCCCCAGTCAAAACTTTTACAGAGGTTATATCAGTACAAGTAACAACTTTAGCAATACAAGAAATAGAAGTAGTAGAATCTAATAGACGTTTGTTACGACAATCAACAATGAGATTATAATAATTTAAAAAGTCTACTCCTATAATAGGCTTAGTTACATCGGCAACAATAAAACGCCACACAAAAGTTCTGCGTAGACCAAAATCTAAATTAAAATGTATGTATCCATAAGTAGCTATATTTGAACCGTTCGCAGCACACAAGTTATAGTCCGTTTTGGCACGACGGTCACGAACGAGGGACCGGGGGTAGACGCAGAGATCGCTTCCAGTGTCGATCAGGAACTGCACCTTCGAAGCTCGGTCCGTCAGGAACAGGCGACCCGTAGAAGTAGGGCAGTCAGCAGTCGCCATTAACGACCGCCCATGGCGTTTCCCGCCTTATAGTCACAGGGGGGCACGCATTTACTGGCCTTCTCCCCAAACTTATTGTGGTACCAGCAGAGCGGGAACTTCCGATAGTTCGACTGGGAGCGCCGAGATCTGGATACCGATCGATGCTGAGGTGATTTAGTGGATCTGGTGTGAGATCGACTACTCCTCTCCGACGCGAGTTTGTTGAACTCTCGGCGTAGTTCAGCGATCTCCTTCGCTAGCGCCTCCAATGCTGAACCGTGACTGGATTGAGGTTGACTAGTCGTAGCCACTGCTGGTGATGGAGTAGCCAACTCGTGGATACGGTCGGCTAAATCTGCTACATCTTCAAGGCAGGTTGAAGGTGGTTGGCCAGCGAGCACAGTCTGGATCCCATGTGAGAGACGGCTGATCCAGATGGTGCGGAGGAAATCATCAGGAACGTTGATGCCGGCGAGACTCTTTAAGTGACGCAGAAATTGGGAGGGTTTTCTATCTCCAAGCTCCTCATGCGTTAAAAGCTGCTTAAGTTTATTCTCTTTCGAGGTTGTCAGTCGTTTGATAAGCTCACTCTTGAGTTTTGGATATTTATCCGTGGCTGGGGGGCTAATAATAATGTCTTTCACTTCTCTGGAGAACTGGTTATCAAGTTGCCCAACCACGTAGTAAAATTTTGTGGAGTCGCTTGTAATGCCAGATATGGCAAATTGCCCCTCCACCTGAGCAAACCAAAGCTCGGGTTCGTCTGGCCAAAAGGGTGGAAGTCTGGTACCAACTTTAAAAATATCGATATCCGCTGCTGCCATCGATGTCCCATCACTAGCGGTCGAGTTGCCGGTTGGCGTGGCACCGCCATGTGCATCGTGATATTCTTTGTTCATTGTGTTACTAATACGGGGTCACCACTATGGTGTGGTTGAGTGGATGGTAATGTACCACTATGATTAACTGTGATAGTTAGTTAAGAAATAAACACTTACAGTTCAAACACGTATATTGTCCACATTCACACCATTTAATATAGATAAAAGGCACGGAAAGGATAGACACGAAAACAGTTTATAGGCACAGAAAAGATAGCACAGTACATAAAGTCTAGTGATAGAAATAAAGCGATAAGCACACAATATAGCGAGATAATGTTAAAGCGTTATAGTTCGCTATAGCAAGGCAGCGCGGGTTCCGTAACACAAGCAAGTCTCGACTGGGGACCGGTTTTGTATGCAGGGACCAGCGCGGGTTCCGTACCACAAGCAAGTCTCGACTGGGGACCGGTTTTGTATGCAGGGACCAGCGCGGGCGCATCGCCGCGCCCACCGGTATCGTATAGCTATACGTATGTCGACGGCCTTAGTGAAAAGGCCGTGTCGATAAATGTGTATCGATACGGAGTTGTCGATAACGATCACTTAATATGTATTTTAAATATTAATTTATGATATATGTAAATAAATTTTATTTTGATGTGTTTGTATATATTATGTTAAATAAATTATTATATTTTATATATATAATAGTTATAAGTTTAGTTTTAGGTTAATATTAGGTTTTACTTGTATCTTTATGTTTTTGCTATTATAATATAAACTGCTAATTGTATATGTGTATATGATGTTATCTGTGTATAATACAAGGTAGCCTACAGTTTCATACAAACATTGATCCCCTATTTCACTCCTAGACTGTGCGTTGATACATCAGTCAATAAATAACCTTTGCCTTTTATTATATTTATAAGATCAAACACAATTATTTATTTTATTAAGCTAGCATTCTCAGTTTCCGAGATTTATAGGTGGTTTCTTTAAGTGACCCGGGTGCTTTCGAGTGTACAATTATTATAGTGTAAATTGCTATTAATCTAATCTATACTAATATTATAAAGCTGAAGAGTTTGTTTGTTTGTTTGAACGAGCTAATCTCAGGAACTATTGGTCAGATTTGAAAAATTCTTTCAGTGTTAGATAGCCCATTTATAGAGGAATGCTATAGGCTATATAACATCTTGCTGTGACTAACAGTAGTTAAGTTGAGTTAGTTAAAGATGAAATACCTATTATACTAATTACTTCAATTATTGTTTCTAGCTATACCTATATCAAATAAAACCGTCTCAAGATGTCTAGATCAATCAATAAAATATTATAATATATTGTAGACACGCCAACCTAAGAAATAAAACCGATTATTTTAATTACTTTCAGTTCAACGTAACAATAAAGATAATCCCTCGCCTAAATTACTTACCCAATTCGATTAACGACTGTTTTATCACAGAGACTTCAAATAGATCGTCGTCCCACCACCATCATCACCATCATTAACATAATAATCATCATCTTTGTATTATCAACCTTGTTAAGATAGTAAATTTTATATTAACATAAGTATTGTGATTTGAGAAAGTTTACATTTATATGGTAACACTATTATTATCTGTGGTCGATACTCGCTACTAGAATACTGCATGTCTCGTGTGGCCGTGAATAATAAAGTGCAAGTAAGAATTCTATCTCATTTTATTACAAATCCTAATCTTTAATAAGCCTATACCTACGGGCTACGCCTAAGCCTTAAATACTCAGTCCATCTACTGCTGTCTGCTGGATTGACGCCTCTTTCATCCCAAACAATCGCATTTTATCACTCACTTATATACCTACAACGAAAATCGTCACTTCTCGGTATGCGTGATATAATTCAATTTCTGGTCGGCAGTTTCGTTTTTTATTTGTTTAATGAAAATTAGTAGTATCACAGTATAACCAAAGTCATACAAGTTATAATCCAACGGAAGCGTCTAGAGACAGGGCAATCGTGCGGTGCTGTTTGCGGAATGAGAAACGGGGCGGGCATCTCCCGAACTGCCATATACTCGTTCGGAAGCTGTCAGCTTCTCTTTTTAACCGACTTCAAAAAAGAGGAGGTTATCAATTCGTCGGAATCTTATTTTTTTTTTATATGTATGTTACCTAATTACTCGAAGATAGCTAGACCGATTTGAAAAAATCTTTTTTTGTTCTAAAAAAATGGTCCCATGATAAGGAAATCAGAATCTGATGATGGCATCCCAGAGAAATCGAGGGGAACTTTCAAAAATCGTAGGGGCGACTATTGCGTTTGATATTTTTTTTATAAAGTGTTTTTAAGGACTACAATTTAATGAAGGTCTAGAGTCGATCTGATGCTGAAGCCGAAAGACAGGCGAGGGAACTCCTCAACGATTTACATCAGTAACCTTGTGTTTGGGCTTGATTAAATTTTAAGGGAACTCCTCAACAGTTTGCAGTAGCTACCTTGTGTTTGGACTTAATTAATTTAAATTGATGAGAACTTTGCACCCATATGGGTTATAAGCACCATTACAGGGGTGATGATGGAGACCTTACACAGTCGAGGGGAATCCTCGACGATTTACAGCTTTAATTGGGCTTACTTCATACGGTAAATAATATTATGCTAAAATCATGTAATTTTATTACTTGTCGTTGTTAAATGAACAAAAAACAACCGTGCCTTGGAAGCGCATCATAGTATTTCAAGGTCTTATATCCATTCTATACCTATATATATAACGGAATTATTTAATGAATAGCAGCAAATCTGCCGTGATTGATTTCAATTACATGTATATAAAGTGTGTGTATATAAATGTATATAATGATTTAAACCCTTTCTACGTTCATCTCATTAATACAGCGCTATCTAATCTGAGCAACGCGTTTAATAGTTCTATCCATATTTCAGACAAATAAAATCAGTTATCGAATTTTGCAATCACTAAAAATTAAGAAATAAAAAATTTTAAACAAAAATTAAAACCAAACTAAAAGTAATAAAATAAGTTCCTTAATTTTTGTGCCTACAATTTATAATCAACTTGTTCTTCTACTAATATACAATCTTTGCATTTCCACGTCATTATTGTTACTTTTGAAGTCGGTGTCGTATTCGTTGATGTACCTACCTCCCTATCTACCTTGTCTGACACCGGGGTATATAATATACCCTTTGACTTACAAGGCGATTTTCAGATTCTTCATTGCGCATGGTTTATTTATTTAATGTTTTACCCACGTAATATTTACATCAAATACAGCATTAAGAGTAGATACAGTATAGGTAGGATATATAAATCGTTGCTAAATTAACAAAGATTGAAAAAGTGTATAATTTTACTTTAATTACATGGTTAATTAATTGGTAGTTTTGATAATTATTACATTCATGATAACTTTTGAATAGCATGAAACTTGAAATGGTTATAATATTATGGTATCGCCGATTTTTTCGTAGACATTGATATCGTCTATAAAATTGTATTAGGTATATATTGTCAATAATTACCGCATCTTATGCGATATAAGGCTTTTTTGGTATATTTTTCCACGTTGGGTTATATTATCAAAGTTTTTTATAGGCTTTAACATCACAAACACAAATTTAACTTTTTGAAAATATTCTGAGGTCACCAGGGACAATAATAATAACAATAACAATAATAACTTTAGTGCACACCATTAACACATACAAAGAAAAATTAAAATTATTAAAGAAAAGAAAGGAGTTGTACAATTAGGCGACCTTATCGCTTTGAAGCCTTCTTCAAAAGAAGAAGAAGAAGATTTCTTCCAGGTAACCCATACACTGAAAGAATAATTTTAAGGGTGTGCGCCAAAATTTTGGATTCTAATGGTGAAATATTTTTTCAAATCGACCCAGTAGTTTCGTAGCCTATTCGTAATAGCCCTTCATAATATTTGTAGGTATACATTAATTCTCTCGCGACAACATTGTTAAATATTCAAGTTAGTAGGTAATTACCCGCTGGCCGTTACCTAAATACTGATAAATTCATTAATAATTAAGGTAATTGGGCTAATGACATCTCATTAACTAATATTAAAGTTACGTCAATGAAATATTCAACCTTTTGATATATATTTTTGTAAATCTTACGGAACAATACTTTAATTTTATACCTAATATGTTTTCACCAACTGTTACATATATTTTGATTGTTCTGTATTATGTGGAAAGATATTAATAAGTATTGTCTTTTGTCGCCCACGGAATGATTTCTGTACACCTGTATGTATATAACAATACAATCGAAATTAGATCACGTATTCGTAATTTGTTTGTTTAGGAATAAATTACATTCAGTAACATGGTGCTGACGTGGTTTGGAATCTATTTTTTTAGGGTTCCGTAGCCAAATGGCAAAAAAACGGAACCCTTATCGATTCGTCATGTCTGTCTGTCTGTCCGTCCGTATGTCGCAGCCACTTTTTTCTAAAACTAAGAACTATACGTTGCTACTACTACGTATTTTACTATCTCCTACTATTACGTAGGTATATGTTGGAACTTGGTAAGTAGATATTATATTCTGTGAACCGCATTAAGATTTTTACATAAAACAAGAACAACAATTTTTACACAGAACAACCCCTCCCAACGTCGGGACAGTACAATGCCCCCTGCTCTTTTGTCCCCTCCTCCTTTAAGAGGAGTACAAAGAGCCCCCTCGGCTCAATTAGCTTCGCCCAAGGTGTTGGGCTCACCCTAGGCTACGGAGCCCCACCGCCAATGGATGATTTAACACTACGTCAATATGGTCCCGTGGTAAGTTCTCGAAGAACTTGTGTTACGGGTACCAGACTACGGAAATATATTTAATACTTTTATACTATACATATATTTAATAGTTTTATTATATAATACACATCCATGACCCAGGAACACAGATATATTTTTTTGTTCCCTGGTGGGATTCGAACCCGTTGATGGATGATTGGCTGATGGGACGCACATATAGATCACTGGTTGGTTAATTTTCTATTACGTCCGTGCCAAATCACTGACTAGTTTCGGAATTCCATGGCTCACATTACGACTCTATCCGGTTATATGCTCGCTGTTCTTTACTATCGTTAGGATTTATAATAATTAATATATGTATTATTAACAGTAATAATTAACTTAATGATTAAACAATTAATGTATACCTACCATGTTAAATTATGACAAATAATGTTATGCGAAAAAATGGGGAACCCAAACTAACATTTGGTAGTAAACGATCCCCGACTTCCAAAGGCAATCGCTACACTACATATGGGAGGCTTGCAGGTTTGTCTCGCACCTGGAAGGTGAGCTGCTGGCCTAGCATATTTTAATCTCATTTCTATTATATTACCTGTTTCTCTTCAGTGGAGTATACACGTTGAGGAAGAGGCAGTCTTCATCCATCTCGTCCTGCAAACTTTGACTCTGGGGACACGCGGGGGCATCTGCAGTCGCGTTGGCTATCGATGTGAACTTCTTAATCGGCTTTGGCGGCTGTAAGTTAAAAGTTTCTTAATGATAACATTACATCAGCTGCTACATCAGAAGAATGCAGCTCGAATACATCCGTTTGCTTTGCGATAGATACAAGTCAACGCTTATTACGAGGTTTTTGACGTGATAAGGTCTGTTAAACCTATGAACGCCTATCTAATGATGAATCTATAACGCTACACGCACGAAAAAGTGTCACGTTCTGCCTGTGCCGAGCGTGCAAGTAAGAGCTCGGAACAAAGAGGCACGATCGGCCTAAGCGTTCGGTTTGTAATGCATTATGACGTTAGCAGATATTTTATGTGCCAACGTCATAATTATCGTCCGTAAACCGACTTTACAGACAACAGGTAGGTTTTTATGCACATACAGACAAATGCTTTTGCATCGGCTTCTTCCAATAGACGCTAAGACGGCCGATGTACCGCCACTCGCATGCAGCTGGGACTGGCCAGTTGGTCACTGCACGGAGGTCCTTCCATCTAGTTGAGAGTCGAGCTTTCGTCTGTCTTCCCGAAAAAATAAGTATAGACATAAAGGAAAAAGGATATAAAGGTACGGGACGGGTACGGGTAAGTAAAGGGCCCGTCCCTTGTGTCGTACAGTGCCGGTACAACCCAGCCTTCTGGTAGATTATCTGCTGTATACTTAAATACACAATTATTGTAATTATTGCGTTAATCATAGGGCTAATTTTATATGTATTAAAAAAGAGTGTGCTAAACTAGATAGATATATTATGTGTAATGAAGCAAACCTGGAATCTCAGTTCTCCCACAGGCGGCTCGGCGTACCTGATGCCTCGGTAGGACTCGAACTTGCGACCCAAGCGAGTCACGTTGAACATGCCTAGGAACACGCCTGAAGGTGTGATTGTTAGCGGGTGTCTTTCTCCTATAAGAAAACAAACTCTTAATACTATAGATTCTAAACTAAAGAATAAAGAATACGATGGACGAGCTAATGTGTGAAAATGGTAATTTCAAAAATATAGAAAGAATGTTTTTTTTTCTACATAAATATATTCTAGTACGGTTACTATTTTCAATTAATAATTTCTAAATTTTCTGACAATACCCGACTACGACTAATTTAAGAGGGGTTTGCATTATTAACGTGTAAAATAAGTGTAGATAGTATGGATTTTCGTGATGCAATTAAAAATTAAAATTGTGAGGTGTAATTTTATGAATGAAAACTCAATGAGAATTATATTATATAGAAAATGACATTTATAGTTCAATATTAACTACATCACTCAACTCATTTGCGTATTTAACATTACATTACATATAACGTATGAATTAATCGAAGTTGAGACAGGCCAGGTCGAAGATATACTCCCCAGTAGCCTAAGGTGAACCCAGCACCTTGGGCGAAGCCAGTTGAACCGAGAGAGCTGCTCTTTGTACCCCTCTTATAAGAAGGGGGAAAAAGACCAGGGGGGACAAGGGGCAGGGATGAGAACCTCACCCCATTGCTCTGTCTCGTCGTTGGGAGAGGTTGTTCTGTGGTTCGGACAACCCCTTTGAGGAGGTGTTGTTCAACAGACCTCACCAAAGACGGCCTTGATGGCACTTGTCCTTCACCGGTGAGCAAGCGATGGTCTCGTCATGTTCAGGTGCTCGTAGAAATTTAGAAAATTCCATTTCTATGCCATTTCAGGGGGGTCAGGATCGCACCCGGACCTCTCGGCTCTCACTCAAAAGGCCGAGCCCATACCCACTAGGCCATCGTCGCTCACACTAAAATAAGTCTTATTATAATTTCAACTTGTTCTTCGAATAACTATTAAAATCGCTCACCTTAATTCTTATTTATTTGAGGTTTTGACTTTTGACTACTTTAGTCATTTTTATATAATATACTAAATATTAGCTTCTTCGATCAACAAAGCTTACCCGTTGTCCAAAGTTTGACGTCATAGCTCTGCTTACATCCCGACTTGGAGGCGAGAGTAAATAATAGTATAATATAAAGTAATTCTCTCATCTTGCTAGCTCTAATGCCGTCTGCCAGAGTCGGCCCAAACTCGATATATATATTGCTGGTGTTGTTAGGGCGGGGCCGTCCGGACACTATAAAATTCTATCAAATTTTTTATGACATCATTATCCTCACTTATCGTTTATCGACTCCATAAAAAATATATAAAAAAACGTTCACATACAAATGTAAATGTAGCGGTTTTGTCTGTGTCTGTTCTGTGGCAATAGGACATAACCCACCAGCCTTCCCATGCTCCTACCCATCACTCGGTATACGGAGATAAACGCGGGAGATGTACGGGGTACACCTGCTTATACGCTCTCTTCCCCCGTATAATTCTTCACTCCCTACAAATCAAAAGCACCCTCTTGCGAGAGTGCTTTAATACGTCCCTAGCGTCACTACTTCACTCTCCCCTTTCTGGGGCTGACGACTTCACATCAGGACGGTGAGGGCACGGCAGTCCGGGTTACGCCCTTCCTTATACAGGTCACACTCCCACAGAATGTGGTCACGGGTCTCGCTATCGTGGTCGCAGTAACAGGATGGTGTGTCACACAACGTCATCCTGTGCAGGCGACCCCTAAAGCATCCGTGGCCGGTAAGAATCTGCAAGTGACCGTAGTCCGGTTCCACCCAGCGGCACGCCAACCGCGAAGCAACATCAGGGAAAAATCTGTACAGCTCTCTCCCATCTCCGCTCGCAGTCCAGCGCGTTTGCCAAGCGGAGACAACATCGCTGAGGATCTCGCTCTTCTTCTTCTTGCATTCCCCGCCTGCGAGCCCCTCGCACTCCTTCTGCACGCGCCCCGCTCTAACATCCTCCAAGTCGGCCGGTAGAACACCAGCGCGCACCGGAAGTGCTGCTGTGCTACACGATCTGTAGGCCTTCGTTAGTAGGACCAAAGCTGGTCTCTGGCTCTGCAGAACCGCGCTCTGAATGATATACAAATGAAAGCGTCGGCACCATAATGTTGCAGCGTATGTCCGGATAGCGACATAAGTTCCGTGGTACAGCTGAACCTAAGCGCCCGGTACTTCACACCCCAAGACGAGGTAGAGACAGGTGAGACCTTCCCGAAAGAGCTGGCGGCCTTCTCGCCCATAAAAGCATGCGACGCATAGAACCTAGCATCATCGATGTATACGCGGAGTACCTTAGCAGTGATGACGCTCGGGACGGTGGCGCCGTCCAGCTTAACTATTGGTGCGCCCTTGAATTGACCTTTGATCGTCATGGTCTGGGACTTGGCTGGCGAAAATGACAGCCGATTACGAGAACCCCATTCGGAGATCGAATGCAGAACGGTGGAGCATTTCTGCTCGATGGAAGCGCGGGACGACGCCTCGATCGCAAGCGTCACGTCGTCTGCGTATGCCACGATGCTAACCCCATCTGGCTTTAGCAATCGCAGGAGATTGTCCAGGAGGAGGTTCCATAACGTCGGGCCCAGAACTGATCCTTGTGTACATCCCATGGTTGAGGTCTTCCACAGCGTCCGGGAGCCGATAGACATGCCTATTCATCGGCCGCTAAAGTAGCTCACCAAAATCCGATAGATGTTTAGTGGGATACCCGCGGCTTTCGCTTTCAACAAGATCATCGGCCACCAGGCGTTGTCGAACGCACCAGAGATGTCCAAAAACACCAGCTGAACGTACTTTTGCGCAGAGTTATCGACGCGCGTGCACCCTGTTCGGAGGGCGGTCACGGTTGACCGCCCCTTCACGAATCCATGTTGATCGTCAGATATACCGCGGTACAGGCAGGGGGCGCAAGCGATTATAAGCCTTCTAAGATCTTGCCCAAAATCGGCAGCAATGTTATCGGTCTGCAGGCCTTCGGATCTGTCAGCGGTTTGTCGTTTCCCTTTGGCAAGACTATCAGTGCTCCTATCTTCCAGATATCCGGAAAGACCCCCTCAGAGATGCAAGCTGAAATTGTGGCAATTGGACAGTCGGGTCACCTGCAAGTAAGATCGCCTGATACCTATGATCGCCTGGTACCTATCGACTGTGATCACACCGATATCTAAGAACACCCACGTCAGGCGATTAAGATTAAGTGATTATATAGAAAGAAGCTTTAGTATAAGTGAATGTGTGAAAAGCGAGGTAGAGAAAGTTACGAGGAGGGAGACAAAGCTATTAGTTATATTTAAGTTTGAATTTAAGTCTATTTAAATACTAAAATGACATATGAAGACCCTTATTTCGATGTGTTTTAACAGACGTACGGACAGTCCATCTGTCATGTATGTAGTAGGACAATGGCACAATCGATTTTTTTATGAAGTAGTGTCGCGATATTAGTGTTTATCGAGGTGCACAAAATTGTCTATATATTTAAATCATATGACTAGAAATCCTTACTAATATTATAAACGTGAATGTGAGTTTGTTTGTTAAGCTTTCACGTAGAAACTACATAACCGATCATCATGAAACTTTGTGCACATATTCTCATAGGTATTGCGAGGGATATTAAAGGTTACTTTTTTTTCAATAAAAGTATTGTTTTTTTCTCTACCTCTTACAACATATATTATGTATATATATACACAAGTATATATTTTTACGGACAATTAAATTTTACAATAGTACCCACTTAACTGTTCCTACATGTCAAAAATTAGATATTCGTCCCGTAGGTAGGGTAAATTGGGGTCTCCAGTCACTTGGTTGTCGAATATAAGTGCGTTCCGAAATTGTATATATTATATCCTAAAAAAAAGTTTCAATTGGTTGTGAAATCATAAATAAACAATTTCAAAATGTCTGCCATTCTGTCAACAGTATTATCACATTTTGGATGCTGAACCAATCCAATGAAGGGCGTAAAAAATAGTAAAGGTGTCTTAAAAATGCTGTATCCGTCACCAAGGGACAGCGAACAGACTAATTCGCGAAGCGAAGCCGCGGGCAAAAGCTAGTATAAAATAAAATTATATATAAAAGTCGTTCTTCGTTACGTTAGTTATATTTAGCAGAGTCATAAAATAAGTGAAATAAAATAAGTTTTTTACATTTTTTTTATTTAAAAATTAAAAAACATTTTGATATAACTACCTAGACATTTTCATTGTATAGAAATGGCTTGCCACATGGATAAGATATATCAAGTAGTGGTAAATAAAATGCTCAGTACTGTATGGGATACAGTTGCTCCCACACTTGCAGCCTCTTCTCGTGAAGGTTCTGATGCAGGGTGAGCTCGTCGGCGATGCGCAGGTAGGTTCGCTGGTCTGGCTTCATGGCCGGCCACGCGAGGTTCGACAGCTCGGGAGTATCAGGCCGTGGGTTGGGGTCCCTGTAAGTTAACACGTTGTCAATAAATTTAATTCTGAATACAAATAATAACGTCACACCGAAAACATTATTTTTAAGATTTACGGCCTTACTTATAAATATTTCTTAATACTTAATCAATTGCTTAACAATTGATTAGCAAAAACCTCACTTATAAACATTGTATGAAGTATTTGCTTAGATTGCCGTCGAAATTAAATATTGTCGTGACACGGTTTAAGCCATAGTTTAAGCCTAGCTAAAAGGGAAAATGGCGGATTTTACATAAATCAGTTGTTCTATTGACGACTGATTTACTTACTTGCGTTTGTTTATTACTAAACTTCATGGTTACATTTCAAAAATAATAAGAGCATCATCTGTCAAATTTACGACATTGTCATAGATTATAATATCAGGAGACACGTCAGTGTCTAGCGTCAAGTACATATGTCTATATTTTGGCGTGAGACACTGTGTATATATACTCGATTATATATTATATGCGCTGCGCCCGAAAAATGAAGATGAGATGAGAGTTCTAGATGAGAATTCGAGCATATTATCACGATATGCTCGTTGTCTCCGCATAACGTGATAAGTACGTCCATAATTAAAAATTATAAGACCAATGCACAGAAATCTAAATAATAAGACTATTTATATTTCTGTGGACCAATGTAACGCAGTATCTGTTTATAAAATGTATAGGTACTTATTTAGAAAAAAAAATACAAATATCCAGAAAACACTGTGATGTAATAATAATACGTAGTATAATACTATATTATGTGGTAAAATTGTACATCTTATGAATAGACACTGCGTTACATTGGTCTTACCAAACCTTACAATTTTACATTCGTAAGATCTCTTAGTTTTGGGTAACAGGTATGTAAATAACGAACATAATTTTTAGTAATTTTATATAAATGAATTTGAATTATATTTTTTTAAATCACAAAATTTTTTTTCTTCGCAGGGTAAAATAGCAAATTTCGAGAAATCTTAGCTTTGCCAACGCCACGCGTCCATTATATTTGAATAACAGTCTAACTAGTCAAACTTGAGTTTCCGATTATAGTTTCAATAGGGTACAGTTCGTCCCAAGTCTGCATTCTCTTCTCTTTGATGTTCTGGTGAAGCGAAAACTGTTCGGAGACACGTAGGAAGGTGCGGTTGCCCGGTTTCATCGTGGGCCATACCATGCCTTCTAATTCAGGGGTGTCGTTTTGAGGGTTCGGATCACTGGAAATTTAATGAGTTATTTTATTATTACGGTCAAACCGGAGGTGCTGTTAGTCAATACAGATAAATAAAATTGGAGTGTTTGAAATATTAAACACACAAAAAACAACGTATACACGGTACATACACCAATATAGCATTTTTTACAATTTCTGTATGTCTGTCTGTCTATCTGTTTGTTCCACCTAATCTCTGAAACGGCTGCGCTGATGTTATAAAGGGTAACTTAGGCTATAAAAATAATTATCATCAGTTAAGCGGGTTATCTTTTTCTAATTTCTAAATTTTTAGGACTAAATTTAATTTTAACTATAGTTTTATTTTACAAACGATTACTATCAGCTTGTGTGTTTAAGTTAATTGTGGAAATTGTTTTGGTTTTATGTATTCTTATTTTTCTTTTTCTAGATTTAAGTTTAATTTACTGTTTATTTCCCTATTAAAGATAAAACAGCTAGTTATTAAAAAAAATAACCATCCCATCTGTCTTTCCATACGTAACCGGTTGGCAATCAGTGCCTCCGTATATATTCTTAATTCGGGTTAATTTTTGTCAATTAAGTTAAAGATTGTAAAACATTACCCGTATCTAGCGAAATTATAAAAGATGGCGGTCATCCGTTGTAGGATGAGGGCGTCCATCCCAGTCGTGCCTATCTCCGGGAACTTATAGGGCTGCGAGAAAAGGTACAGGGTCTCGTCCTGGTGAACAGCTCCTAAGGAATGGATCAAATTAGGTAAATGCAATTAGTTAAATGCATCGAACATATAACCGGAATAGAGCGGTAATAATAATATCTCTTGATGGATGATTGGCCCATAGGAGACGTACACACAGATCACTGGTTGGTTGAATTGCTATTACTTAAGTGACAAATCACTGACCAATTTCGGAATTTTATAGTTCACATTTTATTATAACTCTATCCAGTTATAATAAAATGTTCGATGGTTAAATGTAAATAAAACATTTTCTGAATATTTACTACCTGAAAAGCTATTTTGGCCAAGAGAACCGCAAGAAGTTTCTATGAAAGATCATTATTGGTCATCAAGAAATGCAAGAATAATTCGTCCAAATCTCAATAGCAACGAACCTCTTGTTGTAAATAATAAATACTGAATAAAGTTGAATAACTCTTTATTTATTACTTTATCAGCAATTTATACAAGAGCGTAATGTCGAATACAAAAGACCAAGCCACAAAAAGGGAGGAACAGGTAAAGTATATAGTGATGGGCCAGAGAGTTAGTGATGCGACGATTGGACGTCGAGTTAGTAGGTGACGCTAATGTTTGCGTTTACTCCAACACCTCCACTTTTTAGTTGTTGTGTGTTTAAGTTAAATTTATGTCCTCGGACAGGTACGTGGCACGTCTCAGGAATGCCTCTTTGTATAGTCACTTAAGAGCAGTATAAAAATAAAAAGTATAAAAGGTCGGCCCAAATAGGTGTTCTCGGCGTTTATTGAATGAGGCCTTTGTGTACGGGACGGAAAAAGATTAATAAGGATGATGATGATGATAGTCACGTCTTTTTTTTCCCACATTGGGTCCCACATTGGGTCAGGATCTTCGGGTAGATCCTGAACCAATGTTGGGACTCGCACCTGGGAGTGCCCACCCTAACTAAAACCACTGCGAGCGCCTTCAGCAGGCAACAGACAGGATCACCTCAGCGACAGGCTAGCCCCGGCGAAGGCCAGACTACTCCTCGTAAGGGGGGACTACCCGGCCGCTACTAAGCAGTCCCCGCGACGTCGTATCATACTAGGCCCAGATTCCCATCCTGAGCCCGACACGAACACAGAGGCGTTACTGGAGGCGCATTAAGTAGCGCCTCCTACGCACCCCCGTTCGTCGCCTGCGGGGGGGGAGGCCTCGTCGGCTGCCTCCTCTCTCACCCACTCGTCGGCCTCCTTCTGGGACATTACTGCCTCGCAGAAGGAGACCATCGCCGTCCAGGACTCGTCGTCACCGAGCATCGCAGTGATGACGCTCGGCAGAGACAAGTCCCCTCCGATGACTGATGTCAGACCGTGACGCAGCGCCGCCCATCTCGGGCACACCTCGAGTGTGTGCTGGGCTGAGTTCACCGCCGCGCCACAATCGTGACACACTGTCAACGGCTCCCTGCGGGCCGTCCGGCACAGGTACTCACCAAAGCAACCATGCCCGGTGAGCACCTGTGTCAGACGAAAGGTGAGGGGTTTGCGCTTACGGCGCATCCACCGCTCAAGGACCGGACGCAGAGCAACCGTCAGGTTTTTGCCATACGGCTGCTGCGCCAGGTCCTCCCCCCACCTCCGATGATAGTCACGTCTGAGAAAATCGTCAAATAAATAACATAAAAAGATATAAAGATCGCAGTCATCAATACCGTTACTGTAACCCTCAATGCACATAACAAGAAAAAGGAATATTATAATATTTGCTTATGATTGCTTATTTTAGATATTTTAAAGCTAACTCACGGACTGGTTTTCCTGTTTCAGGATCCATTGAATAGCTGTAGTTACCGACGTACGTGAACTCAAGATACCACACTGGCTTCGGTGAATATTTGCTCACCAGGTTAGCTAGTCTGAAATTAATGTGTTCCAATTTAAAAAAAAAACCTAAGTAGTCACAGGAACTACCGATAGAAATGAAAACGTATAACTCATGTTTTATCAATAGAAAGTACCTTGTATATGAGGAAATACAATTGTCGTTTATTGCATTATTGTACGCAATTATTGCAATTATTTGACACATAAAAAGTTTACACTTCAGAATTATTACAATTGTCACCATGGCTCCATCGTGAGTTGTCCCTTTCGCACTACAGCTATATATAACAGTAATGCATTCTTCTTCTCAGTTGTGCGCTCTTGGCAGAGTGGTCGTGACTCGTGTTCATGTGTCAGTCGAGTCTTGCGCCACTGCTTCTCTCGTGATTCGATGCCATGCCGTATGCTTGGCGGACTGAGTGAGATGTAATGCATAGGTGTCTCTTTTATCGTGTAAGTAAAAAGTGTCTGTGACACAGCAGTAAAGAGCAGCTGACTGTATCTTTCTCGCTCAGGCATACTCGGCGGTCCCGAGTTCACCCGATCGAGCCTTTCACCTCCGAGCGTGACGAATCAGCCTCAATCACAGCTTACAAAAATCTGTGTGCGGTGCGCCAAAAGAACTTTTCACTTCAAAAATAGTTTAAGATGCTCAGTGTGCGCAGTGCAATAATACTCATGATTAAATCTCGTAATGAAATTAAAGATTTTCTTGACGTGACACAGCACCATTCCACCTGCAGCTTTGCGCATGCCATCGCTCTATCTAGCCTTGGTCATCCTGCCGAACGTTTACCTAATGATAAATAATGATGATGATGTTAGTGACATCTCCAGAGATAGTAAGAGTGGAACCACACAATCTTGTGTTGCTAACGAAAAGCAACCTACCCTGAACGCGAATGCGTGGCCTAGGTGCCACAGATTATGTTTCAGCGTTGTTATTATATTATAAATTATCATATACCTACTAGATAGTAGGTATATGATAATTGAGCAAACAAAGATACCTTGAAATTTCAATTTCATGGGATACTTGCACCCAAAGCACTGCAAACGATCCTTGTAAGGGCATAGTTTTATGGTACTCTAAGCGGTTACGTGTACTTTGCACGCTGTCAAAATCTATTTTAACTTGTCATTTGTCAAACATTTTATTAGGCCCTGCCTCCGTTAGAATTTTGGGGACCCACCGGTTAACAGGAAAGGCCACAACTGAGTCCCCATAAGCGGGACCCAGTCTATCAGCGCTCTCCTCGTCGTGTAGAAGCTGCCGGTCCTGTATGTAGAGGGTCCGCAGGGTCTTCAGAGCGGTCGGGCGGTTCTCCGCCGGAAGTAGGAAAGCGATGGGAGCCACCTGATCCCACTCTTCGTTTATTTGTTGACGGAGCGTGTCGTTTTTCAACACATCTATAATGAAATTTATTATTCACATACCTATAATACTAAAGTCTAATTTAAATTCACATATAACACTTTACCAATGGCTTACTATGAGAACATTATCTTTTGTAATTAAATAATTCATCCAATTAAAAAATATTTAGACATATGAAATAATGCTATGTTATAGCTGAGTGGGAAGGGCTATTATAATGCTAATGAACATTATTACGGATGCGGCCGAAAATCTAGTGTACAATCGTACCTAGATTACGCATTAACGAACGCACGTAAGCGCAGACAAAGCGTGCAAACAGAGACAAAGTAGTTTGTATATTTCTATATATTTGTAACACTATCAAAGTGTATAGAAGATTGAGAGTTAGTCGAAACACAAATGGTTAAAATATACTAACTATACGCTCTCGGGAACATCTCTGCTGTGTTCTGGCTGACGATACAAGGCACGGCGTTAATTTTGCCCTCTATGAGCGCGTCCACCGGTGACGTGGTGAGGAAGCGCTCTTGTCCGAAGTCGTTTTCAACTATCGGTTCCCACAAATGTACAGGATCGTCACCGAATTCCTGAATTTTTTTCATAAAATCAACATAATAATATTAATTAAATGACAGCAGAGCCAGTTACTGCATTACTCAGTATTTAAATTGCAGTAGAAATCTCCAAGGCGCCAAAAGTTATTTGAAATCAACACTAATACAATGTAAGACAATTCTAGTAGGTACCAGATGTTCTCGTGCTTTAAATCAAGTGTCATATCAAAGATTTATGATCGTAAACGATGTTAGCGCAATTATTGTTGATCAAACTAAATTTTCTCGATCAAACCCACTCCCAAATCTAGACTTTTTTTTTTTATGTTAGTTGTATAGGAAAACTGGCAAACGTGCCACCTGATGGTAAGTGGTCGACGTCGCCCATGAACATAAACTAGTTTACCTGGAACGAGCCCAGGCTACTCATCTATGTGTTGCCTATCCTGAGACATAAGATGTTAAGTCTCGGTGCCAGTAATTACACTGCCTGTCTTGCCCTTCTCCCCGAAACACAGCAAAGCTGTTTGACGGGAGAAACAAGCAAGATGGTGGTACCCATGCAGCCGGGAGCGCGGCACTGCGCTTCCCTCCCACCGGTAAAAATATATAATAGTATCTACAATTACCTTAGTTTTTAGTAATTACAAAAATAGTTTTAATTCCTAATTAAGAATAATCTCCTTAGTATATTATTATAAGAGGTAGTGACATGCAGCCGAATTGGGCCGACACGACCGGGGTGGTACCTCTCGCTCACATAACACCGGCGTCAAGTGACAGCTATGCTGTCGCATTTCGTGCGGTTTGTGAGTTTCCGGTGGCCCATTGGGAGGGATAGGGAAAAGGAGGGCAACGCGTCTGCATAATTTTTATTTGTCTATCTAAGGGCGTCGGTAGTCACCATATGGCACCGACTGCTCGTTTGTCCCCTTGTGTCATAAAAAAATACAATAAAAATTACGAAAATATCTACACGTACGTTAAATCCATTCAATGACTCTGTAAATTCCTGCCAAGGTTTTGTCTTTAAGCAATCAAAGATTACTGAAGAGTTGTCTGAAGGGCAATCGAGAAGCTGAGCCTGCTTAACCGCTAAGGGATACAGGTTTGACGGGGTCTTGATATTCGAAATGGGCGATCCACTCATTGAGATAGCACGGTGAAACAACCCTGAAATGTAAAGTACACACAGGAAGATATACTTAGATATTCGGAGATTGTCATCGAACATGAATCAGTTTCTAGACGAATGTCGTCATCTTAACTACATGATTTCTTTGAGGTCCAAAAATGTTATTAGATAACCTTAGACCTTACTACTGTTGGCAATAAAACTTCATTCGCACATAACTATGTTTATTTCGTCAAACAATATTTATAAGACCGAACGTGTGACTCTAGACCAACGATCAAATCAAGTGCAGGCGGGTGGTTGCGACGAAGATCGGGAACTAATAATCACTCTAACGCCCGCCGTGGTACCACTGGCGACTTCACTAACATCGGTACTCGCGAAAGTAAATATGATTAACAATATTAAGAGTCTTTAAGCGGTACCGATACATAATTAAAGAACAATAATATTGACAGTAAAATTAAGTAATAATTAGGAGGAGTCTAACATTCGGCCATCCGACCACCATACACGTCCTCGTGTATACGTACATACTTATTGTTTGACTTCACAGGATCTTTATAATGATCACTCGATTATCTTAGCGGCTAAATTTATAGTGAGGGTTCTCAACGCGCCCATTTCAGAGAAGATACCCACAAGAAACTCTGCTGGGTTCCTATCATTCTTTTAGTTGTGATCATTATTTCACAAAAGTCACTTAAATCTAGAGCAATACATATCCAAGCGTTAAATTGTGATTTATATAATCCTTTACATTATAATAGGAGTTTGATATTCCTTTTTTTTATGATAGTTTTCAATTTATTATATAATAACTCTATTATATTAATATTCGGAACTTCATTATAAAATCGTATACAATTACCCGTAAAGAAGTTACTAATTTTATGGAGTCTTGAGCTGGGCACAGCAGGTTTATATTTATTTCTGTGTTGATCATATTTTTTTCTTTTTTTGAATATTTTTGTATACATACATAAGATTTTCAAATATATTATGAGCTATCTAATGTCATAATGTTTACTGTTTTAAACTTATCTCGAAGTGTCTCTTTTGGACCCATATTATGTATTGCGCGAATAGCTCTTTTCTTTTTCATACAAATATGTACAAACAAACATATACTCCTCGTACATAGTCATATTATACAAGAACCAATTTATTAAACGAATTATTGATTTAGAAATGTAAATGTCACAGACAGAGAAGCCTATAAGTGTAATATTTAAGTATTTGGTTGCATCATTATCATACAATTCTGAACTCCTAAGTAATTTTTAAGTGAATATTCAAACTTGAATGATGTATATAATACAACAGTAAAACTAATTCTACTGAAGGGACTATAATAATTAATTAGCTGTGTCTGTTATAGATTTTCTTACATTACAATTCAACAATATTAAACATAATTGTATACATCGGGTTCTTTTAAAACTTAATCTTAGGTACTTAGTTCTGGCCCCATCTGTCCGAACTAATATCCTATGTGGGTCTATCTGCCACACCAACTTACCACAATCTGGTCGCTTTTGCCGTGGTAACTAATTACAAAAACAATTATATAAAGTTAATTTAAAACTTAATCATACTAACTTAGTTCTGGCCCCATCTGTCCGAACTAATATCCTATGTGGCTCTATCTGCCACACCAATTTACCACAATCTGGCCGCTTCTGCCGTGGTAACTAATGACAACAACAATTATATAGAGTTAATTTAAAACTTAATCAAACTAACTTAGTTCTGGCCCCATCTGTCCGAACTAATATCCTATGTGGATCTATCTGCCACACCAATTTACCACAATCTGGCCGCTTCTGCCGTGGTAACTAATGACAACAACAATTATATAGTATCTGCCACACCAATTTACCACAATCTGGCCGCTTCTGCCGTGGTAACTAATGACAACAACAATTATATAGAGTTAATTTAAAACTTAATCAAACTAACTTAGTTCTGGCCCCATCTGTCCGAACTAATATCCTATGTGGGTCTATCTGCCACACCAATTTACCACAATCTGGCCGCTTCTGCCGTGGTAACTAATGACAACAACAATTATATAGAGTTAATTTAAAACTTAATCAAACTAACTTAGTTCTGGCCCCATCTGTCCGAACTAATATCCTATGTGGGTCTATCTGCCACACCAACTTACCACAATCTGGCCGCTTCTGCCGTGGTAACTAATTACAAAAACAATTATATAGAGTTAATTTAAAACTTAACAAATCACAACTGTATCAAACATTAATTGTACGGTCTGCGACGTATACTACTCGTGCTCTGACTGCTCATCACTACTAGACAAAGAGTATACATGATCGGTTCTCGTAAAATTTACCCATGGTTTCATTCGATCAACCGCGATAACTGTATTGTACTTACGATCCCGTGTTCTAGTTATGAGAGTATCTTCAATTTGGTACCTGTACCAAATTTAGGTATGCTAAAGACGCGATAACATGGTACAGGTACTTTGTTCCATGGCAGGCACTTCTCTCTCAATGCTTATTAAATCCCCAACATTAAACTCTTTACGCTTGCTTGCCTTTTTGTTGTAAATTTTGGTTTCTCAATAATTTCTTACATAGTCATTAATTTGTAACCGAATCTCATCTAAAGACTCGCTACTAGCTGTAATATTGTCACCTAAGTTAATTTAACTTACTTTATTTTACCAAAATGATTGTACCAAAAAGCACCTGTGTTACCTATACCCTTACTTCGGGTACAAACACGTCCCATTTCTTCTAATGAGCACCAGTACTCTTCGCAGTAAGAGCGTCGAGATCTGTTCTTAATATTTCTAAGGTCGAGATAATTGCGATTATATGGCTCTACCTTACCGTTGGCTCTGGATATTACAACCATTTTGGCACATGTCTAATGTCCAAACGGCTCAAGTAATCGGTGAATTTAGAACACGACCCCCTGTCAGTCATGATTTTATTAGGTATCCCTAAAATACCAATAAAAATACCAATATTCGGATATTTTGTCAATTACAATGGACGTATTGATGCTTTTAACCGGTCGCAACATTATAAGCTATGCGTGAGTGCGTTTTGCCTCTAGAAATTTTCACAAACGGGCCAACGTGATCAATGTGTACCTTACCAGATGGGGAGTCAACTTTAGGCATTGGATGCAATAAAAACCTTTTCTTTGAAGTTGATTTGGAATAAGCTAAGGACTTTGCATACTTCTTTATGAAGCGCCTCATTTTACTAAACCCGAAAATTTATTTAGTTTTGGCAAATGTATCAAAAGCAAATCGTCGCTATATCGTCATGGCATTGGTTTCATACTTTCCAGCGTACTCCCTTGATAACCACCCATCGCTCACTCTGGCCCGTAATACGATACAGTTTGTTGTTTTTAACAACATAGTTCTTTTTTATATCTACTACACTAGTCGAACTGGGATCACGCAAAATTGTTTTTTTTTTTTCATTATACCTCAGATTCTGCACTCTGTACTACACTTAGCCAGTCGGACTCTTGACCCTCAATCCTAGCGATACTACGATAGGGTTACAAGCCCCTTCGGGTGTCTCAGTATATTCATATGTGGTGGATTTCTATTAAGGGCGTCCACGTAACTCATATATTTTTACCTGGTCGGTACTCAACTGAAAATTGAACTCCTGCATAGTGATCCACGCAATGTCTGGCTTAGGTCGCGTTTCTAAAAGGTTGCATGCAACGCAAGTACGCGACGGACCGACGGACACTGCTTTTATCACGCTGCACCAAAATGTCAGCGATTCCTATCTTCCATGCGTCTGTACGAAACTCGATAGAAGCATTAGGATCGAACAACAACAATGCAGGTTTTTGTAGCAACTCCGTTTTTAATGCGATGAACGCTTCAATTTGTTAATTTGAACAAATCCAAGAAGAATCTCTTTTTTTTTAAGCTTTATTATTGCATTTTTTTTTGCCACAACGGTGGAAGTACCAAAAAATTGACTGAAGTTTTATTGTTTACGTAGTTCAGAGAAATTCCAAACGAATTCGATCTTTCTACTTCCTGGTTTAATACCATCTTCATTAAGCCCAAAACAAAGATAGTTTAACTATCTGTTTAAAAAAACAACACTGTAGAAGTGTTGTTTTTCTGCCTCTTGAAAGATTTTCAATAACATAGAATTTTGATAACTTTGACCAATCCTTCTGCTACCGTATTTGAGGGAATAATAATATCGTTCATACAGGCGGAAGCATTGCCGTTATTTGTTCTCAAAATCATATTTATCATTCAAATTATTCAAGTTATATTATAATTATATATTAAAATCAATTAAATTCAAACAAGATCTTTATATATTGTTTTCTAATGTTTACGCGAATTTCACTCATTATAATGAAACACTTTTTTAATAAACCGCGATAAAATCCGTAAAAAAGTGTTTCATTATAATAAAGATCTTTATACATTAAGAGTGAGTACACATCCTTTCCATCTAGGGTATTATCGATATCCAAACCACTGTTCACGATTGTATGAGGTCTTGTCGCGCTCTTGACGAGCTTATTAACTACAAATGGCTGTTCTGACAGACCCTCGACCAACGCGACTCCTAAGCTATCAGCGGCAGAAAATAAACCCGGTACCAAATAAAGTCTGTGGCTACCTTCAATGATAACATGTCCTAAGAACTCGGGCTCTGTTCTCACATTGATATAATATGTTAACTCAACCCCATGGATAGTAGTATCATCAGCACACAGGATATTAAATTACGGTTTTCATCATTGAGTTCACCAGATATGATATAATGATAGGTTATACTTTTCTATCATTTATATGGGGTAATTCTGTAAACATAATTATGTCGAACTAAAACAGGGACGTGCGTAATAGAATCGGATAAACCAATATTTTATTAGTTCCTTTGACCCCGTCTCCTTCCAGATTAACAACACATCTAACTACCCAAGGCTTTAACCATCGCATTCACAAAATCCTTTAACGAATCACGTATTTACCATTCCGGGACAATTTATTAGCGTTGCCGCACTAACAAAGTCTATAAAACACTGCTTTGGTATAATATTTATTATATGAATTAAAATTTATAATATTTTGCGATATCTAATCCTTCACGAACAATTAACTACCCCGGTTCTGACTATGTGACTTTATTAATGCTACACTTGTCAATAGTATGGCCATATCGTTAGCGCTTGTCACACTTCACAATCGGTTTCGTACATTGTGGCCTGTAACTATCCTGCGAACAATTATAACACTAATGGATAACCCTTGCCCTAGTCGCACCTGCTTTTCGTGCTCCATCTTTGTCTGTAAAATCACTATTATGTCCCTTCTTCCTATCGTTCCTATTGTTCCCAAAAAGACTTGTTTAGTTTTGGAACACTTTAGAAACGGTAGCAACCGATCGGGCGTTTCAAAACGAGCACCCTCTGCGCTAAGCCTAACGCTATGATATCTTCGATACCAAATACCCTACTATACGGTCTACGGCTTCCCTACCATCCATGTCGCAACGATTGAGAAGTACCAATTTATTGTAATAATACTCTTCTATCGACTCATTAATATTAACTCTTCGCTTGAGCATAGTTCGTGATTGTCATTGTTAGGAAAGGAAATCTGCAATTTACTTTGCCATTCCGGCCATGAAAATATAACAGGCTTAAGACCTTAGTACCATTTTAAACTAACCTTTTAAATTTGGGCAGAGCAAAGTGTATGGTTTGTTGTTCGGTCCACTTATATAATATGAGAGCGTATTTGTGAACTTTACATTGCTACCGACGCGAGAGATCAAATTCTGGAGCCGATTTAAATTTTGGTTGGCTGCTATGTCATTTTTTTTTTTACTAATGGTACGCAGGGCTTGTTACATTATCGTCAGTGTCGTTAGAATTATCAGAACCGTTTACCTCACCATTTTGTGTCACTGCGTGGAAGCACGGACGGAAGCTCGCCAGCCACTTTTTGTGACTACGTGAGTGATGCCGCACTTTGCGACTGCCCCGACTTCGTGAGCGGCTGCTGCGTTGGCTGGCCAAGCGACTGCCCGCGTGCCGGCTACGCTGGTTGGACGACCGACTGCACAAGCACCAGCCACGCGATCGTCGACTGGCCCGATGGCTCCGCAAGGACCGGCTGGCCCGACGCCTGCGTGGGTGCCACGCAGGTGCAGGCAGGTGCCACCAGCTTTTCTCTCGATAGTGACGGCTGGCACGATGACAGCGCGAGCGCCGACTAGTGCCACTGCTGCGCAAGGGCCGCCCGGCTGGTCTCGCGGCTGCGCAAACGCCGGCTGTACTAGCGGACTGCGCGATCCACGACCGCTCGGCGTGCCACCGACATGATCATTCTGCTCAGCATTCGTCACTGTAACAGTTTAAGTAAAGCCTGATACGATCAAATAGTTTTAATCAGTACAATTATGATACACCGCGCCCATAGCTTTTATAGTTTAAAGTTTACCTTTGAACTATCTCTACGGAGCTTCAAAAACAACTGAACTTTTATACAGTTTCAAAAAATATTTTCCATTGTTATGAAATTAAAACGAACTCGTTTTATTACATACAAGTAGGAATATAAACAATTGGCTACTTACCAGATCGACAATTATTCGTATTGGTATGCTCACCTCTTTGTGTCTTCTTTGTATGTAAGTACTTACTCACGTCTATGTGGGAGAGGATTACAATAGCTCGATAGTTAATATTTTTATCAAACTATCATCCCGTTCTTCTGATTTGTTGGCAATAAAACTTCATTCGCACATAACTATGTTTATTTCGTCAAACAATATTTATAAGACCGAACGTGTGACTCTAGACCAACGATGAAATCAAGTGCAGGCGGGTGGTTGCGACGAAGATCGGGAACTAATAATCACTCTAACGCCCGCCGTGGTACCACTGGCGACTTCACTAACATCGGTACTCGCGAAAGTAAATATGATTAACAATATTAAGAGTCTTTAAGCGGTACCGATACATAATTAAAGAACAATAATATTGACAGTAAAATTAAGTAATAATTAGGAGGAGTCTAACACTACCTAAAATGAATGTACATGAGTTCTTTCACTGTACCTACACTATGTGCTCCGTTGTCACGTTTCGTGCGGTTTGTAAGTTTCCGGTGGCCCATTGGGGGGATAGCGAAAAAGAAGGCAAACGAGGCAGATGCGATGCGTCGATAGTCACCATAAGGGGCCGGCTGCTCGGTTGCCTCCTTATGACATAAAAATACAACGTCTTTAATTGCTTTCGGTATACCATTTAAGACCGGAGACGGAGATGATGTGTATTGTGGCGTTTCATTAAAGATTCCACTGTCCTCTATTGGGCTTCATCAGGAAAAAGGGTGATGACGGCGTTAATGGATGGATGTAGACATTCAAATTGTAAGACTTGTTACACAAAAATACACACGGCGATATGTATGCTTGTAATAATTAAAGTTTGGTTAAGATAAAGTAATGTAAAAAATGCGATGGCCTAGTGGGTATGGGCTCGGCCTCTTGAGTAAGAGACGAGAGGTCCGGGTTCGATCCTGACCCCCCCCCCCTGTGATGCCTAGAAATGGGTTTTTCTAAATTTCTACGTGCAACTGAACATAAGGCCATAGCTTGCTCACCGGTGAAGGAAAACATCGTGAGGAAACCTGCATACCTGATGAGATTAAAAGTATTTGAAGGTGTGTGAAGTTCGCCAACCCGCATTGGGCCAGCGCATCGGTAAACTATGGCCCAAAAACCCTCCTCGCCTGATTTCGAGGAGGAGACCCGTGCCCAGTGGGATATATAAGGGTTGATATTATTATATGTACATTATTATAAGATAATGTAGTAATAATAATATGTTTGAAAATAATCTTGAAACTAAATGGTACTCTTTGCTGTATAAACTATACTAATAATATAAAGCTGAAGAGTTTGTTTGTTTGAACGCGCTAATCTCAGGAACTACTGGTCCGATTTGAAAATATCTTTCAGTGTTAGACAGCCCATTTATCGAGGAACATTACGCTGTAACTAATAGGAGTTAAGTACCTAAGCGTGGGCGAAGCTGCGGGCAACAGCTAGTCATAAAATATTAGTCCAATCAAAAATATAGGACCATCTGCTACGTCTATAACGCAAAGACAATTTCATTAAACTTTTTCACCATCATCATCAGCCTGTATCCATCCACTGCTAAAAATAGACCTCCTTCAATGAACCACTCGCATATAACACGGACCGGTCACTGCACGGAGATCGCCATCGACCACTTCGGCTACCTAAACTTTTTATAATCTAAAATATAGAGGAAATGGCTAAATACTGATTGCTCTTTATGTTGAGTCTTGTATCAATTTCCCGGTTTAGAGATATCATAAGAGATGAAAAAGCCAGAGGAACATAAAAACTGAATCCAAAGGTCACCTTTTGACATCGGTGATACCAAGTGCACTGCTACGCTCGTTCCTCCTGCGCTGTAGCCGGTGAGGGTGACACAATTTGGGTCTCCGCCGAATGCAGCTATGTTTTTCCGAATCCACTTAAGCGCCATCACCTGGTCCTTTAAGCCGTTGTTACCAGGCGCCAACTGGTCACCAGTACTGAGAAACCCTGTAATGGAAACAAATGTATAAATCATAGTTGTATCGTTGTATGATAAACCATAGTATTATGAAAAGTGACTGTTTCTCGTGTCTTTGACCATTTTTAGTTTTAGATTAATTCTAATATGGTCATAAATACTGTTACAAATAAAAATAAACAAAATATTGCCACATTTGATTTTGGAAACTGTTTTTTAGTTTTTTTTTAACTACGTATAATTTTTTTAACAACATGACAACCTACTTCATAATACAAGTGTAATTCTAGATACAGCAAACCTTCTGGGTAGCATCTTTTTTTTTTTTACACCGGGAAATGCTCTAAGGCATCCCGCGGCGGAGTGGGTCTCCCCAGGCGGCGCCCGAAAGCTGGTAAGTGGACGCAGCTCTACCCACTAAAACCCGGCGAGTGCCACTAATGCCGCCTTTGGTGAAGAGCACCGGATCTGATAAGCAAACAGGGCACCTCGACGGCTAGTCAGTCCCTCAAGGGACCGACGCAATCTCCACAGGGGGGTTGTCCCGCACCACAGAATAACCCCTCCCAACGTCGGAACAGTACAATGGGGTGAGGTTCCCATCCTTGCCCCTTTTCTTATAAGAGGGGTACAAAGAGCCCCCTCGACTCAATTCGCTTCGCCCAAGATGCTGTGCTCACTCTACGCTATTCAGCCCCACTGCCACGATAAGGCTTGAACCCTGATCGGGTTTGAGTAGCATCTGGAATAGTGTTATGCTAGCTTTGTGTAAATACTAAATTCGTTAATCGTTGATAATATTATAATGGATAACATTGAGTCGTTTTTACTCCACATTGTATCTTGTGTTCTAGTTTGTCGATTTTATACACCCACACACACAAACACACATTTACTAATATAAAAATGGGATTAGAATATTATAGTAAATAAATATAATATCATCATCATCAGCCTCTATCCGTCCATTGCTGTACGTAGGCCTCCCTCAAAGAACGCCAAGACGACCGATCCCTCGCTACCTGGACCGGCCACTCTACGGTGATCGTCTTCCGACCTGGTTAATGGCCGACCAACACTTCGTCTACCCGAACGCGGCACCCACTCTTAATAATATTGAACAGCAAATACTTACCTAGAGACCCAAGCCTATAGTTAAGCGTGACTAAAACCACGTCTCTATCTAGAAGGTAGTTGGGTCCGTAGTAATCGCTGCGGCCGGTATAGGAGAGGAAGGCACCTTGGTGCAGGAAAACAATGACTGGAAGAAGCTTTGTCCTAAAACAGGAGTTAACTAAGTATTAGTATAAACTACAAACACGTACGTATAAATATTGATATAAAAATTTAAAAAATCCGGGTTGGTTGCGAGTGGCGAGGGATTCGTCGTTTTGGGGGAGGCCTATATTCAGCGTGGACGGATAGGGGCTGATGATGATGAAAAAGAAATAATGAGAACATCATCAATGTCGTTGCTTTTTTTCCGGATGGGTGCTAACGACCCGAAGGCCCTAATGCTACATCGGATTAGTGTGAGCCCATTTGGCTCACTTTTGGTTTATAAAAGTGGGGGGGTTGCCTCCCGCCAACCGTGCAGTCTGTGACCACACGGCCTCCTGACGTCGGGTTGGATGTCGTTGCTTGACTTCAATTGAGTCTATTTAAAGGCATTGTGAAGGATAACTAAAATTTAAATCAGAATTCAGATCACATGAGAAGCACAACTAGCTTTCAAATAAAAGAATGATCAGAATGGGTTGATTTAAAAAAAGTTTTGATGTAATAAAGAAATACACCCGAATTTAACACTTCCATCTTTTTGGAAGTCGATTAAAATCCAAGTAAGTATATTATAGTGTAAATTGCCATTAATAAGTATTATAAATACTATAAGTACTATATTATAATATAAAGGTCAAACTCATAAGAATTCCGAGTACGTACATGTACTCTCAATTCTTATGACTTTGACATAGCGCACTTCAGTCAAGTTAAATTACAAGAAGTATAAAAAGGAGACGGGCGTATCTGGGCCTAAACGTTACACAAATAAAAAAAAATCAATATTTTTTATGTTTTTTTTTAAATTAAACAGTGAAATATGAAGCAGTTTTATCATGGGATAACAAATTAAAAAAAAAAATCATAAGTGATAAGATGACTGATTTCCTTCATGTTTATTTTGGTGATATTCTATGTTGCCAGAGTAAGAAAAAGGCAATCGATTTATCAAATTCATATTAATACACTTTATCGATACAACATTTTTTTAGAAATATTTTAAGTAAGTATATAATATTTCTTTTATTAAGTTTCTTCAAAAAGTAGTATTATCGACGTGCCGTGCCTACATTGAATACTATTGTGATGTTTATTCTAAAGACAAGTTTTTGACAAAACTTCTTTTATGAATTATTTACCTCCCAAAATACATACTTAAAATATTCCTAAAAAAATTGTATATTGATCATAAATATGAATAAACAATATACAATATCTAAAATTGTATTTATAAATACAATTTTAGTTTTAAATTAATCTGAAATTGATGATAAAATCGATTTCACAATCAATAGTATTTTTTATACAGGCAATAACTGTGAACTGTCAAACGTTTAAAACAAACAACAACCGTGACATGTAAGCTCAAAATAACTCTGACATTGGCAAATCCTTGAGGAAGCTAATATTGAAGAAGAAGAAGAAGCTCAAAAGACAAAAACCTATTTTAGCTATATTTTAATTGACTGTTCTCTTGATAGTATAGGGGCAACGAATTAGTAAAGGTATGGAAACATAACTCTCTTACAAAGCTCGGAAAAATATGGTTCCAAACTCACACTACTAAACTGATAATACTAACACGATTTGCACATCCGCAATACAAAATACTCTGCTAAATTTAATATGTGCACATGAATTCGTCCACCTATCCATATAGGGCGCAATCTAATTTAGGAGGATAGTGATAGAATGAAACTGAAATATCAAAGAAAGTAAGTGCGAACGTGATGGACTATTACGCGACATGTACAATGACAATGTCAGTTGAGATGTGGAAGGATGATATTATGCATTAGTCTGATATTTGTTAATTTTATTATAAAGTAATTGATTATATGAATTAATGTGGAAACCTACATTTATTTTGTCTGAATATGAAGAGTAATAAAATGACTGTTTTTAACCAATAATTATTATCAAATTGAGAGTAAGTCACTATTTACTCACTTTATAGAATCTGTCGATATTTCGTATATTTTTAAGCCTTAGAGTAGTTGACAGTCTGTTGTAACCTTGTTTTTTATTATTAAAATGTGAATAATGTTTGAAAAATGGGAATGGGGCATAAAATAAAAATCACAAGTCAAAATAGTTGTATTTCTCTTTAGTAAGAAATTAACATTTTTTTTTTCAAAATAGAACCATTAAAGTATCTTTTTGAACGTCAATTAAATGTACCACCTGTTCCATGAGTACTGAGAAGAACCTCCAAAATGTATGTAATGTACCACAAGACACTCTACTGGCGTTAGTCGGTAACCAGTCATCTTGTCTTCTTTCTAAGCGGACTGCTGCAATCCATTGTAAACGCCGAATCTCGTTTATGGAGAAACTAAAAGTAAATAATTGATAAAAACATAAATAAGGAATAAAAATATAAATATAAAAACTCGGTACTCAATGTAAAATTTAATATAACATTTCAGTATATAAAATCGGCTGCCTGCTAATTGCATAATACTGACCACAAACATTTATATGGAGGTTATTTAAGCGTGAATAAAATACGAAATTATTAATTTACCTGTGATAAGTTATCCCAGTTTGCTTTTTACTTCCTTCTTTTTGTCTCTTACACCATTTTACAACACAGGAGGTCATTTTTGTCTCTGGGAAACGATTTTTTCGTCAACGCAACGGTCGTCTAGACTGTCACAGAACGCGCAGCAGACTGAGAGACAAATTGATTGTACTTTTTTGGCCCCGCCCACTTGATTGTAGTTTTCGAGGAACTGTTTTTTAGCGCAGTTCGTATTCCATACCTTTTCTAATTCGTTGTTTAAGGGAAATAAAACAAAAAACAATATTATTGTAATTGCCTAGTAGGGAAAAGAACAGTGGGTTGCTATTTGTCATGTAATATCAATAATATGGTACCTAAGCTGGGTAAGACATCAAGAGAATTTGATACCACCTGCACAGTATTTATTTATTTATTTATTTATTTAACAATTTATGTACAACAAAAAGAAACTTAGAACAGTGAGAAAATTAAAAGGTAGATACAAAGGTACAGCTTATTCCATGGAGGAATCTCTTCCAGCAGACCCGATACTGAAAAAATTGAAACCTACGGCCATAATAGGGTGTACATAAAATTAAAAATTGAATAAAACACTAAACGAACAATAATTTAGCGTTGATACACATATCGTTAACACATAATAAACATACACATAGAAATATACATAAATACATATACCTACATATAATAAAATAAAATATAATAAACTAATATATACCTATATAATATACATATTTAAATTAAACTATAAATAGTTAAACAAACATTTATAATATATTTTTAGAATATATAGATGGAGACGAACAAAATTATAATAATAATAAGAATAATAATAAATTATGTATGATTGAGATAATGCTCTTTTACACTTTTCTTAAATAGTCCTAGTTTTTTGCAATTCCGAATTTCAGGTGGTAAAGAATTCCAAAGTTTGGCGGAAAGAACAGTATACGAATAAGAAAAAAAGTCAGTTTTATGGGGTTGTATCTGAAGCAGACCACGTCTGTGAGACCTGCAGGAAGAATCATCGACGTAAACAGGTGTAAAGCGTGAACGTAGATAAGGAGGAGAATAGGGATTGAAAAGAGTTTTGAAGAGTAAACAAAGAATTCTATAGTTTCTACGCTGGCGTATGGGTAGCCACTGCAATTCCCTGCGGGCCTGAGATACATGATCACGTTTTTTTAGACCAAAAATAAAGCGAATGCAAAGATTCTGCAGTCGCTCTAATTTATTTAAATTTTCCTCCGTAGCATCCGGGCAACATACATCTGCGTAATCGATGATGGGCTGAATAAGGGTCTGAGCAAGCGAGATCTTTGTTGCAAACGGTAAGAAATGTTGGAGCCGTTTCAGTGAATGCATTGAGAAATGTACCTTACGACTGATGTCACTAATGTTGGCATTCCAAGAAAGATTTGAGTCAAAGATGACACCTAAGTTCTTTGCCACATCTGTGTAAGCGATTTGTTTGCCACCCAATGCAACAGGAGGGAGTGTAGTGATGTCAAGTCTTGACCGAATCCGTTTACTGCCGATGATTAAGGCTTTCGATTTTACTGGATTTACAAGTAAGCCAAAAGATTCAGCCCATTTATTAATGCAGTTTAAATCTTCGTTAATATAGGAAATCGCTGAATCTGCATCTTGTATATTAAAATGGCGATATATTTGTAAATCATCTGCATATAAATGAAATTTTGAAGAAATTACTTTCGTTACAGAGTTAATGAAAATTGAGAAGAGAAGAGGAGAGAGAACACCACCTTGAGGAACGCCGGCGACAAGATTGCTCCAGTTTGAAAAGATATCATTTACCTGAATACGCTGCGATCGGTCGCGAAGGTAAGAATTAAACCATGCTACGGCAGAAGAGGAGATATTTAGAGATCGTAAAATACTGAGAAGGACATCAAAGTCAATTGAATTAAATGCGTTGCTGAAATCTAAGAGAACAAGAATAGTTAAAGATTTATTATCCATGGCCCAGCGTATATCATCAGTTACGTTAATAGGCGCTGAAGATGTACTGAAACCGGGACGAAAACCAGATTGCTGAGGGCTTATCAGATCATTACTATATAAGAAAATAGAAAGTTGCTTGTGAACAATGTACTCTAGAACTTTGGAAAGAAATGGAAGAATAGATATAGGACGGAAATTTGACGGAGAAGTGGGGTTTGAAACTTTAGGAAGAGGAATGATATTTGCTTTTTTCCAAGCAAGAGGAAAACTGCTCGAAAATAAGGAATAGTTAAATATGTGAGTTAAAATAGGCAGTAGAAAAGGAAGGATCAATTTAATCATTTTGGAGCATAGTTTATCACAACCAACAGCTGAAGAAGAGATTGAAAGGATAGCTACCCGGACGTCTACCTCAGTAATAGTTTTAAATGAAAAAGAAGGATTAAATATAGGCAAACTCTTTATGTAGCTTAAGGTGTTATCTTTGATAGGAGTGATCAATGTAATGGGGGGTAGAGAAAAGTAATCATTTAGAGCGTCTAGGTCCATGTCATTAAGTGTAGTAATTGAATTTTTGCCAATACCGACAGATCTCAGAAACTTCCAGGCCTCTGAAGTGCTTCGGTTGTGAAGAGAGGTGTGAAAATAACGCCTCTTAGCATCGCGGCATTGTCTATTACAATGATTACGTAGCATTTTATAGTTGTTGAGATTGTTGAGTTGAGAGATTTAGATGATATTTTAATTGTTTACGATGAAGTTGATAATAAATCAATAAAAAATAAAATGTTTTTAATTCAAACTCGTCTTCTTGAATAATAACCGTATGAAACATCTTAGATCTAGTTGGATGTTGGTTGGATGGCGTAATTAATAGTTTCCCTACAATAATATCTGGTACATATATTCTTTGGTAAATCTAATCTACAACGAGGTCTTATAATTATTTTCCTAAAGTAACAGTAGAATATGGACTATGAATATTTTATAAACAAGCTAGAATATCATTTTTTGTTCAATCAAAAACACTACAACTTTTTTCTCCCATGGATCAGTCATGAAAATTTTAGTTTTTTCGAACAAGTATGAACATTTAAAATAAAATAATGAACGTCGGGCCCAACTTTCTATGATCTTTCGCCCGTCTCCTTTTACTTTATTATTTATTTTATTCATACAATTAATGTCTCCAATTTTTAATCTGAAAGCATTTATATTATATCAAATGAAACCGTCTCAAGATGTCTTTTTCAATCAATTTTATATTGTATTGTAGACACGCCAATCTAAGAAATAAAACCGATTATTTTAATTATTGTTCATAACAATAAAGATAATCTCTCGTCTAAATTACCTACCCAATGTAGCTTATCGTCTGTTTCCATCGAACTTATAACCGGATGTTACTTAGTGTAGTAATGTGAACTATAAAATTCCGAAATTGGTCAGTGATTAGTCCCTGAAGTAATAGCAATTCCACCAACCATGATCGTATGTAAGTTCCATCGGTCAATCATCCATCAATGGCCATCAGTCCGCCAATCGGAGCTCAGAACGTCGCAGCACAAAATTGGCGGAATTTTCATACAAAACACGTAACATTACCAATCTATTCCGGCTAAATGCTCAATAGAAAACCATTGTTTATATGATAAAAATCACAAAGACTGCAAATAGATCGTCGTAACTCGGCAACACCATTATCTTCGTATAACTTTTGAATAGTATGGAACTTTGAAATGGTCCCATTGGGGGGGATATTGAAAAGGAGGGACGGGAGGGAGAGCGTACGCGATATAAGATTTATTTTTTATTTTTTACACGTTGGGTTATAATGTATATCGAAGTTTTCATACGGATCCATAAGCTCATCAGGAATATTTTTTTAAATTATTTTTCTAATCGGTCTAGTAGTTTCGTAGCCTATTCAAGATAAGATTGTTAAATACTGAAGTTATTTATTACACTAATTACCCGTTGGTCGTTACCTACATACCATTACCTATTAATTAATAGGTAATTCGGCTAATGACATCCCATTGCACTCGTACTAAAGTTACTCCACTTAAATATTCAAACCTTTTGAAATATACCTATATTTTTTCAAAAATAACATAATAATATCATGTTTTCTCCAACTGTTACTGTTATTTTGTTCTGTATTAAGTGGAAAGACATTATTGTTTTTTGTCCATGTCGTGGAATGATTATCAAACGCACATATTATAGGTAGGATAATCTCTATCTTTATATATATATATTTCTTGTGTGCGTGTGTATATCACTGAACTCCTCCTAGACGGCTGGACCGATTTTGATGAAATTTTTTGTGTGAGTTCAAGGGGATTCGAGGATGGTTTAGATACAAAAAAAAATATTTTGTACAGGACAACGTCTGTCGGTGCCACTAGTATTATATAAAAGGCAAAGGTATGACTGATGTTTCAACGCACAGGCCAAACCCTTAAGGCTAGAAAATTGAAATTTCGCACACGTATTTCTCTTATAACGTAGGCATTCACTAAGGAAGGATTTTTCAAAATTCAACCCCCAAAGGTGTGAAATAGGGGATCAAAGTTTGTATGAAACTTTTTATTCCTTGGACATATTTGCATGAAAATTCGTAGAAATGATGTATGGCAAAAATAATGAGCTTTGTAATTCATCATTTTCTAAAATTCTACACTTAAAGTGGTAAAATAGAGAATGAAAGTTATAAATAAAAGGCAAAATTGATTGACTAAAAAATCAATATACATGTTATAATACCCTTGAGGCTATAAAATTGAAATTTCGCACACGTATTCCTCATATTACGAAGGCATCCACTATGGTAGAATTTTTCAACGGACACCCCAAAGGGGTGAGATTCTAGTTTCTATGATACTTTTTATTCCTTGGACGTATTATTTGCATGAGATTACGTACGGCAATTTTTTTTTAAATCAACCCTTAAAAGGGGAATATGGGATGAAAATTTTCAATAAACACACAGGCAGCACATAGGTCAAACCCATAGGGCTAGAGACTTAAAGTTTCACATACGTATTCCTTTTATGATGATCCAATAAGGAAAAAAAAAACAAAATTCAAACCCCAAGGGGGTCAAAAAGGCCATAAAAGTTTGTATGTATCTTTTTATTCCTTAGACGTATTTGCATGAAATTTCGTATGAATTTAGTACTACAAAAATGATGAAATTTTTAAAACGAAAGTTGAGAAATTTTAAGTTTAGCCTTAGCTTTGGCCTATGTGTTTTTATATTTCAATGTTCTATTTTACCTTCTTAGGGGTTTACTTATTTCAATATTTTCTAAAATTCTAACCAAATAAGTTGTACGCCACTAACTTAGTCGTGGGATATTAGTGTATTATCTATGGTCGTAGGATCATTTATTAATATTTGGGAAAGGTATATTATATCTGCTTTTCATAAATATGTGCGGTAAAATATCATACTTAAGTCATATATAAAAATGTCATACTTAGGTAAAATATCATATAACAAATTATACTACTAATTTATCAAAAAGATAAAATGCCTCGCAGGATTAATTCCTGTATAAGGTTACTAGAATCCGAAGGGCGTAAATACAACAGTGTCTTAAAAATACTCTATCCGTTTATTCTATCTATTAGCGAACAGCGCAGGAGGGCGCGGCTACGACGGGTGGTCGCACCGCCGTGAGGGACCTGTGCGCGGCCGATGGGAGGATCTGCCGCGCGCGTGTAAGGCCCGAGCTATAAGGCACCCTTATGTGTACAGGTTGCTTTAAGCGGAGAAGGAGGAGGGGACGCCATCTCCCACCTCCAGAGAAGAGTGCGTCTGCGCTCACTTTACCATCTTTTCGGGCGTAGAGAGTCCCACGTTACCCCCGGGCTACTCCGGGCCCGGTGGTATGCATAAGAGCATTCCCCAGCGGGAACAAAAAAAAAGGATTAGCGAACAGGATATACTTGATCTTTTTCTTAATCTACATTAAGGCGAGCGAAGCCACAGGTAAAAGCTAGTTTATAATAAAGGCCAAACGCATCAAGTCTTTCAATGTAAACTAATAATATTTAAAAAAATATAGCAGGTTTGTTTGCAGGTGATCTGCTGGCCTAGCATATATTTTAATCTCATTTTTTATTTTATACTGTTTCTCTTCAGTGGAGTATACACGTTGAGCTCCTGGCCTAGCATATTTTAATCTCATTTCTATTATATTACCTGTTTCTCTTCAGTGGAGTATACACGTTGAGGAAGAGGCAGTCTTCATCCATCTCGTCCTGAAAACTTTGACTCTGAGGACACGCGGGGGCATCTGCAGTCGCGTTGGCTATCGATGTGAACTTCTTAATCGGCTTTGGCGGCTGTAAGTTAAAAGTTTCTTAATGGTAACATTACATCAGCTGCTACATCAGAAGAATGCAGCTCGAAAACATCCGTTTGCTTTGCGATAGATACATGTCAACGCTTATTACGAGGTTTTTTGACGTGATAAAGTCTTTTAAATCTATGAACGCCAATCAAATGATGAATCTATAACGCTACACGCACGAAAAAGTGTCACGTTCCGCCTGAGCCGAGCGTGCAAATAAGAGCGCGGAAAAAGAGGCACGATCGGCCTAAGCGTTCGGTTTGTAATCCATTATGACGTTAGCACATATTTTATGTGCTAACGTCATAATTATCGTCCGTAAACCGACTTTACAGACAACAGGTAGGTTTTTATGCACATACAGACAAATGCTTTTGCATCGGCCTCTTCCAATAGACGCTAAGACGGCCGATGTCCCGCCACTCGCATGCAGCTGGGACTGGCCAGTTGGTCACTGCACGGAGGTCCTTCCACCTAGTTGAGGGTCGAGCTTTCGTCTGTCTTCCCGAAATAATAAGTATAGACATAAAGGAAACATCGGGCACATAGTACTATAACAGATATTAGTATGTGCCCTACTATATTGTGTAAGGGACGGGAGTGTCGGTACAACTCAGCCTTCTGGTAGAATATCTGCTGTATACTTAAATACACAATTATTGTAATTATTGCGTTAATCATAGGGCTAATTTTATATGTATTCAAAAAGAGTGTGCTAAAGTAGTTAGATATATAATGAAGCAAACCTGGAATCTCAGTTCTCCCACAGGCGGCTCGGCGTACCTGATGCCTCGGTAGGACTCAAACTTGCGACCCAAGCGAGTCACGTTGAACACGCCTAGGAACACGCCCGAAGGTGTGATTGTTAGCGGGTGTCTACCTCCTATAAGAAAACAAGCACTTAATACTATTATAGATTTTATCCCCACCATGGTTCAGGTCATGTCGTGGCGGTGGGGCTCAGTAACCTAGGGTGAGCCGCTGCACCTTGGGCGAAGACTGGGCCGAGGGGGCTCTTTGTACCTCCTCTTACAAGGGGAGGGGGGGGATCAGGAGGCAAGGGGTGAGGATGGGATTCTCACCCCATTGTACTGTCCCGACGTTGGGAGGGGTTGTTCTGTGGTGCAGGACAACCCCTCATGGAGGTAGCGTCGGTCCCTTGCGGGACTGACTAGCCGTCGATGTGCCCTGTTTGTTTACTAGATCCGGGGTACCTCACCAAAGGCGGCATTGGTGGCACTCGCCGGGTTTTAGTGGGTAGAGCTGCGTCCACTTACCAGCTGTCGGGCGCAGCGAGTCCCACATACGCGGGTGGGGAGACCCATTCCCTCGCGGTATGCCTCAGAGCATTTCCCGGCGTTAACAAAAAAAAATAGATTCTATACTAAAAAATGAAGAATCCGATGGACGAGCTAATGTGTGAAAATGGTAATTTCAAAAATATAGAAAGAATGTTTTTTTTTTCTACATAAATATATTCTAGTACGGTTACTATTTTTAACCGACTTCAAAAAAAAAGGAGGTTCTCAATTCGTCTGTATGTTTTTTTGTTTTTTTTGTATGTATGTGACACGATATCTCCGCCGTTTGTGAATGGATTTCAATGGTTATTTTTTGTTTGAAAGCTGTAGTTTCCAATTTGGTCCCATATTAATTTTATTAAGATCTGACAAGCCGTTTTTTAGTTATTCCCAATAATGTCTATTTGGTTGGTTTTGTTTATCTTGATGATATGATCATTTTATTACGTGTCGATGTAATAATTGTATAGGATGCTTTGTAGGTAGCACACCATAGTATGTCGCGGTCATCGTAATCATCATCATCATCATCATCATCCTTTATCCATCCACTGCTGAACATGCCTCCTTCAATGAACACCAAGACGACGAATTTCGGAATCACTAAAAATTAAGAAATAAAAGCATTTTACAAAAAATTAAAACCGACTTCAAAAATACTAAACTAATAAAAAGTAATAAAATAACAGTTTCTTTAATGTTTGTGCTTACAACATATAATCAACTTAATCTTCTACTAATGTACAAACTTTGCGTTTTCCACGTCATTATAGTTACTTTTGGAGTCGGTGTCGTATTTGTTGCTGTACATTACCTACCTACCTACCTTGGCTGACACCGACTCCAAAAGAATTGCTCATTTAAAGATATAAGATAAGATAAGATATAACGTATGAATTCATCGAAGTTGGGATAGGCCTGGTCGAAGATAAACTCCCCACAATGATTCAGGCCTTGACGTGGCGGTGGGGCCCATTAGCCTAGGTTGAGCCCAGCACCTTGGGCGAAGCTAATTGAGGCGAGGGGTCTCTTTGTACCCCTCGTATAAGAAGAGGGGACAAAAGAGCAGAGGGCAAGGGGCGAGGATGGGAACCACACCCCATTGTATTTTCCCGACGTTAGGGTTGTTCGGTGGTGCGGGACAACCCCTCTGTGAAGGTGGGGACCCTTGCGGGACTGACTAGCCGTCGAGGTACCCTGTTTGTTTATTAGATCCGGGGCACCTCACCAAAGGCGGCATTGGTGGCACTCGCCGGGTTTTAGTGGGTAGAGCTGTGTCCACTTACCAGCTTTCGGGCGCAGCACATACCCGCGTGGGGAGACCCACTACCCGCGGGACGCCTCAGAGCATTTCCCGGCGATTAAGAAAAAAAAACGTCGAAGATAATAATTCCTAATAGCCTAAGGTGAACCCAGCACCTTGGGCGAAGCCAAATGAACCGAGAGAGCTGCTCTTTGTACCCCTCTTATAAGAAGGGGGACAAAAGACCTGGAGGGGACAAGGGGCTTACCGGTGGGAGGGAAGCGCTGTGCCGCGCTCCCGGCTGCATGGGTACCACCATCTTGTTTGTTTCTCCCGTCAAACAGCTTTGCTGTGTTTCGGAGAGAAGGGCAAGACAGGCAATGTAATTACTGGCACCGAGACTTAACATCTTATGTCTCAGGATAGGCAACACATAAATGAGTTGCCTGGGTTCGTTCCAGGTATATTATTTTATGTTCATGGGCGACGTCGACCACTTACCACCAGGTGGTACGTTTGCCAGTTTGCCTATCCAACTAACATAAAAAAGGGGCAGGTATGAGAACCTCACCCCATTGCTCTATCTCGTCGTTGGGAGTGGTTGTTCTGTGGTTCGGACAATCCCTTTGTGGAGGTGGCGTCGGTCCTTTAAGGGACTGCCTAGCCGTCGAGGTGCCCTGTTGTTCAACAGACCTCAACAAAGGCGGCCTTGATGGCACTCGTCTTTCACCAGTGAGCAAGCGATGATCTCGTCATGTTCAGGTGCACGTAGAAATTTAGAAAAACCTATTTCTATGCCATTTCAGGGATCAGGATCGAACCCGAACCTCTCAGCTCTCACTCAAAAGGCCGAGCCCGTACCCACTATCCATTGTCACTCACACTAAAATAAGTCTTATTATAATTTCAACTTGTTCTTCGAATAACTATTAAAATCGCTCACCTTAATTCTTATTTAATTGAGGTTTTGACTTTTTACTTTAGTCATTTTTATATAATATACTAAATATTAGCTTCTTCGATCAACAAAGCTTACCCGTTGTCCAAAGTTTGACGTCATCGCTCTGCTTACATCCCGATTTGGAGGCGAGAGTAAATAATAGTATAATATAAAGTAATTCTCTCATCTTGCTAGCTCTAATGCCGTCTGCCAGTGTCGGCCCAAACTCGATATATATATAGGTGGTGTCGTTAGGGCGGGGCCGTCCGGACACTATAAAATTCTATCAAATTTTAATGAAATCATTGTCACTTATCGTTTATCGACTCAATAAAAAAATATTTAAAAAAAACGTTTACATACATTTGTATGTGAACGTTTTTTTTTATTTTTTTTTAATATAGCGGTTTTGTCTGTGTCTGTTCTGTGGCAATTGGACAGTCGGGTCACCTGCTACCTAAGTAGCAGTGTAAGATCGCCTGATACCTATGATCGCCTGGTATCTATCGACTGTGATCACACTGATATCTAAGGACACCCGCATCAGGCGATTAAGATTAAGAGATTATAAAGCTAAGTAATAAAAGTATAAAGTGAATGTGTGTTTGTTTGTTGACTGACCTTTTACGACAAAACGGCTGAACAAATTTGGCTTAAAGTTGAAATAGTGATGGCTTATACCAGGCTACATTTTATCCCAAAAAATTAAAATTTCCTACGGAATTACATTTGCCTTATTATTGGTATGAAATGTCAAAAATGAGGTAGAGAAAGTTAGGAGGGAGACAGACAAAGCTTAGTTATATTTAAGTTTGATATATGTCTATTTAATTACTAATGTGAAGACAACTTATTCAGAGGTGTTTTAGCACACGGACAGTCCATATGTCATGTATGTAGAAGGATCATGGTACAATGTTTTTTAAGGGTTCCGTAGCCAAGTGAAAAAAATCGGAACACTTATAGATTTGTCATGTCTGTCTGTCTGTCTGTCTGTCCGTCCGTATGTCACAGCCACTTTTTTCCGAAACTATATAACTGTTGAAACTTGGTAATTAGATGTATTCTGTGAACCGCATTAAGATTTTTATACAAAAGTAGAAAAAAAACAATAAATTTTGGGGGTCCCCATACTTAGAAGTTAGAACTGAAACTCAAAAATTTTTTTGCAACAAACCCATACGTGGGATCTAGGGATAGGTCTTCAAAAATGATATTGAGGATTCTAATACCATTTTTTTTTTTATGTTAGTTGGATAGGCAAACTGGCAAACGTGCCAACTGATGGTAAGTGGGCGACGTCGCCCATGAACATAAACTAGTATACCTGGAACGACCCCAGGCAACTCATTTATGTGTTGCCTATCCTGAGACATAAGATGTTAAGTCTCGGTGCCAGTAATTACACTGCCTGTCTTGCCCTTCTCTCCGAAACACAGCAAAGCTGTTTCACGGGAGAAACAAGCAAGATGGTGGTACCCATGCAGCCGGGAGCGCGGCACAGCGCTTCCCTCCCACCGGTCTGTGTGTGTGTGTGTGTTTCCCTGTGACTTCTAAAATAAGAGAATGATAAAACTATTTTTTTTGATAAGTACGTCATAAATCGTAAAACGCAATTTACCTTTCATTCAGTCCACTCAAATATAATATATATAAAAAAAATTCATAAAAATAAACCATATTTTTTGTTAAAGTGTCTAATGTTTTTTTTTTTTCGGAGGGATCTATGCTAATGGCCCGAAGGCCCTAATGCTTCATCGGATTAGTGTGAGCCCATTCTGCTCACTTTTGATTTAAAAAGTGGGGGGTTGCCCCCGCCTACCGTGCGGTCAGCGACCACACGGCCTCCTGGCGTCGGTATCTAATGTTGTATATTATGTAATAGTACGCAACCCTTCGTGCGCGAGTCCGACTAGCACATGGCCGGTTTTTTTATTAAGAAATAGCATCTTGATATTAGAATTTATCAAGGTTCACAAAATTGTCTTCATATGACTAGAAATCCTTGCTATTATTATAAACGTGAATGTGAGTTTGTTTGTTACGGTTTCACGTAGAAACTACGTAACCGATCATCATGAAATTTTGTCCACATATTCTCAAAGGTATTGCGAAGGATATAGGTTACTTTTTTAAAAATAAAAGTATATTTTTATAACATCAGGAGGCAAACGAGCAGTCGGAGCCACATGGCGCGGCGCCGACGCCCATACACATCCGCATAACCAAGGCCACGCAGATTCGCCGCCCTCCTTTTCCCTTTTACCCCAATGGGCCATCAGAAACTCACAAACCGCACGAAACGCGACAGCATAGCTGTCACTTGACGCCGGTGTTTTTTTTTATGTTTCTTGGATAAGAAAACTGGCAAACGTGCCACCTGATGGTAAGTGGTCGACGTCGCCCATGAACATAAACTAGTTTACATTGAACGAGCCCAGGCAACTCATCTATGTGTTGCCTATCTTGAGACATAAGATGTTAAGTCTCGGTGCCAGTAATTACACTATATATATAATATTATGTGAGCGAGAGTTACCAACCACCCCGGTGGTGCCGGCCCAGTTCGTCTGCAATGCAGCATGGCACTACCTCTTACAACATATATTATATAAGTATCATAATATATAGGTATACAAGTATATATTTTTACGGACACTTAAATTTTACAATAGTAGGTACCTGTTCTTTTTTATTAAATTAGATATTCGTCCCGTAGGTAGGGTAAATTGGGGTCTCCAGTCGTCGTCGTCGAATATAAGTGCGTTCCGAAATTGTATATATATCCTAAAAAAAAGTTTCAATTGGTTGTGAAATCATAAATAAACAATTTCAAAATGTCTGTCATTCTGTCAACAGTATTATCACATTTTGGATGCTGAACCAATCCAATGAAGGGCGTAAAAAATAGTAAAGGTGTCTTAAAAATGCTGTATCCGTCACCAAGGAACAGCGAACAGACTTGATTTCGCGAGCGAAGCCGCGGGCAGAAGCTAGTATAAATTAAATTATTTATAAAAGTCGTTCTTTGTTACTTAAGGCGAGGATGCAGACCACTACTTACCCCTCTAGGTGATGAGGTGTGGGGCGCCGCGTATGTGGTGGACGCGAGACTTTACGCATTATGACAATGCGGGAATTTTGAATTTTATTACGTATGTCACTCGCCGAAACTATATAGAGCTGTTCATACTTACTATCATTTAATTTTATACCGATTTTGGTATTTATCTATACAGAAAAAAAATTGGAGTGCCTGATTGTAATATTAAAATAAACGCTTTTTATTGAATGGATATATATCAAGGGCTTCATAACAAAGGAGCGGAGCGATATAAAAGTACAGTTTTACAGGAAAGACAAAATAATGAATAAAACAAAACTAGTTGATTGTATAAGGCTGATATTTGGCATTCTTTTTCGACATAACTTACCGTCTGGTAAGACTTTTCAGATTATAGCACGCATAGTTTTTGATAAACGGTAAGTACGCCTCTTTCTTTCAACGCAATTTTGGCAACATCTACTATATAGTAAAAAAATTGATACTAATTTTGGGGCGTACAAAGAGAATATTGTTTTATTGTGATGAATAAGTAATTTCTTATTAAAGTACTGTATTCAATTTATAACTATTTTACAAACATTAAGATACTTACTCCAGAGCTGTAATTATTTTATTAAAATCTAATATAATTTCCGTACGCCCTTTTGTTACCACTAAAAATATGTTGAATATCTTAAAACAACAGGCGTAGGGTTAACAATTAATTCAGGGTTAGCTTTGATTACATAATTTTAAGAACTTTCTAATTGTGTATAGCTTTCATACTTAAACCACTCAGTCTCTAAGCTATTAAAAAGTATAATATTATTGTTAAAACACAACGTTATTTGTATTAATTTATTAAAAGTAACGTCTGCCTCATTTGCTTTTAATAACACTTTTTTTACTTATTAGTAGTACTTAATAGTTTTCGTTTGATTGGCAGCTCCTGAAAACGATACGAAAATGAAACTAAAAAACAAGGTACTTATGAATATGTATGTAATAGTTGGTGGAACTTTTTTGTAAAACCTATTTGATGCCAATAATTTAATTTCACCTTCGTGTACGAATGCCATCAAGTTTGCATCATCATCTTTACTGTCACACTCTGGGATAACGTGGCTGTGTGGCGATGGAACACATTGATTTGTGAAACCCGTTTTGTGTAGATGTCGTAAAATAGAGTCTGTCCAGTCCTTTTGCCATTTTCCAGTAGCCCATAATAATAATAATAATATGCTGGGACAACTCACACACGCCCATCTGATCCCAAACTAGGTCTGCCTTGATGATACAATGAAAAAATTATGAACAAATGATAAATACTGATATATTTTTAAATACATACATATTATAGATAAATTACACCCAGACACAGAACAAATTATCATGTTCATTACACAAACATTTGTCCTGTGTGAGGATCGAATCCACGACCTTCTGGTTTAGCAGTCAGGATCACTAAGCACTAGACTAACAAGCCATCTTTGCTACAAATTACGTGGAGCCCATCTATGCCAGATTCACCGAGAAATTTGAAAACTTTGCCGTTATTGCATCAGAATCGGATGTTTTCCTTATTTTAAGGGAGTTGAGAGCAGCATATTCATTGGATCGCAGAGTTTTAGACTCCAGCAGTTCTAAATTATCCCAATCACATACATAGGGTACACTACGTCAACCACCGTATTTAAGATTAAATTATAATTTAATTAGCAATAATCCCGCAAAACACGCAGTCTTTACTGCAAATGTGTGAGTGCACGCATATGCATGCATATAGCACCGCCCTCCTTTCCCACACTGCATATGCGTACACTCGCATGCACCACCACCCCACATGCACCACAACCAGAGTTAAAGACCACCACCACACAATCTACGCACGTTTCGCATATATGCAGTGTGGGAAAGGATAGATAGAATAAAACGAAGAGTAAGACTCTTCGTTTTATTGTTTTTGTTTGCCATTTTTGTTTAAAACACGTAAAGAAAAATTTGACACAGATCCGACCGTGACAGCGGTCAAACCGCGACTGCGGGGTCGCGGGCGGCACGGTATTGCATCGGCTCGCCCGAAACAGTTGTTGTTTTTATGGTTTTTTAAGTTTTTGTACCGAAAAAGTGAATTTAATAAACATAGGTTACGTAGGTTGAAATGAAGAAAATTATGATATAAATTTCAAATTTTAAAGAAATATTTTTTCCTACAAATGTGTACAGGCTTTGCTTAAATTTATGCTATGTTTGGGATTTTTTATGATCGAGTCAAGTTAATCTAATCGTGTAATGAACTTACAAGGGTTCTAGGTAATATCCTTGAATATAACATATCTTTTATCCAGGCCGATAAATTACGCGGGAATATTTTTCCTGATTTTTTTTCCAAGCGCTTCTCACTGTGTATTTGCCAATATACCGCCTTAAGTTTTAGCAAAGAGTTTTAGAAATGAGTGAAATAAAATAAAACTAAAAAATACAATTTTTTTATTTAAATATTATAAAAGATTTTGATGTAGAGTGTAGACATTTTCATTGTGTATAGAAATAGCTTGTCACGTGGTTAAGATATATTAAGTATAGGTGGGTAAATAAAATGCTCAGTACTGTATGGGATACAGTTGCTCCCACACTTGCAGCCTCTTCTCGTGAAGGTTCTGATGCAGAGTGAGCTCGTCGGCGATGCGCAGGTAGGACCGCTGGTCTGGCTTCATGGCCGGCCACGCGAGGTTCGACAACTCGGGAGTATCAGGCCGTGAGTTGGGGTCCCTGTAAGTTAACACGTTGTTACTAAATGAATTTGTTTATTACTAAACTGTATGGTTATTGATAAATTTCAAAAATAATAAGATGGTTATCTGACAATGTTGTGACATTATCGTAGATTATATTATATGCGCTGCGCCCGTAAAATGGTAAGGTGGACGCAGCTCTACCCACTAAAACCCGGGGAGTGCCACTAATGCCGCCTTTGGTTAGGTGCCCCGGATCTGTTGAGAAAATAGGGCACCTCGACGGTTATTCAGTCCCCAACAGACCGACGCCACGCGGACAAACAGCTTTACTGCATTTCGGAGAGCTGAAGGGCAGGACAGGCAGTGTAATTACTGGCACAGGGACTTAACATCTTATGTCTCAGGATAGGCAACACATAAATGAGTTTTTCATGGGCGACGCTAACCACTTAGGATCATGTGGCTCGTCTGCCCGTTTTCGTATCCAACTAACATTTAAAAAAAGTTTTGGAACGAAGTTCCTTATCGCGCGTTGCGAATGTCCAACCCGACGCCAGGAGGCCGTGTGGTCGCAGACTGCACGGTTGGCGGGGGGCAACCCCCACTTTTACAAACCAAAAGTGAGCCAAATGGGCTCACACTAATCCGATGTAGCATTAGGGCCTTCGGGCCGTTAGCATATTTCCATCCATTAGCATAGATCCATCCGAAAAAAAGAAGCGTTGCGAAAGGGGGCTAGACGGAAAAAAATAAGAGTGTGTGTATGTGTGACCCATGAAACCTCGAGGAAATCATTGTTCATAAAACTCACCCGTATCTAGCGAAGTTGTACCAAATGGCGGTCATACGGTCTACTGTAGTTGCGTCTGCTCCCGTAACACCGATCTCGGGGTAGCGGTACGGCAGCGAAAACAAGTAGATGAGGTCGTCATGATGAGCGGCACCTGGTGGATGAACAGGGTTGGTACACTGCCTTTTTTAATTTGGGGTACATCACCATACGTCAGGCGAGGTAAATAGATAGATAATAATTAATAGATTACCTATCGCGACCATACTGATTATAGAAAACGATATTTCGCTTATTAACATAAACTTGCGCGAAATAATAATATCCTGTATTCGAGATTTTCAAATTGAGAGGAATTTTGGTTTAGTGGGTATGACCTCGGCCTCTTGAGTGAGAGCCAAGAGGCCCGGGTTCAATCCTTCCCCCCTGTGATACCTAAAAATAGGTTTTCTAAATTTGTGTATGCACCTGAACATGTGACCATCGCTTGCTCACCGGTGAAGGAAACATCGTGAGGAAACATGCATGCCTGAGATTAAAAGTCTTTGAAGGTGTGTGAAGTTCACCAACCCGCATTGAGCCAGCGCATCGGTGAACTATGGCCCAAAAAACCCTCCTCGCCTGATTTCGAGGAGGAGCCCCGTGCCCAGCAGTGGGACATAAAAGGGTCAACCTTATATGTCCCACTGCTGGGGCATATAGTGTTTATTTATTATTATATATTATTATTAGGTATTGTTATATTATTATTAGGTATATGATGGTCATGGAAGGAATGATCTACCGCGATAAAATTGGTAAAAAGTGGTTTTAATACAATGAGTGAATATCGTAGCAGCATCATACGATAAAAAAAATCGAAACAAACAGAAATATAGGTACTTTCGCATTCATAATGTTACATACTAAAAATTAAAATTTCCATCGTAGACATTTGTTAGTCTCTATAGTATCATTAGGATAGTGTTCAGCCATTAGATTGAAAAAATACGTGAGCTATCTTTATGACCTAAACACCTAAACGTGATGTCTGAGTGAGGCACACATATTATGTTAAAGAGGCAATCCTAACAAACCCAACGTTTTTACAACTGGTTATCAATTCGTCGTTTCTTCAAGGCATATTTTACACCATAGAATCTAAACAGACTCGCTTGGAGTGTCCAACTCGACGCCAGGAGGCCGTGTGGTCGCAGACTGCACGGTTGGCGGGGGGCAACCCCCCACTTTTATAAACCAAAAGTGAGCCAAATGGGCTCATACTAATCCGATGTAGCATTAGGGCCTTCGGGCCATAATGCTACATCGCATAGATCCATTCGAAAAAAAAAAAAGCTTGGAGGGCGTCTATAAAATACGTGTCAATGAAGTTTGACATTGTCTCACAAGGGGTGGCAAGTGTCTTCGTAAGGGGTGAGATTTCTGTGACATCAGATTTCAACATGGAACATGATGATGATGATGATGCTTTCCAAGCCGATTTCGGCTACGGCGACCAAACCTCTGACAAATATAAAAGAGTCAAGTGTCACATTGATGGGCTCTCACATGGCTAGCATAGCCTATCTTGGCTCAGAAGGTACGCGAGCAGCCAGCGCATGTGAGAACACCATCAACGTAGTTATATTGAATACTAGAAGGCGGTTTGCATTTGATGTGTTTCCTCTTTGCATCCAGATCGCGCCTTCGATTATCCTCAAAGACATAAACATTATTTTGGACCAACTGTCTCCATTCCAAACGTTCGACCGCAACGTAAACTTTGATTTTAGTTTTTAGTTTAACATCATGCTAGCGGAACACCTTGACGCGCAGTTTACTGTACGCTGCATATGCAGCACCAATTCTGTTGTTGAGTTCTGGGTCAATGTCACCTTTTGATGTAAGAGTGCTTCCCAGGTATTTGAACTCATCTACGTGCTTCAAAATAGTGCCGCCCAGCTCCACGTTTAGGGATACCTGATCTGATGTATATCATCATGACTTTCGTCTTAGTCACATTAATTTTTAAGCCAAACTTACAGCATACGGTATCAAGCTTACTCATCAGCTCTTGCAGACCACTGGGCGTATCCGCTGCGAAACACAGGTCATCGGCATACATTATCTCCGTGATGGTGTCGTAGGAGACTTTTGTATGTGCCTTCAATCTGGCAAAGTGGAAAATATTTCCATCCGTGCAAAATCTGATGCTTTCGCTTAAGGTCTCCCTCACAACCACTGAAAAATAGACAGCCAACAGAGTAGGCGCTAGAACGTAGCCTTGTTTCACGCCATTAGTCACATTGAAAAACTCTGATTGCTCGTCATTATCTGATTATGAGCCTTATGAGCCGAATAAACTTATCCGTGCATCCAGACTTCGCTAGTACTACCCACAATGCCTAAAGAGGCACGCTATCGAAGGCTTATTCTAAATCAACAAAACAAAGGTACAAGGGCTGGCTTTGTTCCTTGCTTTTCTCTTGGAGCTGGCGCATAGAGAATATAGCTTCACATGTGCCTCGATTTGGCCTGAATCCGAATTGGGTCTCGGGTAGAAGGGATTCTGATAGTTTTAAGAGCCGGTTTAAAAGCACTCTTGCGAAGATTTTACCGGGAGTTGAAAGTAAGGAGATGCCTCTGTACGAATTACAATCCGCACAGTCGCCTTTGTTCTTATAAAGAGGACATATGAGGGACACCTTAAAGCAGGCCGGAACAAGCTTGCACGTCCACATCTTTGAGAAGAACTGCCAAATGGTTGTGTCCTCACCGCCATACTTGATCAACTCACCTGGGATGTTGTCAACACCGACTGCCTTCTTATTTTGCAGGGCCTTAATGGCGTTAGCAACTTCTTCTCGAGTTAGTGGTTCGTCTAATGCAGAGGCTCAAGGATACTCTGGTAGAGATTTAATGAAGTCTAGATCTGCTGTTCGATCAACGTTAAGTAAGTGATTAAAATGCTCAGCCCAAAGTTTGAGAACTTCATCCTTATTGGACACAAACAAGCCGTCGGATGACTTTAAAGGTACACTTCTACGGGACGTAGATCCAGTCAACTTCCGTACCTCACTGAAAAATGAATCTAGCTGGTTAGTGTCTGCAAGCCACTGCATACGACGAACTTTGTCCTCCCACCACTTGTCTTTGATATCGCGAGTGAGCTTTCTTAAGTGAAATGCGCTTTGCTTGACCTCATCCGATGAATTAGCATGTATATTATCATCTTGCTGACGCAAGAGTAGACGATGGAAATAGCTTCTATAAGCACATCTCACATCGAACATATCTACGTTATAGAAATACGAATTTTGAACTAATAAAGAAGACGAAAATGATAATTAAAAAGAAAATAAAACTAATTTCAGAGCCACTCTTTTATTTGCTAATTTTTATATTATGTAAAAATTTAAAAACATGTGACATCACACTAGATAGTCTCACGTCTCATAATTAATGTGACTATCTGTGACAAGGCCGGGTAGGGATCAAAACTCATGAAATTCGATAGACATATTTTGTGGATGGCCCTTCCCTAATGTGGTAATTGAAAGCTTTTGGTGAGATAGGGTTCAAATAAAATCTATCCTAAGAGTAGTTATCTAGCATGTGATATATAATAATATAACTTGGATATAACTAATACATTATTCCTATAAGGCCTTTTTAAATAAAAATGTAAATACTTATAAATAAAGATATAAATAAAGAGAATAGTAGCACTGAATATAATTAGTCGGTGGGAGGGAAGCGCTGTGCCGCGCTCCCGGCTGTATGGGTACCACCATCTTGCTTGTTTCTCCCGTGAAACAGCTTTGCTGTGTTTCGGAGAGAAGGGCAAGACAGGCAGTGTAAGTACTGGCACCGAGACTTAACATCTTATGTCTCAGGATAGGCAACACATAGGTAAGTTGCCTGGGCTCGTTCCAGGTGAACTAGTTTATGTTCATGGGCGACGTCGACCACTTACCATCAGGTGGCACGTTTGCTAGTTTTCCTATCCAACTAACATAAAATAAAATAAAAAATAAAAAATTGGATCAGACATGATTAGGTACACCAAACTCCATCCACCAATCCAGCTTTCGGCTCTTTTTAATTTTGGAGTGAGTGAAGCCGATGAGACTTTATAATATAAGAGGATATGACTTACCTATAGGTCTTCCCGTCTTCGGATCTTCGTAGTGGCTGTGGTTGCCGATGTAGCTGAACTCGTAGTACCACACCGGGTGAGAGGAATGGCGGCACATAAGGTTGGCCAAACTGTAACAATATATCATTATTTATGAAAAGTTGTACAATCCTAAGGATTTGTAAATTTATTCTGTATATTATGAAACAACTATCAATAATGAAATGAAAACATAAAAAAGGTGCTCAGCAGATGTGAAAAAATTGTGTTAATATTTCATTTCTTTATAAATAAAAAATTATAACGAAAACTATAATAAAATATAGTACCTATACGCGCGCACATTACATCAAGGAGTTTTATTTACATTACATAAAGGAGTCGAGATCAGCGGCATAGTGGTGACGTAACGCCATTTGCCGTCACGGCATTCGAGGCCGATTCGCTCCTATAGATGTTTCACATTCAAAAATATATTATAGCGCACACAAAGATGTCCACATTATTAAAATATAATCAAAAATTAAAAAGCGTCTCAAGCGAGTGAGTTGTCCTATCGAAAAGTCAATCAGGATTACAATTATTTATTAATAATTTGGTCTCTTACATCAAGGTAGCCTTAAAATTTTACCCAATTGACCTTGATGGCTAAATTAAAGTATGGGCGTCTGCCCTTGCCATGTATAAACATAGGACCTAGCTTTTAAAATTTAATATTGCAATATAATCGAATATCAGCTTTTCGTATAAAAGATATTTCAGGGACTTTTATTTTTAATTTTTATTGCAATCGTAAATCTAAATGCCTACGCAATAAGTATGTAAAACTTAAAACTTACGATTTTGCTGTGAATTTTTACTTAGGCGTTAGGGTTCGACTTTATTTTTTTTTTATGCCGGGAAATACTCTGAGGCATTCCGCGGGAGAGTGGATCTCCCCAGGCGGGTATGTGGGACTCGCTGCGCCCGAAAGATAGTAAGGTGGACGCAGCTACCCACTGAAACCCGGTGGGTGCCGCAAATGCCGCCTTTGTTGAGGTGCCGGCTAGTCTTTCCGTCAAGGCACCGACGCCACCTCCATAGAGGGGTTGTCCCACACCACAGAACAACCCCTCCCAACGTAGGTATAGTGCAAAGAGGTGAGGTTCCCATTCTCTCCCCTTGTTCCCCCCTACTTTTTTGGCTCTTCTTATAAGAGGGGTACAAAGAGCAGCCCCCTCGGTTCAATATGCTTCGCCCAAGGTTCACCTTAAGCTACTGAGCTCCACCGCCACGACAACTTGAACAAGACAGAGACTTGACAAGGCTTGAACCTTGGTGGGGAGTGGTAGATTCTTGTCGTAATCACGACTGTCATAATATTTGCTTTTTATTCCACATGTAGCATACAATATTTTTTACAACTACCTAACCGACCCGGGTCGTCGCCGTAGAACCGTGGACCATCCTGAATGCATCTCCTGATCTATAAAATCTGATCTCTTGATATAATATAATATAAAATACTTTAATTGTATAATTGGCAAAGTCATCGATTAATTAAATACGTTCTCGATATATTTTCAGCTATTTGTTTTGTTCGATTATTAAGTGTTATCGAAAAGAATCGATTATTATGTCCGGAAATGCTTTCAACACAACACTACATGCCTTGAAAAAAATAAGAATAACAATCGATATACATTTCTTTATTAAATAAGGTTTCGTAAGTTCTAGAAGTATATTGTATGTGAATTATTTCATAAATGAATTTTTAATAATTATTGTTAGGAGTGAATATGAAATATTAAATTTGTTTAAATTGGTACGAGCATCCCCGAAACTGTCACTTCATATGTAAACTGTAAACTACGACTGGATGTAATGTATGTATTTTAGCTATATATACAGCGAGGGCAAAATATGCTGATCATCTTAAGTTCGTCTGATTGCATTAACTAGAGACTTACCGACTGACAGGAAGAGCTATTATAGAGTCACCGTAGAGTTTGCCAAGTCGGCCAGCGCTGTCCTCGTCATTCTGTAGAGGCTTGTCGCTAAGGTAAGCACGTCGGATCTCTTTGACAGCAGCCGCCCGGTTTTCAGTAGGAAGCATGAAGGAGATGGGAGCCACTCTCTCCCACTCCTCATTCATTTGTCTCCGGAGGGATTCGTTTTGTAAGACGGCTGAAAATTATAACAATACATGCACGTCATTGTCAACCATTCATTGGATGTGGGTCTTCAAACGCGTTTTAGCAATTACCACACACTCCTACCACTAGGTGTATAACGATAAAACCGTATTACATATTATAATAGAACATTTTACATATTATATGATGTTACCATATTCTTCATTTAATGTTCCAAATATGTACAAAGTGCTAGCTGTTACTCGCAGCTTCGCCTGCGTAGCAGACTGATGTTTATTATTTTTAAAGTCTATGATACTCACAAATAATGTAGCTTTTCATTGGTAAAAGAACATTCGAAATCGGCTCAGTAAATCAAGAGATTACCTCACAAACTTTACCTCTTTATAATATTAGAATAGATAAACCAAAACTTTAACTATATTTTACCTGTGTTTGAAAATATGATATAGAGTGTTGGTGGAGACCGGAGGCTATAATTTCTGATATAATTGGATGTCTCAAACATAAAACTTACAATAGGCGAACCAGAAGAACTCGTCTTCAGTCTGACTGACGATCAGTGGGACTGTGTGCATCTTTCCTTCTCTGATCGCGTCCATTGGATCTATTGGTAGAAACCTCTCTTGTCCAAAGTCTTTTTCTACAACTGCATTCCACAATCCTACCGGATCGTATCTGCCAAAAGCCTACAATAATTTTAAATTACGCTTAATTTATTGACTGTATTGTCCAGAATAAAAAGTTAGCTGCACCATGGCAGCTAACTTTAGTAAGAGGTAGTGCCATGCCGCTTTGCAGCCGCATTGGGCCGGCACAACCAGTGTGGTACCTCTCGCTCACATAACACCGGCGTCAAGTGACACCTATGCTATCGAGTATCGAACGGTTTGTGAGCTTCCGGTGGCCCATTGGGGGGGACAGGGAAAAGGAGAGCAGCACATCTGCATAACCTTTGGTTGTGCGGATGCTTATGGGCGTCGGTAGTCATCATAAGGGTCCGACTGCTCGGTTACCTCCTAATATTTATAATCCGGCATAAAAAAAATCTAGACAAGGTACGGTGCATGTAAAAAATCCTTATATAATATAAGTACTTGCTGCCCGCACAGACTTCGTTATAAAAATTAAAAAACAATTAAAATCCGTTCTTAGCTGACCTAGTACATGGCAAAAGTAATATTCCAACCAAATTTCAAGTCTCTGGTCTTATAGTTCCAGAGATATCGTGATGAGTCAATCTATAGAACAGCTCTTTTAAATATTATATAGATTAGAATCCATAATAAATAAATATATAGCAAAAGACAGAAAACAGCAAGCCATTTGCCGTCACGGCATTCGAGACGACGGCGCGCCATTAGATTTTTCCTTAGAGTATACATAATATATAGAGCGCGCGTCACTAAGTATGAACTGTAAGCACAGGTATGAACATAGACAAAACCATTGTCTTGGAAACGTTCAATCAGTGTCAAAACAACACGCGCTTTTCATCATAATAATTGGTTTTTAAGTTTAAATGGTGAAATATCAAGTGCCAATTTGTAAGAATTATTCTTGGAAGCAAAAAAAAAAGAAAGCAATAACATTTCTGTCTTAGCGTTTATTGGGGGGTGCTTTTGTTTAGCAGTCGATGGATAGAGGCTGATGGTGATGATGATGATGATAAAGTTCTAATTTAAAATATAGATATTTTTAATGCATTACGCATGGAAGGTCACTCTCGCAGCGCTTTACTAGGTATAGATAAATATCTATATATAACGCATCTGCTTCCGATCGGAACAATGAAGCGGCGTGACAGTAGCACTCTATATATTATGTATTATCTAAGGCTCTTTCACATCAAAATGATACTTACAAAGAAACCTAAAAGCGAATTGCCCAGGTCCCTCCAAGGTTTGGTCTTCAGGCAGTCGTAAATTACCCTTGAGTTATTGGTGGGGCAGTTGAGAAGTTCAGCCTGCTTCACTGCCAAATCATACATGTCCGTGGGAGTGCGAACTTTTGTCACCGGGGAACCACTCATAGATATACCACGGTGGAATAAACCTAAAACATTTTTTTCATCTTTATATTTCAAAAAAATTAATTTTAAAGTCTTAAGAAATCATAAATTCATTTTAGAAAATGTCTAATTAATGACTCTTGAAAATGTCTAAGTAGTCATTAAGAGAAGTTCATCAGCAATGTTTTTTTTCTTCCCTTAAATACTTTTGCATTGGTTTGGAGGAAATCCCAGAAAAAGGTGATATTCGACAAAAGACAAGTATAGGTGTTCCAAAAAACATACATTCGACGGCAGAATGAATTCAATTTGCGCCCCTAGCTACCTGGACCCATAGTAAAACAGGCATCGAATGCGCTGTTTTTAATGATGATGTTATATATAGATCACTTTCATAATAATAATATAATATATATTGGGACAACTCACACACGGCCATCTGATCCCAAACTAGACAGAGCCTGTTCTTATAGTAACCAGACAACTGATAAATACTTATATATTTCTAAATACATACATATTATAGATAAACTACAACCAAACACAGAACAAATGATCATTGTTCATCACACAAACATTTGTCCTGGGTGGGTTTCTGGTTTTGCAGTCAGGGTCACTAACCACTAGATCAACAGGCCTTTTCAACGAGCGTATAACCGAAATCGATTGTATGCTCGATGATCTATCAATCTCAAGAATACTTCGAAGCTACTACATTATAGATTTTTTTAGTTAGAAAGCAGCAGGAAAGTTTTTACAATGTTACCTTTGGACATGGGTGATATCATATGCAGAATGACGCTGATAGATCCCGCACTGCAGCCAGCGATGGTGACACTGTTCGGATCTCCGCCAAACGACGCGATATTCTTCTGCACCCATCTCAACGCTACCACCTGGTCTTTGAAACCATTGTTGCCAGGTGCGAGCTCGTCACCGGTACTAAGAAAACCTTGAACAGAAAGAAACTTTGTATTACATAATACAATACCTTTTTGCCTATCCTGAGACAGTTTAGTCTCGGTGCCAGTAATTACACTGCCTGTCTTGCCCTTCTCTCCGAAACACAGCAAAGCTGTTTCACCTGAGAAACAAGCAAGATGGTGGTACCCATGCAGTCGGGAGCGCGGCACAGCGCTTCCCTTCCACCGGTAAATAGCCTATGACACTCACAAATAATGTGGCTTCTATTGGTAAAAGGACTTTCAAAATCGGTTCAGTGGATCCAAACATTACCCCTACAACCTCACAAACTCATAAACTTTAACTCTTTATAATATTAGTATAGATAATCTCACTTACCAAGCGATCCGAGTCTATAATTGATGGTCACCAGCACTATATCCCGGTCTAGAAGGTAGTTGGGTCCGGCGAGGTCGCTGCGGCCTGTCATGGAGTAGAAGCCTCCTGGGTGAATGAAGAAAATCACTGGGAGTGGTCCTTTTCTGAAATATTACGAAATCGTTTTATACTGGTTACGGTTATAATTAATAATAATATAGTACCTAGTCATCGCTGTTTGTGTTTTTATGTATATTCCACTGTAGCCCCAAAACTACTTTTTCAATTTGGATTAATGAGTTTATAGGATTCGTTATAAATTATAATAGTCAAGGTTACATAGGCTGTTTGAAGTATTGAAGTCACCAGTGCCATCTCTGTGCAGTGCATTTTCATGTGTATGAAAAATTTCCGTCGAAAGGCTTTAAATAAAAATGGCGCACAGTAGCAAGGGCGTAAATTTTCAAATGCATGTGCGTTAAGAAATAAGCGCACACACAGGCATTCATATTTACACGTACATTCAATTCGTCTAAAACTGCTACTTCATCTCATTCTAGTTTTCAACACCAGCGCCATTGTGGGCAGTTTTTGAACTTTTATATAAAGCTAAAATAGACACTTTTTACATACACTTTCTCCCATATAGGAGAGTTCTCTTTACTTCTACACTCCATGATAGGCTTTATTGAAACTTCAAAATGGGGTCAATTCCTTGTCGGATGACAAATTGAAATTATTTTTACAAAATTTTAAAGGGCCTGCCCTGTAGAATTTTTTTTTTTCATTTTACCACAGGGCAGGCCATGTTCTTGCTTAAAAAAATTATAGCCAATATAATACTATTAAACTGATTTATATTTTTCTAAACAACTTCTAATTCCTTTCGTCAGGTCGAAGATTTGAGACTTTTTTTATATACACTTACCTTTCGGTCTTGAGCGGAGTATACACGTTGATTGTGAGACAATCTTCGTCCACGTAGTAGTCAGTGGCCGGGAGAGGACAAGCCGGGCCATCCTTGCTTGCGTCTACAGGGGTCTTGTACTGTGTTATTGGCCTCGGCGGCTGTGAAATACGTTGGGTAAAAGGTTAGAGATTTTGTATAAATGCCTCACGTTGAATGTCTCCTGAGAGATGATAAGGTTCTTTTACTAGTCGTTGCGTCATAGGCAACACCGGTATCTTTGTGTCTAAAACTATCTTATCTTTGAAGTTGGACTTAAATGCACTTAATATGCTAAATTTAATTTTAATCGGTTTAGCAGCTTACGAGTTGTACAGCGTGCCACGAGTTGGAATATCAGAGATTTAGATGTGGATTAGATGACGATATTTCATATTCTTTCAAGTCTTGGACAAGATCTAATTTTTTACGGTAACTGATTCCAGAAATTTCTAAGTGTAAACTTGCTGTCGGTCACAAGTCAGAATTTTTTCCGTTACAATTCAGATACCAGATTGCACTTGTTATAACACCAATGGACCAATGACCCTTGAGCTTTGTCTAATACAAACAAACCTGAAATCGCAGTTCTCCCACAGGTGGTTGGGCGTACTTGATACCACGGTAAGATTCAAATCTGCGTCCTCGACGTGTAATGTTGTAGGCACCTCGTATCTCACCTAGTGGCGTTATTGTCACTGGCTGCTTAGAGTGCCCAGCTTAAGAGAAAGGAGAAAAAAACAATTAAAACCTTTTTTTTGTTTTCTTAAGGAAACAAATCGGCAGATGTACAATCTGTGATAAATGGTATGCTTAACTTTTCCACCAACATAAATGTGTCAATCCAGCAATAGCCTTGGATTGCCAGACCCAGCTGAATCTTCCACGTATTGATACCTTAAAATAATCCTCTCCTGCCCTTCTCTCCGAAATATAGCGAAAGGTAAGCTAGATGGAAGACATGATAGGATAATAGCATGATAGAAAAAAGTGATATTAACCCCTTAAAGTTTTTTCTGCTATGTGCTGACGAATGTATTCAAAGTTAATGAAGGGAACAAAAAACAACAACATTCATGAACTGTGGGTGATGTTAAGGGCGAACAAACGATAAGACCTGACTTCCGAGAGTCGAGACACTTCGACACACAAGTGAACACAAGTATAAATATACTGATAGCTAAGTTAGAATGCGGTGTCCAATCTGATTATCTGATGGCACATATTTTGCTCAAATAAAAAAAAATAGAAGAAGAAGAGTTTACTTGCACATCAAATCTCCACAACTACGGGTGAGATATATTTAATTTATTTAAATTTAATGAAAAAATAGGATATAATATAATATTATTTCTTTATTTATTTAGACACTTTTATTTATTCATTTAAATTTTGCAATTCTCTGTACATAGGTACATCTTAGCCAAGACGTACAAAGAACAGGTTTAAAATTTACAATCAGAATTATTATTAACAGACAGATATAATATTTTATAACATCTTAACAGTAGGTACAATAATTGGTATTGTACTGTAAACCATAATATTGATGTATCATAGGATAGTTTCGAATAACTTTGTAAAGTTAGGACGTTTGTCACCTTAGTCCTTCCGTGACCACGCAGCAATCGTGGTCACGGAAAGTATCCGAAACGTCGGGCTTGTAAAAAACTTAATAAACCGCGATAAAATCCGTAAAAGTTATTTCATTATGATGAGTGAAATTCGCGTAAACATTAGAAAACAATAGTGAAACATTACGGCCTTGAAAGTGTAATCACTGGCACCGAGACTTAACATCTTATGTCTCAGGATAGGCAACACATAGGTGAATTGCCTGGGCTCGTTCCAGGTAAACTAGTTTATGTTCATGGGCGACGTCGACCACTTACCATCAGGTAGCACGTTTGCCAGTTTGCGTATCCAACTAACATATAAAAATATAAACAAAAAAATGTTATTCGTGAAACATCAAACATTACTTGTTCTAAATCCCTAATTAATAAATAAAAAAATCCCGAATATCGTAGAAAGCGACATTAATATAAAATTCATGCAAAATATGGTTCACACACTAACCTGCATCTGAACCATGATTATGTTGACCATGACAGTGATCGTGGCTATGATCATGTCGATGGGCATCGACCACGATAGCTAACAGAACTACACAGAGCACACGCATTGTGCCCACGAACATTGATCAACTGAGATCGGAGCGACAACTTCCACTTATATACTATGACTTGAGTCATAAGGAAAATGGTCAATAATATATTTATATAAAACGATAATGGGAAATTTCTATGAATGATACGATTCTTTTGTTTGGATAAACGTCGTCCTAAGTTTTATTATGCAAGACATGCTTAATAGTAAGTAAGTACATTTGTTTTGATAAAATTTTCCGGAAAAACTTTATCTAAAACTTGCTTAGCTAAGAACATGTCCCTATTCAGTGCCATTACCATCATTTTAACTATTTTCCTCCACTGATAGGCGAGACATAGGCTGAATCCCCGCCAAGGTTCAAGCCTTGTCGTGGCGGTGGAGTGGTGAACCCAGTACATTGGGCAAAGCAAATTGAACCGAGGGATTCGCTCTTTGTACCCCTGTGCAAGGATAGGAACCTCACCCTATTGCACTGTCCCGACGTTGGGAGAGGTTGTTCTGTGGTACGGGAACACCCCTCTGTGGAGGTAGTGTCGGTCACTTGAAGGATTAACTAGCCGTCCAGGTTTGCTCAATAGATCCGAGGCACCTCACTAAAGGTGGCGTTGACACTCGCCGGGTTTTATTGGATAGAACTGCGTTCACCTTACCATCTTTCGGGCGCAGCGAGTCCAACATTCCCCCTGGGGAGTCCCCTCCTCCCCAGCGCTAGAGCATTTCCCGGCGTAAAAGAAAAAAAAGGTATTATAGGCTTAATATTGCTCGGAGTTCGTGTCCCATCTTGTTGGAGGTGAATCTACCCTCCTTCTCGAAAGAAGCCCTCACTTCCTTAATAGAAATTTCTTCTATCCACGTTAAACGAACGTAAAACGAATCATTTTTATATGAAATTGACTACAATTTTAAGCATTATAATGTTGATCATTATATTAGAGACTCTTTGAAGTTTTGATCTGTAAAGAGAGAGCTTATTTTTTCCATAATCCCCCTTACTGTGACCTTAAAATATTATGAAGAGCCCTGGAATTAGATTGACTCAATGACATTTTTCCGATGACCTCATTTGAACTTGGACATAGCGTAGGGGCAAACCGTGAGTGATTGGTATTCAAATATTATGAAGTGCAAATTACATGCATCTAAATTATGGTAAGTGAATCGTATCATTCCGCTACCGGTTTCGTGCAGTTTAGTTTTATACATTTTATTACATTTACAGTAACTATTTTGATATCATGTTGAAAATATTTTTTTGAAAAAATTTAATCGACTTCAAAACACAAAAAGACACTAAAAGCGAAAAATAAATTAATACCTAGGACCTAGGTATAATTATTATAAGCGCTACCCACTCATCTATTTTCCTTTTTTTAGGGTTCCGTACCCAAATGGCAAAAAATGGAACCCTTATAGATTCGTCATGTCTGGCTGTCTGTCTGTCTGTCAGTCTGTCCATCCGTATGTCACAGCCACTTTTTGCCGAAACTATAAGAACTATACTGTTGAAACTTGTTAAATAGATGTACCTATTCTGTGAACCGTATTAAGATTTTTACATAAAAGTAGAAAAAAACAATAAACATTTTTTTTTTCATCAAATCCTTTGGATATGTCTTCAAAAATGATGTTGAGATTTCTAATAAAAAAATCGGTTATCTGTAAAGTCGGTTTACTGACGATAGTTGAACGTGACAACGGCATAAGGAAATGGAACGCCTCAGAGCGAGGTAACGCCGCATACGTCATGTTTTTTCGTTCTTGCAGCCGGCTCCATCGAATCATAAGACGTTTTCACATCAAAAAATCGGTTGTCTGTAAAGTCGGTTTACTGACGATAGTTGAACGTGACAACGTCACAAGGAAATGGAACGCCTCAGAGCGAGGTAACGCCGCATAAGTCATCGCATACGTCATGTTTTTTCGTTCTTGCAGCCGGCTCCATCGAATTATAAGACATTGTCACGTCAAAAATTTTCTCAACTGAATAGTTTGCGCGAGAGACACTTCCAAAGTGGTAAAATGTGTAACTTCTAAAATAATAGAATGATAAAACTAAAGAAAAATATATCATGTACATTAATTACCATGCAAACTTCCACCGAAAATTGGTTTGAACGAGGTCTAGTGAGTAGTTTATTTTAATACGTCATAAATCTTAAACCGCAATTTACCTTTCATTCTATCAACTCAAATATAAAAGAAACATTTAATTTCATAAACATAAACCATATTTTTTGTTAGTGTCTAATGTTGTATAATATTATGTAATGCTATGGAACCCTTCGTACGCGAGTCCGACTAGCACTTGGCCGGTTTTTATTTTGCTTTTGCGCCTTCATACGAGTACGTTCATCCCCTAATATGCCGCCCCTGTACAAAACATTTGCTGACCCTTGTCCGCTGCCGCCCCTAGGCTGCGTAGACAAATTTGACAAATCCAGAGACCCAAAATATACTTAAATCCAGTCCTGAGTCATAACCAACATGAATCCCATTTATTAGTGTAGTTCAAACACTAGAAATTTAGTTTCTAACGTAAAAAAAAGTTTTTTTTTTCCTTTATAAAATTATCGTCTAGATTATAATATACCACAAAGGCCGCTGAGTATCAGGTTCAAGGTGACTCGATGAGGAAGTACTTGTATTAACCGCGCCAGTTGAACACAGCTTACATACTAACACCTAATGGACAAGTGCAAGTGGAACTTAATTCATATTTTAAAAGAAATATTAATAAAACAGGTATACAGGCCAAAAAACTAATACCTAGTCCATGTGCTTATTAGTTTCTGGATTAGATACCCCCTTCTCGGTGGACTCGGGCCAGCACACCATCGAGGTGTGCCCGAGATGGGCGGCGCTGCCTCTGGATCTGGCATCGGTCATCGGAGGCAACTTGTCTCTGCCGAGCGACATCACTGCGATGCTCGGCGAGGACGAGTCCTGGATGGAGGCTGACGAGTGGGTGCGAGAGGAAGCCACCGACGAGGCGTCTCCCGCGGGGGACGAACAAGGCGATACTTAATGCGCCTCCAGTAACGCCCGTGCTCGTGTCGTGTTAGGATAGGAACCTGGCACGACCCCTTACGAGGAGTAGTCTGGTCTTAGCCGAGGCCAGCCTGTTAATGCTGAGGTGATCCTGTTGTCTGCAGATCCGGGACACTTAAAAGGCGGCTGAAGGCGCTTGCGGTTGTACACAGTGTAGTGCACTCCCAAGTCCGAGTGCCATAGGTATAGGTCCAGGTACTTTACCCGAGGTAACCTATTCAGGTTATATATATTATATATGGCATACACGCAGAGAAAAGCATTTCGCATGTATTCACATGCGAAATGCCTTCCTCTGCGTTATAAAAAAGGTACATAACTCGTTCTGGAAGACGGATTTAAAGAAAGCCTAATGACCGTCGTGGACCTGCCGATTCAGATTACATGCATGCATGACCTTACAGACTGTACTTATTTAATTAAAATAGTAAATAGTAATATTGATACTGCAGAGCTCTTGAGCGAAATATACTTACATTTTCCAACCAAAACCACGAGAAGAAGAATTTTGTTGTTCACGCCACGGGTAAAAAGTAGGTAATTATTATAGAAAAAATACATGTAAGGATAAATCAACTGCTTAATGAAATTACGATATGTAATTATGATATTGATTTATTCAATAGCAGTGCATCTGAATTGAAAAAAAAACTGTTTACTGATGATTTTTTCTGTAATATTTGATTGGTGTAGGTCTGTAACTATTACATCTGGGCGGGTCACCTTACCGCGAGGAAGAAGGCCCAGCTGCGCTCGGCGCAGCGGGTCATCGCGGTAAGAGTGATCGGGGGCTACCGTACAGTATCGTGGGCGGCAGCCACTGCCCTAGCCGGTAACCCACCGTGGGAACTCGTGGCGGAGGTTCTTGCCGAGACGCACTCCTATGTCTCGGATGGGAGGTCTCTTGGTGAGAGCCTTACGCTGGACGGGATCCTTCGGGTTTACCGACTAGGGCAAGAGGCGTTAATGCGAAGGTGGGGGGAGGACCTGGCGTGACAGCCGTACGGCAAAAGCCTAACGGATGCTCTGCGTCCGGTCCTTGAGCGGTGGATGCGGCGTAAGCGCAAACCCCTCACCTTTCGTCTGACACAGGTGCTCACTGGGCATGGTTGCTTTGGTGAGTACCTGTGCCGGACGGCCCGCAGGGAGCCGTTGACAGTGTGTCACAATTGTGGCGCGGCGGTGGACTCGGCCCAGCACACCCTCGAGGTGTGCCCGAGATGGGCGGCGCTGCGTCATGATCTGACATCGGTCATCGGAGGGGACTTGTCTCTGCCGAGTGTCATCACCACGATACTCGGTGACGACGAGTCCTGGACGGCGATGGTTTCCTTCTGCAAGGCAGTAATGTCCCAGAAGGAGGCCGACGAGCGGGTGATAGAGGAGGCCGCCGACGAGGCCTCCCCCCGTGGGCGACGAACGGGGGTGCGCAGAAGGCGCTACTTAATGCGCCTCCAGTAACGCCCCTGTATTCGTGTCGGGATCAGGATGGGAATCTGGGCCCAGTATGACACGACGTCGCGGGGACTGCCTAAGCAGCCGGGCAGTACCCCCTTAAGAGGAGTAGTCTGGCCTTCGCCGGGGCCAGCCTGTCGCTGAGGTGATCCTGTTGAATGCCTATCCGGGACCCTTTTTTGTGAATCTAAACCATCCTCGAATCCCCTTGAACTCACACAAAAAAAATTATCAAAATCGTATATATATATATATATATATATATATATATAAAGATGTACTCTAACTACCAAGACGTAAGTTTTCCTACAATAATTATTGTAAAATAAACAAAATATACGCTGCGAAATGCTTTGAGGCATCCCGCCTGGGGAGTGGGTCTCCCCAGGTGGGTATGTGGGATTCGCTGCGCCTGAAAGATGGTAAATGGACGCAGCTCTACCCACTAAACCCGGCGAGTGCCACCAGTAACGCCTTGGTGAGGTGCCCCGGATCTGTTAAGCTAACAATATTAAATGTGTGCATTTGTAAAAACACATTGTTTTTGCATAATATGTGTGCTGGTTGTGAAAAATTTATTGAATAGGGATGTTGACAGTATTCATATAAAAATATAATTTTGATGTTAATTGGTAGTTTATATGATAGAATTCTGAAAAAATACAATATTTTCCCTTATTTTTATATGATTAAATTAATATTTTATAAATAAAATGTAACAAAATTTAAAATAGGTCACGTGATAATAAACGGAAATGACGTCACCAGTTCCTATTTAGGGGAAGCGGATGAATGTTGACGTACTTTTATACACCATTTTCCGTACGCAGTACATATTGTAAAAACTATTTTTCAGGCGTTTTGACAGTGTACGCACACATAGGCACGGTGCCTATGTGCACACATAGGCACCGTGCCTATGTGTGCGTACACATACAACACTTATAAAACTTAGAAGCCATTTTTTATTAACGACAACTAGATTATTTTTATCACTTTTACGATGTTTAACAACATATGACGTCACGTGACAAGTGTTAGCGTTTTGGAACGAAATTTAAAATGCATTATATAAAATGCAAGATTTTATAGGCATTAGACGTATTTAAGCAAAATTTGATAATATATACGCCTCCATTAGATATTTATAAATGATTTAAAAACATTTCTGAAAAATGTCAACATCCCTATTCTTTGACACTAACGAAAAATTGACACGTCCCATCTCCAGTGATACGGCTTGTGATCTTTGTCTACTAGAAATGAGTTGAAAAAAAAACGAATGTGAAAAGGACCTAGGAAGGAATCTAGGACTAAGTATCCTTAGCATTGTATCAAATGGACTTGACATTCGCGTATAACCGAAACCATGGAGACTAGCTTAGAATAATTACACTATAGAACGTAGACAGATAATCTTAAAGACTGCTGCCAACCGTGGCGACATGAGATAGTTATATTGAAGTGACGTATGAAATGGGGGTTGCTATACAAAAACCTTTTGCCTACTTTAAGGCAAAACGCTAAATATAAAAAAACATGACAAGCTAAAACATTACACATATTATTATTATGTTTTTATTGGTATTTTTTTGTTTTGACAAATTATTTTATACTGTGCCCGAATGTTTGAGGATTCTCAGTCTACGCTATAGAAGTTCAGTCTTCATACAAGCGCGCTGTCAAAAATAAAGCACTAATTTATTTTTTATTATTATCATTTAAAGGCATTAGCTACTAGGCTATTAGCCATACAAAATATAATATTCGGTCTGTAATACGGAGAAATGGCGGGAAACCCCAAGGCCCTCATCAATCAACTATCATTCCCCATTCCATCCACCCAGAGCAATCCACCACAATATTCGCCAATCAATCACATTATATATTACATAGATTACGTTTTTTAAAACAAACACTATAGAAGACCGCCAGAACAGTCGTACTAAGAAAATCACTCCAGAACGGTCCTCCATAAGATTCGCCAACCAATCACAATATATAAAGATCAAGTTTTTAAAACCAACACTATAGAAAATCACTCTGAATGGACAAAACACAAAATAACAATTAATTAACGGGAAACCAAAAGAAACACAACCGCGCGCCCCGATGCTTCCCGCCATTTTCCATGAAGTACTAAATTGATTCAATGTTGCCAGTAGCGGTTAAATTTTCCTGAACACGGGAAATGATTCGGCCGCTGATAACAATTTGTTATAGCAATAATATTCAATACATAAATAGCTAGGTGGCCATATCTATGTATGTATTAATTTATAACAACTTTACTTAACCATGTATACACAAGCTATATTATTACCTATTTATTATGTATAATTGTTATATTACAAGAATGTTTATTTATATGAAACGAAAAAAATATAACAGTAATTAGTAAAATATACCCACATTTTTATATTTATTTTTTATTGGCATGAAACACAGTTGTAATGTAAAGTTGTTATACATATTACTATTTAAACTTGTAACTTGTAATATCAACGCGTAAGTTTGTATGTATGGACGTATGAATGTTTGTTACTGTTTTACTGTTTGTATTTGATGAACGTGTCACGTACCTACGTAAATATTAGTAGCAACTGTTTTAAATTTAATCAGTGGGGGAAAATAACCAGTAAAAATATTTTCAGTATTGCCCGAATACTGAGCATTGGAAAAAATTGTATTTATTTAAACCTAATTAATTACAAGATACTACGAAATATTGAAAGCTTTCCTGTGAAAAGTGATGTTATTACATTTATTTTGTCATTCAGATGTATTGTCATACAATTTAACTGCACAAATCGTCATAATTATTTATTTTATGGAGAACGTTTGGCGCGGTTTAACATAGAATACTACGGAACTTCCCGGCGCTTGGGGCAAAAATGGTTCCATGTGAGTTGCTTGAAAATGGCCGCGCGGACTAGGTTTCTATAGTGTAATTATTCTAAGGAGACTAGACACAAGGAGTATAGCTCGGTCGAGCTAACTGTGGACCCGGCATTTGACATTATGTTGATGTACAGTGTGCAAAAAAAAAATGTCTGTGTGTCAGCTCCGACGCACGATTGGAGTGTACTCCTTACGAACGATAATTATTATTATGACATATTATATCGAGTACAAAAAAAAGGGTAAATGAACGCATCTGCTAAAATGATAAGAGAAACAAACATAATATTATATCTGTTTAATGATAAATAAAATCGTTTTCTTGTATAACTGTATATTTAATCACGTTAATATGTAATGTATAATAAACACAATCAGTTGCTATGGGTTACGATATAATACATTAACACTCGACCGTTCGCAACCGAGTTCTAAAACCGACTACCGGGCAGTGCCGGGCCTGGTGCCGTGGGATGCCCACCGCGATCCCGTGCGCATGCGTAGCGTTTCGCTTCTCGATGCATCTAGAAGCGGGGGTTCGTGCGGGGCGAGACGCGCTAGCGTCGATTGTCATATTATATTATACTTTTTCCGGCGCGCCGCGATTTACAACTGGCCACTCGCGTTACATCTGTAATTATTCGGATTATTTATATTACTTCAATAAAGCGTATTACCTACATAAAGTATGTTACAAAATAATAATAATAATAACAAAGAGGAGGCCCCGAGAATAAGATCAGGGGCATTTCACTTAGTACATTTGGTTTTTTGGTTTTTATTTTGGTTAGTAGATTGGAAAGTCGTTATATTGCGTTAGATGGCGCTATTTTGGACCACAATACTTGGCCGACAAATACTAGATGTTAAGTAAAGCTTAGTGTTTCACATTTGTTTTTAACAATTTGATTATGTAAATTATATTGCTGATTTTCCATATTATGATGAAACCTAAGTGAAAGTGGCGCCCTCATTTTTTCCATACTCTTTTTTGCCAAGCTGTAAATAATATATTAAGTGGACGCAGAAAAGAAAAAGTGATAGTGGTACAGTAAAAAATTATCTAGTCAATATTTTAATAATAGATGAAAAAAATAAAGTAATAATTAGTACCTACACATTGTTTTATTTAAAATCCTACATAATAATGTTACGTCAATTTTGGCTAATGCTGACCAAATGGGGATACTTATTTGTCTTGCATATCATTGCAACGGAATATAGTATTATCCCCATTTTTTCAGCATTAGCTAAAATTGTTTAAATATCTTATAATATTGCATTTATACTGGTCGTGTGACTGACTTTTAGTGCTGTAATATTGCGTTAGATGGCGTTGGCGGAATTATTTTAAGTGTGGACTATTCTCAGTATATATAATGTACATAATCTGTGAATAAGATACGCTGTGTAATGTATTCCATCTCATTCTTTTACACGTTCAATCCTACAGATTTTGTTTGTCTCTTTCTACGTAACGCCTCAACTTTTCGTGTTACACTTGATTTTACTCCTCCTAAAATTTCCGTACCGGGCCTTATAACTCAAATCGTTTCTTAAGGAGTAAACACCAATAAACTCCAATAAAAAATATGGGGACGGCGGGAGCCGGAAAGTATCATGGCGTGTGGTTGTGTATTTTTGGCTTCTCGTAAATTAATTGTTATTTTTGTTTTGTTCATTCGGAGCGATTTTCTATAGTGTTTTTTTTTTAAACTTAATCTGTAGTATAAATTATGATTGACGAATATTGTGGTGGACTGTTCTTGATGGATAGAATGGGAAGGGATACTTCATTGATGGGGGCTACAGGGACGCAGCCGCGCTCTTTTTGGGTTTCCCGCTGTTTCTCCAAAGTTTTTTTTATGGTAGTTGGATAGGCAAACTGGCAAACGTGCCACCTGATGGTAAGTGGTCGATGTCGCCCATGAACATAAACTAGTTTACCTGGAACGAGCCCAGGCAACTCATTTATGTGTTGCCTATCCTGAGACAGTCTCGGTGCCAGTAATTACACTCCCTTCTCTCCGAAACACAGCAATGTTGTTTTACGGGAGAAATAAGCAAGATGGTGGTACCCATGCAGCCGGGAGCACGTCACAGCGCTTCCCTCCCACCGGTTCAAAAAAAAAGTACAGACAAAATATTGCTATAAGACGACAGACTTGGCAGCGTGACCTCTGGTCTTAGCCGTTTTCAACAGATACAAAAATAACAAAAAAAAAATGGCGATTCCAATTTCCAATGAAATCCAATGGCGTATAATAATTTTCTTGACTTTTTAGGCTTCCATTGATTCTTTATGTAATTTATTCATATAATATATGGTTAATAGTGTGTAATTATTAGCTTTTACGGTCTTAAAGAGATTTCTAAGACATTTTATCAAGGATTAAATCTCCAGGTAAAAAAACGTGAAGGGAAGACTTTAAAATATACGTCATTTAGGAATAGGACGCATCGAAGCTTGGGAAATGAGAAAGCGTCGAGGGGTTGTGAGTATTCTTGTTTCATTATGTTCGATGTTCGCAGGCAGATACGATGTCGTGGCGTGGCCGGGACGACCGTGCATCACGCTGGGGAGATACTCGAAGTCGTTCTCCAGTGTGGGAAATGCGTCGCAGCAAGAGCCCTGACAGGAGTAGTAGGCAGTCTCCATCTAGGGATCGTCAACGTGATCGCTATGACAGATATGATCGTGATCGCCGCGACAGAGATTCTGATCGGCATCGCCGCGAACGCTTTGAAAAGCCACGTGAACGAGAGCGCCGTCGATCACCTCGTCGCTTCGATGACAAAGATATGCCTCTGCCTCCTTCTCCGCCTACTATAAGTGGCAACGATCGTGAGAATAGACCCGAGTCCCAGTCCAGTAGTCGTTCAGATAGTCGAGAACGTCAAGATAGTAATGTAGATAGTTACGAAAATAAATATGACAGAGAAAAGCATGAAGATAATCAGGGAGCTAACATTGCCTCCCCTGGTGACTGGATATGTCAATGTGGTTCTTACAACTTTAAAAGACGTCAAATTTGCTATAGACGCAATTGCCCAGGAAAGAGATCAGATGGAGTAGTTTATGGTGGGGATTCTGAAAGAACTGGTACTTCAGACTCAAGCCCAGGTATTACAAAACGTTTATTATTTAGGCGTCTTGATGCACTTACCACAGAGGAGAAAATTCTTGAAGTTATTAAGGATAGGTGTTCTAAGTCTGTCTTAGATTCAATTGCCGGAATCACTATTGGTCGTGAGACACTAACAGGGGCATCAAAATGTCTTGCTTATATAAATTTCAATTCTATATCTGATTCAACAGCAGCTCACTCAGAATTATTAGCTCTAGAACCTCCTTTGAAAATTGATGGAAGAGAAGTATTAATTACTTTTTATAATGAACCTCAAAAAATTCCAAAGCCAGTTAGTTCCAATGATTACTCTGCATATTACTCACAAATGTCTTCATATAATTCTTCTCAAGCAATGTCAGAAGCTGATCGTGTTAATGCAGCTGCAGCAGTTGCTCAGTCTGCCATATCGGCAGCTCAAGCCCGGAACATGTCTTGGACACCCGTTGCTACACCTGTTATTATACCAGTGACACAGACTGCATCTACTAATATGAAAATACCCACTGGTGATGGTAAAACAGTTTACAGTGCTCCTGATGTTCGTACATTTATGTATGACGAGTCTTCTGGTTATTATTATGACCCAGCTACAGGTCTGTATTACGATGGCAACACCCAGTACTTTTATAACAGTCAGACAAATCAGTACATGTACTGGAATGCGGGCACTTGTACATATATTGCTGCTACACAAAACCAAACCGAGCAACCAAAGAAACAAGTTGAAACTAAAGAGCCCGAGGAAAAGAAAAAGAAAGACAAGGATGACAAGGTAAAGGTAGCAAAAAAAATTGCTAAGGATATGGAAAGATGGGCTCGCACATTAAATCAAAAGAAAGAAAATGCCAAAAGTAACTATGTTATGGAGCAACCTCTTGATACAAGTGCTAGTAAGGGTTCAGCAGATATTGGCTTTTCTGTATTAGGGGCTGGGCCATCTTTGACTCATGTTCGGGAGTTATCACCCCCAATAGTACCCAACGATGACTTCCTACTCAAAAAGGCTGAGCCCATGTCATTTGACAATGATGAAGGTATAATAGATTGGCCCAAATTAACTTGCCTTATTTGTAAACGTAAATTCCCCTCTGTAGACGTACTAAACAAACATAAAACATTATCTGATTTACACAAACAAAACTTGGCTGAATTCCACAAAAAGAATGACCTGTTACCACAAACAAATGGATACAGAGATAGAGCAGCTGAAAGGAGGTTGAAGTTTGGAGAAGATGAGCCACCTCCTATCAGGAAAAGGTATGAACCTCCTGAAACTCACTCATCAATAATGTCTCATCCTCCCCCTTCGGTAGTGGATACAATCGGTGGCAAAATGCTACAAAAGATGGGCTGGTCTGAAGGTAAAGGTTTAGGTAAAGAGGAACAAGGTAGAATTGCACCAATTGAGGCTGAACAAAGACCAAGTCTAGCTGGACTGGGACAAAAGAGAGGCATCTATACTCCCACACCTGGATTGACGTACAGAGATACAGTTAAAAAGTTGATGATTGCCAGATATAAAGAAGTTGTTGGTCAGGAAGATGGAAGTATATAGGTGAGTTGTATTCCTTTTTGTACTTAATATCAATTGTTTGTTACAGGTTACATATTCCAGGTCAGTTTATTATCTACGAATATCACCATTATTTTCTTAAAATTCATCGTTATTTAATAATATTGTTCACATCAAATGCTTTAAAAAGCAATATAGGCATTAACAGTTTTTTAAAACCAATATTTTTTTTAGTCTAGTTTGTATTATATTAACAGTAATTTATATTAACAGTTTTGAAAACCAATAATTTTGACTATTAATTAATACTTGGTCACTTGTGTAAAACAATAACTTGAGCAACTATCCATATATTGTGTGTACTATTATTGTAATAAGAAGAATTCTACAATTTTATCTAAGAAGAGAAGTGATTCCTATGTCTATGAATGGGATGGAACTGGCACTATAAAAGGCATAACATTTTGGTTTTTCATAAATAAATAATCAATCATTTTTTAATCTTTTGATTCTGTCTTCACAATACTAGATATGGTGCCTGGGTAACAAAGGGCCAGCGCTAAGATGTGCCTAGCAATAGCCTTGGTAAGTATCTTAGTAAGTCTTAATATAAGTGGCTAATGATTTATTTCTACAGGACAACACTGATGGAAAATAATAGCATGTTCATAGAAATTTGAAAACCACAGCAGCAAATATTTAACTTTTCACTTGTTTAGTTTTCTAGAATTAATTTATGTATGTATATATGGGCTTTTATTTATTTACAATTTACTCTATACTCCCAATAATACTCCCTATAAAAAGGGGGTAGATCAATCTGTATTTAACAATGTGCAAGAACAAATATAGACTAGAAAGAGACAAATTCGGACTAAGTAGACAATCTGTGATAAAACTGTGATATTTAAGTGTATTTAGTGTGCAACAGAAGAAACGGGTTCAAGAACGAGTATAGATGACACTTTATTGATGAATGTGACCATTTACCTTACAGAACCAGCCGGCGGCGAGACTGCGTGCCAATACAAAACAATTTTTATTTGTTTTAGTATATAATCTCATAAAAAGAAGTACCTATTGATACAAACACCCTTATTTCATTAAAAAAAATAAACATTTTTTTAAATAGTGGAGGATTAATAATTGAGTTTTACAAATATAAAGGTTGATGAGTAAGACCCTCTTAATTTCTTGTAAATATTATTTTATAATACATATTAATTAAATAATTTGTTAGTTTGGAAAAGAAAATAAGAAATACTATAGAACTTAGACTTTTTGTAAACTTTAATAATTAATTAAAGTCTAATTATTAGAAGTAGGACAAATCAATTTTTTTTTAGTGTGATGTTATTTTTAAGTTAATGATTAATTTGAAAAATACTTCTTAGTTGTAATTGTTCTATAGTTTCAAAAGACTTCAAGGTAATAAACCAGGTGATAATAAACAAAACATTTTCAATTTTAAGAAGTTGTGTCGGCTCATTTAATATTGGTATAACACAAAATGTGATATGTATTTATTAATACCTTTAAAACATTAGGCAGTTAAGAATACGATTCGTCACTACATATAGGTATTATTAAAATCCTAATAATTATGACTTATCTAAAGACAGTTTACTAGTTAACATAACGTGGAGAAATTGTGTTGGAAAATGTCTATTGATCATTTCTTATGTATATAAATATGGTTTTATTTTAACATAAAACTTGTTAATAAAAGGAAAAATCTTTCAAAGTTTTTGAAGAAAAACTTAAGTTCAATGAACTTATATTATGAAATAAAAGCATTTATTTGAACAACTTCCTGTGAAAAATTTGGTATAGTGTTATAATTTATTTAATAATACATAGTGATTGCAATATTTTTATATTTACTTCAATTTGTTATCTAATCTGTAAATATAAGAAATAGATAGCTTAATTTAAATCTAGCAATTTTTTATTCCAGAATAAAGTTGTTAGATGTATTATAGTTCTGTATTTGTAAATAAAACATTAATATAATTTGTGTTTTAATGTATAAAATCCTAAAATAAGGAAAAGGAGTAGAGCTACTACCACTCCACATACCCGCCTGGGAAGTGGGCCTCCCCAGGCGGGTATGTGGGACTCTGCGCCCGAAAGCTGGTAAGTGGACGCAGCTCTACCCACTAAAATCCGACGAGTGGCACCAATGCGGCCTTTGTTAAGGTGCCCCGGATCTAATGAGCAAACAGGGCACCTCGACGGCTAGTTAGTCCCTCAGGGGACCGACGCCACCTCCACAAGAGGGGTTGTTCCGCACCAAAACAACCCCGTCGGGACAGTACAATGAGGCGAGGTTTCCGTCCTCGGCCCTTGCCCCCTGCTCTTTTGTCCCCTCTTATAAGAGGGGTACAAAGAGCACTCTCGGCTCAATTAGCTTCGCCCAAGGTGCTGGGCTCACCGTAGGCTACTGAGCCCCACCGCTACGTCAAGGCCTGAACCATGGATCTGTCCACTGCCTCTCAATGAACGCCAAAACGACGTTATATTATACAAAATTTAGTAGTTATCTCCATCGACTAAGATTAAATGCGGTATAATAATATCGTCTATCAAGTTTTTTAAGATTTTACATTAATAATATTATGATAAGAAAGCCAATAATTGCTACGTTGAGCAAACTGGCAACGCTGCTGTCGCCACTTTCACAAATTATCATTCAGATGACGGCACTATAAAATCATAATCTCGATTCTGTATAAGTAGGTAGGAAAATTTGGAAGAAACGACATTCTTTAATCCGTTGTTTCCAATAAAAAGCGGAATTCAATGGCTTGATATTTTATTGATTCTTAATTATTTTAACTGCCACGATATGTGGAATAACTGTAAGGACTTAAAATTAGGGGGATGTGGTAGTGTTCTCCCTCGGTTGTTTTGAAAACTATCTGTAAGGAAATAATGAGCAAATATAGCCATACTTTCATATTTTTAACAGCATATTATTATGTTTGTGTAAAATAAAAAGAAACAATTACACACAGGCTAATCTATTTTTCCAAAAATATAATATTTTAGGTAACCTACATATTGGTATATAGGTGCTATATACCTAATATTATGTAGGTAAGTACTAGGTGTATACTAGCATGATTGTTTTGTTTTGCTTTATAATATCGTTGAAAACTTGAATTATAGCAATTTTGTGTATGATGATTTATAGTACTTACAGAGGAAAATTACAAAAATCTTCAGAAGTTGCCTCATTAACCCTTGAACAAACAGATTGGCAATCGAGAAGTTATATGTACCCAATGTATATCATACTTTCAAGTCTTCATTACTACTTTTATCAACGCCGTGACTAAAATATTTACTGACAAAACCAGAAATTCAGGTTTTATAAATATGACAAATTTAGCATGAGATAAATAAAAATACTGTTTTGAGTAGGACGCTCTTTATCATAACTTAGGTATAAACTTAGGTTTACCGGTGGGAGGGATACGCTGTGCCGCGGTCCCGGCTGCATGGGTCCACACTCCACCATCTTGCTTGTTTCTCCCGAGAAAGTTGAAACTGGCTGTGTTTCGTAGAGAAGGGCAAGTTAGGCAGTGTAATTTCTGGCACCGAGTCTAAACATCTTATGTCTCAGGATAGGCAACACATAAATGAATTGCCTGGGCTACTTCCAGATAAACTAGTTTATGTTCATGAGCGACGTCGACCACTTACCACCAGGTGGCACGTCTGGCTGTTTGCCTGTCCAACTAACATGAAAAAAAATATTATAACAAGAAAAGTGTTAGGTAAGTACCTACTTATGCCTTTAGGTACCAGATTCCTAAATTCTAAAAAAATATAAGTTAAGTTCTTTATGAATTTGAATGTAAAATGGTCTCACCTCGACGTAAGGGTATATTGTTTCTATATTCTTTTGTTTATAATATTGTTCGACGTTAAATTTTAATTTAAATGTAGCCGTTCCTACTGTTTCACTGCAAAACGGGAATTGAATTCTACCGTCGTTAGATGTCACAGTGTTATGCCAAAATGTCCATTTGTCGTCCTTCTGTTTGTACAGCTCCACAAACAAACCAGTGGCTGGATTTCCAGATGAAGTGTCTAACACATGTGTAGACAGAACGGGTCGAGACATTTTTAATTTACTTATAACAATCTTGCTCTCGACGGTAAAGGCGTGTGTCTGTATAGGCTGAGAAATGTAAACTAAATAATAGTGTAAGGTCAAATGCTAACTGTGAGATTACACTTAAGCTTACGCTACACTGATAATAAGTTTTGTTGTTACTTTATAGTCGAGTAGGTACATTAGTAGGTACTTACCTATAGTTGTCATCTTAACTAATACCTAGTAAGTAAAGTTCTTAACTAAATAGACTGCACACAATGATTGTTAATTGTTATCTCGTCTTCGCTCATCGCTGGTCTACTTAATTTTCTAGATTACTTGGCATACCCGGTTGACGTAGGTATAACTTTTGTCTGATAGCTAATCAGGATAGGCTAAGGGAACCGCTTCCTACCATGGTTCAAGCCTTGTCGTGGCGGTGGCGCTCAGTAGCCTAGGGTGAGCCCAGCACCTTGGGCCAAGCGAATTGAGCCGAGGGGGCTCTTTGTACCCCTCTTATAAGAAGAGGGGACAAAAGAGTAGGGGGCGAGGACGGGAACTTCACTCCATTGTACTGTACCGACGCTGGGAGGGGTTGTTCTGTTGTGCGGGACGACCTCTCTGTGGAGGTGACGTCGGTCCCCTGAGGAACTGACTAGCCGTCGAGGTGCCCTGTTTGCTCATTAGATTCGGGACACCTCGCCAAAGGCGGCATTGGTGGCACTCGCCGGGTTTTAGTGGGTAGACTGCGTCCACTTAAAAGCTTTCGGGCGCAGCGGCCAGCGAGTCGCACATAGTGGTGGTCATTATTACGACAACAGTTGTAGTAATGCATTATTTGAAAATAATGAATAATTCATTATTAAAGAATAACTATATCCTGTTGTCAGTTGTCATTATTGAAACGATGACGCAATAGTAAGAATAGGCCGCCATAGACGGAGTAAAACTAAGGCACGCAATAGGCTGAATGACCTTTTTCTTTTGCTTATTGTCACAATTCATATTTTTCAACGTCTATAAATCAACAAGAACAGGATAACAGACAGCAGTTTAGAACAACAGTTGTTACAAAACAACAATGGTATAATTTATTATTTTCTAATGTTTACGCGAATTTCACTCATTATAATAAAACAATTTTTTACGGATTTTATCAATAAACCGCGATAAAATCCGTAAAAAATTGTTTTATTATAATAATTTATTATTGTAAAACAGCCGTTATTGCCATCACTAGTCGCACATACCCGCCTGGGGAGACCCACTCCCCCGCAGGATGCCTCAGAGTATTTCCCGGCGTCAAAAAAAGGGTACCTACATAATACCGTACTTAAGTACTTATAAGCCTACAAAATTTTTCCAGTAAAGATTTTACCTACTGATTAATAGTGAAGTTGAACAAAGTTTTGCAAATAGTAACTACCTATTCAAGTGTTAGAATTTACTTAAAAAAGGTGAATTTGTGATAAATCTAATTAATTTTAGATAAAGTTTTTTTTTGAGTAATGCATCAAGGCATTACTCAAAAAAAAAATACAGACAAACACAGGACCTCCTTTTTTGAAGTCGTTTAATAAATTCGACATTACTTACACTTTAGGCCAATGCAATGATATTGTGTTTCCATCCTTATTGTGGTACCTAGTGATAACATAATGTTGTGCGTTGAGAACGTTTATCTTCATGCACGCATGAACAATAATAATTATTATTGTAACGAAAAACAATTTCATCATATTTTTAATTTAGTTTAAATATATTTCCATCATTATCAAGCCGAATCCGTCCACTGGATATTCAATACTAATCTCTGGTTATACAATAGTACAATAGTCTTTGAGTACTAATATGACGTAATGTATAAATCTGTCTACTCCCAATATATCTATATCATTGTCTACTATAAGGTCTACTCATAAGAGAGTATTGGCCCTATTTTTATAGCTACCTATTTCACGATGCATTTACTTCAATCAATTTTTAACTCATTTTTTGTCTGTCTGTAATATAAAAGCTACATTTACCGTCGACGATGCTCTCCGAACTCCGGGTGGCCGGAGATAGGAAAAGTTAGCGTACCTACCTTTTTTTTTCTTTAACGCCGTAAAATGCTCTGAGACATCCCGCGGGGGAGTGGGTCTCCCCACGCGGGTATGTGGGACTCGCTGCGCCCGACAGCTGGTAAACGGACGCAGCTCTACCCACTAAAACCCGGCGAGTGCCACCAATGCCGCCTTTGGTGAGGTGCCTCGGATCTAGAAAACAAACAGGGCACCTCGACGGCTAGTCAGTCCCGCAAGGAACCGACGCCACCTCCACAGACTACCAACGTCGGGACAGTACAATGGGGTGAGGTTCCCATCCCCACCCCTTGCCCCCTGCTCTTCTGTCCCCTCTTCTTATAAGAGGGGTACAAAGAGCCCTCTCGGCCCAATTAGCTTCGCCCAAGGTGCACCGCTCACCCTAGGTTACTGAGCCCCACCGCCACGACAAGGCCTGAACCATGGTGGGGTAGCGTACCTACCTAACCTAAACTAACCTAACATCATAAAAGTCAAGGTCACGACCCACAGACTTGAGGACCACGACTATAGAAGAAGAATAGCTTTCAACATTTAAAAGGAACAAATACGATTTGCTTCAATCATTTTTTAACTCATTTTTTGTCTGTCTGTAACTTACCTATTCATATTTGCTACTACATATAAATTTTTAACACATTTTTATCTATCTGTAAAGTGTAACATATAAAAAAAGAAAGGAACACATATTTACGATACCTATCTTTATTGTTTATCACTATCACGTTTCCCGTGGGAATCATTACATTTCTTTATTCGCATAAATAAAAACAATTAGTTACATATTTTTTATTGGATCGTTACTATAATTAGTAGTTTTTAGTACCTATGTGAATTTTTAAATTATGATCTACGAATATGTAGGTATATTCAACTGAATGGTGAAAAAATTGCATCAATAACTTCTTTATTATCTGTTATTAGTATTATAGTTGTACTATTAAATATTCTATGGTATTAAGTACGTAAATTCGGTAATTCTATTATCTACGAGGCAGATCCACAACTATATAAAATTACATAATATCTAATATAATTAATTATTCTACACCTTCAGAGTTGGCATCTCTATCATTTTTTTTCCGAACAAAATTTTTATTTATAATCAGATCTGGATGTAACACGTCCCTTCTTCCCACGTTTTCCCTGTTATTGTCATCTACAGCTGCATTTGATCCTCTTCTTATTTTGAATCTTCGGTTGTCAAAATCGAATAAGTTGATACTAGGATCGCCATGTTTCTTATAATCTATTCTCCAGACAGGGGGATCTTCTGGTTCCAGTTTGTAAGCGAAATGCTGGTGTTTCTTTGTCAACGTCATATCTGGTACTTCGACGGACATGGAAAGGCGATCCTCTGAACGATCACCGAATTCTCTTTTAGTGCTACTAACAGCTTTATCCTTATATTTCACTTTATGGGGATAAAACTTGCGCATCTTGTTCCTATTAAAAAAAGAAGTTCGTTTTGATTTCTTGATTATTTTCATATTTCCCTTCCCTTGCTTTTCTTTCCGCTTATGTGATAAAGTTTTCTTTGGGATTTCCCTAAAGTCAGAGCTTTGGATGAAATGGGAAATATCTTCGCTGTTGATCACAGGAAACAAGGTAAGGTAACCGGGATAATGCGTCGTCTTCTCCAAACTAATTTTTTTATTGTTTATCTCTTGTATCGACTTCTCTATCAGCTTTCTCAAAGTTTTATCTTGAGCTATTATTTCACATGGGATAGAGGGAAAGTTCTTACATAGTACGTTTTGCATTTTAGTTAAAAGTGTGAGGGGTTTTTCGGTTTCCATGGATAATTCATTGTCGTTACGAAAGTTGGTCATCATTTTCGACATAAGTGCATCGTTTCTCAATATTTTGGCATTGCTTGAATTGAATAATAGAAGTGATATCACGGATAGAAGAATTCTTATCATGTTGTTTTTTGCAGTTATCTGAAAACGATTCTTAATTTTAATACATTTTTATATTGTACCTACTTAATTAAAATAATATGAAGATAATATAATATAATATATTTTGCATGTGCAAAGAACTAAACAACTTTTTAATTAAAAGTTGGCAACGTTTTAGCAACTATCATCTTTAGTCTCTTCCAACCGTAGATACAATTAACATAGGTAGGTATTTATATACCGAGAAACAATTGCTAATATCTTAGGAACCAGATAAATATAATTGGAGTGTCTGTTTGTAATATTAAAATAACCGCTTTTTATTAAATGCATACATGGATGTATAGACTATACTTAATACCAAAATAACATTTTTTACAAATTTTGTCTGTCTGTCTGTTTGTTGCTGCTAATCTCTGAAACGACTGGGCCGATTTTGATAGAACTTTCACTGCCAGATAACTGATGTTATAAGGAGTAACTTGGGTTATAAAAATAATCATCATCAATCCGAGTACGGCTGTAAATCTAAGTGAACGCGGGCGAAGCTGCGGGCATCAGCTAGTCAGAAATAAGAAATAAATAATGGAAGGATTTTTCATTATATATTAATATTTTTTTATTGTAGGTATAGGTACCTAACATCGTGCTAGTGGTTGCCTATTTGAACTCGGTGCTCATCCCGGGATAGTTCCTCTGGCAGACGCGGTAGCATCGAGCATATAATAATTACCTATATTATAATATTATTATATAATGTTTTGTATGAAAACAAATTCTGCTAAATTTGTGAGCTCTGATTGGGTGACTGATGGCCATTGATGGACGATTGGCTAAAGGGACGTACAGACAGATCACTGGTAGGTTGATTTGCTATTACGTTAGTGACATTAAATCACTGACCAGTTTCTGAATTATAAGGCTCACATTACTTTTTTTTTTTGTTATCGCAGGGAAATGCTTTTTACGCATGTAGCCAGGATCTCGGGTAGATCCTGCCCCTATGTGGGACTCGCACCTGGGAGTGCCCTACCCGTAAACTAAAACCACTGCGAGTGCCTTCAGGCGCATCCACCGCTCAAGGACCGGACGCAGAGCAACCGTTGGGCTTTTGCCTTACGGCTGTTGCGCCAGATCCTCCCCCCACCTTCGCATTAACGCCTCTTATGGCTCACATTCCTACTCTATCCGGGTATATGGTCGATGGTACATAATTACCTAATTACACATATTATGGCGGAATGACATCTTTATTATATTTACCCTTTTCTCTGGTCAGGTATACGAGTAGAAAAACTACTTACTTTAGCGCTTAATAAAAAATACAATCCAACGATAAATAAAAGTTAAATTCATAAACACAATAATGTCGTTAGTTTTTTATTAATAGCCTTCCAAAGTGCTCACCAATACTTAATCAAATAAGTTGACTTAACTATAAATTAACTTAAATAATCAAATAAATAACTTTTAAGAGTAAGTCCGTAGGTAAAGGTTGTATCATTTTAAGTAAATAATATATTTCTTAAATCTATTATGATATAATAAGGAATAAATTACTCACCTTCAAGGGAGCAACCACATCATTAGACGTTATTGCTATTAGTAGGAATGCTGTAAGAATTAGAAGTAAGTTATGTTATCACGTGGTTTGTTTGTAAATAAGTTTTATGTTTTCCTACAAACATTGAAAGTTGATGTTATGTTTACCTATTGAATACAACAAGGGGTTTACTGGATAATATTTGTAGTGAAATTTCAGTAGCTACATTATTTCCATAAAGTTTTTATTATACCTATATATATATCAATAGTGAAAAGATATATTAAAGGCCTAGCTTTAAAACAAAAAAAAATCAAACCCATTGCGTAGCGTAAAAATACGTCTATAAATAATTACATAGGTTCATTTATAGGATTACAGAGCAGCTGAGTGTATTTTCTTCCTTGGGCACACTCGGAGTTCCCGATTGAGCCTTTCACCTCCGAGCGTGACGGCTCAGCCTCACTCATAGCCCACAAAAATCTGTGTGTGTTGCGCCAAAATAAGTTTTCACTTCAATTTTTTTTTTCAAAAATATCAAAGCCGGTCCAGACTCCAACCGTAAAGGAGTTGAAAGCTGACTGAGTGAGAGTTTGTATGACTGCCATATTTTTAAACGTCAGATTCCTATAGTAGTATATTCTGATGAACTATTTTAATTTATTTTTCGTAAACATTTAGCCAGTGGCCGGTCCATGTTGGATGCGAGTGGCGAGGGATCGGTCGTCTTGGCGCTCATTGAGGGAGGCCTGTGCTTAGCAGTGAATGGATAGGGGCTGATGATAAAACATTTGTACCTATTTTAGGTATTTATATTAGGTATTTCTTTTCAGCTCAATGTTTATAACTCTTATATCAGAAATCTAAAAAAAATATAATAACTCCAATATTATATTAGTTTTAAAATGTTAGTAATAGCGAAATGGCCCTAGCTGGCTACTTTGGCTAGGTGCATGCGAGTGGTGGAGAATCCGCCGTCTTATCGTTCTATGAATGAGGCCTAATGCCACAAACGAAAAATAGTTATAATGATGACGATATTACCTAGGTACAGTCAATATAGGTTATCCATTATCCCAACTCCAAGTAAAATATCACTTATACCAAGAATAAAATCAGCGACATCCATAATCCATAGACACCCGCTATATCCGAGGATTAGCAGGTGCATTGCCGGCATTTCAGATCATTCAGTCATATCGGTTTTGAAATGCTTTCCCGAGTAATTTTGCATCGTAATAAAAAATAATTTTCTTTCAAATATAGAAAGAATATCACCAACACATTGAAAGCTTTATTATAAACCCAGTAGTGACATCTACCGATATAAAACAAAATCACTAAAGAGCTTAAAGAAGTTTATAGTTCGTTAAGTTTCAAATAGATGTCACTATAAAATGTTATGTAAATATTGATTTTTCTTAAAAAACAGTACATTATTCTATAGAGACAATATGGTGAGTTTCGATGTTAGAAGTAAATACATTGAAACTAAAATCATATACTTACTTATTAACAATCTTTTACGAGGATAATGCTATTTTTATCACCGAATGATGATAAATGTCTATAGCAACAGCTCGTTACCTGATATTATAGGGAGGGGTGGTGGTTGCTACAGTCTACGGTACGTGGATGCATGATCTTACAAGCTTTTTATGTTTTAAAAATATGTACTGTGAAAAATATGCAATTAATAATAGAGCCATCTATAATAATATTATGGAACAAATAGAGATGACATCTAGTGTTAAATAGCATAACTATTATGTTTAAACGTGGCCTTAAACTAGTAATGATACAGCCTGTCATTGATAGATGGCGGTGTAATTTATTTTTTCGCACATGTTTTTTTTTTATTATCTTTATTTAAATAGGAGTTTTTGTCCAACAAGGCACGTCAACTTCATTGTGTCTACTATTTATTTTTAATAATAATACGTACTAGTTGAACCATAACCAATATATTTTATAAGTTATTGAAATTTCTTCTTAAGTAATTGGGGTACAAAGACTTGACCATGTAGCTGAAAATGTTTTTACAGTCTCCTTACCTTACCTCTGTATAGTATAGTGAATTTAATTAGGACTCGGGTACTCAAACTACTTCGTATTCAATGGTGAATGTTGCCAATTGCCATACAACATCGAACACTCGGGGCTGCTCTTACTTATAATAAAGTGGATTTGATGTGGGCTCAAACTCAAAGAAAATCTCATAAGTACAACGAATTAGGGGCCATCCATAAATTACGTCACACGAATTTCAAGATATTTGGACCCCTCCCCCGTCCTTGTCACAGATGGTCACATTTATAAGACCCCCCCCCCCTAGTGTGACGTCACATATTTTGCAAATTTTTAAATAAATTGATAAATCAAAACATCTGTTCCGAAATTAGTTTTATTTTGGTTTAAATTGTTTTTTAATTTTATTTTATAATTAGTTCACAGTAGGTACCTAGTTTTATGTGACTTCACAAAATATGGGAGCCCTACCACCCCCTTGTCACATAATGTCACACTTCGTCGGACCCCCCCTACCCCTTAACGTGTGACGTAATTTATGGACGGCCCCTTATTTGTTTCCAGATATAAATAAGAAATCCCTTGTAACTACTGTAGTTTTTCACATAAAACCCAGAAACGAAATATTTATTTATATCGATCCTGAAATTTCGTCAAATAAACGGCGAAAACAATTTTTATGCTGTTTTTACGGAGAACAAACAAAAAATAAACACGAGAATGCATGGCAACGAGTAGGCCGGCTAAAAAGCCCTCCTGTGGAATAAAGGAGAAGTAAAAAAACTGTGACGGAAGTCCCTCTATCAAGTCAGCCGCAGCCAAAGCGCGGAGGCCTTTAGTTTTTTGTTGGTCAGCCAGACGCCTGTCGTTATCATCTAGTGGACCAGCCTCCACCAAAATGTTATGTGTGTAAGTTTACTGTATCGACGTGTGACTCGGTGAGACTGATAATAGTAAACGTACATATTTTATTGTTTTCAAACGGCGTATTTGTTTTTTTTGCGGCGGTAATTATTATGATTATGTACATACTAGCTGGTATAGCATACCCACAGTTTCACCTTTTTTTTTGACGTGACAACGTCTTATAATTCGATGGAGCCGGCTGCAAGAACGCAAAAACATGACGCATGCGGCGTTACCTCGCTCTGACGCGTTCCATTTTCTTATGACGTTGTCCCTTATGAGGCATCCCACGGGGGAGTGGGTCTCCCCACGCGGGTATGTGGGACTCGCTGCGCTCGAAACTAAAACCCGGCGAGTGCCACCAATGCCGCCTTTGGTGAGGTGCTCCGAATCTAATAAACGAACAGGGCACCTCGACAGCTAGTCAGTCCCACAAGGGACCAACGCCACCTCCACAGAGGGATTGTCTCGCACCATAGAACAACCCTTCCAACGTCGGGACAGTACAATGGCGATGAGGTTCCCATCCTCGCCCCTTGCCCCCTGCTCCATTGTCCCCTCTTCTTATAAAAATAGGGGTACAAAGAGCCCCCTCGGCTCAATTAGCTTCGCCCAAGGTGCTGGGCTCACCCTAGGCTACTGAGCCCCACCGCCACATCAAGGCCTGAACCATGGTGGGGAGCCTACCTATATCCTAATCCAAGGTATAAGCCATTTTTATTTTCATCCAAATCAGTTCAGCAGTTTTGCCGTGAAAGATCAACATAGGTACAAACAAACTTACAAATTTGTGCCTTTATAATATTAGTAAGATGCACCATGTTGTTATGTTTGATGCATCATGAGATAATAATATATTAGGGTGGCATTATTTTTATTCTTTTGAATCTGTATACATTTTTTATTCGTCTATTGGTAATCTGAATATTATTTAGGATTAAAATAAGTTAATTATTTTTACTGTTTAAGGGTTTAGGTAATAGATTTTATATGCGTGTAGCATTTAGAACAACGACAACAACAACGCATATAGACTTTAAAAAGAATTACTTGAGAAATGAGGAATATATAATATTCCCAGTTGTCAGCGATTATTATTAGTATCTATAGGTAATCGGGATGCCTTGTGCCACGCGTCCATAGACTTACGTAAGTAGGTACAAACATCCTATTTATATCTGCGATACTTGTGAGTTGTCACGCAGCATTGCTGTAGTATTCTAGATTTGTATTTGGAACCGAGAGACAGGTATTATTGAAGTGAAAACTTATTTTGGGGCTCTGCACACAGATTTTTGTAGGATATAAATGAAGCTGAGCCGTCACGTTTGGAGGTGAAAGGCTCGATCGGGTGAACTCGGGACCGCCGAATGTGCCCGAGCGAGAAAGATACAGTCGCTGCGTAACTTCACAACAAATTAATTTAGAAGAGGGGGCAAACGGCTTATTTGTTAGTTCACCTACTAATAAAAATAAAAATATTCTCAGTCGTATCCACCCGACGCCCGGACATGACGTATGGCGGCCATTTTCGGCAGCTCTCCGCCGGTCACCGACAGAGCGCGCCACTGTCTATTTGTTCCCGTTTCTGCTTACGACTCGAAACCCGAATGTACGCTGACCAACCACCCATAATCTATTGTTTATTCGTATTCACTATTTTCTACATTTATGACTTCTAACATGGATGCTTCAGTTTTTAATGATATTAAAAGAACCAGCATTAGATGGTAAGTGATTAACGTTGCTAATGAGCATACACGACTAGACGTCTTTCGCGGTATCTGGTTTACCGGTGGGAGGGAAGCGCTGTTCCGCGCTCCCGGCTGCATGGTTAAAAAAACGTGGGAACTGGTTAGTAACGGTTAGTAACGGTGGTTAGGACGTTTTTTTTAATGTTAGTTGGATAGGCAAACTGGCAAACGTACCACCTGATGTTAAGTGGTCGACGTCGCCCATGAACATAAACTAGTATACCTGGATCAAGCCCAGGCAACTCATTTATGTGTTGCCTATACTGAGACATAAGATGTGTCTCGGTGCCAGTAATTACACTGCCTGTCTTGCCCTTCTCTCCGAAACATAGCAATGCTGTTTCACGGGGGAAACAAGCAAGATGGTGGTACCCATGCAGCCGGGAGCGCGACACAGCGCTTCCCTCCCACCGGTAATCCGATATCGTGCCATACAGGCCCAGCGGGACATTACTGCCTCGCAGAAGGAAACCATCGCCGTCCAGAACTCATTGCGGTGATGACGCTCGGCAGAGACAAGCCACTCCGATGACTGATATCAGATCATGACGCAGCGCCGCCCATCTCAGGCACACTCTCGGGTGTTCTGGGCCGAGTCCACCGCCGCACCACAATCGTAACACACTTTCACCGGCTCCTGGCGGGCCGTCCGGCACAGGTACTCACCAAAGCAACCATGTCCGATACCTGTGTCAGACGGAAGGTGAGGGGTTTGCGCTTACGACACATCCACCGCTCAAGGACCGGACGCAGAGCAGCCGTTAGGCTTTTGTCATACGGCTGCCTCACCAAGTCCTCCCCCCACCTCCGCATTAACGCCTCTTGCCCTAGTCGGCGAACCCACAGGATCCCGTCCAGCGTAAGGCTCTCCACCACCTCCTACCCGAGACATAGGAGTGCGTCTCGGCAAGAACCTCCGCCACTATCCTGCCTATCCTGAGACATAAGATGTTAAGTCTCGGTGCCAGTAATTACACTGCCTGTCTTGCCCTTCTCTCCGAAACACAGCAAAGCTGTTTGACGGGAGAAACAAGCAAGATGGTGGTGCCCATGCAGATGGTGGTAAAAGACTGCTGTGAAAGCGATTTTCGAAATTCTACTTAGGTAGGTATGCTATTTTGTGTGCCGTATCAAGTGTTGCAGTAATCCGGTTGCTCCTAAAGGGATCGCTGTTGTGAATTTCCACAATGGCAGTCGCGCGCTGGTAAAGTTGCCGGTACCATTCGAACTGTTATTTATTTATACTTTATAGCATACAGCTGGACACTTCTTCAACTTTTCTCCCATAAGAGATTGTGCCCCTTGACTCTACACTCCATAGATACAGGCTAGTGTTGTCAACTTTCTTTTTATTTTTGAAGTCTGTAGGTACCTAGTAGGTTTTTTTTATTATATATTATATAGGCTTAAAAATACAAATTCTAAAAATATATATACATATATATAAAAAAATATATACAATACCAAAAAAAAATACAAATTCCGATTATGATGAAATTAATACAAAAATCATAAAAATTTGCGCGGACGAGTTAATAGCCATTTTAACACATTTAATTAACTTATCATTCTCATGCGGAACTTTTCCAGATGCATTAAAGCTTTCTATTATTATACCAATATTCAAAAAAGAAATTATCGTCCAATAGCACTAGTGCTAATTATTTCTAAGATTTACGAAAAATGTATGTATAAAAGACTAACTGAATTTATTAATAAATATAATGTAATTGAACATGAACAATACGGGTTTCGAAAACAGAAATCTACAACACAGGCCATTTTTTCTCTTGTAAAAATCATTTTGACAAATATTAATAATAAATATATTACTACAGGGCTATTCTTTGACCTTTCTAAAGCGTTTGACCTAGTGTCACACAACCTTTTGCTAGATAAACTAGAAAGAATAGGCATTAGAGGACCCACACTTAAATGGATATCTTCATATCTTAGTAACAGACAGCAACGTGTAGCAATTAAAAAAATAGATAAAAATAAAAACACTACAAAATACTGGTCTGATCTTAAATATATCACTAACGGCGTCCCACAAGGAAGTGTGCTCGGTCCCATTTTATTCCTTCTTTATATAAATGACATTATTACTATAACTAATCACAAATGTACCTATACTATTGCTATATATATATGCTGATGATGTATCAATTATTGTGACATCCGATAAAAAATATAGCACGATTAATGACCATGAAAAGGAAATAAATAACACAATAATTGACAATTTAATTTAAAAAAAACATGAATTATTTGAAAATTAACCTGGATAAATCTAAATATGTACAATTTAATAAATGTAATAATAATAAATATAATGTAAAAATCAATATACCAAAATTAAATTTAGCTACACATACGAAATTTTTAGGATTAACTATTGACGAAAGTATAAACTGGAAACTACATATACATGAAATATCATCCAAGATAAACAAATTTGTATATGCTCTGAAGCAAATAAAAAACGTGACAAATACAAAAATAGCTCTACTGTCCTACCGTGCATACCTACGTAGAATCAATTTTGCGATATGGAATTATAATGTGGGGCAACAGTACCTAGGTACTAATCAAAACAGGGCATTTGTTGCACAAAAAAAATGCATTAGGGCAATCTGTGGTCTTAAACCGGATGAATCATGTCAACCGATGTTTAAAAAACTTGGTATACTGCCACTGCCGTCTCTTTATTTCTACGAAATATGTACATTTGTATGAAACTATAAAAAAAATATTCATACTGGCAGATGATATTAATCCTCGTAGTCGACGATACCCTTTTAAACTCGTAGTTCCCGACAATCCAAAGACAACTAAATATAATAAAAATTGCCTAAATATGTGTGTTCGCTTGTTTAATAAAATGCCAAACAATCTTAAGTTAATAAATTCTAAACAGTTTAAACCAGGGGTGGCCAACCTTTTCAGCAGCCGGGCCGAAATTCGGAAATAGAATTTCAAACCGGGCCGCACTGCCAAATTTTAGGTTTTTTTTTAGAAGTTTTTCATTTCGGCCTGATGGCCTTTAAGCTCAATATCGGTACAGTAAGTGAAGAGATGGCTCACTTAAGAAATATTCGAAAGGGGACGTCCCCCCTCCGCGCCCCGCGGGGTGGGACATCGCGCGCGCTGCTCGGGAGAGCAGGATTTGGACTAGTCAAATCCGATACGGTCGACGAATCTTTTATGGTTGAATTTAGCCTATCAACGAGGGCCGGCCCTCATCTCTCCCTCTGGGGAGGGAGGCGGTTCATGCGCGGTGCCCAAGCAATCTAGCGGTAACGTAGTGATACTGCTGTTAGCGCGGTCTGCTTTTGTGTCTACTCGTATCGGATTCGAAATATAATACATATATTTAATACACACCCATGACCTAGGAGAAAACCTCTCCCAACATCGGGACAGTGCGATGGGGTGAGGTACCCATCCTCGCCCCTTGGCCACCTTGCTCTTTTGTCCCCTCTTTTTATAATAGGGGTACAAAGAGCCCCCTGGGTTTACTTGGCTTCGCCCAAGGTGCTGGGTTCACCTTAAGCTACTGAGCCCTACGCCACGACAAGGCTTGAACCTTGGTGGGGTTAGTTTAAGGGCCTATTGAATCAACTCTTTTTACGGCTGTCGTCCACTTTTTCCTAATTTTTTGGCCCTCGGGCACATAAAAAGACTTGAATTGAAGAACCAAGGCACAGTACAGTATTTTTTTTTTCAATTTTACAACAGAGAACTATATAATTTTGATTTTTATTGCGCAAAGTCGTGCGAACGAGAGCGCGACTATCGTATGAGCGGGGTGTGACGTCATCGGCTAGTGAGCGCCCGTCCGCGTTTTTAAAAAACTTCGGCTGAAAATACGCACTTTGATTTATTTTTTGTTTAATTTTTTGTAGATTTATTTGGCATATAAAGGAAAAAAACGTTTGGCAGACCCATTAGTGTATTTAAAAAAAACATTTTTTATATAAATTTTATATAATATACAGTCACTTTAGTTAACTTTGAAAAAAATTTGAACCAGCTCCGCGGGCCACAATTTGACAGTCGGCGGGCCGTGTGCGGCCCGCGGGCACGGGTTGGCCACCCCAGGTTTAAACTATAATTATATAAATGGTTAAGTGAAAGAAACTTGTATAGCTTTAGGTAAGGATCTGTAATTTTTTAAATAAATGTAACACTAGACATAAAATTTCCATTTTGCATGCTAATGTTCTCTAATCTAATCTAATCTTAGCAAAACATGGTGTCCAAAATTGATTTAAACACCTCTATGTAACCAAGTTTTATGCAAATAAATATTATTATTATTATTAAAAAAACATTTTTAAATGTTATATTAGAATACCTAATTGTCAAACATAGGTACCAAATTCTAGGCAAGTTGATCAGCAACACAAAATCGACGGTGCCGCTACCGCTCAGTTCAGTTCACTTCAGTAGGGTCTCGTACCTACGTTATTTATACGTAAATGTCAACTTACATCTTCTTCTTTTGCTGTGGTTGGCATACATTCAAACTTAATATAGGTACTTTTAATAACTGACTTAGGTACATATTATAAGTTCACGGAAAAATCTGCGGATTAATGCTAGTCTCTAAGATAGTTAATATGAATGAACTTTCTATTATGATTTAGACATTGATCAACTATCTTCGATTTTAATATTTATTTTAAATTATCCTATCCCTCTCTCCCTCCCTCCCTCTTTGATACTATTTTATACTTAATACACTTTCATAGTCCGATTCATAAATAATAATAATAATATATTATATATAATAATATATTCTATTGTTCTTATACCTACCTACGTTAAAGTTTGTAATGTCTAGGTATAGGTACTTTTTAGTTTTTAAGATATTCAGGATAAAAAATAACTCAGTCTTCCGTTCCCTTGCGATATGTAGACGTTTCTCTTCCTGTTTAGAGTCCTTAAACATCTTGTCATACAAAATATGCCCACGAAAACCATTTGACTTTCAGGTAACCGAATAGGTATGAACGAATAAAACAAAATGTAATATTGAGAATGTGGCGCAGGTTCCAACACCAATGACGAGCTTGCAACAGTTGCGCGCCACCCCATTGGTGGGGGCCCAAGGGCGGGGCCCACTTCATTACTTACTAAAATACATCTACGTATATCATACTAGTAGGAACATTGGCTGGATTAGAAAAACCGAGAAAATTCATATGTTCTTTCTTTAAATTTTCCTCTCCTAATTTCTTTTGGAACTGTGCGCGTTATTGTTGTCATGAGTACAAGACATTTGCAATATACTTTAAAATATTTGTTTCCTAAAAACCTTGCGCATTGTGACAGTCAGCTTAACAAAAGGTATTGCGAGAGAAGTCTGTTTAGCGGACAAAAGCTTAGCGCAATAAAGAAATATTAATAAGGATATTTAATTAATAATATTAAACAGATTCTAGTCCACGAAGACGGAGATTCGAGTCTCAATTACAGAGTTATCCGAATAAAAAAAAAAAAACAATTTTCAATATATGCGATAAGTAATCACCAATTTGGTTTTAAAGACTATATTCTTCTCAGATGAGAAAAAAGTCTGCGAAAATACACACCATATCCTACAGTAGATAGGATAGAACCTAGATATCTTTTTCTTGTTTGAGAACACAATCTTAACGTAGATTAAAAACGAAAATCTATTATAATAAAACAATTTTTTACGGATTTAATCGCGGTTTATTAAGATTTTTACAAGCCCGACGTTTCGGATACTTTACAGCAACCATGGTCACGGGAGGACTGAGGTGTCATACGTCCTATCATTACAAAGTTATTCGAAACTACCCTATGATACATCAATATTTTGGTCAGTCCTATCTACGCAAAAAGTGCTAACTGTATCTTTAATCTGTCACATATTATGCTTGGATTTTGATTTGATAATTTTAATAATGGGATCCCAAGCAGGTGGTAGAAGCCAGCCATCTTCTCTATTGAAATTAGGATGTTTTTTAATTTCAATAGCCTCACGGATCATCCTTGGATGGAATCTGTGTTCTTTTGCGAGGACTTGTGGTTTATCAAATCTGATATAATGGCGAGCTTTGTCAAGACTATGTTCACAGATGGCAGACTTAGTGTAGCGACGGTGTTTTAAATCAGCTATATGTTCTTTCACGCGAGTTTTAATGGATCTTTTAGTTTGGCCTATAATATAGGAGAGACAGTCACAGTCACAATCAAGCTTGTATGTATACTCCTGCATCTTGTAAGGGTATATGACACTTGACAGATGGTAAGAATTGACTTATCTTTTTTGGCGGCTTGAAATAAGTTTTTATAGAAGCTCGCTTTAGGATGAAGCCAATCTTGTCAGTGACGCCTTTAATAAACGGTAGAACTGCAGGTACTCGCTCGACGGTGGCTGGTTTCACACGTTCACTGTGACGGAGACGCGGTACCCGAAGCTTGTTGTCACGCAGTACTTGCTTGACATGTTGAAGTTGTCCAGGTGTTGCTCATCACAGATCCCTTGTGCTCTCTGAAACAAAGATTTACCCACGGTAGCTAACTGTGTTAGATGGTGATGAGATTCGCCGTTTAGGTACTTATCCGTATGGGTATGCTTCCTATGTATGGCTTAAGGTATTGTTGGGATTACGGATAACTAATACATCTAAGAAGGCTAGAGAATTATTTTCTTCTAATTCCATTGTGAATTGAATTTTGGAATTAATAGAATTAAGATGGTCTAAGAATATGGTTGCTTTAGCAGATGGTAATATTGGGAAAGTATCATCTACGTACCGCTTGTAGAACCTGGGTGTTATGGGCGAAGTTTGCAGAGCAGTCTCCTCGAAGTCCTCCATAAATATGTCGGCAACAACAGGGGATACTGGTGAGCCCATGGCCACTCCATCTACTTGCTTGTAGAAATAATTATTCTACAACATATAGCTGCTGTAAAGTATCCGAAACGTCGGACTTGTAAAAATCTTAATAAACCGCGATAAAATCCGTAAAAATTGTTTTATTATAATGAGTGAAATTCGCGTAAACATTAGAAAACAATAAACGATAATCTAATTAACGATTTCATATTCGAAGGCAAGAAAACTACTATAAAACATAAGAAGGTTAAATATGCACTAAATAGCACCTAGGTCCTGGCACATAACAAATTGCCTAATAAGAAAATTAAAAAAAAAAAAAAACTCAGATATTTGAAAGCACACAATCACAATGTTCGAAATCAACGACACGTTTATACCTTTTTAATATTATCTGCGAGACGGGGATGAGAGGGTACGGATGATATTCAAATTGCGAACATTTCATTTTAACGCTTTGCCAAGATATTTGCTCGCTCCCACGGTCGGTAGTGTTGGGAAAAATATTTTTACCGACACTTTTAAACCATATTACTGTACCTAATGGGAATGTTTAGTTTGGCGTACCTACTTATGCTTTTGGATCGGTCTTGGCCTTTTTATTAGAAAACTTGACCTTCAAAGTCTTAGTCTTTAGATGTCTATAGGTATTACAATATTCTAGATACAATTTTAGACATGAAACAAGAAAAAACAAGAAAGAAAGACACTTCGTTTAGACATAAAAACCAAACAAAGCGATTTTCTTATTTACGACAAATAATAAAAAATAAGGTAAAATGGCATGCAAAACTTCATTGCGTAATTAAAGTAAATAACATGAAAACCAGAAACATTTTAAATGCTTTATTTGTAATGCTATGATTGATAGAAATCTCCTATAAATGTAAGAGGTAAATCTATGAGCTTTTAAATAATGTGTAACTTATTTATTCACCGGTATTTTAACAAATGTAAGGTATAAGAGACACAATATATTTTCAAAAAACATATTAGTGTGTTGTACAAACAATTAGAAACTCTTTGTTAAATTCACTCTTTGTATGTAGGTGGCTACCAAGTTTGGCTCTTAAATAAAAATACTTTGTCTTAAGTCCACAGTTTGAAAGCAATGCTGTAAACATTTCAGTGGATATTGTGATTATTTGTATCCACATAACGTAATAATGAAATAATTTAAATAATCCGAAAGGCATTGAAAATAAATTTAAGACAGACCGATAGAATAAAGAATGTTTCGAATAAACTTAACAAGAACAAGTTTGTCCCTAAGGGTCTTAAGCTACTTTAGGAAGTTGTATTTTATGTTGAGGTTGTCAAATATTTTGTACGTCGTATGAAGTGGAAGGTGACCTACCTTTACCTATAGTAATTAAATATGAATTTAAAAGTGTTTTTAAATGTGTGTACAAGTAGTATTATAGTATATTACATTATTATTTGATAATTTCTTTTACGTGAAACGTAAAATATAAAATTATATGATAGAAAAAAGACGAAGAAGGCGACATACGTCGAATAATGATTGTGGATAAAGTCGATGAGAAAAGATCAAGGTCGATGGTAGCTGATCCCTGTTATCATCATCATGAAATATGCTCTTAAAAAAATATTACATCGTGAGGAATTTAAAAAATCGCCATCACTGAAACCAAGTTGAGACGTTTACGAAATGTGAACATTTCACGAATTGGTCGTGCCGCTGTGGAATTCTCATTTGCGCTCGGGGGGAGTCCCCACCCTCACCTGTATCCGATGACAGGGTTCTCAGTTTTTGAAAATGGAATATGAGATTTAAGATCCAATAGGTACCTGCTAGAGAAAATTTTACTTTCACGACGACCGACACCTTGATGCCCAACATAATAATATGTATCATCATCATCATCATCATCATCATCACCATCATCATAATCATCACCATCATCATCATCAGCGTTATCTTCATCAACCTTTTTCCGTCCACTGTTGGACTTTCATGACCTTTATTAGGTAATGTAAAAATGTAGGGTCTATTTGGACTTTTTGATCTTACAGGTCGGATCTAAAAAAAATCCTTGAATTAGCCTGATAGAACAATTAGGAAGATTATGGACTATTTTAGAGAAAAGTTTTCATTTGTGGGACGTAATTCCGCTGGGAACAGTATTTGATAAGACAGGAGATTTATACGCTAACAAACGTTCTTCCAACGTTTGTCATATTCCATTATCCTTAATACCACCGTTAATTAAATAAGAAGTATCGAAAAGGCCTGTATCTATCACGCATTAGGTTATATAAAACGGATTTATAATATAATACAGACGATAGGTCGATAGTATAGAATCAATCAAATTGTCTTAGAAACTTTTTCGAAGTGCCTTTATTTCCTTTTCGACTAGCGTGGGCGAAAATGAGTTTGTAAAGTTGCGATAATAGTATTGTGATTTTTCTAGAATTAATTTAGTTATGACGCAGTATCGTGGGTACCTACCACCTACATAAGAACCTATATCTGGGTATTTACGTAGTAGGCTAACGGCCCTTTAGGTTTTACTTACTTCGAACTACTGAAGCTGCGGGCACCAGCTAGTAGTCTATGGAGTCCGCCCACTGCAGCTGAACATAGGAAAGGGATCGGCCGTCTTGGCGTTAATTGAGGGAGACCTATGAAGTGTATAAATAAAACCTATTTAAAATCCCACTGGTAGATAACTACCAGTGGGATAGATAACGCATTGGTATCTATAAAGATACCAATGCGTTCAAACCTGCAATTAAACTTTTCAGTTTTTTATATCAGTGTAGAAACTGTGGAGGTTGCTCTACCTTAACCCTTCCTTGGTAGAGTAGAAATATGACCCAAATAAGTAAATTCTTCAGGCCAGTAAAGCAACAAAGTTGTAAAAATCAATGATATTGAAATGTTTGTGCCCTGGGTCCTCATTCGAAACACAATACGCGCAGATATTCAGTTATACATTAATAATTACACCTCCCTCTCTCCCTCCTCGCTCCCTCCCAGCCCACTCCCTCCCGTCTCATTGTAATTTAAATCGAATTCCCTTCGACAAGCAAATTGAAATATTTCAATTTGGCACCTCCCGGCCGTGACGTCATTGATGACAATTTAGATATTAACGATATTGGTAGGTTGTGTTAGATAATAATTGGCCAAATTGAATAGTTTTCTAGCTCAGCAAATATAATTCGATTAGTTTTTGTCTTATGTACTTACTTTGATTTTTTTGTAGCCTAAGAGTGCAAACGAGCAGTCGAAGCCTTTTGGTGACTATCGACGCTCATACACATCCGCACAACTAAAGATTGTGCAGACGCGTTGCCTTCCTTTTCCCTATCCCCCCAATGGGCCACTAGAAACTTACAAACCGCATGAAATACGACAGCTTTGCTGTCGCTTGACACCGGTGTTATGTGAGCCAGAGGTACCACCACGGTCGTGATGGCCCAAGTCAGCTGCAAAGTAATATGGCACTACCTCTTACAAATTTTACCGAACTGAATTTAAAGGATGGAAAAAATAGGCATATTTGGTAGGTTGTTACTAGCATGTTGATACTGGCACTGCGATTTTATTATTTTTAGTTTAAATAACAGCCGTATAAACCCTTTCCTCTTCTTTTCAGACTCTTTCTACGTCTTTATCGCCTTGAACTATTCAATTATTATTAATGATATTGAGGTACGTGAAAATTTGTTCTTCACTGCATGTCATGCACGTAGGGAAATGCTTTATGCATGTAGCCAGGTACCTACCTGACCCTATGTGGGACTCTTACTTGCGCTGTGTGACTTACAGAACAAAAGGTAAAGGTAAAATAGTGAAAATAAAAAAAAAACAAAAATAAATTAAAATATATATTTTGAAATTCAACTTATGCGAAGTATTCAGTTCGCACTTTACATAGAGTAGGAATAAAACAATACGAATCTTTCTAATAAACAATATGAATCTGAAAGAAATTAAAATTTTCAATCAAAATAAATCAGAACAAGATACAGTAAACCTGTGGTAAAACTATATAATATTTTAAATTAAACATTTATTAAAAAACAGTTTCATTGTTATTTTGTAGAGAACAATCTAACCGTTTTAACATTAATAGGATCGTCAGTAGTCTATAAAGATTTTATCGCATCAAATATAAACTCGTAATGGATTCATCCGAGCAAAGCAATGTCACTACATATTATAGCACGGAGATACACGGCCAACTGCCAACAAAACTATCATTCCGATCTCATTAGTGCAGAATGAACCCCCAAACATATTGACTACATTCAGGCGAGCCCACAAACAAAAACTTAAACAATAAATAAAAAAGCAAAATCCTCGACGCGAATAACAAACATAATTGTGTTTTTTTGTGCCTCATTCGATTTCGCTTTGTCTGGACAAAAACTGGTTCTCAAAAAAGTCACCTTTATAAATTAAAGTTTCATCGTGATTTAACCAATCGGTGGCCAGAGGCGGAGTTGAGGCGCCACCCCATTGGCCAACCCGGCACTCTCATCTGTCAACATTTTATATAACCGGATGATACAACATATACAGTTAACACTACAGTGGGAGTGAGATAGGGATACGCCATGAATACAGTGTGTCGTTTCGCACTCGTTCCCTCTCCTTCACACGGGCCCCGCAACTGTCAGCATTCTGCCAAAATTGAAGCAACAGTGTTGAAACTAAACGCGGAACGAAGCGTCGTTTTAACTGTTGCGTACAACGGAACGCAGGTTGACGTTTCATTCGGGAATTCGAATTTGGAATAATTTTTTTGCCCTAGTTTAAAAACATTTATTTAAGTGTATAAAAATGAAATTGTAGGGTGTGTTTTCGGGTGAATTCGAAAATCGAATTTGGTAATAGTTTTTTAAAAATGTCTCTTCCCAATGGTGTGGACGTTTCTCAGTTGGTGCAACATCCGGTTTTGGCTGCTTTGCCGCCATTCTTTCTTCGTGCTTCAGAAAGATATCAGGTTAGACACATATTTTATTAACCATTGCTATCAAAATTAATAATTTAAAACAGGCTTCATCATATGAAATGTCTAATAAATTTCTATTTTGTTCAATGTTTATCATAATTTTAGAATAATCTATTATATTATATTATTATTTATTATTGTAATAAAAATATTATTCATGAAATAAAAAATAAATTGATCATACAATGTAGAGATATACTAAATTGCATGCGTGATGATCATTTAAATATTTCTGATAGTGCTAAATGCATACATTTTTATATAAATTTATTATTAGTATTATTACCTTTTTTTTTCGGAAGGGCTAGACTCGGCCTTCAATCGGTACAGTAAGTGAACTGTACCCATTGAGCTTAAAGGTAGGTACTTGTTAAGCTCTCTGTGGTCCGTCCGTCGGGTAAGGTTAAACCACCTACATAATATTTTGATTGATGCTATACCTACGCTTACCTACATCACTATTTTAAAGTAGATTATCTCTTTTTTTTGTAAAAATATTTTTGATATGAAAGAGCTATTCGCGCTTGACATTAAAATCCTCAAATGCATGACGGCAAACGGCATAATGCTGTCATTCCTTTTTTCTTCTAGACATATTTCGTTATAAATTACATTATATTAATAGATAATGTGAATGACGCTGGGTATCGTGTAATGACGCCTCTTGAGTGAGAGGTCCGGGTTCGATCCTGAAACCTTTTATTTTTTTTTTTTATAGAAGAGGGGGCAAACGGACAGTCGGTTCACCTGATGGTAAGTGAATAGCGACATCCACAGACAACCGCATGCCTGATGAGATTAAAAGTTTATGAAGGTGTGTAAAGTTCACCAACCCGCATTGGGCCAGCGCATGAACTATGGCCCAACACCCTCCTCGCCTGATTTCGAGGAAAAGATCCGTGCCCAGCAGTGGGACATATAAGGGTTGACATTATTATTATTATAACTATATAGATGATTCAGATCTGCGGGCGTCCCGAGACGGCCACCTTTGTTATTTAAAACTAGCTGTTACTCACAGTTTTGCCCGCGTTAACTTAGATTTAAAGCCGTGTCTGGATTGATGATTATTATTTTTTTAGTTTACCTACTCCTTACAATATTATACGCTTGTGCGGCGTTTTACCTGCATGGGTAGCAATCTGCTTATTTCTTCTGTGCAATCGCTTCTCTGTATTTTGTCTAGGGTAGAAAAGGCAGTGTAATTAATGGCACGAAGACTTAACATCTTGTCTCAGGACTCGAAGGAGCTGCCTGTGCTAGTCCTAGATAAATTAGTTCATTTTCATGGGTGAAGCTGATCAAGTGATCTGAGGTAGACCGTCTGTCTGTTAGCCATCTTCTTCTATCTAGCCTTTTTCCAAATATATTGGGGTCGGCTTTCAGTCTAACCAGCTGCAGCTGGATACCAATTTAAATGTAGCGACTGCCTTTCTGATCTCCACAACCCAGTAACTAGTTAATACGATACCCCGTAGTAAGACTAGTTGTAACTTTCGGGCTTCTGTAATGATTGTCAAAGATCCACGAATGACCGTCGGGACCAACGACTCAACGTGCCTTCCGAGGCACGGAGGAGTCTCAGTATGTAAAGATGGTCACCCATCCACGGACCAACCCCGGCAAGCGTAGCTTAACCTGATGGATCGATCCGCGCGGCTATTATTTAGCCTCGAGGTCTTCAGTGCGTTAGCCTATCCAAGTAAAATAAAAGTTTTAGACTTTTGATTTTCTTTATATAGAAGAGGGGGCAAGCGGACAGTCTGTTTCACCTGGTGGTAAGTGATAAGTGACGTCCATAGACAACCGCTACATCGTTAGCAGGTGCGTTGCCGGCCTTTCAAATATCAGTAGGTGTACTCTTTTCTTGAATATCCTTCTCTCTATTCCGTGTATATATCTAAACCGATACGATTATCGGTTCGGAAATACCGGAGGTGGTAGCTGGTTCCATATAGTGGTCGTACGAGGCAGTAAATGTCGTAAAAATCGAGTTGCTGTAGATTTCCGGACATCGTGTCAAATTTCACCCACACCGGGTGACATTTGTAATTTTTACGCGATGTCCGGTGGTAGAATTCTGCTGCAAGTATTAGTCCGAACAATTCCTCAGAACACTCCCTGTGGTAGATGCGGTAGAAGATGCAGAATAAATCCGCAAAATCTGCATTCAAAAAAAATCTAATATTGAGGTCGACAATAATGGTAGAGTTCAGTAGCAGATACTCTACATATCCTATTTTAACCGACTTCGACAAAAAGGAGGAGGCTATGAATTCCATCGGTATTTTTTTTAAAGTATGTAGGTACACCGAAATAATTTTTTTAAACAAAAATTATAACCGACTTAAAAAAATAAAATAACTAAAAAGTAATAAAATAATCACGTTTCTTTAATGTTTGTGTCGTTCTACTAATGTACAATTATTGCGTTTACCACTTCATTATGTTACTTTTGGAGTCGGTGTCAGCCAAGGTAGGTAGGTACCTACCGGCGGTGGACTCAGCCCAGCACACCCTCGAGGTGTGCCCGACATGGGCGGCGCTGCGTCATGATCTGACATCGGTCATCGGAGGGGACTTGTCTCTGCCGAGTGTCATCACCGCGATGCTCGGTGACGACGAGTCCTGGACGGCGATGGTCTCCTGCGAGGCAGTAATGTCCCGGAAGGAGGCCGACGAGCGAGTGAGAGAGGAGGCCGCCGACGTGGCCTCCCTTCGCAGGCGCTATTTAATGCGCCTCCAGTAACACCCCTGTGTTCGTGTCGGGCCCAGGATGGGAACCTGAGTCTGTATGGCACGACGTCGTGGGGACTGCTTACTGCTTACACGTGCTTCGTACGTGGAGTAGTCTGGTGATCCTGTCTGTTGCCTGCATATCCGGGACCCTCAAAAACGGCTGAAGGCGCTCGCAGTGGTTTTAGTTAGGGTGGGCACTCCCAGGTGCGAGTCCCACATTGGGTCAAGATCTACCCGAAGGTCCTGGCTGCATCCATAAGGATTTCCCTGCGAAAAAAAAAAGGTAGGTACCTACAGCAACAAATACAACACCGGTGACGGACGACGGTGACGTATTTGTTGGTGTACCTATTTAACTTAGCTGACACCGACTCCAAAAGTAACAATAATGACGTGGTAAACGCAAAAATTGCGTTTACAAAAAGCGATATCAAAAAAAGGTCTTGTTCAGATTAAGCATTATTACAAAAGCCGTTTTATCCAGAGCACAGCAACGCTGCTTAGCAGAAGAATATAACAAGACTTCATTCATACACATATGTGGAAAGATCTATCTTATCTATCTATCCTATGACCATGAGACGGATCCTTGATCTTTTTTTGTTGTGAAATTATGAGTATCACTAAAACCATTTGTCAAAAACCATATCCGATTTAATCAGGATAAGATTTTTGAACAGACTGAAGCGCTAGGATCCTTTTCAATCTTTTTCAGAATTCAGCCCACTGCTAATGCAAAGTAGCAACAAGAGTGGAGGTTTTTTTATACCATAGGAGGGAAAACGAGCCTGGCAATATCTCTTACAAATAAGCTACTGCCGATACAATGATACGGGACTCCGAGGCCTGAGCAGCCCAGTAGTATGTCTGCCTAAAATACAAAAATGCGTCTGTTGGGCATCGTTAGAAAGAATAGGGCCCAAGGCAAACTTTCACACGGGGCCCGACAAGGGTAAACTACGCAGTAGAGTAGCAATGTGCCTCCATGGGCAATTGTTATTACCATATAGATCTCACGCCTTTCATACTAAAATCTGCTGTAGGAGTTCTGCTAGAGGCAATGACTGCTCCGTAAATCACAACAAAAAGTAAAAAAGGATCCAATTAACAGTAATGCGGGTAGAAGTGCGGGCGCATTGATTACATAATATAATTAGTAATTAACTAATGAGTTAATAATAATTAACTAGACAAGACACCTGCTGTAATATCAAAAAGAAAGTTTAATTATGCGATTTAAAAAAAAACATTTTAGGTCGCATTGTAATTGTAAGCTTTTGTTGTTTTTATAACAGTTCATAACAGAATAGATTTTTTTCTATTTTAACTGTTATAAACCAGTTTAATTTCAACTACTGTAATTGTAAAAAAAACGTTGCATTTTTTTATAATATTAGTATTTGGTTACAAGTCCGCCTAGATTAATTATTTTTGTATTAGGTTTGAATATGTAGCTCTCGGTGATTCTTAATACTGCCTGATTTGTTCGTCTATGCGCTCTGCAAAATTTGGTGGTACGAGGAGAACAGTTTTCCAAGTTCGCCGAAGAAACCTCCAACTCTCTCTGATAGATAAAATAAGCGGATTTGTTCAGGCTCCGATATTATTAGCGGTTCCTATGGAATCCATAGGACCAACCAACCAACCGCCGCAAAAGGAAATAAATAACCGGTAAAAATATAATATTATCTTAATTAATTCGTTGAATAATAATCCATAGGTCGCTGGTTCAGATCCGGCTCGAAGGACCATTAAGTTGTACGTGCTGTCGTACACCTTGATATGCTTGCTAAATGATACACCAGTGTTCTGATGATATTTATTGATATTTGCTAAGTGTTACTGATTAATGATATGAGAACGCGCAATGAATGCTGATAGCGAACTTACTAAAATTGTGAAATAATTCCATATTTATAATATTATTTACGAGGGCATTGCTGACGCCGCCCGATGTACGGTCAGACCGTACACGTTGAATAATAATTGAAAATACCTTTTTTTTTTTCAAAACCGACAACCACGATAGTTCCGGAGATTAGAGCGTTTATATAAATAAATATACTATATATACCTGATATTATATTAATATTATGTCTTTTTGTTTGGTATACAGATAAAAAAGGACGCTTTTTTTGGAAATTATGTGGTCTTTGTGTCTATCAACTCTATATAATATGTATTTCCCTATATGGCCTTCATTGTAGTTACTATTTTTTTTATGTTAGCTGAATAGGCAAACTGGCAAACGTACCACCTGTTGGTAAGTGATCGACGTCGACCATGAACATAAATTGGTTTACCTGGAACGAGCCCAGGCAACTCATTTATGTGTTGCCTATCCTGAGACATAAGATGTTAAGTCTCCCTTGCCCTTCTCTCCGAAACACAGCAAAGCTGTTTCACGGGAGAAACTACTACTACTATATTGACGATAGAAGTCCAGGAAAGACAGAGTTAGTATTTACTGTTGATATCGATGCACGAAGTTAGATATACCTATGTAGATATACCTATATATAACAATAGTAAAATAACTGGCCACCGACATAGATAGAGTTGATACAACTTTGTTCAGTGAATTGACTACACACAATACAAAAATGTTCTAACAAAAATAAGTATACTAAATAATAAATAATAAAAAAATATATACTAATCTTTATATATATATTTCTTGTGTGCGTGTGTGTGTCACTGAACTCCTCCTAGACGGCTGGACCGATTTTGATGAAATTTTTTGTGTGAGTTCAAGGGGATTCGAGGATGGTTTAGATTCACAAAAAAAATATTTTGTACAGGACAACGTCTGTCGGGGCCACTAGTATCTTTAAAAAAACCAGTCTTAAAGCTTATAATTTTAACGCGCATTAATTAAAGTTACAATAGCCGTATACCATATCACTTCCTCACTGTAACACTGTAATTACAACCCCACAAGTGGGTTGTATTTCGTTACAATAACCATAAGGGCACAAAATAACCCTCAGTATAACCGTTACACTAACAATATATTGCATGGTGATATTGTAATTAAATTATTGTATTTTGTAAGGTTATTTTATTACGACTATAATTATGTTGTAATTTGATTTAGTTGGATGTAATGCTTTGGAAATAGAATGCTCATTTATATTTTCATACCCTTACATACTTTTTGGAAGTCGAACTGTATAAATAAAGATTTTGACATTAATCGGTATTTTTTTATCTATAAACTGGGCGAAGAAAATTCTAAATCAATATCGGCGATGTTTAGGTAGAGTACGCAGGTTTGAATATTATTCATACTGTGGGAGGTATCTGCTTTGTACCACGCGATCGTCTGCATCTATACCAACTATTTTATCTAAGAAATAACTTTACTAGTTTGCAATGAGAAGGACAGGATAGGCATTGTAGTTAATAATATCAACCCTTATATGTCCCACTGTTGGGTATGCGTCTCCTCCTCGTAATTAAGCGAGGAGGGTTAACGGTTGGGCGTTCATCGATGTAGGCCCAATGTGAGTTGGTGAACTTCACACACATTCAAAGACTTTTAATCTCATCAGATATGCAGGTTTCCTCACGATGTTTCCTTCTCCAGTGAGCAAGCGATTGTTCAAGTGCGCGTAGAAATTACGAAAAACCCATTTCAAGACACCACAGGGGTCAGGATCGAACCCAGATCTCTAACTCAAGACCGAGCTTATACCCACGAGACCATCGTTGCTCCAGTGTAATTACTGGCACCGATACTTCAAATTACCGACTCAGGATAGGCAATGCATAAATGAGTTGCCCCATACTGGCAAAATTTTGCCGGACTATTCTCTTTGGACTATATTAAGACTAATCTCAGTGACAGTGATAATTTACTATCAGGGTCGTTTCCTAGTTTGCTAGTTTTAAAATGTGCTTAGTCATATTCGTTCATCATTCGTTTAATGATGCTGACTTATTTTCACGAATTAGTTGTAAACAGAATTTACCGATGTAATAAATTCACGTCGCATTACATCGGAATATGGTGAACCGACTGTTCGTTTGCCTCCTCGGGCTCCTCTACTATAAAAAAGTATTGGGCGGTGTTCCTCAATGCTCATTTTCCATACATATTTCTTTATTTCTTCTACAATTTGTAGAGCCTTGCTAGTCTGATTTTGGAATTATATACTATAGAATAAAAAAACTTCTACGATCTGACCAAATAATAAATTATCTATGACCAGTGAAAATTCTTCTACTATCTAAAGTAATAAAATTAATTATGACCAGTGAAAAAGGCTTTTGTCCAGCCTTAGACGTAACGGGCTGATGATAAAGATATACGAGCCAAAACTTTTTATTTCACCTTGGTTAAATGCGAAGCTTTTCTTTCACCAGAGGACGCCAAAATGCGCGAGGTGTCGGAACCACGGGGTGGTCTCCGCGCTGAAGGGCCACAAGCGGTACTGCCGGTGGAGGGACTGTGTGTGCGCCAAGTGCACCCTCATCGCCGAGAGACAGCGCGTCATGGCTGCACAGGTTCGTTATTATATAGTATTTTTATGTAATTATAATAAAACCAGGACATCAGTTATAATAAAAACAGCAATTTCTTCCTGGGACTATGATTGATCGATCGGTTATAATAAATACAGCAATGTCTTCGTGTGACCATGGTTGATCGATTGATCGGTTATAATAAACGCAGCAATGTCTCCTCATGACCATGGTTATTCGATCAATCGGTTATAATTAACACAGCAATGTCTTTCTGTGACCAAAGTTGATCAATAGATCGGTTATAATGAACACAGCAATGTCTTTCTGTGACCATAGTTGATCGATCGATCGATTATAATAAACACAGAAATGTCTTGTTGATTGATCGATCGGTTATAATAAACACAGCAATGTCGTCCTGTGACCATGGTTGAACGATCGATTGGTTATAAATAATAAACACAGCAACCATGGTCACGGGAGAGCGTCAGTCTTCCCGTGATCATGCTTGCTGTAAAGTATTCAAAACGTATGCCAAGTAAAACTACGCGATCCCCAAAAAGTTGTTTCTATCTTAGTTGAACTGACAAACTCGCTGGGGCCACCAGACGGTAGTCATGACTAGTGGTGCATAAACAACGTTGTCTATCTTAGGACGTAAGGTGCTCTAAAGCTATTTGAAGAAAAACCTTTAAGCGACCTCTTCTACATCTCAAAATAAGGAGGCTCAAGGGTGTGTGCGACCTTCACCCGTCAAACTGTAAATTCTCTTCGAAGAAAAGCGCGGACGCTTATGGTCGCGGCTTCACCACGGCACAGGCATAGGCTTCGCACGTCAACTTTGCAAGAAATTGTATGTGATTTTTACCTCTTTAACCTACTCTGTAACCCACGCGGACACGCTTCGCATTTTCATTTTCTTTCAATTGACATTTTAACACTTGTGCGTAGCATCTGTGTGCTCTTTATTCTAGAAATAGGCTTCTTCTACAAATTAAAAAAAAAATAACTTGCCCATTTATTAATCTCAGGGGCTGGTAAAGTTTATGAAAGATATGTTAAATTATATTTCGTTCAACTAATTATAACATAGGGTTGGAGATTTTGATAGCAATTTGTATGCCACATAGGTGGCGTTACGCCGACAGCAAGCACAAGAGGAGAACGAGGCTCGGGAACTGAACCTGCTATACGCCGGCCAGCCGTCCGCCGCGCCACACTTCCCTGAGATGCCGGAGGATGCACCCGGTGAGTAATTATATTTATTTAATTAAAAACTAACAGCAAAGAACACAAAAAAGAAAACAACGTAAATGGGGTCTTCCGCTTTAACCACCCAGGTGATATCACCTGGGTGATCATTCGCAACTCTGTGTCCTTTGATCACCTGAAAATATTATCACCTAGGACCTAGGTCATTAAATTATACTTCAATGAAGACATTATTTGCTATCTTTTAAGCACCTAAATATATGTGATAATTGCTTCTTTACCGGTGGGAGGGAAGCGTTGTGCCGCGCTCCCGGCTGCATGGGTACCACCATCTTGCTTATTTCTCCCGTGAAACAGCTTTGCTGTTTGGAGAGAAGGGCAAGACAGGCAGTGTAATTTCTGGCACCGACACTTAACATCTTATGTCTAATTCTAATTAAATAATCTTTTGTCTCAGGATAGGCATTTATGCCTGATATATTATAAGATGAGTTGCCTGGGCTCGTTCCAGGTATACTATTTTATGTTCATGGGCAACGTAGACCACTTACCATCAGATGGTACGTTTGCCAGTTTGCCTATCCAACTAACATAAAAAAACATTGTACATGAGAATGTCAGTTGTTGCTTTCTGCCATAGCATCTTAAAACTGATGATTATACTTTTATAAAAAAAAAATATGCTCAATCTCAAAATTTTAATGTATGTTGCGCTAATACCTTAAAAAGATGTATAGTTCCTTTTGTATTTTTGCCGGAAAACACTATAAAAATAACTCTTCTCTAAATATCCTTTTTTTTTTCAAAAAATCTATGGCAGACTCACAGGCCAGACTCAAAGTCCATCACTTCTCAGGGCAAAAGCAGTGTTAAAAAAACATTTTACAAAAAATTTAAACCGACTTCAAAAATACTAAACTAAAAGTAATAAAATAATTTTATGTTTCTTTCATTTTTGTGCTTACAATTTATAGTCAACTTAATCTTCTACTAAAGTATTAACTTTGTGTTTACTACGTCATTATAGTTACATTTTGAGTCGGTGTCAGCCAAGTTAGGTTTGTTGGTTTTTTTTGTTGCTGTACCCTACCTAGGGTACATCAACAAATACGACACCGACTCCAAAAGTAACTATAATGACGTGGTAAAGGCAAAGTTTGTACATTAGGAGAAGATTAAGTTGACTATAAATTGTAAGCACAAAAATTAAAGGAACATAGTTATTTTATTACTTTTTACAGTTTAGTATTTTTGAAGTCGGCTTTAATTTTTTCTATTTATTAATTTTTAGTGATTCCGAAATTCGTCGTCTTGGCGTTCATTGAAGGAGGCCTATGTTCAGCAGTGGACGGATAAAGGACGATAATGATAATTACGATGACCGCGACATACTATGGTGTGCTACCAAAGCGTCCTATACAATTGTTACATCGACAAGACGTAATAAAATGAGCATATCAGCATATCATCAAGGTAAAAGTAATCAACCATATAGGCATTACTGAGAATAACTAAAAAACGGCTTGTCAGATCTTAATAAAATTAACATGGGACCAAATTGGAAGCATCAGCTTTCAAACAAAATAATCATCGAAATCCATTCACAAACGGCGGAGTAATCGTGTCACATACATACAAAAAATAAACAGACGAATTGAGAACCTCCTCTTTTTTTGAAGTCGGTTAAAAATATAATATTTGTACGTGGGCTTAGCCAAATATAACAATAAAAATATATATTTACATTTTGCTTTGAATTTGAAGTCAAAAACAAAGAAGCAAACACACGTATAATTTAAAGAAATTTAAAGTAATTTAGTAGCACTCTGTCTGGGAAATGTATAAAGTAATTTAAGTCTTAACATCATAGAATTGGATTTATTTTCTGTGAACGTTGCAAAACCTTTTGATGTACTAAGTCGCAAATTATAAACATTTGTATAAAGAGTTCACGCAATTAACTAAAAAGATTAGGGTTGTGTCACGTGTATTTAAAAAACGTGTGCCGCGTTTGATTCACAAATTAATTATACAAAGTGACGAAGGAGTTCTAGCGTCTAAATCCTTCGTTGAAAATTGCTGTAGGTAGAAAATATCAAGAATGTAAAAATCTTGACAAATCTTAATAAACTGTATAAATTGGTCATATTACCATGAGCAAAGATTTTATGGGATGCCTTGATCCTGATGAAAAAATAAAGTACGTTATTTTTCAATGTTTTCAAACTATCATCCTAAAAATAAACATGGAAACACCATAAAATTAAAACGTAGTCTTCTTTAAGTTAAGTATTTACAACAAAAAATAAATAAACACTCTTATGACTATCTCGTGAAAATTCCTTACTTGCCGATTCGCTTGATTGTTCTAATTAATTTTTAAATTAAAACATTATTATTTCCTATTTTTATCAGAATTGTGAATTTATCTCCTTATAAACTTACAAATTGTCTACTAAAGTGAGATTTTCTCGTATAGCTTTTTTTTACACATATTGTAAAAAAAACATATACATAATTATATTGCGTGGCAACCCTATTGCATTCTGAAATTCCTTTTAGAAACAATATAAAACGTTTCTTACACTTGAGTCTGGAATCGTAGCACTTAGGTCATACATATTAATACCTAGGCTAGATGAACGCCTGCTAAGTGACTATTTATGGGGGGGTTGAATTGGTTTATTCGCGCTTTATGTTGACTTGGGGTAAATTTTTTTTAGTTTCTGGCAGTGCGATATTTCAGTTACATTAGTAAAACAGGCTGATATAAAAATATGTGTTTGTGTTGAAACATAAACTGGGAAGAAGCATAATGTAAAACATATTTTAGTTAATATACTTATGGTTATCTTATAAAGTTAATTTCCTTCTCATAATTATGACCTCGATCTAAATGTTAACGTTTTGTAGGATTCTAACCGGCTATGTGAAGTTTTATGTCACTTACCCTGTTCAGCTGGCGATTAAATACCAGTAAGAAAATATATCTGCCTATCTCATTTGTCCCTTGCCTACCTCATTCATATTTTGCCCATCAGCCTTCACGCGTCATCGGTCCATCTCTTCATAGGACGTCTTGGACTCCTCCGATCAAGTCTAGGGCACCATTCGGTTATCGCTGTGACCCACCTGCCATCACCAAATTCCGCTAATCTATCTCAGCATAATATGCTGTGGCCTGAGGCCTATGCTCCGCTGCTGAGCATATCATAGGCTGGTGATGAAGAATATATATATGTATTTTTTAAGGCAAAAATTAGCATCGAGCAGTCGGAGCCCTATGGTGAGTCGGAGCCCGGTCGTTTCGGCCAAATTTCTCTTACAAAAAACCTCTTACAAAAGAATACATAGTATATCCATAAAACGTGCCGAAATAAATGATATTCTACTGAAATGTAAGCTTAGCAAATAAAAGAATATAAATAACCTGGAAGTAGGTATATGTGTGTCTGTATGGCATCACAAACGTCTAAAACGCATAGGCCCGAATACGAGGAGAATGAAATGTTTGTCAATAAGGTGAAAAGGTTTTAAATAAGGTGAAATCCATGTGACGTAATATGTTTCATGCACAGGTAAAGCCTCAGGGGGCAAATTAAAAAGCAACAAACATGCAAAAGTGAGCAGTGTAAAGGAACAGTGTCGTTGAGTGCGCGACTGTACTGAACAAACATCTGTGGAGTCGCTTGCTTTTTTATTTTTTATTGATTGCTATAGAGTTCGTGTAGGTACTTAGGTAGGTAGGTACCTAGGTAGGTACCCAGGTAGGTGTAGGTACACGTACTCTAATTGTTTGTTAGAAAGCTTTTTAATCTTGATATTATTATGGTATCAGTAAGCAAATGAGCATTCGCAGTTTTATGGTGACTACCGACATCCGCACAACCAGAGGTTATGCAGAAGCGTTGACTTCATTTTCCCTATCCCCCTAAAGGGCCAGTGAAAACTTACAAATCGCACGAATCGCGATAGCTGTCACTTCACGCACGTAATATAATATCACATATCACAGATAGGAATTAATTTACAAAGTAAGTTACTGATACAAAAACTGGTAGTATGATATTATGATATCACTAGAATAACAACAGGAATCTTTAAATACTTCGCCCATTAAATATAGTATCACAGTTCTTCATTAATTCATAAATGTATATTATGTTCATTGATAAAATTTGTATGTTAATATAAAATAAAAACTCTTAGAATCACTTTACATACCTACGGTAGTCTTAAAGTATATCGATTTAGATATTTTAAGCTTTATCGCGGTGGGGTACAGCTAACACCCCCATCATGGTTCAAACCTTGTCGTGGTGGTGGGGCTCAGTAGCCCAGCACCTTGAACGAAGCAACTTGAGCCGAGGGAGCTGCTCTTTGTGCCCCTCTTATAAAAAGAGGGGACAACAAGCGAGGATGGGAACCTCACCCCATTGTACTGTCCCGACGTTGGGAGGGGTTGTTCTGCGGTGCGGCACAACCCCTCTCTGGAGGTGGCGTCAGTCCCTTACGGGACTGACTAGCCGTCGATGCCCTGTTTGCTCAACAGATCCGGGGCACCTCACCAAAGGCGGCATTGCTGGCATTCGCCTGGTTTTAGTGGCTAGAGCTGCGTCCACCTTACCATCTTTCGGGCGCAGCGAGTCCCACATACCCGCTTGGGGAGACCCACTCCCTCGCGGGATGCCTCAGAGCATTTCTCGGCGTAATTGAAAAAAAGCTAACACCACTAGTAACTAACAAACTATAATAACTTGAATTTTTTGGTAGCAGCTTTAGGAAAGAAGTACGAAAGGGAAAGCAGTACTAACAAAATAAAAGAAGTTAGTGGTTTCATATCTATCATTGTCATTATTAAAAAGGATCACATTCGATCACATCGTTATTACAAATCGAGCAAGCATTCATATTGTAATCTTGCGATATAAAAATAATCCTATTTTTATGATAACGACCGCTCGTGACGTTGGAACACAGTAAAAATAGAAATACGCTTTTTATGCGGGGGAACACTAGATGGAACCGGCTTTCTCCCTCCAGGGGTATTTTAGTTCCATAGCACTAAGGATTCATAAAGGTTTTCGAGGAAAGCGTATGTTACAAGTAATCGCGCTCTATCCTCCTAAGATAACCTTGATCGATAAAAGATTAAATGTCCTTAAAAACTATTTATAGCTTAAAAGTGTTTTATTCACATTTTTCCATGCTCTAAAATCTAAAATAATACATAACTATATTATTAGTTATTAGGTACAATGGCCTTCCTCGGCGTGTATATTACGTAACACTAAAAAACTATCACAAGATTTAATATATTTGATTTTACAATCAGATTTCAGTTTAGAAATATAAAATAAATCATTTTAAAATTGTTTTCGCTACACAAAAAAGATTATGATAAAGTTTTTATTCCTTCTTCGATGAGAAGTAAATATTTCATATGATATAACGATATAAACATATTTTAATATGACATCGTGATATTATTATATTGAATATTATGTGTTGAGTTAATGACGATATTAAAGCGATATTAAAACGATATTATGGAGAAGATTCCACGCGTGCCACACGCCGAGGCGGGCCGGTGCAAGTCATGAGATGTTTTAGTGTAATTTCATTGTCGTTCATTGTTTATATTATGTTATCTGAGGAACTTCAGAATTTTTATAGACTGTTTTGTATGCGCAATAGACATCGCACAGAAATGATATCAATCAGTTATATCGTAATTTACTCTATTTCACTGTGTTTTTTAGAATATAGTCGCGTTATTCCAGACAAGTAAGCATGCTGCAATACAATCAAATTTTTATAGAAGAGGGGACAACCGGACAGTTTTAAGAATAAATCAGCAGTCTAATGTCTTTCTCGTGTGAGTCATTCTTTATAACGTAATTGTAAAACTTAGGTCTAGTGATCACCATCAGCCTCATCCCCTCCTAGTATGATACATGAACTTTTGTCTCATCATCATCATCATCCTCTATCCGTCCACTCCTGAACATAGGCCTCCCTCAATGAACGCCAAGACGGCCGATTCCTTGCCACTCGCATCGATATCGGTAACCTTAGTTCTCTTGCCTTCGTTCCACAAACACCTAGCATAGCACGCTCCATTGCACGTTGAGCTACGGAAAACTTACGGATCAGTCGTAAATTTAGAGGCCACGTTTCAGCCCCGTAGTTCATCAAGGAGAGAACGCATTGGTCGAAGACTTTCGTCTTCAAACTCTGAGAATATGGCTAAGCTTTCTGAATCTCCTGATGAATTACAGGAACTTTTGTCTATTGTGAACGAAATTTTTAGATTGGGTGCCCGTTTATGAAATTTCTTGGATTCCATTATAATCTGTACTGGATTTTTTTATATAAAATAATGTACTACATTCCCTATTATTACATAATTACTACTGTCTGTCAGTCTGCCATGGCGTTGTAATAACTGTACTAAATAATGTCCTAAACTTAGTATGATTATGCTTCAAACATCCATAAACAATATACATAAATTCCAGCGAGTGAGCTTATGCTAAAGATGCTAAAAATAAATAATAATAATAATATCTATGGACGCTTTCACACCTCGTCAATCAGGGACCGTGGTAAGTTCTCGAAGAACTTGTGTTATGGGTGCCAGACAACGGAAATATATTTAATAATTTTATACTATACATATATTTAAGATTTTTATTAAATAATACACATATTTAATACACATCCATGACCCAGGAACACAGAAAATATTTTTTGTTCCCTGGCGGGATTCGAAACCGCAATCTCCGGCTTGAGCATCAACGCGCTTACAACTGAGCTACAGAGGTCTTCAAAGTTTACCGGTGGAAGGAAAGCGCTGTGCCGTGCTCCCGGCTCAGCGCATGGGTACCACCATCTTGCATGTTTCTCCCGTGAAACAGCTTTGCTGTGTTTCGGGGAGAAGGGCAAGACATGCAGTATAATTACTGGCACCGAGACTTAACATCTTGTGTCTCAGGATAGGCAACACATAGATGAGTTGCCTGGGCTCGTTCCAGGTAAACTAGTTCATGGGCGACGTCGAACACTTACCATCAGATGGCACGTTTGCCAGTTTGCCTATCCAACTAACATAAAAAATGTAAATGAAGATAAATGAATCAGGTCAAAACATACAAATTGTTATATTTGATCAAGTCTTGTTTTGTTAGCAGAATCTATACTAATATTATAAAACTGGAGAGTTTGTTTGCTTGTTTGAACGCGCTAATCCCAGGAACTACTTACTGGTCCGATTTGAAAAATTCTTTCAGTGTTAGACAACTTATTTATCAAGGAAGGCTTATAGGCTATAAAACATCACGCTATGACTTATAGGAGTTGAGTAACGCGGGCGAAGCTGCAGGCAACAGCTAGTTATATATAGAAATACATTTTTCACATCTGGGCGTCTCATGATGGCCATTTTTGGGCCTTATTGATAATTGACACCTTATTTGATGATGCCATCCCGCCACGCGGTGGCCAACTTTTTCGATGTTTGAGCATTTTAGAAAATGCCAGCTCATCCAAGCATTTTAAGATTCCATCCCGCTGCCTCCCATACCTTGTCCCGGAGCGTTCTCGCACGCGTCCCGGTTATTGCGGCTACAGTATTGGTCGCCCCTCAGGCATTCACATTACGTTATATGACACTTCATTTCTTTTATTGACGATATACGTGCAGAAACGAACATGACTAATGATTTGTACAGAATCTTTCAATCGCTGAACATAGCGATACGTCTATCGGTAGATATTACGACAAATGAAAACTCTTTACGCGATATTTGAAAATTATTATAAAGGTATAATTACAAACTAGCATCGGAATTTTATTAACATATTAAATTTTAAATTAATATGGTCTTTTAACCATTGAAACATATTTTTCATTTCATCGAGCTCAAGATTTCGACATTGTCTACGAATGCCATATTTACGAGACTTGACGTATCTACGAAATCCAAGCTCCGCGAAATTAAAATAAAAACATTCTAAAAAAAAAATCTAGCTATATTTTATTGAAGTTTAGTAGAAACTACAACTTTCGTACATCTAGAAATTATGTATATGATATTCAATTTAATATAGTAAAGTCCTCTCCGCCGTGGAATACTTGGAATTAAATTTTCATTATTTCTAGTTTTTTTATGTTAGTTGGATAGGCAAACTGGCAATAGGCAAAAAAAATCGTAAGTGGTCGACGTTGCCCATGAACATAAACTAGTTTACCTGGAACGAGCCCAGGCAACTCATTTATGTGTTGCCTATATAAGATGTTAAGTCTCGGTGCCAGTAATTACACTGCCTGTCTTGCCCTTCTCTCCGAAACACAGCAAAGCTGTTTCACGGAAGAAACAAGCAAGATGGTGGTACCCATGCAGTCGGGAGCGCGGTACAGCGCTTCCCTCCCACCGGTATAAATATAGTTATGCCTTCCCTTAACTTTCCTTAATCATTGGGCTATAAAATGTGACAATGTGACTTAAATCCGTCTACGTGTTCCGTAGATTAGCGCGTTCATAAAGCCAAAGGCTTCATTTTTTTGATTCAGCTTTAAGAATATTAGAATCATCAAATCGAGACGTTGAGTTATAACGAGACATACAGACATAAAATAATATCATATAACATATAAAGAATATTACAATTATATGCCGCTCCAAGCGAGTGACAATGAGAAGTCACTGAAAATCAGCGTCTCACCATTCCTGTAATGGTGTGGTTAATGCTGACTGACTACCTCTAGTGTTCGCAATGTTAATATCTTTGTGAAACTATTTCGTGATTATGTTTAGATTTTTGTTGTGAATATTTTTTTTCTATTTATTATACAAAGTGATTGCAGACAGGCAACATTTATATAAATATATAATAACATCAACAGATCGTCGACGGTGTACTACCGACAAACTGTCGACTAAATCCAATGACTGTGATGCTGGATAGGTTTTATTGATATATTTAATTAACGGGGCGAGGGGTCGCGCCCTCTGACCCTCGACTGACCTCTCACGGCTCCTGCCCTTTGACAACTTGTAATTAGAAAAAAATGGTAATTGAATTAAATGCTAATCATTAAGTTGTTTATTGCACTATGTTATAGTGAATGAAATTTAATTTCACATCGAAGTTTTATTTTAAATGATTTTAATGCCTCAATGTTTTTCTTTATTGCCTAATCTTTTGGCGTTAAGGTCTCGTAACCAGGCCGTAAGATATTTTAAAAAATCGGTTGTCTGTAAAGTCGGTTTACTGACGATAGTTGAACGTGACAACGTCATAAGAAAATGGAACGCCTCAGAGCGAGGTAACGCCGCATACGTTATAGCATACGTCATGTTTTTTTGTTCTTGCAGCCAGCTCCATCGAATTATAAGACGTTTTCACGTCCAAAAAATCCATTGAAATCCATTAGGCTGTAAATTGTAATATAGTTTTACAAGACGTTTTTGTGTGGTTTGATTATTTTGAGTTTTTTAAATTAATATATATATATATTTTATAATATATATATTATTTATAATATATATATTAGCATATATATATATAAATTAATATATATATATGCTAATTTGTTCAATGTCCGACTATCTAATTCATAGCTGTATTCGTGATTAGTCCAGTATTAATTAGACCAGAAAATATTTTTCACGTTGGCAACTTCAGTTCTTTGATAGCTATTTTATTTTAGAATCCTATTCCACAATTTTTTATAAATCGTATGGCAATTATTGATTTTGTATAAGTATAAAATATTCCAACACTAAAGAAACTATTAAAATTAAGTAATTTAAACATAAGGATCAAAGAGTGCTTTGTATATATTATACTTTGTGTATAAGTGTATGATAATATATCAATATCTCGGATTTTCACTCGCCGTCCCTTTCACACGTATGATATAACATACATCCGTTTCATCATTTAGATATATCTCAAGTGCTATTTATTATCTGTCCCTCTTTCACCCACACAACAAACATCTTCCCTCTCAGGTCCACTCGAGGTCAGTACGGATGCAACCTCAATTTTCATTGTATAAATTTCTATACGCTTTAATTTACGAAGCGAAGGGTTGGTAAGCGTTTTTTTGTAAAGCGTTATTTTTAAGCGTACAGTTTATTTGTAAGCGAACTGATTTAACTTTTTTATCATTAATTAAGCATTTTTTTTGTAATAATGATGTTTTAGAAAAGCGTTTAACATGAACCATTTTGCCAGCATCGTATTGTAATTGTTCGTGAAATGCCGTTTATTATAGTGATACGTGGCATGGAACTTCATACGCTCAGTTACTGGTTCAAATCCAAACCACATTTGTATGATATTATGAACACACATTTGTACGTATTTATATTATACAATATAATAAATAAATACGTGCTCATATAAAATGCTTAAACTAATTTCCTAATTTCCGTTGTTCAGTACGTGTATAGCTAAATATGTTAAATTATATAACCGTATACCTTTTTTTTTCTTTAACGCCGGGAAATGCTCTGAGGCATCCCGCGGGGGAGTGGGTCTCCCCACGTGCCCCGGATCTAGTAAACAAACTGGGCACCTCGACGGCTAGTCAGTCCCGCAAGAGACCGACACCACCTCCACAGAGGGGTTGTCCCGCACCACAGAACAACCCCTCCCAACGTCGGGACAGTAAAATGGGGTGAGGTTCCCATCCTCCCCCTCTTATTATAAGAGGGTACAAAGAGCCCCCTTGGCCCAATTAGCTTCGCCCAAGGTGCAGCGGCTCACCCTAGGTTACTGAGCCCCACCGCCACGGCAAGGCCTGAACCATGGTGGAGATATAACCGTATACCTATGATATAATGGTATATTGTAAAATTTAAATTAAAAATATGATATAGTTTTTGTTACGTTATCAACGACAACTGCATTCAAAATCGTAAACTCGAAGAGCCAACTCCAAATTCAGATACTTTACAGAGACATTGAATCGAATTTTAATATGAGAAGGCATTATAAAGAAAAATATTCGACGCTTGTTGTTACAGCATTACCAAAGATGATATTGAATTAACTTCAACAACTCCAAATAATGAGCACTCCTAACAAGTTGTACTTTTGTATAAAAAGAAAAATCACCTATTATACTGACCAACGATTATTGAAACCTTTTCGGTAACAAGTGCCACTCGATGGCGGATCCCCGTTAAAATGGCTAAGAATTACATCTGACATCTTCAAACGTTTACCAAAGCAATTGCAGTCTTAAAAATTATTACTTAGGATATAAATCCCTCGAAACATCAATGTTCTTTTAGCAGCGAGGTTGATATTGAAATTGGATTTTGGGGTTGATGTTATAAGGGTTGGTTTGGTGTGTGGAATTGTCTGTCTATTTGTGTGGAGGGCTCTCCAGTGGAAGTCCAATTTGGGGATAAGGTTAATGGTCGAGTAATCGACAGATGCCGAGGGGCCCGCAGTGTGTTTGATATGTCGACGTGGAATTGACTTCTCTGGGACTACGTATCCCTTTGTATGTCACTGCACTATGCAAATTGGTGGCGTTCAAGATGCAACTGATACGAATTGGAGGAAAACCTAATGTATCTACACTATACAAGTAATGTATCTGAAAGATTTATTTGTTTGTTTGCATTGAATAGGCTCCGAAACTACTGAATCAAAATTCTTTCACAGAAAGCCACATTACGATTAACATAGGCTATACAATTCTTTGCCCGTGCGAAGCTGGGAAATATTTCTAGTCTATGAATAAAGACACTTTTTGGAGTCGTTTATAACTTGCTTTTATGACTGTTCCATTATTTTTATGTAATATTTACGCGAATTTAACTAAAATGTAACTACTTTTTACGGATTTCATCGCTACGATGGTTTTGTGGATTGGCTTGTTAGAAATATTTCACCGGAGAGAGATGCGCTGTACCGCGCTACCGTCTTCTGTATGGGTACCACAACACCGTCAAACAGCTTTGATTATTTCGAAGAGAAGAGCAAGACATGTAGTGTAATTACTGGCATGCAGACTTAACATCTTATGTCTCAGGATAAACGACACCTGAATGAGTTGATTAGGCTATTGGCTATGTTTATGGGCGACGCTGACCACTTACCACCAGGAGAGCTTTGGCCAATCCAAATAAAGTATAAAATGTATATCCATCATCAGAAGACTGACAGTATCTTTTAGTAAATTAAGAATAAGATTTTGGGTGCCAGAAGATGGACCGCGACGTCGTGGTCGCAGAGGCCGGTCCCGAAATAGATGGCGCGATAATCTAGACGCGTACCAGGCTGCTTGCCCTGAGGTGGCGCAAGATCGCGATACGTATGGAAGAGCTTGGGGAGGTCTTATCCCAGCAGTGATACAGCATAGGCCAGTAAATAGAAAAATAATAAGATGCCTTCAAATCAAAAGATAAACAGAACCTGCCGGAAATAGTTTCAAAATTTGACACTCATTAAATCTGCTGCGTTAAAAATAATCATATTTATACGTCCATACCATTAAACAGCTGGGGGGACGATCTCCGTGCAACGACCGGACCGTGTGATGCGAGTGGCAAGGGATCGGTCGTCTTGGCGTTCAATGAAGGAGTCCTATGTTCAGCAGTGGATGGATAAAGGCTGATGATGACGATGATGATGATACTTTTCTACATTTTGCATGTATGGCCTATTTGGGTGACTTTTTACAATCTTATAGCTCTACAAATCAAGACTTATCAATAGAAAAAATATTATAAATAAAATAATAATGATTTTCGTCACTATTAATAATTAGATTCAATATTTAGTTTATATATTAATAATAAAAAGCCTCTTCCATTCCCCTTCGTATTTTTCCCTTTTTTCAAATGAAAGTGATACACGCAATATTTAGAATTGATTTATCCTTGGTAAGGGCTATGCAGTGGATCTCAAACTGTATTTACTTGCTCATTTTTATTATTTAAACTCTTGTACTAAAAATCGACTTTGTATTTATAATGCTCTTTGACCTTTTTGCATGTGTAGTGTAGTTGCATCTATCTTATTTCTACCATAAATCACTTTTGCTGAAATTGGCAAAACATCAATGAATTGATCTGGCACGTAAGGGTTACTCATGGCAGAAATTGTTTAAATAAATGTGTGACGTTGACCAAATTCCTTTATATTGGCTCATCTGATTTTTACGTCATAAGGAGGCAACTGAGCAGTTGTAACCCTAATGGTGACTACCGACGCCCATAGACATTACAACCAAAAGTTATGGTGATGCGTTACCCTCCTTTTTCCCAAAACCAACCTACCCAATGGGGTACCGAAAACTGACAAACCGCACGAAACGCGACAGCAATTATAGCTGTCACTTGACGTCGGTGTTATGTGAGCGAGAGGTACCACCCCGGTCGTGTCGGCCCAATTCGGCTGCAAAGCAACATGGCTAAGTGCCATGTTGCTTTGCCTCTTACTATAGGTATTGTTCCCCTATCTTTTGTAACAGGAGAAAGTTAAAGGTATTTAAAAATGCAACAAACACACTAACTAACGACGACAGTGTAACGATTGAATATTTTCATATTTTTTGAGTTCTAGGAAAAGAGACAAGTGTATTGAGTTTAGCCATCATTAGTTGATGACAGCAATTGACGATATTTAATACTGTGAAACTGGATTTTGGTCATCGCAAAGTATCACTTAGACTAAATAGACTTGCATCGGTATCCTGTATATATACTTTAATTATGTCGTTGGCCCTTCCCTATGAGGAAATCTTTCTACGTGCCAAATTTTATCCAAATTCAGTACGCGGTTTTGGCGTGAAAAATAACAATGAATAGACAAATTTTTTGCTCTAATAATGGGAAAGTGATAAATATTAAAAATTAGGAAAATTGACAATATTGAGAAGCGCTGTCAGTAATGTAATACTACGGGAAAGTTCTTAAGTTTTTTTATTAAATTTTCCGGAACACGTTTTGTTTTTTTTTTTTGATTAAACGGTGTCAGATTACCGGCTTTGTTACATCGCTGAAGACGTTTAACTTCTTATTACATTTTATATGGGGTACTCGGCTTACAAGTAAATTAAAACATGGCGGGGTTTTGTTGTCTGTTCATAAATCATTTTATTTACCTTTTCTAGACCAAAACTATTTAAAACGGGCTATTTAACATGTTTTTTGTTTTGTTTTATTCTCGTGAACAAGACACTCGTATGTCGAAATGTCAAGCTCTACATGGGTATTTTAATATTTAAATTATTTTTAATTGGAAAATAACTATGTTAGTTTAAATATTTTTGCACCATAGCTTGGACGATTCAGAAAATCAAGTTTGTTGAAGGAAATGTTACGTAAAAAATGTTATGTAGAAATAGTTTTTTATGTGCCCTGGTAAGGAACTTCGCTTAGGTAACATCTTCTCTATGGCATGTCATTCTATGAAAATGATTTTCTACAATGTCTAAATAGTGTATTTTATAAAAACTAAATTTTTATCAAACTTTTTTAAAATTCTTTATTAATCGTCTTAACCGATCCAAGATACGCTAATATATAGTACGAGGTGATAATTTAAAAAATATAATCTTAACTCCATATACGAAAAATCCAAATACTATTAAAAGTCATGGTACCTAGCCCATCCCAAAATAAACAGGTTCAATATATATATATATATAATATAATAGGTAAGGAACTTCGCTTAGGTAACATCTTCTCTATGGCATGTCATTCTATGAAAATGACTTTCTTACAATGTCTAAATAGTGTATTTTTATAAAAACTAATTTTTTATCAAACTTTTTAAAAATTCTTTATTAATCGTCTTAATCGATCAAAGATACGCAAATATATAGTACGAGGTGATGATTTTAAAAATATAATCTTAACTCCATATACGAAAATCCAAATACTATTAAAAGTTATGAAAGCCCAAAATAAACTGGTTCAAGCACATCAAAGTAAACAAAATTAAAACAACCCTTTGTAATGTAGTTAGCACAAAGGTGTGCAACGACGCGTCAACCCTCGGAAAGAATAACTTACAAAGGGAGATAGTAAACAGAAACTGATACACAAAAGCCTATCTAGTTGGCCATGATAATATCCGTTCTCCCCCGCTGCCTAAGATTAAAATTTTGATGCCAAATGATTCATTTTAAGGGTTTCGTTTTTTTATATAGGTAGCATAGGAGGGCAAACGAGCAGTCGAAGCTTTAGACTACTGACGCACATCTGCATAACCTGAGATTATGCAGATGCATTGCCCTCCTTTTCCCTATCCCCCCCCCATGAGCCACTGAAAACTCACAAACCGCACGAAACGTGACAGCATAGCTGTCACTTGACGCCGGTGTTATGTGAGCGAGAGGTACAACCCCGGTCGTGCCGGCCCAAGTCGGCTGCATAGCAGCATGGTACTACGTCATGCAAACCTCTTACCTCTTCTGAAAATGACAAAACGGAAACTTCAAGGGATCACTTTTCGTTAATCCGTACGTTTGTCTATCTATGTGCATGTTATCTTTATGCGCGATTGAAGTAAAACAGATGTGCATTTATTCCATACTATTGAGAACTACAAGGTCAACAACAGTAAAAACGTAACTGAGAGAGTTACGTTTTTCCCCTCTGAACTTCCGTTCGCCTCGCCCGATCACACTTTTCGTAACGCTCTCGTCACGCATTCATTAGCTTACTTCCTAAGTCAAGCGTGCTGCGTGCGTAAAAAAGTTTTACTTCAAAAATATTAACCGTCACTGGACGCCCAGGTGTGAATTATCTATGTTATTTTAAAAATGAAATATGAAACAAAATGCCAGCGTCATGCCGTTTCTGTCTCGGCATTCACACGATTTTACATGGCGCACAAAGATTCACATCTTAAGCATTTTCTTACGCAACAATTGTGTATATTATTTGTATTCTTACTCTATATTAAAAAGTTCTTATTTAAAAGCTCCCTAAACGTGTATTACCAAGGAGACTCAGTTAAGTCTATTAGGAGCGTGTACACGCGGAGTAATATGTGGCTCGGCTGCGACGGGGTCGTGATATTAAATACAGTCGACCAATTTAATTTACTGGGATGAGCCAGGGCTGTCACATACTTTTTGTACAAAAAAAGTAATAGAATGATGAATTAAAATTACTAGAAAAAAATGGTATTCAATATAATAATTGTATCAATAGATTCGCTTATTATATCACACTAATATCTTAAAAATAGCATTTTATTGCAATACATTTAGGGGATTGTAATAATTTTATTTGACTGTGTTCTAAACCAGATTTTCTGTTAGTATATAAAAATGTGTTAATTGTTACAATGTAGATACGTTTAATAGTAAAATATGTATCTTGTGATACTTATAATCAATTATAAAATCGTCAACCCTAAGAAAGTATGATTGCAATGCAATAGAATAGTAATTCCTCAATCGAATGTGCAGCAAAGCTATTCAAGTAAACAGCAATTTAAACTTTAACCCCCTGGAATTAGATTAAGTTTCAACCGACCCGAATTGATAATAGAGGTACCCAACAATCGGTTTTATTGTTACCACCCGCCGATTCAAAGTTTCTCTACCAAACTTCCAAAATAACCAAATTTAAGCTCTACGATGGTAAGTTTAGAGTGAATTTGAAATTGTGTGGCTCGGTAGTAAATAATAGGTGTCGTGAACAATTGGCACGGCAGAAGCGGGGTGGCATTGTCTGTATCGCTAATCACTTGAGAATGGGCAAGGGGCAGGAATTAGGGGTTATGTCAATGGAGACGCGGGTGTTTTATTAATTCGCGTATCCCGCTCCTAATATTGACAAATGGCTTTATAAATCATTCGTATTAATATCATTCGGGTTACATTCGGGTTTCACTTGAAATGAAAAATTACTTTTAGTGACAGCCCTATTTCTTTTAGTTTGGCACGCGCTTGGTTTTATTGTTTCTACACATGTTTGTGAAAATATATGAGTGGTGAGTTAAAAGTATAGTGGGTGATCACTTGCCACCATGGATCGGACTATCCGTTTGCCCCCTCTTCTATAGTAAATGTCTTGGCATATATAGTTTGGCCACAACCGACGCCAGGAGGCCATGTGGTCGCAGACTGCACGGTAGGCGGGGGGCAACCCCCCACTTTATAAATCAAAAATGAGCCGAATGGGCTCACACTAATCCGATGAAGCATCAGGGCCTTCGGGCCCTGATGCATAGATCCCTCCGAAAAAAAAAAGAATAAAAGGTCTGGCGCGGAAACTTGGACCTAGAGTTTTGTGCCTTACCCAATTTTTCATTCTTTGAATCTCTTTCACTATATCTTCTAAGAACAATAAACTTCCAATCAATGGAAAAATAACATATAGTATGCACTTGAATTACCTTCGAATAAGATTTCATTCTGATATTATAATTCCTTTTAGTTTTTGACTGCTATTGTACGTTGTTATCGTACTAGGGTAAAGCCAGTATTGTAAATCCGTTAATGTTCTGGTACTCAGATTTTGTTATTCCGGTACAGTTTATCAAGGTTCGGAGCACATTTAAGCTGTGTATGTATTGTATATGTGTTTAGTATTTAACTGTATTTCGAAAGTAAATTTCACTTCAGTAACGATTGCTAAACATTTATAAGACACACAAAGCTAATTCCAAAAGGTGAAGTCCTCTTTGGCCTAGAAGGCAGAATAAAATATATTGACTGATCCTTCGTTACAAATTAGAATGACGTAGCTCTCTTGTAATATCGTAGCGGCGTCATCGTAGCATAGTTACTAGCGGTTACGAGTTTGTATTGCTACGACGTAGCGGCTATATTAACTGATATCTATTGACCTGTACATTATTTTCATGATCTATCCAAGGAAGGAGGATAGAATATGACGGTGTTCGTCATGGTGTAATAGGACTAATGCAAACTTTTTTCAGTAATGTATGTAATTTATGTCATACACGTTTTGATGGCTCACATAGAGGTATGACATGATAAAAATATATAAACACATCTTTTTATTCTATGAAAGCGAGAAATTGGTAGACCGGATTGATTGAAAATGGTTTCTATTTAATAGAGGACGGGGGCGGGCTGATTGAATAAGTACTCGTGTGTTTGTATTTGTATGAAATAAAACTCTAAGAATAGAGACTACCTTTACTTAAAGTATTTTTATGTCATATATTTTTTTATGTCACAAGGAGGCAATTGAGCAGTCAGAGCCTTATGGTGACTACCGACGCCAAAAGATATCCGCACAACCAAAAGGTATGCAGATGCGTTGCCCTCTCTTTCCCTATCCCCCCAATGGGCCACTGGAAACTCACAAACCGCACGAAACGCGACAGCATAGCTATCACTTGCCGCCACTGTTATATGAGTGAGAGGTACCACCCCGGTCGTGCCGGCCCAATTCGGCTGCAAAGCAGCATGGAACTACCTCTTACGTATAAGATAAATATATATTAATACAGATCACTAAGACTTACTCGGACTACAGCCTATTTCTCCATCTGAATGTATATTTCATAATATTTTTGTTTAAATTCAACCAAAAAAATCATTTTATACTTCTTATCATTAGATTTAACCTTGTATCATTTCTACTGCCCCTATCTTTACTATATAGAAAGCATAAATTAAACAAAAGCGTAGCATAAAAATAATTTCCATATTCCACCCTCTGGCACCTAATTAGCGGGCATCCAGGAGGGCAATTCAGTTATTATAACGTCATTAAAAGCCTTTTTATTTCAGTTTACAGTTTAGTTTAATTCTTTTTGTTTTTCAACTTTTCATCAAAGGCCAGTGGATTCGCTTTGGTATTTTAGATAGAGATTTTTGTGTGTGCTAATTACGATTTGCAAACTCGATTTACTCTCGCATATATTACTTAACATTTATGGACAATAAACCCACGTTACTTACTACGCTTGTAAGAATTTATGTTTAGTATATTTTTAGGGATTTTTACGGATGCCCGATGGGCCAATAAGGTCGAGTGGAGGTCGCGTTTATATAGACGAAGTGTTGGTCGACCTGACCAGGTGCAATGACGATCTACCCGCGGTGGCCAGTCCGTGTTGGATGCGCGTGGCAAGGGATCGACCGTTTTGACGTTCATTGAAGGAGGCCTATATTCAGCAGTGGACGGATAGAGGCTGATGATGATGATTATATTTTTAGAGTTTATATATAACGAACGAACATGACCTCACGAGGTATATGTGATTACCACAAAAACCACAGACGCCGACAACATTGAAAGCTGTAATGACGATAAAACTATAATATATAAGTAAACGATAAACTATTTTACGACACAGCCGACATAATAAAAAAGCGTCGTAAATTTAGTCTTGAACAAAATTTTACCACTTTGTTCATAAATAGGAAATTAATAATGAATCTACAGATACTTAGAATAACTAAGTCATTATACTAAACTATAGGATATTAAAGTATCCAATATTGTCTTAATTCATTGCAAATATGATCTTGATAAATAAAAATGGTTTTTTTTCAATAATTAAAATTTTCATGAATTATATTCAGATCCATTGACAGTTAATAATAATCATTATTCATTAAATTTTATGATAACACTTAAAATTGTAAACCACTCGTTGATCATTCAACATTAAAATCGATTTCACATCATACTCGATTAAATCTCAAATGTGACAGATATCACGCGCCATTTTATTTTATTATCTGTAATTAATTTAAAGCGTATTTTGCATAGTGAATAGCAGTAGCATAGTTTTATTCGCTGTTTTTTTTTAATATTTTAGGTACTTGTTTGTTAAATAGAAAATTCTGAAATCTATTTTCGAGTGGCCATTATGATCATCTTATTCTTGTTCGCGTAAGGCGTTATATTCCTATAAGGTCTTATGATGTATATTTTATCATTCTTCCTTGCATTCTTGCAAGTTTTTTAGCCTAGGTGCTATAAATGTTTTAATGTGTGTGTGAATTTCATTCATAATAAAAATATTCTCGTAACCATGATTGCTGCAAAATATCCGAAACGTCGGGTTTGTAAAAATCTTAAAAAACCGCGATAAAATACGTTAAAGTTGATTCATTATATCAAGCTTTGTTATGTTAGTACAGATCATCATTCAACACTTCTTTATCACTACTACTGCTTCTTAACAACGATAATTAACAAAATATCACAATCGTGCGCTTTCAACTTCAAAAGCACAAAAATTTCCCTGTGTGCTCCAACCATTGACTACGATAGGCAGAGCTTTATTTAAAATTCAGTGTCCTACAGATACAAACATCGTGGGTCTGTCGCTGTCGGGCCCAGCCACCACTAAATCCAGTACAGCGCGGTGGCTCGCGGCCAACCGTTATTGTCTCATTGTCCCACAATTTATGGGGACATGTCTCAACACGCCATTGTCGGTAAACACCATTGTACTACCATATCATTTCCATGCAACTTATTTACCGGTATTATCAATATGGCGGGTGAATTAAGTGATCGATTATTTATTCGAAAAATTTTAGGTTCATTTAATTTTCATTTTTAACAATCTGTTGTCCGGCGCTGCGCGTTATATGGACCTATCCGGAATGATGATTATTTGAATAGCCTATGTCAGTGGTTTGTGTATGTTAGTGATAACGCATTAAACTGGTAAAATAATTTCTTAGTCGGATCAGTAGATTTTTTAAGTTTATTCGTAACAAACATTTAAAATACTTACCTCTTTATATTACTTATTTATGTAGATAATTACTAACGAATGTCTTTAAGTATAACTAAATTATCATAAAACTACCAAACTCATACAACTATTGTTGCGCGCGAGTGTAGTCGTATTGGTTTGACAGCTGTCATTCTAATCAAGCTATTTTAAGGACTGTAAACACTGGGCGAAGTACGAAGAACTGACATTTTGAAGTTTATAAACAAGAAAGGTCTTCTACAATAATAAAATATACGATAAATTAAACTTTCTTGAACGTAGACAAGGATATTTTCAATATAAAATTCGAAAATGTACAAAATATATAAGTACCGATTTCGTGGTCTCCTTGGGGCGAGTTGCAAAAATGTCATTATCTGATAGCAGTTAAAACCTACCTGACAAACAATGTAAGCCCAAAATCAAAATATTAAACTAAAACCTAAATCTGTAAATAACATTCAAGCTGTTCTTGAATAAACTAGTTTATTACCGAAATCACCTATGTAGGTACCTACAGCTTGGCAAAAAAGAGTATGATGTGGTGACAGGTTGAACTAAATATTTTACTAAATGGAAACCTTTGATGTTGGAAATACTTGGCCTTTTTTTTTTTTCTTTAACGCCGGGAAATGCTCTGAGGCATCCCGCGGGGGAGTGGGTCTCCCCACGCGGGTATGTGGGACTCTCTGCGCCCGACAGCTGGTAAATGGACGCAGCTCTACCCACTAAAACCCGGCGAGTGCCACCAATGCCGCCTTTGGTAAGATGCCCCGGATCTAGAAAACAAACAGGGCACCTCGACGGCTAGTCAGTCCCGCAAGGGACCGACGCCACCTCCATAGAGGGGTTGTCCCGCACCACAGAACAACCCCTCCCAACGTCGGGACAGTACAATGGGGTGAGGTTCCCATCCTCACCCCTTGCCCCCTGCTCTTCTGTCCCCTCTTCTTATAAGAGGGGTACAAAGAGCCCCCTCGGTCCAATTAGCTTCACCCAAGGTGCACCGCCCACCCTAGGTTACTGAGCCCCACCGCCACGACAAGGCCTGAACCATGGTGGGGTGGCAATACTTGGCCTACAAATACTAGATTTTGAGTAAAGCTTAGTGTTTCACATTTATTTTTAACGATTTGATTAAATTATCTTACTGATTTTCCATATTATGATGAGACCTAAATGAAAGTGGCGCCCTCATATTTTTCATACTCTTTTTTGCCAAGCTGTATGTACATCAAGTAAAATTTTGTTAAACATGGTCATTATTTAAATACGGAACGCAAAAACTGCTATATTAGACATACAATGTGAATATAAAACATTGAATAAATTTGAAATAAAAACAAATAAAAGAAACTAAAACCTACACCATTCATGTCCCTTTATAAAGTTATAAATACATAGAGGCACAATGCCAGACCGAAATCTCATAATAAGCAGATGTCTTCTTTTAATAGCAGTATACAAATATATCTCTCTCCCTCGCACTTTCAAAATGGCCAGTTCTTTTCAATAATATATTATGTTTTGTATAGAATAATGGAGTATTATTTTAATTATTTTGTATGCGAGCGAGGGCGTTTCGTTTTGTGTTTTTGTATTTCTTTATTCTGTTGGTTTCATTCAGCGATGATATAAATAGTTTTCTATAACGCACTTATGAGTTTTTATTTGGTCTTTATAAAGAGGTTTTATTAATGTGTTCTTATTCCAAGTCTAAAAGTTGAATATGCTGGTATTGAATTGTAAGAGATATACCTACTTTTTATTTATTTATTTTCCACCAATAAAAATTATGATAATGTAATAAATGACTGTTTAAAAGTACGAACATTTATGAATCATTCAGTGTCCTTTATATTTCGAAGATAGATATATAGTCAGAAGTAAAAAAAAAATATTTCACGCGAACTTTTACATCAATCTTAATAAACAAGACACTTAACCGCCATTATGAAAACGTTTCTTTATTGGCACGCCATATTCATTAATTGTTTGCCGAAGGAAACCGCACTAAAGCCGGATCGAATCCTCCCCTCCAGTAAAAAACAATAACATCGCCCATTAAATTGGTACACACGAGTGAGAACAGGCGCGATTCTAATTGCTCGGAACACAATGACTGCTTCGAGTACGGTGGGCCACCATCACCTCTACACTTAGACCGAGTATTAAAACATTTTATGAGCGGGGTGTATTTTAGATGTTTTTAATGACAATGTCTATACTAGATTTTAAGATAACATGGTTACTTCATTATAAAAATTATTTTAAACGGAATACAATATTTTTTATATCGCGAAGCTCGATATTTTGACATTATCTACCCATTTCTTGTTTATGAGACTGGAAATTATAAAACAAAACAGTAAATTATAAATGTCTATAAAGCCTCGATTTTTATACATTGTATCTTAAAATAATGTCTATATAGACTCCATTTTATAAATTGTAGGTATCATAAAAATAATGTCTATTTCAACTCGATTTTTATACATTGTAATCTGCATAGATTAAAAATTGGTCTCCGCTACGCTAAATTTTTAATCTATGCTAATCTGGTTACTTTTTGCGGGGCTTGTTGCGCTTTATATTTCGACGTTTTGATTTTTTTTCAAGATTGCTGCGATTGAAAGAGAAGCTGTAGACAAATCTTGTTTTTAAAACCAATAGATGATCCTATAAAACCACTTAGAACAGTAAATTTAACAATTCCGTCACTTATAGGGAATCACTTTTTTTAAATTTTAATACAAGTGAATTGGCAAGCGAGCCATCTGTTAGTAAGTCGTTACCAACACCCATGAAAAATTAAACCGGAAAATACTAAAACAATTTACATTATTTTTAATTATTTTAATTAGATATATCTAATTAAAATAATTATATCCATAAAATTAGATTTCATGCGTTAAGAATCGATTAAACAAGGATTAAAAAAAAATACACATGTAGTACGTACTAACAAAATCCCACCCCTCTAAAGTATAATGTCCTTTGTATTATAAGCACTAAGTTTACGTAGTGCTTTTTGTCGACTTATTGTGCCTGGAGGAAAAGTTGTTTCTTTGTTTGACAAATGAACGCGTTATGTTTCACAGAATTTCGAGTGTTTATGTAAATGAACATTGTTTTATCCTGCTTTTTGTACGAGGGGTGATGTCAATTAGGTATCGAGCCCGTATATGAACCTATACAGTATTTATAGTGTAATATTTTAAAGAATGTTCTAATTGACACATTTCTACTAAGTGAACAAACCAATAACCAGCAATAACTTTAGGCTGTAACAACGATATATATCTAATAGATCAACACTTATGTGTCCCACTGCTGTGTACGGATATCCACCTCGAAATGAGGCGGGGAGGGTGTTGGGCCATAGATAATCGATGCGCTGGCCCAACACCTTAATGACCCAACGCCTAGCGGCTTTAGTGACCATCATTGCTTACAACTATAAATGAGAATATAACTACGGAAAAATATCTGATTTTTATAGCTAATTAACAATTAAAGTTTTCTCCCTTTTATTCTTATTATTATTATCGCTATAAAAAGATGAGGTTGCTTTCTAAATAGAATAAAAAAGAGCTATCTATTTTATTCTACTAATCAAGCAAAAACTCGGAATACCTCAAAGAATTATCCAATATGCTAACATATATTTTTTGTCAACAGTTCACAAACGCGCTCGCATCACAGAAGTATGTTCCAGTCCATCACCACCAGAGAACTCCCTCGAGTCAAAAACACCAGCACAGACTCCTCCCCTATCCACCCCGCCACCACAATCGCCATCAGACCACGAGTTGAACGTAGAAGAGGAACTGGAACACTCAGAGCCATCGCTCACACCAGAAAACTTGTCAATGAAGGAGCAAAGGCAGGAAGATGTTAAAAAGGAGGATGACGATAAATGGGAAAATCCCAATTACAAATACAGACGCGGGAAACCGGATCACATTCCAGAAACTATGGAGGAACCGATGCCATTTCAGAAGTCACCCGTCGACGTGCTCATCAAAGTATTTCCAAGACGCAGCCGTCAAGAAATCGAAGCGATCCTCGCTAGATGCAAAGGCGATGTTGTGGCGGCCATGGAAATGATGGTGAATGGCGCTGAACCATCATACAACCTGACACCCGAATCACCGTACATGCAAAGCTATCAATCCAAATCAGCTTTCTCGCCATTATCGAACCAAAGTTTCAAATTCTCTCCATCAAGGAGATTCCTAACTCCACCTTACACTGGGACGGGCTACCTTCCAACGGTCATACGGCCGCCTCCAGAGTACCTTTCTTCGTTTTTGCCACACTCAGAGTTGATGTACGGTCGGCAGCTCCAAGTACCGTCACCGGGAACATCACCTACCTCGGATAACACGAATAATGAGGGCTTCTCCGATTAGGGGTATCTGAAATATTGGACAGTGCTGTAGACTTTTTAGTGGAAATGATCAATAGACATATGCTGATCACAAATCAGCGATTTAAAAATATATACGTAGGTAAGACTATTTAATATTTCCAAATGAATAAATACTCAAATACGAAAGTATACTTAAAGTTGTTTTACAATACTTAACACAGTTAATAACTACTTTAAACTGTAGACGTTAGAATATTTAAGAAAATCAACATGTTAATTAACCACAAAACATACCAGCATATTATGTTTGGGACATTTTTTATCAAATATTCCATACATAGTATTTAGTAACTCCTATTCGTAGAATATATCCAATCAACATAATATGTCGAGCATTTCTATCGAGATATAATATAGCTTAAAATATATATCCAATATCGCCAATATTCAATATAAAGGATATAATATAAAAACAATAGAAAATATCTTTACAAGTTTTCGTTCTCAGTAGGTAGAGTTTAGTATTAAAATGAAATGTATAATTTGAAGTATTATAATTTATGTACATATTATAGGTTTATATATACATACATAGGTTAGTTTATATGGTTTTTTAGTTATAAATAGGTTTTTATATAGTACTTTAGTAAAAATTATGGATGTAGTAGATGTAATAAAGCGTGTAGTATACGACCAATATTTCTTAATGTTTATAGTAGTCTGTAGTATCGTAGTAGTAATAGTAAGGATAAATGCATGTCATATTTACCGATCTTAAAATATTAAAGGGTAATATTAAAGGTAAAGAGTAAAAAGTTTTGATTTTGACCTTATTTTGACTTTATTATTTTTATTTATTTAATGCAGTACTTAGTTGGCGTTTATTGCAGTTTTAGTTACAAATATTAAGACTGAATACATCAAAGTGAGACGAAAATTATTACTTTCTATGATCATTACCAATATTAAAATACAGTATTCGATCTTGGACTAGACATTGATGAAAAAAGAACAATAAAGCGGGATTAATTTTAATCAATATTATCAATGTTCAGATTTTGACAATCTTGGTCTTGCTTTGTTCATCAAGGCAGAATGTGTGTAAGTTTTCAGTGGTGCAAATCCTACAAAACTTGGGCAAAGAAAATTAACAACGGACAAATTTTGAAAATTACTCATTAGATATTGTTAATGAGAAATAGTGTACAAATCAACAACGGCTAACTTTCCCTAGCTTGCTCCCTGATGACTAAAAAACGTACTACATACAAAAAACTAATCGTTATTCTTACAACTACCGATCATCACATCACACACACACACACCAATCTACAAGTCCGTATGATTTCTATTATTTAATTCCTGAATTACTATTAGCTTATGAATCGCTGGTTTGGCTGGGAATTTGAAGGCGCTCGCAGTGGTTTTAGTTTACGGGTAGGGCACTCCCAGGTGCGAGTCCCATATAGGGTCAGGATCTGCGTGCATGCGTAAAAAGCATTTCCCTGCGATATAAAAAAAAGAGACTTAGAATTACCACTCATAATACACTGTCTAGCAATGTCTCCTCGTTTGTGCCATTTACAGTCTCGCCACAATTTGCTACTTCATTTTGTTATGAGAATATAGAAACATTCTCTCTTTATTGAAGCTATCACTGTCGTCCATATTTCATTTGATATTGGATATAATAATGCAAAAGGCAAAAATTAAAATTAACGGTGATACATTTGCAAAACAAATTTAAATACAATTCCTATTTAAAAATTTAAATTATAAAAACCGGTCAAGAGATTAATTACTTAGTGCACGTGTATACCGTCGGAAGACGCGTTTTAGCAAAAACGGCTGCTTTTGCTTAAAAACTACAAACTATTACCCAAATATGCAAATATAAACCTGATATAAAAAAATTTTTTTAAAGCCAAAATATATAGAAGACATAGATTATCTTAAATCATAATGATAATTTGGATTGGAAACTAGTTTGGCCAAAAATCGTTTTATGTGGAGACTATATTTTTGAAGAATTCAAACTCTGTCTTAACATATTCTGATGCTCAACAAAATCAACTTTTGTATCTGTAACATAGTTTCATTACATTTTATATAACTTTAATTTCATTAGGATGTAAATACTCAAAATGTGTATACGATTTTATATTTAATTTGTATATATGTCTGATTTTAAGTTAGATAAGTTTGTAATATTCTAAATTTGAGAGTATCTATTAAGTTTTAAACATTCGTGGTTTGTACTCATTTTAATCGAAATGCAAAAAAAATGAAATATATGGGCTATAACGTCCACCAGAAATATGTAGAGTCGATCTATTTGTAATGTATTTAGACATGACAAAATATAATTAGTAGCATTAATATTATTCTACGTTTAAAAATATAACCCACGAACTTCGAAGCTGTACTAGAAACGAGTATAAATTTTAGACTTTAAATTGTAATATACTGCCATAAAATAGTCGAATTTTTTTTCTTACTTCATGATATTATGTTAATCATACACTTTTAAAATGTTCTTAAATATGTTTGTGTATAGCTTTGCTCCAGTCGGCTTATATTAACAGAGATACACGGTCTGATAATGATCATAATGGCTCTCCGTTAAGCTAAGTTAAAGTTATTTACTGTTTAAAATACGATTATTACAAAATATTATGTTGAAAGTTTGTATAAACTAAATAATACAAACATTGAATGTTAATAAAATTCATCGATCATATAACTGGATAGAGTAGTAATGTGAGCCATAAAATTACGAAACTGGTCAGTGATTTGTCACTGAAGTAATAGCAATTCAACCAACCAGTAATCTGTATGTTCCTCTCATCGGTCATTCATCCATAAAAGGTTATTAGTCAGCCAATCAGAGCTCAGAACCAGCGCAGCGTCGCAGCACTTTGTCGGAATTTGTTTTCATACAAAACTCATATTAACACTCTATAGCGGTTATATGCTCAATGATAAAATTTCAATAATAACTTGTGTTCTAGGCAAGAACATTGTTAATTATAAGTCAGTATATATATTGAAAAAACCAAGGACACTATGGTTTACGTAGTCAAAGTTAGAAAAAAATTCGTGAAATACTCGTGAAATAAATCTCGTGGAAATGCATTGTATAAATAGGTATAAAATAAAATACATGTCAGTGTGTCGTAGTACCACAAATACTCTTAGTGTTCATAGCATATTAGTCAGTAATTGTAAATACGGTGTAATCGTAGATCACTCCATATATGTAATAAATGCGCTCAAACATTATTTCTGAATTTCATTTTATTCTATTAACGTGCGGTGGCCGGTCCGTGTTGGATGCGAGTGGCAAGGGATCGTTTTCCGTTCATTACGGAAGGCCTATGATAAGATAGAGGCTGATGATGATGATACCAACTTAGAATCAATCTATATAAAACGAATCAATACATTATACACTGCTGCAAGAGATGCGCTAGTGCCGTGCGTCCGACTGTATGATCTTTCTTATTTCTTCCGTTAAACTGCTCTCATTTTTTTATCGCAGGGAAATCCTTACAGATGCAGCCAGGATCTTTGGGTAGATCCTGACCCAATGTAGGACTCGCACCTGGGAGTGCCCACCCTAACTAAAATAACTGCGGGCACCTGCAGCCGCTTTTTGAGGGTCCCGGATATACAGGCAACAGACAGGATACTACTCGTAAGGGGGACTGCCCGACTGTTACTAAGCAGTCCCCGCGACATCGTGCCATACTGGGCTCAGGTTCCCATCCTGAAGCCTGACAAGAGCACAGGGGCGTTACTGGAGGCGCATTTAGTAGCGTCTCCTACACACCCCCGTTCGTCGCCTGCAGGGTGAGACCTCGTCGGTGGCCTCCTTTCTCACCCGCTCGTCGGCCTCCTTCTGGGACATTACTGCCTCGCAGGAGACCATTGCCGTCCAGGACTCATCATCACCGAGCATCGCGGTGATGATGCTCGGCAGAGACAAGTCCCCTCCGATGACTGATGTCAGATCACCGTTAAACTGCTCTGCTGTGTTTTAAATTAAAACAGGCCAGGCAGTATTATCTTTTTTATAGAAGAGAAGGCAAACGGACAGTCGTTTGCCGGTGGTAAGTGATAAGTAACAGCCATAACACCCGCTACATCATTAGCAGGTACGTTACCATCCTTTTAAATATGAGTATATTCTTTTGTTGAAGGTCTCTAAGGTATCCTACATAAAAAAAGTTCACTCATATAACCTGAAAAAGAGACACGGTATTTTGATTAAACTACTAAGAGGTGGAAACTTTATAATTTCATTATTAAAATACATAATAAGTAAAATATTATAATACAAGGATTCTGTAATACACAGTTTACCACCCTATAAAAAGCTCTCTAAACGCAGTGTGTATGTAGTATTAAAGTTGTATGCATATAAAAAAATACTTACAGTTTTCAAATAAGTTTGACACTAAGCCTGATACCTTAGTCCTCCTTTACCATGACTCTTCCATGGCTTTAGCAAAATATTTCAAATATCCGAATAAAGAATTCTCAGTAGTTATGCAATATTTTATAGCAATCACTGAAAACGTATAATCAATAGAAAACATTACAATTTCATAATAAACTCTACATTTGGTAGAGCTGCATGTTTAATACCATTTCCATCGAAATATCTTAAAGCACTAAACTGGTTGTCATAAAGCCCATACGAGCCATACGGTCACCATCGGTGACAGCTCGAGTGACAGGAATTGTGAAGATCATAGACGTTCAGACTGCTGATCTGTCGACATGGAGTTGAGATGAAAGCTAGACGAAAGCTCTATTTTTTATTTCAAACAACTGTTCGGTAAATTAAAAATAAAATTATTAATATTATTTTTTAAATCCTTATTAACAAATAATATTAATCATTTTATTTAAAGGGCATGTCACATTTTATGACAAAAAGCATTAAAGAGGTCAGTGTATGTTACGACATTAATTAGGGAAAATATTGCTAAAATTAGTCCACAGCAATAAATACTTTAAAAAATTAAAAATAATTAAAAAATACCAAAAAAATCATTAGATACGAAACATTTTAAAGATATAGTTTAGACGAAAATGTACTTATACAGATTTCAGAGTTCTTTAAAGATTGTAGAGATTTGAGATGATTTTATTTTCACGATTAAAAACGAAATATTTACCATTTTTTCGTGGGGTTCGATTATTTTGGATTGGCTACCTACTGTCGTATCGTCTTGTAAAAACCACCACGTTAAAATAAAACTTAGAATTCATTTTCATAGAACTTTTGCATTATTATAATTTGTTTTGGTACTAGTCTAATGTAGTAAACTAATATTTTACTAGTATATCATATACGTGCTATGCCGAGTGTTTCTTTGGCAGATATGATTTGAAAGATGACGGATACTGGGAACTGACGTTACCGATATCACGCGATAAAATAAGCTCGTTGTGCAGTGGGCTGCTCACACATTAATGAGAACGAATGACCGACGGACCAATAAGGTTCAAGAGTGGAAGCTGCGTTTAGGTAGACGAAGTGTTGGTCGGTCATTAACCAGGGGGAAGACGATCTCGGTGCAGTTGCCGGTCCGTGTTGACGAGTGGCAAGGCACCGGCCGTTTTGACTTATGTTCAGCAATGGACTAGAAACTGATGATGATGATGACATCATATACTAAAATACTACAAACACCAGTACCGTTTTCAACCTTTGACAGTATTTGGGCGACAAGCGGATATTCGTGCGGTGTGATGAAGCATACACCCACATGGCCGTCTGAGACGACGAGATGTTATCTCAATGTGATGCTGATGTCTGCTATCAAATTGACATTGATTCTGTTTATGTAGTCACCGTGAAGTCTCCGTGATATCTGGAATGATGGGAAGACAATAAGGATCCATGACTAAAGTAGAGCTTTAAAAAATCAGTAAGGCATTGCTGACGCCGCGCGCCGTTCGATGTACAGTCAGACCGTACAATCTATCTATATAAATAAAAATGAGTCGCCGAAATGTACGCACGTAACTTCCGAACCACTGCACCGAATTAGACAATTTTTTTGTTGTGTTGGTAATAATTAGGACAAGGTTTGAATAAAAAAATATATCCCTAAGCGCATGTATTTTGCTTAGGAGCAGCTTGTTTTTATAATAATCGCTGACATAAATGTGTATGTAAATTGTCTTTTTACTAATAACAATTAAAAATGCTATGAAATTTGTGCTAATCAGATAATTAATAAGCTATATATGTAACTATTTTTACTAATCTCTACAGTTGTCCGCCCTAATACCTAGGCTATTTACAATACCTATTTAAACCTTTATAAAACCAACCAGAATTGAGTTACCCGTTACTAGGATTATGTTGTCTCAATTTTAAATTTAACCCTGTCAATGACACAAACAGAGTAAACCATTCAAAAACGATTAGATCAAATCAAATCCTTATTTCACAACTATAAGTTGCAAACTCTTCGCAAAACAATGTTCAACTTTAAAACCGACTTTTAAGCTCTACATTGGCGCGTAAAACGAAATACTTTTTCCCGAACAGTAATCAAATTATGTGGCTATATTTTTAATTACACATGCAAAAATATGGCATATTCCAGAATAAATAGGTGCTTGTTTTCTATGAACGTTTCGGCGAATTAAAATTAATCAATTTGTATTATTCGCCGGATTTAAATTTGGAACACGCGCACGACACGTGACTTAAACAAGATGGCGTTCGTTCTAAATTTAAATGTGGTTGTATTTGCTGTTTGTTGGGTTTTTTAATAGCGTGAATTTGATTTTAATCCCTGCGTGTGAAAGTAGTGAGTAATTTTCTAAATCTCTCAAATGCCGAATCTAATTCTAATTAAGCCTAGAGGCCTTGGAGGATATTTCTGTTCAATATTCAAAATGATTTAGAATGAGCATCACTATTTTTCCTGCCAATTAACAAAATGTTCCAGCAGAAACTTGAAGTAGGCAGTGCTACTTGCAGTTGGCAACACATGACAGAAGGCATAATATGATGAGCCGTTGTCAGACATGGGCAGTATCATCAGTGACTCATATTATGACGCTCTGCCTAAGTCTACTTAAAACATGTTTTGGCCATTTGATGATACTGATTAATACTGGCTATCAAGAATCTTACGGCAACTGATTAAATAAGAATTTAAAATATAAAACCTTCTTTGTCTACGTTTATACCCTATTTTATCTTCTGAATACATGTTACAAGACAATGGCTGTAGCCCGTAGAGGTGTATTGGCGCCAATTTCGGGAACAATGGCGGAGTGCGACTTATTGCCCAACTTGACATATAATTCAAATACAGTCCACGAACGGATTGTACAATTCATACGCTCGGTCTCCAGTCACTATGGATGGTTTTATGTAGCAACATAATATTCTTTAATTTGTGTTTTGTAATTACTAAGGGTAGGTGTTGCTGCTTTTTTATAACAATTTTCACTGCATTGAGTAAATTTTGTGAATGTGAATGATGAAAATTTTAATTAATGTTAAGAAAGTTTCATAGAAATGCAATTAATTTGAAGAATTCACTCATTTATTGTTACTATAAAGAGTCGATATAATAGGAAATTTTGAGACGCCAGCTACACTGGTAATGCAGCTGCTAATTTCTTACAGACTGATCTCACTGTTATTGGTACGACGTTTCATGTTCAGATCTGGAGTATTGACTTTCAGATGACAGCTGGAACCGGCCGTTGAAGCTGGATTTTTTTATGTTAGTTGGATAGACAGACGTGCCACATGATGGTAAGGGATCGATGTCGCCCATCAACTAGTTTACCTGGGTCTAGCTCAGGCAACTCATTTATGCCTATCCTGAGACACTGCCTGTCTTGCCCTTCTCTCCAAAACACAGCAAATCTGTTTCACGGGAAAAATAAGCAAGATGGTGGTAACCATGCAGCCGGGAGCGCGGCAGTGTAATTACTGGCACCGAGACTTAACATCTTATGTCTCAGGATAGGCAACACATAAATAAGTTGCCTGGGCTCGTTCCAGGTCAACTAGTTTATGTTCATGGTCGAAGTCGACCACTTTCCATCAGGTGGCACGTTTGCCAGTTTGCCTATCCAACTAATAAAAAAAAAGATGCAGTCGGGACCGCGGCACAGCACATCCCTCCCACACACTTACATCTACCAGGGATTTGATTCTGGAATGAAAATCTTAATTTGCTCCTGTACGCCAATCATATAAACCGTAAAATATGATAACTAATTTGGCGTAAATATAAGTAAATTAGAATACTAAAAATTGTCACATTGATACATAACATCGACCTAAAAGCTATATTTCAATACTTTCTACCCACTCAGAGACCAGTGCTACCACTATTACAAAATGTGTCAGCTGAAAGAGAGATACTACGAGAATATGGAGGGAGCGAGATGGAACATCTTTTGTGCCAAGTTTCAGGAGTTTCTGGGAAATTGTAAAATTTCAACCGTAAAAGTGTCATCGAAATACTTATTGCGTTTAACACTTTTTTCCAATTTAATAAAGATTATTTATATCTGACCCGTTTTCGTTAAATTTCATTATGATCATCATCATGTGCTTGTATCTCTCATTGTGAGCCTTTAAACAATAAACAGCCTTTTTGTATCATAACTAACCAATGTAACCATCTTTATCATAAAATGTAAGTAATGTCATAATGATATCCTCACATTAACATGATTTATAATGTCTAATATCATCATCAGCCCCTATCCGTCCACTGCTGAACTCAGGACTCTCTCATTGAACGCCATTAATTTCTAACATGAAATACTTATATTTAAGTATGGACCCCTCCCCGGTAGAAGTTGACTCCCCAACAATCTCACAAACTTTAAATGTATCTGTAACATATTTATACTAACTTAATCCTTATCGATGACGTCATCTTTTAGAGTAAATTACCTGTACAAAAAAAACTATAATCTGTATACATAATATCGTCTTTTGTGTTATAAGTTCAGAACGCTGCTAATTAATTTTATATAGCACTCAACAAACGCTATACATAAATATAGCGCTTAGCTAGGGACGAGTTATAAAAATAATTACTGCCACTGTTGGTGACAGCCCTGGGTGTGCGGAGACGGCTTATTTAATAAATAATATTGCTAAGCCATGATTGATAAGGTCTTGAGGGCTTGAAATGTGTTTCTATTGATATAGCTCTTTAGACAGGTGGAAGAATCGATAAAGTTTCTTTGCTGTGTGTAATTACTACCATCTTGCGTTGAGACTAGACTATCTCAGGTGAGCTCAAGACCCCCACCATGGTTCAAGCCTTGTCGTGGCGGTGGGGCTTAGTAGTCTAAGGAGAACCCAGCACTTTGGACGAAGCCAATTGAACTAAGGGAGCTGCTTTTTGTACCCCTCTTATAAGAAGAGGGGACAAAAGAGCAGGGGAGACAAGGGGCAAGAATGGGAACTTTTCCCCATTGCCCCGATTTTGGGAGGGGTTGTTATGTGGTGCGGGACAACCCCTTTATGGTAGCGTCAGTCCCTTGGGGGACTGATTAGCCGTCGAGGTGCCCTGTTGCTCTACAGATCCGGGGCACTTCACCAAAGGCGGCATTGGTGGCATTCGCCGGGTTTTAGTGGGTAGAACTGCGTCCACCTTAACATCTTTTGGGTGCAGCGAGACCCATATACCGGCCTGGGGAGTTCCCCCTCCACCGCGGGATGCTTAAGAGCATATTCCAGCGCAAAAGAAAAAAAAGGTGAGCTCAAGACTAACAGCCTAAAGGTTAGTTTCAAGTGTAAGTAGTTCACCATCAGTTAGCTCCTCTGCCATTTGCTTTAATGGCAAACCTTTTTGGACTCGGTATTGGTTACGTGTATTTTATTGCATATTGGTTTCAGGCAAACGTTTACATAAAATTGGAATGTCTTAAAATATGTAATTTTGTTAGCACAATATATTTTTACAGTTATTCGTTATTTACAGCTAAAACATTTGTATTTATAATATATTTGCAGAGGGATAAAAAACCTATTCCACCGTAGCGCAGCCTTGCAAATATAAAATATAGAAAAAGTGTCGGTAATCGATATGTCGATAGGTCGGGCGACGGGCGTGACCGATGCGCCGCGGTCGCGGATATTAGAGGGGTACGTCACTAGCTTACTTAGTTAAGGTGTTTAGAACAATAATAGATTGTAGTGATGTGGATTACAGTTTATTAAAATTTATAGTATGTTTTATTGATCCAAATTTTACAGGCTAATTTTCACTTCGACTAAATAATAATAATGAAACGATTGACACTTCATTTATCAAAATTGGATTATTAGCCTAGGCGGTGTATTATACGTCATAATTGCAAACATATACAAGCAGTTAAATCCATAACCCTAGACTTTTTAGAAGTACTTAAAACTGAGCATAACTAACTATATTAGACTATTTAGGACATCTGAAAATACTGCAAATCTATCTTTTTCTATGTGTTTTGTTAACATTTGATTTAAGTGTGAAATATCATAGCAAAGTTATTTAACAACAGTTATTTGAACGTATCAATTGGATAATTTGCAATTTGCCGAAAAGTTAATAAATTGATAATATGTTAAAATTTTAAAAAAAAAATTAAATTGAAAAATAAAACGTGTATCACACAAAAAAAGCTAGATATTATTACAAAACAGCCACAAGGGGTATGCATTTATAAAAAGGATCACTTTTTAAAACCATACCACGATACATTCTAACGTAAAGGTTATCTCACAATCTCTCCCACGCACACAATATGGCAACACAAGTGTATACTATATCAACAGATTATATCTGTACCAACAAAGGATAATCTGTGGTAACAATGGGTGTCACTTGCCACTTTGTAAAGGATTGCCACGGATAAAATAGCACTAATTGTTCGGAAAAAGAGAGATTGGCTAATGGGATAAGGATTGCCGTATTTTTAACCGACTTCAAAAAGAAGGAGGTTATCAATTCGTCGGAATCTTTTTTTTTTTTTTTATGTATGTTACCTGATTACTCGAAGATGGCTGGACCGATTTGAAAAATTATTTTTTTGTTCTAAAGGGTATACTTCCCAAATGGTCCCATGATAAGGAAACCAGGATCTGATGATGGCATCCCAGAGAAATCGAGGGGAACTTTTGAAAATCATAGGGGTGACTAGTGCGTTTGATATTTTTTTTATCAAGTGTTTTGAAGGACTATAATTTAATGAAGGTCTAAAGTCGATCTGATGCTGGAGCTGAAAGACAGTCGAGGGAACTCCTCGACGATTTATATCAGTAACCTTGTGTTTGGGCTTGATTAATTTGTAATGATGAGAACTTTACACTTAGATGGGTTGTGACTGTCATTAAGGTTCTGATGATGAAGACAAATGACAGTTAAGGGAACTCCTCAACAGTTTACAGTAGCTACCTTGTGTTTGGACTTAATTAATTTAAATTGATGAGAACTTTGTACCCATATGAGTTATAAGCGCCATTATAGGTGTGGATGATGGAGACCTTACACAGTCGAGGAGAATCCTCGACGATTTACAGCTTTTATTGGGCTTAGTTCATACGGCTAAATAATATACCAAAATCATGTAATTTTGTTTAATTAATTTAATTTTACTTGTCGTTGTTAAATGAACAAAAAACAACTGTGCTTTGGAAGCGCATCATAGTTTTTCTAGGTCATCATAATATCCATTCTATACCTATATATTGGTGATGGTGATGTTCTATACCTATATATAACTGAATTATTTAATGAATAGCAGCAAATCTGCCGTGATTGTTTTCAATTACATGTATATAAAGTTTTACACAATTCCATTTCGGTTTTTTCATTTGTTATGTCATGATTTAAACCCTTTCTACGTTCATCTCATTAATACAGCGCTATCTAATCTGAGCAACGCGTTTAATAGTTCTACCCATATTTCAGACAAATAAAATCAGTTATCGAATTTTGCAATCACTGAAAATTAAGAAATAAAAAATTTTTAAACAAAAATTAAAACCGACTTCAAAATTTAAAAAAACTAAAAAGTAATAAAATAATTTCCGTAATCTTTGTGCCTCCAATTTATAATCAACTTGTTCTTCTACTAATATACAATCTTTGCATTTACCACGTCATTATTGTTACTTTTGAAGCCGGTGTCGTATTCGTTGATGTACCTACTTCCCTATCTACCTTGGCTGACACCGACTCCAAAAGTAACAATAATGACGTGGTAAATGCAAAGATTGTATATTAGTAGAAGAACAAGTTGATTATAAATTGTAGGCACAAAGATTACGGAAATTATTTTATTACTTTTTAGTTTTTTTTAATTTTGAAGTCGGTTTTAATTTTTGTTTATTTTTAAAGATTTTTTTGATAAGAACTAAAGTAAGCTTTATACTTTATGCTTTTTAGTCTCCTACACAATCGTCTATACAGGTAACACTGGCAGGATGTAAGGAGAAAGTAGACGTCTCATATATTTACGCACATACCTATAGCTATTTTATCAAAGGAATTTTAAACCCTCTAAACTCTAGACTGTAGGTATGCATTTTGTGTAACTTACATATTTCTTCTGTTCTCGATAACAGAATAACTGTTTGGACTGACACCCAATATGATAGATTAATGAAAGCAGCTCTACCCACTAATGTCGCCTTTGGTGAGGTGCCCCGGATCTGTTGAGCAAACAGGGCACGTCAACTGCTAGTCAGTCCCCAAAGAGACCGACGCCACCTCCACAGAAGGGTTGTCCCGCACCAAAGAGCAACTCCTTCCAACGTTGGGACAGTGCAATGGGAAAAGGTTCCCCTCCTCGCCTCTTGTCCCCCCTGCTCTTTTTTCCCCTCTTCTTATAAGAGGTTTACAAAGAGCAGCTCCCTAGGTGCTTTGCCCAAGGTGCTGGGTTCACCTTAGGCTACTGAGCCCCACCATCACGACAAGGCTTGAATCATGGTGGGGATACATATTCATATCCTGGTGCTCAGACATTTATATTCATCAACCACCGCTACCGCTGCTTGTAGTGACGTAGGTAGATCACTCGGCCGGTTGTAAAAAAATATGAAATATATTCAATAGGTTATTCTATAATGACGGTAGCCGGTCCCTTGCGGGACTGACTAGCCGACGAGGTGCCCTGTTTGTTTACTAGATCCGGGGCACCTCACCAAAGGTGGCATTGGTGGCACTGGCCGGGTTTTAGTGGGTAGAGCTGCGTCCACTTACCAGCTGTCGGGCACAGCGAGTCCCACATACCCGCGTGGGGAGACCCACTCCCCCGCGGGATGCCTTACAGCATTTCCCGGCGTTAAAGAAAAATCCTTCTTTAAAATAGATAAAAAAATCATAAAGCATGGACTCATCAATATGGAATCTGTGAGACGAAACTCAATGCGATTTTTCTCTTCTGATCGAAAGAGTTTCGTTCGCCCATTGTATATATATATATATATATATATATCTTTATATATATATATATAATTCTTCTGTGCGTGTGTATGTCACTGAACTCCTCCTAAGCGGCTGGATCGATCTTGATGATTTTTTTTGTGTGTGTTCAAGTGGATTCGAGAATGGTTTAGATTCACAAAAAATGTATTTTGTACAGGACAACGTCTGTCGGGGCCACTAGTATATATATATATATATAACCCTTCTATCAACAACAATACCTAGATAACAGAAGATATAATATGAAGTCGTAACCTAATAAAATTATATAAAATATCCATATTGATAAGAAAAAACATAACTTATCAGGTAAGGCACAAAAACTTGAAATAATAATATGTTATGTAGGTATTAAAAGAAATTACGTATACAATTGCTGGTTCAAAGTTAAAAGAACGGTTAATACTTGCCAAAGATTTGGAACCAATTATAAATTACGACCACAATAAACTCTCAACATATAATGTTAAGTAACAATATATAAACAATATTAAGCACCATTACCACACAATGCAATTCTTTCCCACAAATGAGGGAAGTCAACCGAATTACGGGACAAAGCATCGCCACACGAGGCCGATTGAGACCCACAAGTGTAATTACGGGTCCACTACAATTGTAATTTCCATTATTTTACCCTACAATAAAAATTACCCCTAAAACAATCTTACCACCATACCATTAAAGCTCAGTTTTTCCAATTGTTAAAAAACGTTTAAAAATTGTTTAACGATTGATCGCATTGTTTCCATTGTTTGGGGCGTTACTTTAACCGTTTAAAGTGATGGGCGGGGCCAACTTGAAGCTTTCAAAACTAGGGTAATTACTGTTTAACGTATATTACCTACTTTGAGTGTTTCATAATGGTCCGTTTTTGACCTATGCTTGTTAGAACGGTTTATGTTGAGCTTTTGTTGCCTCTTTAGTTGGTTGTGATTTATAGTTTTATAGCTGATAATTAATATTGTTCATAAGCTATTATAGTTTAAATGCCATCGCTAAGGCCGATCGGATATACAGTTATATTTTCATAATATTTGTTCGGGTCATTGTATCACGGCCCTCGCATAGTTTAGTAGTTCTTATTAGGCACGTACATACTTTAAGTACGTTACGATGTTTTACACGAGCCAATGTGTTATTTGTATACTCAGCAGTTTTATACATACGGGTTTCATTCTCTACTCCCGTAATCCTATGGTGTAGCCCACTACACAGGGATAGCGCCTCACCACCACATATCGTCACTACCTCCCTTTTGTGTAGGTAGTAACCGCTACATTTTATGGTCCTTCGAGCCGGATATGTACCAGCGACCTATGGATAGTTACCGCTACAGTATTAATTGATACCAAGTATTTGTCACTAAAATTATCTCGCATGAGCATCGTTAAACGGTTAAAATATATTATATTTTTTACGGAACATTTAATCATTTTGTCGAAACTTACGTGGTTTTTAAAAGAAACTAACTTGGGAGACATTTACAATTTTACATCCGCACCAACCATACAATGACTAAAAAATTTGAGGAAAGGGGGATTTTGAAAGACTTTTGTCATTCTCTTCTGTTCTTGTTAGCTTTCACTGAACAAACTACGAAATCGAAGGAAATCCAAATTATCAAGAAAGAAAATATCACTTTCTTTCAATTTAATGAAAAGGGTTGATAGTTTAACAAAGGTGTCATCCAATCCTCTAAACAGCTGTGGGCAACCGCAATTTATATTTAATTGTACAAAAAACACTCATTCAAAACTTCTACAGAATAGCAGGTAAATTTGTTTCATTGTCCAACATAATGTGAGCTCTCGGTTGTTTCTCTTAAAATATAGTCAAATACGAACACTGGCTGTTCATGAAATACTGGTCGTTTGTTATTCGAGACCAATGAAGACATATCAATTACGTATTGTGCTTGTAATTGCAGAATCGAGCATGGATTATTATAACCTTTATGTTCCGTTCTTATTGCAATATAATAAAGTTCATTTTGTCGTTTATTTTTGCGTGGGAGTCGAAGGGAACTACTATTATTTGTTGTTATTAAAATATCCTATTGAAACGTTAAAAGGTTTGACATGTGACTGGCAATCGAGATTTTTTATCTGTTTACATAACTGTTGGCTATGGTTCTTCCTTTGTGTCTATGGTTTTTAGGATCAATAGACAAACTCTTTAGTTTATTTTAATATTTTTGTGTATTTTAAAACAGTGCAACAGGTGATGCAAATGGAAAAATGTGTATTAATACATAGTTGAAACTCATAGAGATAGGTTCATTTTTAGGGTTCCGTACCAAAAGGGTAAAACGGAAACCCTATTACTAAGACCCCTCTGTCGGTCCGTCTGTATCTCACCAGGCTGTATCTCCTGAACTGTGATAGTTAGACTGTTGAAATTTTCACAAATAATGTATTTCTGTTACGGCTATAACAACAAATACTAAAAACAGAATAAAATCAATATTTAAGTGGGGCTCCCATTCAATAAACGTGTTTTTTTCAGTTTTTTGCTCGATATCAAAAACGGCAACAGACAACTTGAAATATTCACAGATTTTTTTTATTATATTATACTATATTATATACTAGCTGATGCCTGCAGCTTCGCCCGCGTTACTCAACTCCTATAAGTCACAGCGTGATGTTATAATTAATATAGCCTATAGCCTTCCTCGATAAATGGGCTATTTAACACTGAAAGAATCAAATTCAAATCGGACCAGTAGTTCCTGAGATTAGCGCGTTTAAACAAACAAACAAACTCTTCAGCTTTATAATATTAGTATCGATTTAATATATTAAATTTAAACATAAATAATTAAATTAAAACAAAATAAATATTTAAGGGGTCAACAACAAACGCGATTTTTTGTTCATGTGTCTAGTGTTGTATATTATATTTACTGGTACGGAACCCTTAGTGCGCGAGTCGGACTCGTACTTGGCCGGTTTTCAAATTATTAAGATCTATGTAGTAATAAATATAAAAATTAAAAAAATGTCTAAAGTATTAAGACCAAAGTATGATCTGTCGGACTTTTAAATTAATTATTAAAATCTTGTAAACAATAAATTTTAACATGATGTTCTATTTACGGTATACCAACCTTAAAATAATAAAAAGATTTTTTTTTCAAACAAGGGGCCATTTTTTGACCGTTTAAATTTTACAAATGAATATAATTTCATCAAAGTAAAATCTTTAAAGTAAATAAAAAGGAAATTTGACATTTGATCTCTTAATTGTTTGACGAAAGCATCAAAAAGTAGAGCAAGGCTACAGGCTAAAGAATTCGTTATTTGAAATTGCTTCATCATCATAATCATCAGCCCTCTATCCGTCCACTGCTGAACATAGGCTTCCTTCAATGAACGCTAAGACGGCCGATCCCTTGCCACTCGCATTCGAATTGATTAGATGAGTGGAATTTCATTCAGATTAAACAAAGGAAGACGCAATAAGTCTAAGTAGTATTAGCGTGCAAAAGTTTATGCTTTATCCCCACCAAGGTTTAAACCTTATCGTGGCGGTGGGGCTCAGTAGCTTAAGGTGAGCCCAGCACCTTGGGCGAAGCAAATTGAACCGAAGGAGCTGCTCTTTGTACCCCTCTTATAAGAACTGGGAGGACAAGGGGCGAGAATGGGAACCTCACCCCATTACACTTTCCCCACGTTGGGAGGGGTTATTCTGTGGTGCAGGACAACGGAGGTGGTGTCTGTCCCTTGTGGGACTTCGAGGTGCTCTGACTGCTCAATAGATCCGTGTCACCTTACCAAAGTCGGCATTGGTGGCACTCGCCGGGTTTTATTGGGTAGAGCGGCGTCCACCTTACCATATTTCGGGCGCAGCGAGTCCCACATACCCACCTGGGGAGTTAAGTGGGATGCCTCAGAGCATTTCCCGGCGTAAAACAAAAAAAAGAACGCAGTTTATAGTCATGAATGACACTTGAACCTTCATATTATATTAATAAAATGTGTTATCAGAAAACCTTTAAGAAGTTTTTTATTATTAAAATGCTTGTGGCAATAAAGAATACAATTATTAAACTCAAATTCAATAAAACCGATACAGAGCAAATATTTTGGAATAAGATACGTGTAACAATAAGGCATTTTGCACAATTTGCGATTTAACGCACCGCTGAGTGTGGTTTCGCCTTAAATTCGTTTATTCTGCCTCGACGAGTCCAAGTCACCATTTTGACAGCTTAATCGTCCTGCTTCTTTTTGTGCCCTTATTCTTGTTACATTTACACAACTAGTGGTTGACCGCGGCGTCGCCATGTCGAAGATTATAATAATAGAAATATTTAGGCGTCTCACGGACTTACAACATAATATCAGTCATCAGATCAAAAACAAGCGATAGATTGTTATTTAATTATTATCCAACGGCAACCCGTTTTTTTTTTCTTAACGCCGGGAAATGATCTGAGGTATCCCGTGAGGGAGTGGGTCTCTCTAGATGGGTATGTGGGACTCAATGCGCCCGAAAGCTGGTAAGTGGATGTGGACTCTACCCACTAAAACCCGGCGAGTGTCACCAATGCCGCCTTTGGTGAAATGCCCCGGATCTGTTGAGGGCACAGGGTACCTCGACGGCTAATTAGTCCCTCAAGGTACAGATGCCATCGCCTCAGAGGGGTTGTTCCGCACCAAATAACAACCCCTCCCAAAGTCGGGACAGTACAATGGGGTGAGGATCCCATTCTCACCCCTTGTCCTCTCTGCTCTTTTGTCCCCTCTTGTTATAAGAGGGGTACAAAGAGCCTGGCTCAATTCGCTTCGCCCAAGGTGCTTGGCTCACCCTAGGCTACTGCGCCCCACCACCTTGACAAGGCCTGAACTTTGGTGGGAAAAGGCAACCATCTACTGTAGTAAAGTAGCTAACTATCCTTATAATATTTTCACTTTTAAAATTACATACTTAAAACAGATATTTACCATTTTTTTCATTTTTATTTCACGGAGATCGATATTTCGACATTATCTACGAATGTCTTGTTCACGAGACTATTCGTCCTCCTTTATATATAATACCTTTGTTTTGTAGAAATAAATAAGCATTAATATTTCCTGGACCGACGTACATGTGGTATAGCTATTTATCTTAAAAGCAGTTAACTAATTAATTAAATTGTTGATCCTTCAGTCTAATAAACGACCACGAATAAGTACTATGAAGTATTCAAAACGTCAAAATGTAAAAATCATAATATACCCCGATAAAAGCAAAAATCCGTGATAAAACAAAGAACGAAGTTCGCGTTAAATTTAATCAATAGTCTGTTTGAAATTCCACATAATAATGGAATTATTTTCCGCCCACTTACCCATATAAACAAACATTATAATACAATTAAAAACGCCGGATCTGCTCGAAACCTACTAGGAAAATTGTTTAACACTCGATATAAAAGTATCGATTTACTATTTAAGAGTATTCGATTTCTAACCGATATTAACAATCGTACAATGCGATATAAAAAGTGAACAAAAAATTATAATGGTTTTATGTTCGAATTATTTGTGAATATTTATTAATACGGATAAGATGGTATTCTTAAGTTTAAAATGTAAGTGGTGAAGATTTTATGGTTAAATTGTTAAGATCTATAGTAGTAGTTATTAAGTGGCTATGTTTAGATCAGTTGGGATAGGCGATGATGGAAGGAGACCTATGTTCAGTACTGGGTGGATAGGGGCTGATCATGATGATGATAGGTGAATCGGATAACCAGCATCTTGATTCAAAGTGGCCATGCACATGAATGAATTCACCCGGGACTTTTTAGATGGCACTATGAAGACAAGTCCTAGGTGAACTGGTGACTGCCTTCGTTACTTAAGGTTCCATACTGAAGATAGTACCATAAATTGAACCGTCAAACCCTAAAATGATCTTCCCTTTTAAATCTGAAACGTTTAGTCTCTGTGTCTGCAAATCGCTCGAATTACTCTGCCTATGAAATATAAATAGTCTAATGCATTCAGTTTCTTGGCACCTACTAGTATGTGGCTTACACCACGGTAAATGACCATAGCTGTTCCTGGCTAGTTCCTAGGTCTTTTGCAGCTGTGAAAGCTGTAAGCACCTACTTTTTTAGAGGTGTAAGGTAAAAAAAGTAAATCCAGGACGGGACAAGGGTTGTAGGTTGCGGTAACAGGCTCTGGCGCTTCAGATACTATTTACGTTACAAAACACAGCGTTTATTAGAAGTTGTATCCCTCGATTGCTTCCGCCCAAAAATTTAACATTAAAAACAAGAATTCCTCTGTAATAAATAGTCTTAAACTTTCTTTAACAATTAGGATATCGACTGAAAATTTATTTTATCAAATGCAACTAGTAGAGATTAGGTTTCAAATAAAGAAACATTTTATTAGTATACTCCAGCGGTTCCCATTTGGTGGGTCGCGATCCGATACCGGGCTACGAATAAACAATACCGGGTCGCACCATTTAAGCCACTAGGAGAGTTTGAATGACGAGACAAAAAGAGTCAAAAATAGCAGCTTTATAACTGTCACTAATTATTGTAATACATACATAAGTATACTTCTATTTACAATAAATGTGTTTTATTTTACCTAATATTTCAGGGTGCTTAAAAACTTGAGTAGGCCATGAAGGGGATTATACGAAATTTACCGAGCCATAGCAGAACAAAGCTTGGGTTACTCTATGAGTTTATACGATAACACCTTCATATTTATTAGTAAGTATTTATAAGCTTTGAATCACCATCCTGACGTTTGAGGTAAAAGTGACTAAAACTTTTTATAGTAACTTCGAAAGAATAATTCACTTGAACAAGATCTGACTACATATCGTTTACGTGTGATAATATCTTACTAGTAAAATATTATAAGTTTGAAAGTTTGTAAAGGATGTTTGTTGATCTTTCACGGCAAAACGACTGAACTGGTTTGGCTGAAAGTTGAAATAGTGATGGCTTATACCTTGGATTAGGACATGGGCCATCCCCACCATGGTTCAGGCCTTAACGTGGCGGTGGGGCTCAGTAGCCTAGGGTGAGCCGCTGCACCTTGGGCGAAGCTAATTGAGCTAAGGGGGCTCTTAATTGTACCCCTCTTATAAGAAGAGGGGACAAAAGAGATGGGGACAAGGGGCGAGGACGGGAACCTTATCCCATTGTACTGTCCCGACGTTGGGAGGGGTTGTTCTGTGGTGCGGGGAAACCCCTCTATGGATGTGGCGTCGGTCCCTTGGGGGACTGACTTGCCGTCGAGGTGCTCTGTTTGTTTATTAGATCCGGGGCACCTCACCAAAGGCGGCATTGGTGGCACTCGCCGGGTTTTAGTGGGTAGAGCTGCGTCCACTTACCAGCATTAGGTCGCAGCGAGTCCCACATAACCGCGTGGTGAGACCCCCCGTGGATGCCTCAAAGCATTTCTTGGCGTTAAATAAATAAAAAAAGGACATAGGCCATAAAAATCAATCAATCCGGATACGGTTGTGAATTTAAGTTAACGCAGGCGAAGCCGTGGGCACTAGCTAGTATTCTAATACATTATGAACTGTCGAATCATACTTTTTAAAAGTCCAAATATTATTCAATTAAATTCCTGCATATTATTATTTTAACTGTTAAAGCTAAATCGCTAAATGTTATTAAGAAACCAAACACAATGATTTCAAACGAAAGATTCAAATTAACTCCTAATTCAAGTGTGTACGAGCTATAATCGTATAAACCTGTTCATTTAAATACAACATTAAAACAAACTAGCAAACTCTGTAAAAAAATAAAGTTTTATTGTAATCTGTAGTGTGTTGTATTAAGGTTACGAATGAACTGTGTTGAAAAAACGAATTCTGTTAGTAAATTTGTTATAATAATACGTACAAATGGAAATTCTAGTTTCTAAAATGTCCAAATAGTGTATATGGAAGGTGGTCAGAACAAACAGCGAGTACAAATACGCTAGGTGATCAACCAGAGAGGCGATCGTGTTACTCCACCGTACAGTCACTCACACAAATCGTTTGAAGCACATTGTGTATTAAAACTTTAAAACGATATACCTATTACCTACGAACCTATTACCATATTTTAATATTTTCAATACGTTTGGGCTTTTTTGTCTAATTTCTTGCATTCGAGACACAAATGTTTTTAACAGTTTAAATCACCATTTATTATAGTATATAAAAATCCCATTAATTTAAAAACTAATTTTGCATTTTTTCGTTAGCTATTGTAACAAATAAAAGTGTGTAAGTTAAAATCGTCATACACATATATGTACAGGATTGTCCCATAAGTTACACTGCACAGGATATTATGTGAATAATATATATTTTTTTACATACACGCATGAATAATGAATAATATATCACACACAATTAAAAATATATTTTCATAATAACTATTGATATTAACAATTTCCATTATTTCACGCTTTCTTAATATATAAGATTATCGAATGGACCGAATATTATAGAAGGTATAGCATGACCAGAAAATAAGAAATCCTCGCCATATTGCGGAAAATATCGGAACTAATTTCTGTTTGGACGATACTGTGTTGTCGTAAAAAAGGTATAGTGGCGACACCATACCTTGTTTGTATATTTTTGTCAGGCTATAATATATTGATATGGTTCCAAATATTAATATGATAACATATACTTATTAATATACTTAATTAAATTATTAAGCTTCTATGATGCCAACTTACCGGTATCTCTGGTGGGGAAATGCGCTGTGCCACGTCCCCGCTTGCTTCGTACCATCGTTCAACTTATTTCCTCCGTCAAACTTTGCTGTGTTTTGAAATGTAGCACAGGCAGTGTAATTACTGGCACCGAGACGTACCATCTTATGTCTCAGGATAGGTAACACATAAAAGAGTTGCCTGGGCTAGTTCCAGGGAAACTAGTTTATGTTAATGGGCGACGTCAACCACTTAGCATCAAGTGGCATGTCTGCCAGTTTGCCTATCCAACTAACATAACAGGATGTGACCATATCGCCTCATGAATGAGTTGCTTGGGCTAGCAGCTGAACTTCTTGTGTCCATGGGTGACACTGGCCAGTGACCACTTACGATCACCTGACTCATCTTGTTTGTATATCCAACCGACGTAAAAAGGCTCTTTATTTCTCAATAAAGAGCCTTTTTACGTCGGTTGGACTGTGGATTATTATTGATAGAATATACAATGGATTTTCATTGATAGAATCTCTTCTATCAATGAAAATCCATTGAGCCAATAAAACGATAAAGTCGATCATAGATGTATGTGTGACACTTATATAACAGTTTTCCGCAGAAGTGTCCTCGGTTGGTCTTTAAAAGTGTACACAAAAATTGAGCAAGACACAGATTAAAGTTGCGTCACTAACTACAATGATTTATGATCTCCGTCTGTATGTATGTGACTTTGTGCAAGCTCGACACATTACCACGGCAAGCGTTTACGCATTCCAAATTAAGTCTTATGAACATATAGGACCGTTAACAAAAGTAAAATAAAAATAAATACATACTTTTAGGATAGCCCGCTTTTAAAGCCAGCCGAGATTTTCTAACTATTCTGATTTTAAAATGGATTTTAACAGGCTTCGAATATATACAAACTGTAGGTTTTATTTTATTTTTACTTTTTGTGACCTTTTTCCATTGCTTGCAAAATCAGTAAAAAAGAATAATTATACAGGAAAATTACATTTTACAATTAAATTATAATTTATTGACAAGGCTAAATACAATAGTACTGTTTGTATTGGAAACTATGACGTCACAAGCTCTGATTCGCGTTCATTATCACGTGATCAATGAGTCTATTTTCATAAATTTATTTCTGAAAAAATATTAATTAATAATATTTTGGTCAGTATTGATATATTTTTCAATTCTGTATATTTAATTACCATAATAAATAAAATTCTTCCATTATTTTTGTTACTGTCAACTACCATATTGGTATATATTATTCAGAATATCTATGTTATATTGAATCTAAGAAGCTAGAAATATTTGATCTTATGATTACCTTATCTCTCTCATCACCAAATTTATTTGTATAAGACACGAAGAAAATTCAATCTCATGGTTAATCATGAAAAACATAAAACGTTTTTTGCTGTCGTTACTAAATCTGAAACACACAATTTCTCAATATTTAATCTTCGATCATCGGATTTGCTTTTTAATTGATTGAAGTATATTCATAATCGATATACACACACTTATCAATTTGTTCTGAGAAATATTGCTGATGATTTCTAGGTTTAATAATATTATATTTGACGTCACCCCTATTCATATGTTTGGCAAAACCATAAAAAACCATATAATTTAAGTTATCGTAAGACCTTTGTCAAAGAGGATGAAAAGGATAGTTTTTGTAACTACTTATACAATTTAAAAAATCTATTTTTTTATGTTACTTAGATAGGCAAAAGGCAAACTGACCTTTAAAATAATTGCTTACTTTTGTGAGTCTAACATTGGTACATCTAGCATGTGTCTATTACGTCCTTACGTATATCCTTTTTTATTTTAGTTGGATAGGCAAACTGGCAAACGTGCCACCTGATGATAAGTGGTCGACGTCGCCCATGAACATAAACTAGTTTACCTGGAATGAGCCCAGACAACTCATTTATGTTTTGCCTATCCAGAGACATGTTAAGTCTTGGTGCCAGTAATTACACTGCCTGTCTTGCCCTTCTCCTACTATGAATATCACTTTTCTTACAAAATTCATTTATGTTTTTCCTAAATTTTCTAAGTTGTATTTAGAGGCGACAGTCAGAATTCCTATTTCTTTAAATTTTTCTCTCAAATGTGAAATGAATGCTAGTGGAATACATAATATTTCCCATCTTTCATTTGAAAAACATGTAGGTACTGGGACGAGCATCAGGAACTAATGTTGGTATATGAATAGTTGACAGACACAGATGTCAAAGATCTTCGAACTAAAAATTGGCGGTATGCCCTTGCTTGCTCATCTTTAAAAAAAAAAATACGATAAAAATCGTTAAGCAGTGTGCCCGTATTGAGATAGCGCACAAGGTGATCATATCAATTATACACTTCTCTCCTGACTTCGACGAGGAAGCCACCTATACCTTTTCTTCTTTTTCGCCGGGAAATCAAAATCAAAAATCAAAATCAAATTTTTTTTATTCAAAATAGTACTAATACAGTATCTTTTTGAACGTCAATTGAATCTACCACCGGTTCCAAGGTAAGCCCACTGAGAAGAACCGGCGAAACAAACTCAGTGGAACTAATCTTTTCAAATAATATATATTAATAACAATTTTAACATCTTATCTTGAAATGCCCGGGAGGATGCTCTTAGGCATCCCGTGGGGAAGGGGGGATTCCCCAGGCGGATATGTGGGACTCGCTGTGCCCGAAATATGGTAAGGTTGAAGCTCTACCCACTAAAAATACGGCGAGTGCCACGAATGACGCCTTTGGCGAGGTGCCCCGGATCTGTTGAGCAACAGGGCATCTAGACGGCTAGTCAATCCCCAAAGGGACCGTCGCCACCCCCACGGAGGGGTTGTCCCGAACCCCAGAACAACCCCTCTCAACGTCGGGACAGTGCAATAGGGTGAGGCTCCCATCCTCACCGCTTGTCTCCCCTGCTCTTTTGCCCCCTATTCTCATAAGAGGGGTACAAAGAGCAGGTCCATCGGTTCAATTGGCTTTCCCCAGGTGTTGGGTTCACCTTAGGCTACTGAGCCCCACCGCCACGTCAAGGCTTGGGGAGATACTTACAGCCCTGAAACTGTCGACAGTAATCAGTCAGTTAATTAAGTTTATTATGATAATTTAAATTGTCATCTGCTCGTTAACGAGCTTATTTTGCACTTCTGTAAAACACTTCATACTCGGTTAAATGTCAAAATGTGACGTTTAACCGTTTCCTCCTGTATGTTTTATTAACTGGATTTATTCCAAATTTAAAATTAATTGAGAGTTTCCTACTTAACGTACTGACTGAATTAAAATTATATGTTTACTACTTCTTCTTCTTACACGATTGGCGAGTTATATTATTAAAAAAATATATATTATAAGGTTGTTATGCCAAATTAAAAAAATAGGTTATTTTTATTTTAATTATTTTATCTAAAAATATTGTTATTCCACACTATACCTAAACAAAAACGATTTCATTTAAGTTTGGCCCTTATTTTACCATTTTGGCAAGTGTTTTTGATAAAATACTTTCACAAAACATTGAAAGTAGTTTATAAAAAACACAACATCGCAACTTATTACCATTTTTTGTTCATAAAAATACGTGTCGTTAAAAATATCAAAAACAAAACAGTGGCCTTTTTCAAAGTTGGTCAACTAAAAAATGCGGTACAGTAAACAAAGTAAAAATGACAAAGTCAAGTATCCTACCTCTCTGGCCGTACCATTGTAGCCAATAAGTGATCAAATATTGTCCACTGTCCCATGACGATGCGCTATCCCACTCTCCAGCCTACACCAGAGCGGGACGGAAGCTGTAGTTAAGTGTTCGTCTCTGCTACAAAGCTGCCGACTAACAAAATACTGTCATGGTGGCAATACAGGTAGGGATTGAGTTTAATTATGAATGTGAAAGTTTTGTTGGATATTTGTCGCAAACGTTGAAACAACTGAACCGTCGAGATGAAATTTTAAACACAGATAGATTATACATTAGAATATCGCATTTAATACTTTATATCATTGACTTAAACTATTTGTAATTGAGTCGCAGCAACAGCTTAAAATAGCAGCAGCAGCTTCTTGCAGCTTCTCTAGCGTTTATTTGGCTGATATTTATTGTTATTAGTGAAATAAAATATTATATTACTATTTTATCTTTACTTATACAAAATAAGAGTCACACAAACGGCCACGGAGCGAGAGATGCACGACATTAAAATACAAGACCGTATACGCGATACCGAGATCCGACGTCGTACGAAGGTCAAAGACTTTGGAGATAAGGTAGCGGAATTGAAATAGAGTTGGGCTGGACACTTGGCTAGAGGTGGTGATGGCATTCTCGATGGGAAAATGGAACCGGTGGTAAATTAATTGACGTTCAAAAAGCTACTTTGTTGATACTATTTTGAATAAAAAAATATCGTAAATATGTGAAAATCTATTGCCATGAATCCGTCCCTGCGCGAGGACTCGAAGCGCGAGCATGTTAACGCACTCGAGGGCTCCGCGACTCTCTGATGACGCCGACCACTTTCCACTGACATAGTTACTGTTCAATTTCCTACATCTCTCCAGAGTCAGCACAACCATGATCAAGTGAACTGCTAACTATAGTTTAACTGCCCTTCTGTAGAGCTCTATCTGTTATAGTCTTACGCCTCAGCAGAGCTACAAAGCAGTTATCAGAGCCGCAAAAAATATAGTGTGTATCAAGGATACCTACATGCCTAGGAGATCGCTAGTGACAGAGCATTTTTTTAGCATAGGAGGGCAAACGAGCAGTCGAAGCGTTTTGGCTACTATCGACATCCCTACACATTCGCACAACCAGAGATTATGCAGATGCGTTCCCCTCCTTTTCCCTATCCTAAACTCTAACTAACTCACAAGTCATAGTCGTCAAAACTAAGGTCTAGCAGAAGCCCACTGAATACATTGTCATCAAGTAGACTTACGCTTTAGCTAGCGTATTTTTTTATATAAAAGAGGTGGTAAAAGGACAGGCGGTTCACCTGGTGGTAAGTGATCCACGACATCCTTGGACACCCGCTACACCAGAGGATCTGTAGGTGCGTTGCCGTCCTTCTCAACATGAGTACACTCTATATATTTTTTATAGTTGGATAGGTAAATAGGCAGACGAGCCACATGATGGTAAGTGGTCGGCATCGCCCATGAACATAAACTAGTTTACTTTAAACTATCCCAAACAAGTCATTAATGTGTGACCTATCCTGAGACGTAAGATTAAAAGTATCTGTGCCAGTAATTACACTGCCTGTCCTGCCCTTCTCTTCGAAATACAGCAAAGCAGCCAAGCAGACGGGAGCGCGGCACAGCGCATACCGCCCACCGGTAATATTATAGTCAAAATAGTATATTGACTATATTGCTCGATTGAGAACTACGAGGGCGGCACTGAAAATTTCGGGAATCAAGGAAGTGACACAACATTACTATTTAAAAATGTATTTATTTCTTTTCGAAGTATTCACATGTCGATCTTCCTCAAACAGCTTACGCACAGCATCAACGTTTTCTTGGGTGACTGCAGTTTCTGGACGACCATGACGGGGATCATCACTGAGCTTGACACGTCCACGTAGAAATTCAGCAAACCAGCGATAAATTGCGGTACACCAATCACCAAATGCAGAAATCATCCGGTCAACACACTGTTTTTGTGTTAAACCACATCGAAAGTGATAATAAATCATCGCTCTAGAATTTTCTCGAGTCAATTCCATTTTCTCAACGACTAAACAAGTTTGACAAGACCTTGTGACAAGACCGAGAATCTTTTTTTAAATAAATAAATGGTATTCGAATTTTAAAACCAAGGAGTTTCAATTAAAAAGATTTTAATATGACAGGAACAGTGGAAATATTCCATTCCCGAAACTTTTAGTGCAGCCTATGTATCATTGCTACAGATACGGCCTACAGAGCATTTTATTCCTAAGTGTATCTTTTCCTATTTACTTAAGAATTAAGTTATCAAGACCATGATAGACGTGTTAGCAGCGATGACTAAATAGATTTTCTCTACGCTTGTACTTGATCCGTGCATAGCATAGATTTCTACATCTTTCAATTAATATTAAGTATATATTATTATTATAATAAATACATTATAATTACACAATTACTTAATATTATAATTACAATATTGTAATTAGGAAGAATCACTGCACATCAACTTACACCCGTGGTAAGGTTAAAAGGTAGCAATAGTTACTATGAAATTTACTGTAAATATAATAATAAAAAGAAGAAAAGAAATTGTGAAAAAAAGGACCCTTGGTTGGATTTGAACGTGCGTCGACTTGTAGTACTTACAAGTTTAACGCTATTTGAAAGATGACAATTGATAGTAGATAGTCGATACCACAGTCGATACTATCACACACATAATTGATAATATGTAGGTAGGTACTTTTTTATGTCATAAAGGTCGGGTGCTGCCTCGCACCCGACCGAACAGTAACCGAGCAGTAACCCCCAATGGGCCACCGAAAACTCACAAACCGCACGAAACGCGACAGTATAGCTGTCACTTGACGCCGATGTTATGTGAGCGAGAGGTACCATCCCGGTTGTGTCGGCCCAATTCGGCTGCAAAGCAGCATAGCTCTACCTCTTACACAACTACAAATCCATTTTAGCATCTATTCAAGATTGTTGAATAGATCTTTACCGAAAAGATAATTTTCTAACACTTAATTTTTAATGTCTTTATAGAAATATAAAAAGGGAAATTTCTCGAATAACTCACTCGATTACAATAAAAATTATGCAAATAGTATCGTATACTTCGCGAAAACGTTCTTATGGTGAGGGATGATTTTTTGGGGTTACTTTCGCGGAACCCTTCCATTATTGTGGTTTTTATTGTGGCTTGCGTTTTATTACTTTTTTATATCTTTCTAACAGCCCTCGGTCAGTTATTGACATCGTGATAGGGTTGGCATATACAGTTATTTATTACTTCCGTATATCATCCTTTATTATACGTTAAACATCAGCAAATGTTCATGTACCAAACGTAGATCTATACTAATTATAGATAGGTAAAGTTTGTGAGGTTGTAGGGATAATCTCGGGATCAACTGAACCGATTTTGAAAACCTTTTCCAGTTGGTCTAGCACGCGCGCACGAGAAAATGTTGTCTACCCCTTTTCTCGTATTATCTCTCTGTCTACAGAAGCTTACATGCGTTGTCAATATTAGGAACAAGATAAAGTCATTTAATCTTAAATAATAAAACCGGGTGCCTATTGTGAATTGTGTATCTAGAACCGTTCTAGGATTTACTGGTACACACAATTTTTTTCAAGATCGGTCCAGCCGCTTAGCAGGGGCCCAGTGTTGTACACACGTACGGATGAATTATATACCTAGTTGTGCCTTCTTGCCGGAGGTTGCGGGTTCGAATCCCACCAGGGAGCAAAAATATTTTCCGTGTTCCTGGATCATGGATGTGTATTAAATATGTTTTTTTATGTTAGTTGGATAGGCAAACGTACCACCTGATTGTAAGTGGTCGACGTCGCCCATGAACATAAACTAGTATACCTGGAACGAGCCCAGGCAACTTATTTATGTGTTGCCTATCCTGAGACATAAGATGTTAAGTCTCGGTGCCAGTAATTACACTGCCTGTCTTGCCCTTCTCTCCCAAACACAGCAAAGCTGTTTCACGGGAGTAACAAGCAAGATGGTGGTACCCATGCAGCCGGGAGCGCGGCACAGCGCTTCCCTCCCACCGGTGAAGCTTGACGGTGATATGCGTATTATAATAATAAAAATCTTAAATGTATGTATGGTATAAAAGTATTAAATATATTTCCGTTGTCTGGTACCCGTAACACAAGTTCTTCGAGGACTCACCACGGGACCAGATTGACGTGGTGTAAAAGCGTCCCTAGATATTATTATTATTTGTCGGACGCTGTGAGTCCCGCGTACCCACCTGGGGCGTCCCCCCTCCCCTGCAGGATGCCTAAGAGCCTTTCCTGGCGGAAAAAAAAGTAAATAGATGTCTGAACTCAATTTGTATCCAAATCAAGATACGCGCGTGCAGTAGCCGATACAGGTGGAGACTGATATCCAGCAAAGAATATAACGCTGCTAATGACAGCTCGCCAGCAAACAATTGGCCTGCTTTTATGAGCCCTGCTTGCATTAGCCTTTCTTAATTAAATGGCCATATGTTCTCCATCAAATTCTCCCATTTCTCCCTTTCATTGTCTCTCTTACTTCTAAAAGAAGCAATCATTTTTCCGTAGTCAGACAGAACAGTTCAAAATATTTGACTTGTTATTACAATTATTTAAAACTCCGTTTTAGTGAATACTGAAATATTGAACTCCATGGAAAAAAAATATGTAAAAAAATTCTGTTTTAATTAGTTTTGAAACTGCAAATAACCATATTAATTTAAAATCTTTAAATTATTATCTTTTGTAAAGCTATTAAGGTGCATGAATATTATCAATGTAATAACAATTTAGTGTAAATTATCTGTTACCTAAGCCGTGATGAAATTCGTAAAACTGTGTGAAATTCGGGTGAACTCCAATATAACAGTGAAGTTCGAAAAAACACAATATCTCGTATCAAAGCACCCCCAACCCGTTGACAGCACATCCCTCACCCCCAGACGACACTTCACGAATACTTTTACACTAAACGCGTCCGATTACATCTCACAATATGTTAGACTACTCCCCCAGATATCGTGAGGTTCCTGACCATCGCGATAATCTAGTAAAAAGTGACAAAACGGGCAATATTTTTAATAATTGAGTTGTAGCTCGATTATTAAAAATATAACCCGTTTCATTGAAGTCGGCTAAAATGTAGAATGTCACCCGGACCATTATAACGTATCAAGGACAACTCATCCGTCAAAATCAAATAAGTGGTAGACGCATGGAGCATAAAACTGGATATAGTAGTAATGTGACCCATAAAATTCCGAAGCTGGTCAGTGATTTGTCACTGAGGTGATGACAATTCAACCAACCAGTGATTTGTATGTACGTCCTATCCACCAATCATCCATCAATGGTCATCAGTCGGCCAATAATGTAGGCGCTACAATGAACATTAAGAAATACAAACATACTTTATACCCACATCCTTTCGGCTTTGCCGTAGTTGGGTAAAAAGTACCTACATCTTTAGCTGGATTGGCAGGCAACCTGATGGTTTTTTGCATTCCACTAGGTCCCGGAAAACTAGCCGTTTTTGATTCGGATTTTAGACTCTGACTACTGTCTCTATCAGAAAGCCCCTACCCATTAACGCCCTCGTAGACGTCATTGTTTGCCATAGTGGAGGTGCCTTGGATCTGTCAGCAACAGGAAACACGCTAAGTGCATCTGAGACTAGATCCAGTGGCCAGGCTATCCTGAGATGCATGATTTATCTAGATGCCAGTACAACTGTTCCTACTACTAATCTCTCCGATAGTAAAGCTGCTACACAGAACACATAAATAAGATGGCGGTACCTATACATAGTATGAAGTGTGCACTTAGTGATAAGACACTATTAAGTATATTAACTTAAAGGATATTATGTATAGATATACATATATGGAAGTTCTACCACATGTTCTGTGGAGTACCTATTTTCAAACACTTCCAACTTACATCAAATGTTAAAATCATGAACCAACATAGAAAACCCGTTTTCCCTTGACATCTCATCCCGCACGGGGGTCAACTTCTAATGGACCCTAATTATACTTTGACAAATCTTGTTTTACGCTTCGCGTGCGTTCACAAAGTCTCTTCCATTCAACAACATTATATTTCGTATCTAAAACACACTGTCATACAGTTTTAGCATTTATCTTCAACGGAATAAGAGTTTAATGCGATTTATGCGTGTGTTTGTTAACTTTGTTAGCGAGTCCTCCGGCAAAACACTCGTAGATAGAAATCTTGTTAAAGGAAACGTCTTTTTCAGCTTCTATTGTCTACAATTACTTGGCTTTGTGTTGTTTAGTCCTCCCTCCCTCTCTAACACACGTATTGTTGTATATCACCCTCTCAAACCTTCGAATTTAATTTCTTCGTTTCCTTTACTGTTAAGATGTTTTAATAATATTTATTCTTTGTGAAGTTACAAAGGTTAAAGGACTTCATGCCTCTTGTTTAAGAGTATAATTGGTTCATTTGTTGTGGTAGGTGGTAACTATATTATGTTGTAATATTTCATAGAGGTTTCTGAAATGTATGCTTTTGGGGAGTTAAATTGAAGATTTCAATTTACTAAAATTGTCATTTTTATCTCTTTCAGCTTTTGGTCTGCCTTTTTACTATTCAAATTCATCTGTCTTCTCATTGACACACTGAACAACATTCGCCCGTCAGCTGGTAATTGGGTTCTTTAATTTATCTAACTACTACTATTTGACTATTGACACTACATAATTACATTAATATACCTCAATATATTTTTGATGTTTTCGGGTTTGTGTATGAAAGTATTTATAAGAGATAAAGTAAAAAGGGAACAAGCAAGGTGAATGCCCTATTTTACGACTCTGAGAGGTTAGAAATTCTTTTACAGCAAACACATTCGCGTTTCGAAAAGAATTCCACAAAAAGTCATAGCCTGTCTGTCAGCATTATTATCAACATTTTTTCTGTCCACTGTGTCCTTTGAATTAACGTCAAGATGGCCGATCCCCGGCCTTCACTCCAGAACTATATTCGCCCACTAGAAGATCAGTTCTTCAGCATGAATGACCTACAACAAATTCAGCGTGCTTGTGCTTCTTCTGACGTTGACTAGTATCGTTCGACGAATGACTTGACTGTCAATTTTATTTATAGCTTGACCAGAAATATATAAACTCATTTATAGCTGACCAGAAATATTTAACCCCTGCATTGGTGTCACTGTATCATTTATACGGTAACACATGGTATAGTCCATACAGAAATTAGTTCCAAAATTTTCCTCAATATGGCGATGGTTTTTATTTTTCTGGTCAGGCTATACTATGTTATCTGTCTAATGAGATGAGAATCTGAAGTCTCCGGACATTTGATGATTATTATTATAGCCCACGTCACCCAGTGATAAGATAGCATAATAACGGTAAAATAATTTTGTAAATCTAAAGTACTTTGAAGATCACCTCCAGAATTCAAACTTACCAACTCATATCCATGTCCTCAGCATCATACTAGCCCCCACTATGGTTCAGGCCTTGACGTGGCGGTGGGGCTCAGTAGCCTAAGGTCTGCCCAGCACCTTGGGCGAAACTAATTAAGCCGAGGGGGCTCTTTTTACCCCTCTTATAAGTAGAGATGACAAAAGAGCAGGGGGCAAGGGGCGAGGACGGAAACCTCACCCCATTGAACTGTCCCGACGTTGGGAGGGGTTGTTCTGTGGTGCGGGACAACCTCTCTGTGGAGGTGGTGTCGGTTCCCTGAGGAGCTGACTAGCCATCGCCCTGTTTGCTCATTAGATCCGGGGCACCTCACCAAAGTCGGCATTGGTGGCACTCGCCGGGTTTTAGTGGGTAGAGCTGCGTCCACTTTCGGGCGCAGCGAGTCTCACATACCCGCCTAGAGAGACCCACTCCCCAGGCGGGATGCCTCAGAGCATTTCCCGGCGTTAAAGGAAAAAAAACATCATATAACAATTAAAAGGGAGAGAGAAAAATTAGTGACTGTACTATGGTTTCCTAATTTTCATAATTAATAATAATATGTATGGACAACTCACACATGGCCATCTGACTCAAACTAGGCAGAACCTATTTATTGATGATGGGTTGTTCCTGGAGATATGTGGGATTCCCGGCATCTTTTATTATTTATAATATTATTATAAATATGTCAGTATGTCATACTGAAGCGGACGGAGATTCAGCGAGTTTATTATAAACCCCCTCCCCTGGGCACCAATGAAATTGTGTTCGAATCAAATGTGTCACCCGCACACCTCGCGCCCACTCCAAGCGTTTGAGAACAAATTAAAAATCGTTTTTCCCCAACAATCGTTTTGAATGCGATAGCTAGTGATGCTACATACGGATTACGGACTGCGTTTTATGTGATTGTGAGAGACGGGAGCTTGGCATAGCTGGGCACTGGCATCAAATAGTTAACTTCGTTAATCACTAATCGGCTAATACTAATGTTAACTTTGTCAATCGTTAAATTTCGGCACATTACATCGGTGACAAACTATTACTGCTACTAATTACGTAAAATTAGTCCGCGCAGCGTTCTTTTAGCAAATATTCAGTATGTATGTTTTTAACGATTAACGGACTTTTAAATAGTTAACGGAAGTGAATAAGTTTACGATATCGTTAACTTAAAAGTGAGCCCGTTAATCTAAATGTAACTTCGTTAATTAACGGTTATCAAATGAATAGTCATGAGTTTAGTTATGGAGCTCGGCCATGACCGTGTCCAGTGGAAGATCATATGTGGTCACGATCCTCAGCAGTGAGGGAACGATGAAGAAGAAGAAGATGGTGCTCGGGCCTCGTTAAGGTCTTAATTATATAAATAGTTATACTCTACATATTATAGAAGATGTCAAAAAATATAGAGTTAAAAGATATTATTTCGTTATGTTTTCTATAGACGATGATTAATCAAGCCAATAAAAGTGCAAAACATAGATATTGTTACTAAAATGGCCAAGATCTTGAAGTTTATTATTATATACGACTAATAATCTACATATTCTGTGCTCAAAAAAGCAGCTTCAAGAGAGGAATGGCGTCGAATTGTGAGGCGGGCCACGAATAACGATGGTGCTGAAGTAACGACCACGACCGCTCTGTCAAGAGTGTCACGACAAACAAGAGGAAAAAGAATTTAATACGCTCACATTTAAACAGGTTATTCTTAAAGTAGATTATTTGGTTTTGTAATCGCACTAACTTGATGAAAAATGCGATGCAGGAGTCTTTACTTTATATTTTCACAATCAAAATATGGAGGGCGCACAAATCTTCATTCTTAACTTTAAAATATATTATATAAGTACCTATATAATCAGTTGTCGAAACAGAATCTTGATAGGAACAATATGTTTGGAAACAATAAGAAAAAAAAAACAAAAATATGGAACGATAATTATAAACAACTTGTTTATGTCCAGGTTATCACATTTTAGGCGCAATCTGTCAAGTAGCGACGAAAAATATGTAGGTAAAAGACCAAATAATGATTCTTAATAACATAATATCCAGTCAAATACAGACACTCAGCCACTATTAAGCTTACAAACTCTTTATTGGAGGAATATACTGCGCCAGACTTTACCCCCGCCAGTCTGTGTGGATGCTGCTATCCTGCTTATTACATTAGCTGTGTTTCGAACAGTAAGGCAAACGGTGAGTGTAATTATTGACACCCAAACCTAACATCTTGTCTTTAAGGACGGGTACTGCATGGTATAAACTGCTGTTTCCAGACGAACCCATTTATATAAGCTGTTGGTTACGTCAAATAATATCAAAAACGCAGTTGTCACATTAAAAACGCAGCGTAATCATAACCGTATGAATGTACATTGTCTATCTTCCCGCTAGGCGCGTGCCGTGGATTATCTCGCCGCTGGTTAATTTGACGCGACGTCGGACGATAATTGGTCTACTTCGTTAATTAACTGTGGCCATGTTAGATTTAATCGTTCGCCTTAGCACCCTAAACCGAAAAAGGGTTACCACTTCAAATAAAATTTATTCTTTTATTTACAAACGACGGTTTAGTATACCGTAAGAGGTCTGGGTTGACAACATCACTTGATCACTAGTATAGCCTGACCAGAAATATATAAACCCTGCGTGGTGTCGACACTGTATCTTTTTTACGTCAAATACATAGTATCGTCTATGGTATCGTCCATACAGACATGTCTGCTGTTGGCAGGATTCAAACCTTTGACTTTTTTATTTTATCAAAGGACTCCAGCGGTACATACGTTGACATATTTCTAAAAAAATATACTTATTAAAATGAGACTCCTGAAATAATTCTGATGCACCCTTATAGTTGAAACAACATGTAGTTTAGAAGTATAATATATAATATATATTATAGTATAGTAAGTGCACGAAATATAATATAATACTAGCTGTGCCCGCGACTTCGTTCGCGTAGATTACGTAATTTAACAATGAGTTTTTTTAGTGTGAAGAGCTGTATAAATAGAGGATGTTGAAAACTTACTCTCTAACTTAAAACCCTTATACTTTTAATATAATTGATCGCTTTTATTCATAGCACCTAGTCTCTTTTGAAATTACCCATAGAGAAGAAGAATCACCTAGCGCCTACCTACTTAGGTAACTATACTGTAGCTATCATCATCATCATCGTCAGCCTCTATCCATCCACTGCTGAACATATGCCTCCCTCAATGAACGTCAAGACGACCGATCCCTTGTCACTCGTATCCAACGCGGACCGGACACTGCACGGCATACCTACAATTATTTATAGAATGTATGAACCGTCCGCAATCCGCATTATCAGTCAATTTTACAAAAATGTATGATCATTGATCACTAATCCACAGAAATAGTAATAAATACCACTCTAATAATAATATAATTATTATAAGAGGGCTATTGTTACTGGGCTTGCATAGTACGTTATCATATTTTTTTGTTTACGAAATTTCCAACTGAGAACATGGCGAGAAGGACAAAATCACTTTATTTTGAGAAAAATTGTTACAAATGATGTTGATTTTTCTTCTCTCCATATAGCAACAATTTTCTATATTTTTCAGAATGTACAGTACGTTTAGACTTCAGTGACGTTATATGAAGCTTACACTGTACGGTCTACTTTTTGGCATTCTTATCTTTATGCAAGTGCTTCTCTGTAAACGATGTTAAATGTGGACCCATCTGGAACGTATACAAAAAGGTTATTGGGGTTATTTACTCGCGAAAGAGCCACATAGAGTTGGCCATGTGAAAAGCAACCAGTACTTAGGTCAACTCCAGCAACGGATAATGTCTGACCCTGAGCTTTATTAATGGTCATGGCATAACAGAGGCTGACAGGAAATTGCACTCTTTTGAAGGAGAAAGGAAAATTATTGGGAATGAGGGGAATTCTTGGAATGAAAACAACATCACCAGCTCCGCAACCAGTTAAGATTTAGGCTTCGATGATGTTTTGCTGCAAATTAGTGATTTTGAGCCGAGTGCCGTTGCAAAGTTTTGGAGGACATAAATTTCTAAGAAGAATTATCGGTACGCCGACCTTTAAAACTATTTTATGGGCTGGAAGACCAGGTGTGTTGAGGGAATCTAAAAACTCCACGGGATAGTTCGTGACGTCTTCTTCTTCCATAACTGTATTTATGGATGTATATTCTATACAGAAATAGACATTTTGACTGTAGCATTTCAATACATATTTGTAAACGTGATGTATGTTCGCAAAAATATAAATGAATTTGTAAAAAAATGCGATAATCACAATAAAAATACAAGGAACAAACATAAACTTGTTGTGCCATATTTTAGGCTACATAAGGTCAGTAATTCTTTTATGGGTCAATGTATACGTTTCTACAATAGGATCCCAGAAAACGTTCAAAACCTATCGATAAATAAATTTAAAAAAACTGTTAAAGAACGTTTGTGTGGTAAAGGATACTACAAAATAAAAGAATTTATTGAAGATACCACACCTTGGGAATAAGGCGTTTCCTACATGGCTTCTATGTATAATTATATCATATTATGTACCTATATTGTATAATATTGAAAAGATTAGTTTCACTGAGTTTGTTTCGCCGGTTCTTCTCAGTGGACTAGTTTTGGAACCGGTAGTAGAGTCATTTGACGTTCAATAAGCTACTTTGACGTACAACATTGAATAAAAATGTTTTTATTTTTTTTATTTTTTGTTTATACTATTTCCAGAAACATGCGTCAATATTTTTAAATTAATTGCTGCCGCTTGGTCGTTACGGGGAGTCAAAATAGCACGTTGGCATAGCCAAGAACCAGTTTGATTACCAATGTCTGTGGAATCCTCGTAAACAGAAGAAATAAGATCCTGTTGTGATGTAACAGAAAAACAAAGATTCTGTACCAAAATAACTTTTCCATTTTCTTGTACGGGATATGTACCATCACCTATTTTTAATAGTAAATTAGAGAACTCCAGCGCATTTTCGCAGCCTCCTAACTGTGCACGCATATTTATACATAGGTGTGTAACTGTTATAGTGCGCCATAAAATAGAGCTTTTCAGACAGGCAGAAATTTCATCGGCTCTTGTTCCTCGCGGTATGATTGGGAGTGTCTGCCGAAAATCACCACAGAAAAGGACTGTAATGCCACCCATCGGTCGATCGTTTTGCCTTATATCCCGCAAAGTTCTATCGACAGCTTCTACAGCTTTCCGATTTGCCATCGTGCATTCGTCCCAAATAATTAAAGCACAATCATTGAACAGTTTTGCTTTATCGCTATTTCGTGACACATTGCAAACCGGGCTTTCCGTACTGTCTAAGTCTATGGGAATTTTAAACATGGTGTGTGCTGTTCTTCCTCCTGGCAACAATGTGGCAGCTGTCCCCGAGGAGGCGACAGCAAGAGCAATTTTATTTTGGTTCCTTATCCGAGCCAAAATAATTTTGGTAAGAAAAGTTTTACCCGTTCCGCCAGGCGCGTCTAAAAACAGGATTTCACCCGTTGCGTTATCTACACTGCAGCATACTCTATCATACGCCTGGCGCTGTTCTTCTGTCAAATTTGCGAAGCCACTTTGTAAAATTTCTGCGAGTTCCACGGGATCGTAACTAATTTCTGAAGCGTACTGTTTATACGTTCCCCATCGACTGTCGGTGTTGGTAAACCATATTGACTGACCGAGTTTCCTCCTATACTTATAACAATTTCTTGAATAGCTAATAAGGACCTGTTGTGACAAATTTCACGTACCTGATGAGGAATTTCTCCATCAGTACTTAGTTGAACTTGTCTCAAAAAATCCTCAGCAAACTTGTCATGGTATTTTTGCCACAACCGTCTAGCATCTGATAATCCACAAAAGGTCAATAAGATGGCATACAAATGTCGCAATCGATGTGGACTGTCGCTAATACATGCCTCAGCTAGAGCATCATCCCAATGCTGATCTCCATCTAATAAATGGCGTGCCCGGCAAGCGGCCTTGTAGGTGGGATGTTCAATATCGTCCAATTTACGGAGTTCTGCAAAAGATGTAGGACCTCGTACTATATGAAGAAGAAGGCGTAAATAATAACACCCGGGATTATTCGGGTGTACCGTGTACACCCGTCCAATCACGTGCTCTTTAAAAATACCAGGCTCACCATCTACAGCAGTTCCACGTCTCCTACGAACAAAAATACCTTGCTGCTTGTTGTAAGTATAATAACATGGCACTTCATTATACAAAAGAGACTTCGCGAAATGATCACTTTGGCAAAGACGAAAGAATGCAAGCAAGGTGGTTTGTCTCGGGTTGGCCAACCTTTCTACCACATTTTCAGACTGAAAGTACACTCGCTGCCCGCCTTCAAGGTGCACGTCCAGGTGAATGACTTTGTTGTGATGGCGGATGCCTTTCATGTATCGGGAAACTTAAAATACGCCAAGCTGCCTCAGAGGAACTTATGTACCGGCCAGACTGGTATCTTGTGACTTCGTCATATTCATTATTTCTCAGCGCTATCATTGCTTGATCACTACCTTTATTGATATATTTACATACATATTTTATAGACTTAACGCTATTACATATGTCAACATTAATGTGAGCTTGAAATGCTTTAGATAAAACTGGTGAATACGGTACCACCCATCTATTGTCCAATATAATTTCTTGCCCACGGAACCTGATGGAAGCCGTAAAACCACCTTGAGAAGGTGATCGACGCCGGTATAGCGGATACCCATTTTCTCCCGATATAGTTTGTTCTGTACGTGCCCTAGGGTATCTTTTTGAGCACCGACCATCTTGCATGCATGGTGATACTCTATTTAAACCGCCACATGGCCCGTGAACCATGTGTGTTTTAATGATATCATGCAAAATTGGATCTGCATCATGGTCTGGAAACTCGGCACTTATGACACTGTCAATAGCTTCGGGTCGGATTTTTTCTGCCAGCCACAGGAGGATGTGGGCGTGAGGTAAGCCACGCTTTTGCCACTCAACACTATACATGAAACAAAGAGCTGAGCCGAAAACTTTATCTTTTGTAAGAAGATCAATCATATATTTAAGTTTTAAATAAAATACTCTCGCAATGATGTCATGTCTATCATATGACGCCTGTCCTGGGAGAAGTTCCTGACAAATTTTGGTCCACTTTGGATTTGTTGTGAACGTTATGAATAGGTCCAGCCGGCCATACTTACGGACGTAGCAAAAGGCATATTGCGTTCTTTCGTGCATATATCGCGGACCGCCTGTAAAACTGGGAGGCAAGATGACTAACCGCCCCAAATTTTCGATATTATTATTTGATTGCATTGCGTCCCGCAAATGCACGTATTCTTCAGCACGTAAACGACGCTGGTTAGTGCGAATGTACACTAAACGTTCAGTTTCTATTTTTGCATACATGTCCACAATAAATTGACTGAACAAACCACGAAAACGTTGCAAATAAACAAAACAGTTACGCCTTATTTGCAAAAGGTATGAATAATATTGCAGAGCCAATATTTTTTTATTAAAGTTAGTGACCCTCGTAGTAGGGTTCACTTGGTGCAATCCAAAATTGTACCCATCTTCACCATGACAATATATTAATGGATGTTGCAAGGCATCGTAAGCTCGGTGAGTTTCAAAAATGCGTTGCAGGCGATCGTCGCGATACACGATGTCACGCCTCTCACATAATTCCTGATCGACTAAAACAACTGCGACTTCATCTGCCATTGGTGCGTTGTGCCTCCCGCGGTGTTCACCAACAGGACGTCTATCTGCGCTGATGATTATTTTGTAATCATTGCTGCCTTGTGGAATGGAATCTAACGCAGCTTTAAAATTCCCCACGTATTGATTTACTTGATGCAGCATGTTTTGTAGTTCTGATATAAGCGCACCATTAAGCTGGGGGAAATGGCTATTCCTAATATTATGCTGTTCAGTGTAATCGGACACAAAATAAATTTGAAGAAATCTAGGCTCATTATCTGGCAATAAAGATCCGATGAGATGGTAAACTTGACCTTGCACTTTGAAGGTTGGCATGAACGGACCCTCCGTTATTTGTTTTGCCCCAAAGGATGTCATTTGGAAAGCGCTGTTATAGGAACGGATATTATCTAAAAAGTGTTTAGACTGGGGGTGATCGCCATTTAAAAGAGTTTTAATAATGTTTGGGGGATCTTGAAAATTTGGAACAACAACTTTTCCATATGAACAGCACATTCCATTTGCCTCTTTTCTCCATTTCAGAGCATCACAAAAATTGCAAATTTCTGTCATACCACCCACAAAGGCGTAGAAGGCGTAGTCAATTCTTGTTGAATATGTAAATCCTGATTTTTCCTTATTTTCCCAAGGCAGAATAATGTTCGCAACAACATTATATTCTAAGGACTCATCATCAGCCTCGCCAGTTATAATTCTGTTCATGTGGTATCGAGCCCGGTCAGCTCCCAGGCGAGATTGTCGCTGTTCTCCTGTTTCTGCTCGTCGCTGATCGTCTATCCTTTCCCTTTCGGATATTAAATAACGTACATCGTTCATCCGGGCGCTTACATAATTATCTCTGGCTGTTGTTAATCGCCGTTCTCTCTCTGAGAGAGATTCGGACTCGCGTGAGAAGGCGTGACGCTCTCGGTCAGCTGACAACCGCGCCTCGCGTTCCTCGATACTCTCTTGGGAGCGCAAAGTTGCGGTCAGGATTCTTTGCGAACTTAAACGCGACTCCCTTTCGGTAAAAGTCTCAGACTCGCGTGAGAGGGCGTGGCACTCTCGGTCAGCTGACAATTGCGCTTCGCGTTCTTCGATACTCTCTTGGGAGCGCAAAGTTGCGGTCAGGATTCTTTGCGAACTTAAACGCGACTCCCTTTCGGTAAAAGTCTCAGACTCGCGTGATAGGGCGTGACGCTCTCGGTCAGCTGACAACCGCGCCTCGCGTTCCTCGATACTCTCTTGGGAGCGCAAAGTTGCGGTCAGGATTCTTTGCGAACTTAAGCGCGACTCCCATTCGGTAAAAGTCTCAGACTCGCGTGAGAGGACGTGACGCTCTTGGTCAGCTGACAACCGCGCTTCGCGTTCTTCGATACTCTCTTGGGAGCGCAAAGTTGCGGTCAGGATTCTTTGCGAACTTAAACGCGACTCCCTTTCGGTAAAAGTCTCAGACTCGCGTGATAGGGCGTGACGCTCTCGGTCAGCTGACAACCGCGCCTCGCGTTCCTCGATACTCTCTTGGGAGCGCAAAGTTGCGGTCAGGATTCTTTGCGAACTTAAGCGCGACTCCCATTCGGTAAAAGTCTCAGACTCGCGTGAGAGGACGTGACGCTCTTGGTCAGCTGACAACCGCGCCTCGCGTTCCTCGATACTCTCTTGGGAGCGCAAAGTTGCGGTCAGGATTCTTTGCGAACTTAAGCGCGACTCCCATTCGGTAAAAGTCTCAGACTCGCGTGAGAGGACGTGACGCTCTTGGTCAGCTGACAACCGCGCTTCGCGTTCTTCGATACTCTCTTGGGAGCGCAAAGTTGCGGTCAGGATTCTTTGCGAACTTAAACGCGACTCCCTTTCGGTAAAAGTCTCAGACTCGCGTGATAGGGCGTGACGCTCTCGGTCAGCTGACAACCGCGCCTCGCGTTCCTCGATACTCTCTTGGGAGCGCAAAGTTGCGGTCAGGATTCTTTGCGAACTTAAACGCGACTCCCTTTCGGTAAAAGTCTCAGACTCGCGTGATAGGGCGTGACGCTCTCGGTCAGCTGACAACCGCGCCTCGCGTTCCTCGATACTCTCTTGGGAGCGCAAAGTTGCGATCAGGATTCTTTGCGAACTTAAGCGCGACTCCCATTCGGTAAAAGTCTCAGACTCGCGTGAGAGGACGTGACGCTCTTGGTCAGCTGACAACCGCGCTTCGCGTTCCTCGATACTCTCTTGGGAGCGCAAAGTTGCGGTCTGGATTCTTTGCGAACTTAAACGCGACTCCCTTTCGGTAAAAGTCTCAGACTCGCGTGAGAGGGCGTGGCGCTCTCTGTCAGCCGATAACCGCGCTTCACGTTCGTCAATACTCTCTTGGGAGCGAGAAGCTACTGTAAGTGCACGCTGTATGCAAACTGCAAAGCCTAGACGCACGCTGAGTAGGCATTTCAGATGCAAGAGTTCTGATGTGGTTTGCTCGGATTTAGGACTGTTGATAAAATATCGATATATCGAAATTTCGATATTATTATTTCCAAATATCGATATTTATTACTAATATTTTTTCGATGATTTATCGATAGTTCGATATTGAAATGTAGATATCGATGGTCTATATATTTATAAACATTTTTTTTTTTGCAATTTATATTTTAATCTACAAAATCATCGTAACCTTAATCTACCGAAATTGATTTACACTAAGTATATTATGTTTTCTCTGTATTCCTAGTTTACTTAATTACCTATTATCTTAAAACGAAATGTAGTTTAGTATAGATATTATAACTTAAAAAAATTAAAGTTTAAATTAAATTAGTAAAAAAATTCTAGTGGCCGGTTCATGTTGGAAGCGAGTGGCGACGGATCGGTCGTCTTTGAGTTCTTTGAGGGTGGCCGATGTTCAGCAGTGAACGGATAGGGGCTGATAATGATGATGAATCTATAGATACTCCATATGGATATGGAGTATCTACTTTTTACCAAACAAAGAGTATTTTTTAAAACTCGTATTGAAACTTGTAAATATACTGGACTATAAGCTGTGATTGTATGATTTCTGAACTGAGCTGTGAATGTGTAATTTCTGAGCTGACTTACGATTTTTTAAAATAAAGTCGATATATCGAAATATCGATATTTTTTTCGATATATCGAACTCCGATATTTTTAAAAATATCGATATATCGAAAATCCGATATTTTCAAAAATATCAACAGCCCTACTCGGATTGCATTTAGCCTCACTTCACGATCTTCCTCCGATTCTTGAGACCTACTTAATCTCAACCTTTTAGCATTTCGGCTACTTTGCGATAGGTTTGATTTTTTTCTAGAAGGCATATTCTTACTCTAGAAAATATTGAAAGATTAAAGAACCAATTATCAAACGACAAACAGACTAAAACCAAGAAAGACCTTTTAAACGACACGAACGAACGAATTTTGAAAACTTAAGACACCCAATAACTCAACTGTAATTTCAAATACTGGTTGGGGTGATTCTTTGGCCGAGAATCTTAATAGCGCGATTCAGGAAATGACGTCATATGCACAACGCCATCTATTGAGATGTATTGATTGAGATAATCTGTAATCGTTTGGACACAGTTATAAAATATCTTTTTTTTTATATTGAGTGACACATTAAACTATATTCATTGAAAACGATGTTTTTCTAAAGTATTAAAGAAAGTAATTACTATTCCTTTCCAACGTATTAAAATTTTAACAAAATATTATAATAACTCAACAAATTCATTAAACTTAACAAATAGGATATACATGTCGGTACTATAAGTTGTCATTAGATGGCGTTGATCTGATCCTATTTGTTAAGTATTGTATTGAACTACATTTTTGTCAATAAGTCGGTACTATAAATTGTCAATAGATGGCGTTGATCTGATCCTATTTGATTGAACTACATTTCAAATACGTAATATTATATCTTTTGATAGAGTAAAGCGATTGCGATGAAACAAAAACTAAATGTTACTCTAAGTTACGCACAATTTTTATGTATAAAAGTTATTTACATTGGTTTTGTAGTTTTTACGTGATGCGTGGTTAACTAAACATAACAAAAAATATATTCTTATTCTGTTAGTCATCCTTTAACACCCTGGCTAATTTTTTTTTAAATATTTTCAATGTACAGAAACGACTCCTTTACAGATTTATTATATGTATAGATATAGATAACATTATATTATTCAATTGCAAAAGATAATAACGATCTTCTTTTATAAGCTACAATAATAGATTTATAATTTAAAAAATTAAATTTACAATTTTTTTTTATTACCTAATGTTTATAATTCAAAGAATTTCAGAATTTTATTTCTAAACTGATGGAGTGACATAGTGATTACATGGTGATTACATTCTCTTGGCAGTGACAGATGAAAAATTTTGTATGTCAAAGTGTTGCACATACTACTAAAAATACAATAAAACATTTCACGTTCTGGTTATTGGTGCCAGAGAACCCAAAGTCGTCCTGGAGGGACGGCATATAATTTTAGGAATCAGCCGTCTCGGTAGGTTGTAAGGAATCGACAAGAAGTGACGAAGCAGATCACAGCAAAAGTCTGACCGTTTACTTTTTTGCGTAACAGGAGCATATCGTGGATAGTCCTTCTGGTTTTTAGTGTCAGTATTTTGAAGAATTTAAGTCGCCGGGGGAAGATTGCGCTACATATAGAAGCGACGTGTCTGATGAAGGATCTTTAGATGCTTTCGAGTCGCTGTGAGTGTGCCGCGTAAGATGGTTCCATACAGAGCTTGCATATTCCAAACGGCTTCGGACTAATGTTTTAAATATAATTGGATTTTAGTTCCTTTGAATTACGTTTAATGAATGTCACCATAAGAGCAAACTTTTTTTATAGAAGACAAACGAACAGTCGTTTCACCTGATGGTAAGTGGTAGGTGACATCCATAAACACCCGCTACAAGAACTCGCTGCGCCCGAAAGATGGTAAGGTGGACACAGCTCTACCCACTAAAACCCGGTGAGCCCGGGGCACCTCACCAAAGGCGGCATTGGTGGCTAATACCGCCTTTGGTGAGGTACCCCGGATCTGTTTAGCAACAGGGCACCTCGACGGCTAGTCAGTGCCTCAAGGGATCGACGCCACCTCCACAGAGGGGTTGTCCCGCACCACAGGACATGCCCCCCAACGTCGGGTCAGTGCAATGGGGTGAAATTCCCATCCTCACCCGTTGTCCCCCCTGCTCTTTTGTCCCTTCTTATAAGAGGGGTACAAAGAGCTGCTCTCCCTTGGTTTAATTGGCTTCGCCCAAGCTTCACTTTAGGCTACAGAGCCCCACCGCCACGAAAAGGCTTGAATCATGGTGGGGAAGTTTTGTCTAGGATTTTTTTATGTTAGTTGGATAGGCAAACTGGCAAACGTTCCACCTGATGGTAAGTGGTCGACGTCGCCCATGAACATAAACTAGTATACCTGGAACGAAACACAGCAAAGCTGTTTCACGGGAGAAACAAGCAAGCTGGTGGTACCCATACAGCCGGGAGCGCGGCCCAGACAGGATTATGTCCAGATCTCGTATCTCACGCACCTCTTGTAGTGTTATCCCAAATTGTACTTAATAAGATGCAGGTGACCTCTTCCTTTTAAATTTGATGTGAAAACACTTTTTAGGGCTTAACATATTAATATCATTACACCAGTTCTTTAATCCATTGAGATCATCTTCAATAGCTAAAGAAACAGAGGGGAAGATATAGTTTTGAATAGTTTAAAATCGTCGTGTGCAAGTGCGATCAGGGCCTATTTATTACTCAATATTTGAAAACAAACATGATTTTTTTTGACCACATCGAAAACTACTGCGCAACACCCGTATTCTTTACCTCTATATTTTATTCTGGTACACTATGTTGACACAATTCAACAAATCTTACCATAGGGTATATACATATACCTTTTTTTTTTCTTTAACGCCGGGAAATGCTCTGAGGCATCCCGCGGGGGAGTGGGTCTCCCCACGCGGGTATGTGGGACTCGCTGCGCCCGACAGCTGGTAAGTGGACGCAACTCTACCCACTAAAACCCGGCCAAGTGTCACCACAAAGTGCCACCAATGCCGCCTTTGGTGAGGTGCCCCGGATCTAATAAACAAACAGGGCACCTCGACTGCTAGTTAGTTAGCAGTACAATGGGGTGAGGTTCCCATCCGGTACAAAGAACCCCCGCGGCCCAATTCGCTTCGCCCAAGGTGCAGTGGCTCACCCTAGGTTACTGAGGCCCCACCGCCACGACAAGGCCTGAACCACGGTGGGGGTATATACATATACCTCATAATATGTAATCATTCCGATTTTCATTATAATAATGATATAAGCTCATCTCAATAAAAAATTAAATCGTCATGCTATAAAATAATATATTGGAAATCTCTCTAGATTTCCAACGTTTTACAATAATGATTATTACCACTTAAGGTACTAATAACGCCATCTCTTGTTGAGTAGTCAGTTTTTATTAGAATTTATTCTAAATCGTGACATCTTGTGTTAAATAGTGAAAGTAAGTTCATTCATTTATGGTTCTACTTATTTTTATTTATTATATACATCATAGATGGCGTTATTTGCACGACATATAAATACAATGCTATTTTTTTTGTTATGCAACTATATTATTATGTCTCTTCTGTTGAAATCATCTGCGCACATTAGAGGTCGTTGACTGCGTATCTTGCACTTGTTGGTTCTGTCAGCGTCATGAATGATTGCTTATAAAATATTTCCTAACATTTTCTTTATCATGACGCAAACAATAAAGTATAGGTACAATATTATATAGTATATAATATAACTATGGCGACTAGACTAGATTCAAGATCAATTATGTACTATTAATTCGTTTTTATTTAGGAAGTAAAACTTCTTTAAGCGCGACTATCACGTGACGCGATTCGTTTTTATTTTGAAGTAGGGAAAACTTCTTTAGTAAAAGTTCATAAAAATCTGAATTAGGTACCTAGATTTTATTTTGATATCGAAAATTTGTCTTGCATATCTACAACAGAATAGGAATATTGTAGATCATTTTGTGTAAGTTATATTGTGTTTGTGGGTGTTGGTGGATAATGGATATCAAATACTTATATTACAATAAGTAATGGTCATGTTAGGTTGAAAATAATTAAATACTTAACGGTTATAATTTTATAAATAATACGAATACTATTAGAAAACGAATCAGCTCCGGGCTTTAATAAGCACTGGTGTATCCAATATCCATATGATCTCGATTCTCGAAGGAAGGTACCTACTGGTATACTGCTGCCTAATCTAGGCCCATCTTTTTATTGGGTACCTGAACAAGTGCCCAGGGCCCCGCGATTAATGGGCCTCATAACTTCTATCAGCCTTTTAAGAAAAAAGTTGTTTGCGACTCGTCATATTTTCCCCATTATCCTACTGCCCAAGGCCCCAAATAAGTTGAAGGGCATTATTAGCCTTATAACAATTTAGGTTTTTTTTAATACTCTGCAGACCATTGGTCCGCACCATTGTTTGACTGGTTTTGATGATGATTGATTGTTACTTCTGTTGCTCTGCAAAATTGGAGTTCGTTAGGAGGTTAGTTGATGATCACACAGTTTAGGTATTAGGTACCAATAGATGTAGGTCTCGAATGGAGCTAGTATATAAATAATAAATAAATAAAATCTTTATTTCATAAAATGAGTTCATAAATATTAGTATTAGTTCATATTCATATTATAGTACAGTGGTTCCCAACTTTTCCTTGATCAGGAGCCACAAGGTACAAAAAAAAAGTATTAGCATCAATCAAACGTGCAATGGAGCGTGCTATGCTATGCTATGTGTTTCTTTGGTAGATATGATTCGAAACGAAGACATCCAGAGAACTAAAGTTACCATTATCACGCGAAGATGAAGCTCGTTGAAGTGGCAGTGGGATAGTCACACACCCAGGAGAACGGATGGCCGATGGAGCAATAAGGTTCAAGAGTGGAGGGCGGGGGCCACGTTTAGGTAGACGAAGTGTTGGTCAGCCATTAACCAGGGGGAAGACGTTCTCCGTACAGTTGCCGGTCCGTCATGGATGCGAGTGGCGAAGAGAGTATAGCGTTCTTTGACGGAGGCCTATGTTCAGCAGTGGACGAATATAGACTGATGATGATTATAATGAGAAAGCATTAAATCTATACTGATATTATAAAGCTGAAGTGTTTGTTTGTTTGTTTGAACGCGCTAATCTCAGGAACTACTGGTCCGATTTGAAAAATAATTTCAGTGTTAGATAGCCCATTTATCGAGAAAGGCTATAGGCTATATAACATCACGCTGTGACTTATAGGAGTTGAGTAACGCGGGCGAAGCTGCAGGAAATAGATAGTTAAAAATAAACGTAAAAAATAAATAAAAGAACATCTTGAATGTTGTATTAGTTAAAAGTTATCTCAATATGATTTTTAAGATTGCATCTATTTTATTCATTGTCAAACCGGTGAATTTTGGCGGTGCTTCCCTCTTGATTACGGATCATTGATGGTCCGCGGACCACAGGTTGGGAAACTCTGATAAAGTAGGCAACGAGTTGCAGACATCGATAATATATATATTAATTTTGAATATGATAAAAAAATTAAACATATTTTGTTTTTGTTGTTTTTATACCTAAAAATAAATTGTTATGAAAAATATGTATCGGTCGTTACCACTATGATTTATGATTTATCTATGATTGATGGGGAGATCAAACATTGTTTAATCTTATCTCTTCTCGTCAGATGAAAACACATTTTAATAATAGTCTAACAAAACAACTAGAGATCTCTCAAAGAAAATCTAAATTTTCCAATATATCTATAGAAGAGAAAATAACTCAATGTTTAATTAAAATATATGATGAGATAAAAATAATTATGTATAGCTTTTTCACAAATGGAAATATGTTACAAAACTTTTTAACATTATTTAATGGATAGTAGGCCTTATTATGCTCATGCTGTTAATATCTTACAATGGTAAAAGGTATGGCGGGGTTGCTATCATAGTACATAAATCCATGAGACAAACTTTTCCAGATATTTCATTTGTGTCTTCAAATGTAAGCAACCACTTCTCTTGGAGAACCCTTCAAGAAAATCTAGGCAGTGATCACCTAATGATCAAGCTTTCTGTAAATCAGTACAACATTACACGCTCTATTAAAAAAAGAAATATAAAATTAGCAGATTAGAACAAATATTATAATAACCTTATGATAACTTTTACAAATGAAATATTATTTACCAATTTTGGCCCACACAACATACAAGAAAAGTACGATTTTTTCATGAAGGAAATCAATACAGCAGCAGATCTAAGTATACCAATATCTAAAATAAACACAAACCCTTCTTGTAAATTTAAACCAAAACCATATTGGAACCCTGAACTCTCTCTCGCTGTGGCACGTCGTAGAACTGCATTAAAACATTTTAGAAGAAATCCCACCCCAGATAACTTAATTTTATATCAAAGACAAGTTAAAGAATGTGCGAAAGCTATTGCATCAGCTCGAACTGCAAGTTGGCAAAGCTTTTGTAATTCGGTTGATAAGGACACTTCGGTTTCATCACTATGGAATAAGATGAGATGGGTTAAGGGTTATAGAAAATCTAAAAGTTATATACCAGCTGACCAACAAATTGAATTGTTACATAGCTTGACTCCGTATTCCGCCATAAATCAAGCTCCGAACATAACATCATCAAACCTTTTGTTAGAAACCGATTTTACTTTACAAGAATTAAATAGTTGCATAAAATCCAAAGATACTTCCCCTGGCGACGATCATATTACTTATTCTATGATCTACCATTTACCTAAAGAAGCTTAGGTATTCTTACCCCCTACTCCCTAACATTGGCCCAAAACTACGCCCTTTGGCTTTCATATCACGCATATGCAAAATATTTCATGCAATGATAGGAAAGCGGCTAGAGTGGTACGTAGAAAAAAATGAAATTATATCTTAGTGCACGGTAGGATTTAGAAAGGCACAATCGTGTATTGACAGTTTAGCACGTTTAGTTTCACAAATACAGGTAGGATACTCAGAAAATATTCCCACTATTGCCTGCTTTCTAGATATTGAGAATGCTTACAATAATGTTTCCATTTATGCTGTAGTTCGTACCTTAGATACTATTAATGTAGGAGCCAAAATATGTACATATTTCTGGAACTTCTTAAGTGAGAGACACTTATCTATCCAAGACGATGATGGCCAATTGATAACGACCAGATGGGCGTGTAGAGGTCTCGCTCAAGGAGATCCTATAGCACCCTTATTATTTAATATAGTAACGTTTAAAATATGCCACGCAATTAAAAATGTTATGATATCTCAGTATGCAGATGATTTTGTATTTTACATATGTAACAAGGATTTAAATTACTGTAAATTGCATTTAGAAGATGCTCTTTTAGTATTAGTACAAATACTGGAAGGGATAGGATTACAACTATCAGTTACTAAATCTAAATATTGTGTATTTAGTCGTGGTCATAGAAGAGTGATACCGAATATATTTGTTGACGGCAATGCCTTGTCTGTATCTCCTTGTGTAAAATATTTAGGTGTGTGGTTAGACCAATGTCTCTCGTGGAACAAACACATCAAAGAAACCATCGTTAAGGTGTCTAAATTACTGAATGTTCTAAAAGTTCTAGTAGGATCTACTTGGGGTCTACATCAGAAACATATTAGAAACCTCTATATTTCATTAATCAGAAGCCGGATTGATTTTGCTAGCTTTTTGTATGATAATAGTCCCAATTTCTAAATTAGACAAGATACAAAATCAAGCCCTTCGAATAATTGGAGGATTCATTAAAAGCACCCCAATCCAAGTCATGGAGAGTGAGCTTTGTCTGCCACCTCTTCATCTAAGAAGACAATACCTGGCATATAAATTTTGCTTAAAAAGTCAATCTTGGTCTGACAACACAAATATCTATTTTGTAAATAAATTAAGCTCTCTATGTAACTTAAGATACTGGGGAAAAAAAGGAAACCATTGCTTGCGATTGCATATAATGAAACAAAAAATTGTGAAGTTCATTCTACGACGCCTTTGTACATGTTTAAACTCAACGTATGGGTGTCACATATAGATATTAATGATGTTATAAAACTAGACTGGCCAAATGTTACAAAAGCTAAAGCTCAATATGACAGAAATACGCTTAAATATAATATTTTAGAGGAACTAAGTAAGAAATATGCCGATTGGCATAAAATTTTTACGGATGGATCTAAACAGAATCATTCTCTGGGTGCTGCATTTTATGCAATGTCAGTAAATCATAGAGTAAGTTTTAATATCAAATCTAGTGTTTCTATTATGTCAGCGGAACTATATGCAATTTCAGAGGCCTTGTCTTTCGCAATTAAAAAGAGTTGGGATAACACAATATTATATTAACAGACAGCAAGAGTGCGTTGCAACATTTGGCTCGATGCGCCTCTGCTTACAGAGGTGTATCGATAGCCTACGATATTCTCGAAAAGATTTTATATTTACAGAAACGAAGCTTGACTCTGAAGTTGCAGTGGATTCCGTCACACGTTGGCATACATGGTAATGAAGAGGCAGACAGATTGGCAAAATTAGGTTGTAATCAAGGAACAGAAATTAACATTTTACCTGACTATTCGGAGACGTTATCAAAATTTAAAGTTATAAATTACAATAATTGGAAAATTTATTTTAACGAAATATCTAAAGAGAAGGGCATCTGGTATAAAGTTTTACAATCTGAGCCTCTACGTATACCTTGGTTCATACAAACTAAAATTAGTAAAGAATATGTTAAAATATTATTAAGGCTCAGGTCTGGACACATTCCATCAAACAAGTTTGCATACATGATGAAAAAATCTGACACCCCTAATTGTACACTGTGTGGTACAATCGAAGATCTACAACATGTCCTGATGGAATGTGCCCGCACCCAAGAAGAGAGGGAGTCATTTGTAAGAAAATTTAACCTGAACACATATGACGTAGGAATTGTCCACAGTATATTAGCTCAACCAACTACAGAGGTAGCTAGATACTTATGTCGGATGGTTATTGAGCCCCCGCAGTGACTCTTCCTTTTTTGAGATTTTGAGACTTTGAGATTAAAAGCTAAGGGTACAATGGGGTTGGCATATTCTCTGGAATAAAACCCCTAAATAATACTAGAGTAAAAAAAAAAAAAAACTAAATTTTGTAAAATGACGTTTAATGAACAATTTGTGTCTATAAATTATCGTTAAATCTATTATTTATATGTTGTTTAATGTTTATATAAAAACATAATAACTACACTATTAAAGTGATATAATAATTCTATGAAAGAATTTGTTATAATATTAATAGAGTCCCAAAAAAGCATTGGGAGGACAAATTGTGACAAAGATTGCGTTTTTGTAATTAAATATTTTTATTTTATTTATTTTTAATTACCTATATGAAAAAAATGGATTATCCATATTTTTTTTAATCCAAATATAATAAAACACTATCAAAGTGAAAAGTGTTATGTAGCAATTAGAAGCTTGATTTAATGTAAAACCGACTCTGAATGGACACACCATCTAATAGGGCTTAGCTCCAATTTTAAAGTCCCGGCAATTTTTTTTTTAATTGTAAGAGGTAGTGCCAAGCTGCATTGCAGCCGAACTGGGCCGGTACGACGGGGTGGTACCTCTCGCTCACATAACACCGGCATCAAGTGACAGCTATGCTGTCGCGTTTCGTACGGTTTGTGAGTTTCCGGTGGTCCATTGGGAAAAGGAGGGTGGCCTTGGTTGTGTGGATGTGTATGGGCGTCCGATTGCTCGTTTGCCCCCTGATCACATAAAAAAAATGGTGTCCTGAGATTTTAGCTTAAATTTATGTACCATATTGTAACAGTGTACCGTGCATTGTGATAATCGGATTTTGTAAGGATTCCGTTCCATCCATAATAGAGTAATGAGCGCAGAAATTGTCATTAACAGCGCCATCTAGTATCGAGTTGCTATAACAATTGCCATGAAAAAGACATTCATGATACAATTTTCGCTGTTTTTTTTAAGTTTATTGATCTCATATTTATCAGCATCATATATGCATAGATTTTTTTATATAAGACGAATAGATTTGATGATGAGATGATTGGAAATGTAGTACCAGTATAGATTATTGATCCTTGAGATCTCAACCGATTCAACCCAAAAAATAATAAAGAGAAACTTTCTAAAATGTACATAATATTTAGTACAATTTATCAATAAATTTGTTTCTGACGACGCGTTTGTCAAGTGGTTTGTCACGATGTACTAATCAAGCACCAATTACGTAAACAGATAGCGACTGGCTTAAAAACAATATTTATTTAAGACCTTTCTTATATTTTAATGCAAAAATTTTTTCTGTAGCGTAAATCTTGATATCATTATACCTATTTCCATCTTTTATGCACTACTGTAAACATGAAACTTTCATTCACATCACCCTTCACTCTTTACGGTATTTGAAACGTTTGTCAAAGTAACACATAAAGTCTTGTAAGAGGTAGTGCCATGCTGCTTTGCAGCCGAATTGGACCGGCACGACCGGGGTGGTACATCTCGCTCACATAGCACTGACGTCAAGTGACAGCTATGCTGTCGCGTTTCGTGCGATTTGTGAGTATCCAGTAGCCCTTTATGAGGATAGGGAAAAGAAGGACAGCGAATCTGCATCATCTCTGCTTGTACGGATCTGTATGGATGTCTATAGTCGCCATAATGCTTCGACTGCTCGTTTGCCGTCTTATGATGTAAAAAAGATTAATGTTAAATTCAGGTTGGTATTAAAATTTAACTTAGTTCTTGTCACGCCTGCAACTGTGAAGCTAAGTAGATAAGATTCGGTATTAAGATCATCCCGATTATAAACTTAACTACTCCTGCTGAGCTAGCATGCATACAACGAGATATCTCTCGTACAACGAGATATTACTTCAGAGACAGGCTGGCCTCGGTGAAGGCTAGGCTAATCTTCGTAAGCGGGGATTGCCCGGCCACTACTTGATTAGTAGCCCCCGCGAAGTCGTATCATACTGGGCTCAGGTTCCCATTTCCTAGAAGCCCGCCACGAGCACAGGGGCGTTACTGGAGGCGCATTAAGTAGCGCCTACAACGCACTCCCGTTCGTCGCCCGTGGGGGAGCTGGCCTCCTTCTGGGACATTAGAGCCTTGCAGAAGGAGACCATCGCGGTCCAGGACTCTTCGCCTTCGAGCATCAATCAATGATGATTTTATTAAGTTTTTCCCACCATTTATCCTGACGACCTCTGTGGCTCAGTGGTAAGCGCGTTGATGCTCAAGCCGGAGGTTGCGGGTTCGAATCCCGCCAGGGAACAAAAATATTTTCTGTGTTCCTGGGTCATGGATGTGTATTAAATATGTGTATTATATAATAAAAATCTTAAATATATGTATAGTTTATAAGTATTAAATATATTTCCGTTGTCTGGTACCCGTAACACAAGTTCTTCTAGAAATTACCACGGGACCAGATTGACGTGGTGTGAAAGCGTCCATAGATATTATTATTATTATTATTTATCCTAATTTTCCCCCTTGGATGACAGCGTCTGCATAAGTTTAGGTTTATGGGCGTCATGGTCAACTTGTCTACCTCAACAAACAAAATAAAAGGACAGTGAGGGATTTGCATTTTTGTACAAACGAGCACCACTTTTACTAAATGTACATTTTGATACCGAGCAAATACATACACATAATATATGTAAAAATTACATCATAATTGTAAAAGCATCAATATCCAATTTTACATCATTTGATATAGGTGTGTCATTATCATAATAGCAATAATAATAATAATCATCATCATCTGAACATAGGCCTCCGTCAATAAAGACCAAAACGAGCGATCCCTTTCCACTCGCATCGAACACGGACATAGAGGTTTAGGAATATAATACCTAATACGAATAAAACATAATATAATTAACTTTTATTATAATGAAGTGAATAAACGCAAATTAATTTTTTACTGCAAATTTATAATTAACTTGGCTTTAGCTTAATTGAAGTACGTACGTAACGTAAGTAACCTGCTGAAGCATTTCCATACATTTAAAAATATAGACAAAATTTTTAAAATGTATTTTTTAATATAAAAAAATCAAGGTTAGGAATATCGTGATGGACTTATTAGATGTGTGATAGCAATAGAGTTGAGAGGCATCGGCGAGCATCTCGTTATCAGTTGGTACAAGTATTCGTTTGACGCCGGGCCGGACTTGTGATTAGTCTATTGTCAAACGCGGTAAAAGTTGTGTGTGGTGAAAGGTTTTTTTGTGGTAAAAGTTTTTTTTTGGTAAGTTTATCGCTTTTAATAAACATGATTGAAAAATAAGAATAAAAATTATATAAGTAGAAAATATTTTGATTTGAATAATATATAATTTAAAAACATTAGATCAGATAATACCCTAAGTATATACTTATGCATTTCTATGTATATTTAAATGATTTTTTATAAACAAGACGGATCGTCGTTATTTTTTTTAATAATACATATTTCTTTGATTTATTTTTTCTAAACTTTTTTATAAGTAATCATTTGTGAAAGATAATTATAGGTAATAACACAAGATTAAAAATAATTTAAAACAATGATGTTTATTAATTAAAATAATGTTATTTATTATTTCTTTGCGTGGTTTATGTTTAGTTGCTTATCTTTTTTATATTTTAAAATTTAAATTTATAGAAATACATAATTATTTTATATACTTTATTTTATATACTATGTATTGAGCATATAGTTTACACCCAGCGATCATATAATATTTACATCTTAAATTTCTTATCTGCTAAGCATTCGCGCCCAACAATCATGTGATAAGTGATTTGTTCTTACGATCACAGATGGCTCTGCTTATACGATATTAATATATTTCATAATACAACTATTAGAAAATAACAATTATTACTAAATAGTAAGAAATGCGATTTGAATAGATAAAACAATTAATTATTTATTTTATTTGCATATTTTATAACTTTAAAAAGTTTTATTTAGATACAAATCATACAAATGCCCTCGTATTCGAACCCGTACCCAGGGTAACAGGGTGAAAGATTTTTATTTTGGATGAGTAGTCTCTGGTTATTAGGGTAAAATATGATAGGGATATGTAAACTCACAAAAGACCTAATTTTTTTCGATAATCGTGTTAATGTAATAACGTTTCGATAGTATCAAACAAAACATATGAATCAAAATTATTTGGATTTTTTAATCATTAGTGCTTTTAGCAAGAGCCCCGGCATTCAAAGCATAGGGCATCAGAATTTTGAATTATACATTTTTCAAATAACAGTATTAAAGTTTATTCAAAGAAAGAAATTAGATAAAAACATTAATACAAAAGAAAAATATTTAAAAAATAAACAAGTTCCCGTTACCTGAATGCGTTATTTTCTTTTTAGATTCAAAATGGCAGATCAAAATGATGGCCACGTTCTAGAACCTGGCAAAGTCATCAAGCCAGTGATAGACCACGAGTCTGTCAAACTGCTAGCGGAGAGGCTGTATGGTATCTCCGTTCTAGAGCTAACCGAGCTGAACGGTTACGATGATAAGAACTACAAGCTAACAGAAGATCCCAATGTGAAGAACCCATTAATAACGAACCACAGCGAACACGGCTACGTTTTGAAGATCATGAACTCGATGGATTCACAGAATCTGGGTGTTGTGGAAGCGCAAAATGAAATTATGAATTTCTTAGGTAAGCGGTGGGAGGAGGTCATTGATATAAGTACAATAATAATAATAATAATAATAATCATCATCATCATCATCATCATCACCATTATCATCATCATCATGATTTGATGATTCATCATTATTTTCATTATCAACCTCTTTCTGTCCATTAATTATAGGTACCCCTTTTACTAGTTTCAATGAAACCGAAACTCGTGTTTTTATGCGGACTGGTCACTGCTTAGAGATCTTTGTTCTAGTTCTAATTATTATTTAAATTATTTACTCAGAATAACTTTGTGACCAGACGTCTGGTCAACTCAGTCCATGCCCGATCTAGTTCTAAAGTATCCGAAACAAAGATAACGTAATCTTTCTAATGAACCGCTAAACCGTAAACAGTAATTCCGAGCCCGAAGCCTCGGATTTTTTATAGCAACCGCGGTCGCGGGAGGACTGAAACGAATTTCACGTAAAAATTGGAAAATATTATGTTTACTAAGATGTTAAACATAATGGTGTATATGTTATAGGTACGAGAGGAATAACCTGCCCAAAGCCGGTCCGCAACATCTTCGGCCACCTCCACTCCACCGAGAACATCGGGGGCAAGCAACACGTGGTGCGCCTCCTGGAGTACGTACCAGGAGAGCTCATGAAGGACGTGCCGAAGTCAGACTCTCTATTCTACCAGCTGGGAGAGTTTGTGGCCAACTTGGATAATAAACTACAGGTACAAAAAATATTTTAATGTGAAACGTCTGTTAGCGCGTCTGGTCGGTTAAAGCAAGTTGAACGCCGTGACGACAAATAGCATGACGAGGTCAGTAAACGCCAAAACAGGCTTTATACTAATAATGTAGGATACTTCTTGGATAAGGCAATAATTTAACATCATAATCATTATCATCTGCCCGTCTGTCACTGACAAACAAAAAAATTTAAATTTTATGTGTTGTTGTAAGTATCGTAAATGCTTCATATGCATTTAGTGAAGAGCTGTTCATTTGAAATTACAAACAGACACTTAAATTTTAAAAGCGGATGCCATGTGGCAAGTTGTGACTATAATAATTAATATTGATGTTGATTTCGATCTGGTCAAACCAGCTTAAAACAATAGGTTGTTAAATTAAGTATTATTTAGGACAAAAACAAACGAACATTTGTTCGATTGTTATTTAGATATAAGATATACCGATGGATGATTCTTCTAAGAGGATAAATAATATAATATTTATTATGCACCTTTATAAGAAGGATATTCGCTTCTAAGTTTGTTCGGAAGTAGTCGCTAGTCGCATGTGGAAACGATTACTGACAGGTATTCACACACAATTGTCAAACAGCCATTATGTAGAATGTAGATCAATGAACAAACGAGATCAGTATAACGATAAGCCAAGGTCTCCCATTGTTATTTTAATGCAATTGACACAAAGCGTCTAATAAACTCGACAATAGATGGCGTTGTTATAAATAGTCTCAGTCATAGTTCTACTTACCGACACAAGACAGCGCTTTTGCGTATAATTAGCGACATTACATACGTTTTGTATGTGTGAATTAATATATCATGTTTATTGCTTAATTTCATTGATTCATGTAATTCATTTCTAGGTTTGTGACAACGAAGCCCCTAGTGAAAATATTAGATTATTTTCTTGCATATTGTAGATGTACAAATTGGCAGATTTCACAGGCACCTGATGTAAATTACATCAGGTGCCTGTGCAATCTGCCAATTTGTCTATTTCGACTAATAGGTACAAAAATGGGCTTACACTAAAGGCCAAGGAAAAAGAATTGAATGATACCTTCAAGAAAAGAACATAGATTAGGTACTCATATTTGAAAAGCCGGCAACGCACGTCTGCTAATGTTGTAGCGGATGTGAGTCTATGTATGTAGCTTATCACATACCACCAGGTGAAACGAGTGTCCGCCTTTTGTTGCGCCCTCTTATATAAAAAACTATATCGTGAAATTACTATTACGTATAATTTTCAGAATTTCAATCACTCTGGTCTGGTAGCCCGAGAGCACATCTGGATGCTTAGCAAAGTACCCGATTTAGAGAAATTTAAATTTGTGCTCAAAGATGCTGAAAAGTTGGACCTGGCTGAAGAAGTAAGTGCCGATACATATCCTATTTTTTAGCATCCATTTGTTACGAATACGGCCACCTTTCAATTATTATATCTCATTATCGATTCACTCAACGTGCAATGAAGCGTGCTATGCTGGGTGTTTCTTTGGCATATAGAATTCGAAACGAAGACATCCGCCAGAGAATTAAAGTTACCGATATCACGCAAAGATTAAGCTCGTTGAAGTGGCAGTGCGCTGGTCACATACTCAGGAGAAAGGACGGCCGATGGGCCAATAAGGTTCAAGAGTGGAGCCCGCGTTCGAGTAGACTAAGTGTTGGTCTGCCATTAACCAGGTGGGAAGACGATCTCCGTGCGGTGGCCGGTTCGTGTTGGAAGCGGGTGGTGAGGGATCGGTCGTCTTGGCGTTCATTGAGGGAGGCCTATGTTCAGCAGTGGACGGATAGAGGCTGATGATGATGATGATCGATTCGCCATGTAACTGAAAATTATATTTTTTGACGTAAAATAGCGGCGGGTCAGACCGACTGTTGGCGTCACGACGTGTCACCTCTATAATATGATACTTCAGTTATTATCGACCAATTGTCATTCTTAGGTGAGCCAACTTCTCACCTAATTGTGCTATAGATACATTTATATCACCTATGTAGCTTTTGAAGGCCGTATAGTCCAAAAGCCTTAGAGGAAATATCGAATATCGAAGTCGAATATACAATAAATATAGTTAAACATATTTTTCATAGGTAATAGAAGAGTTCAAATATGCTGTGGTGCCTAATATGGAGGAGTTAGAGAAGGGAGTGATACACGGAGACATCAATGAAATGAACATCGTCGTTCTGCCTAAACCGGGAGGCAGGTTCGTTATTTTTCATTGTTTTTATAAAAAAAATATCTAGAATTTCAGAATTTCAGTACCGAACCAGTAACCCACTATAAAGAGGTGTACCTGAATATGAAGTAAGTTGAATTGAAGCCGCTAAGTTAGACTTTGAAAGGTTATGTTGCTAAGAAATTTTATTTTATAGGCAACTTGCACGCCCGGTGTTGAGGGTGTGTACGCAAATACTAAATGGCATAGTGTTGAGGTAAGCCCAGTGTAAGTATCTGACCATGGGCTTACCTGAACTTACCTGGGCTTTATCGTTTGGTACTAATTTTATCGATAACTCGATATAAATCCTTATACAATAGTACGAATACGATTGGAAATAAATTGAATCTGGGTTTATTCTCTCAAGAACTGCTTATACCTACGACTTTTGCCTACAATGTTTGCATTGCGATAAAACGAATACGATTTGTATTTTCTTCTCTAATAATAATAAAAAAGAAATTTCCAATTGCATCCGAGAATTTCTGCGTCTTTTAATTTTTATTATTTTTAAACTAGTACTTATGTATTATGTAACGTTATGCCACAAACGTAATCTGACTTTTGTTGGCCTTAAACTGTAATAGATTTACAAGTTGCAACCATGGTCACAGAAATGCTAAGATGTTCTCTTCTCATAGTTGTTCTGAATGAAATTCGCGAATGAGATCTTTCTCCAACAAAACTATTAAAGGCCGAAAAATATAAAGAACGCCCAGCAAAGCCCCATTTAAAATAGAATATTGTAGCTTGTTGGTATCCTACTAATATTATAAACGCGAAAGATTGTGAGAGTGTATGGATGTATGTTTGTTACTCTTTGACGCAAAAACTACTGAATGGATTTTATTGAAACTTTACAATAACATAGCTTATACATCAGAATAACGTCATATTGGCTATAATCTATCCCTGTACTCCCACGGGAATCGGTACACGGGTAAAACCACGGGGCGCTTCTAATGTCCAATAATGTGACTTTCCACTGTGTTTCTATACTTTAAAGTTTAATGGTATCTTATACGGGCATTTCCCAGCTTCCTTTTAATCTCCAAAAATAACTAAGTTCTATTAGCACCGTCACTAATAAGTTACAATGTTTTTTCTTTCTAATTCTCTTCTGGTATTCTACTAACTGAGTACTGAGGCATTGGACAGTGTACCTAACCTTATGGAACCGACGCGCTCGGAGCTAACTCATCATGACAGTTATAAGCAAATTCCTCACACCGTCAGAGACGATATTGAATTTTTAAAAAGTGGTCATGAATTTTCACGCGTGCTTTACGTTCCAAAAGTTGCTATAATTTTAAGATTGACCTGGTTTTTTTATATCAGAGAGCGAGACAGATCCAGACAACGAGAGAAAACCGCACGAAACGCGACGGCATAGCTGTTACCAAAGATTATAAATATATTCTAAGCAACAGCAAAGTAACAACTTTACGCTGGTATATGTGAGCTAGAAATACCAACCCGGTCGTGCCGGCGAATCTTATCAATGATGATAATGATTGAAAGTGTTAATGCTAATGATAATTATATTATTAACATTATCATTATCATTGACTAATAAGTTAACTAATACGTATTATTAACATTTCCAGCAAATCTGAGTACCGTATCGCAGGTGTCCTGGACTTCGGCGATATCCAGCATTCGTACTATGTGTTCGAGCTGGCTATCGCCATGACGTACATGATCCTGCAGACTGGAGACCCTCGCACGGGGGGCATCGTGCTCGCAGGGTACACCGTCAATCGCCGCCTTCCCGACAACGAGTATAGGCTGCTTAAGGTGAGCTAGATCTCGCTTATACAAGCCCTCCCATTGCACGACTATTTTAAACCTCGACGTCTCCTGATCCACCTTGAACGTCTTGAAATTTGTAATTATATACCATATATAACTATCCATTTTACCCGTAGGAGCGATGCGCTGTGCTGAGCTCTCGGCTGCATGGCCCATGGGTACCACCATCTTGCTTGTTTCTCCCGTGAAACTATTTGAGTATTTTGGAGAGAAGGGCAAGGCAGGCAGAGTAATTACTGGCACCGAGACTTAACATCTTATGTCTCAGGATAGGCAACACATAGATGAGTTGCCGGGGCTAGTTCCAGTAGTATCCTGTGTTAGTTAGATCCGGGACACTCCCCTTCAAGCGGCCGAAGGGAACTCGCAGTGGTTTTAGTGCGGTATACCGGCGCTGGGGGTAAAAGCGATAAAAAAAGGCTACACTAGGTTATGTTCATGGGCGACGTCGACCACTTATCTTTAGGTGGCTTGCCAGTTTGCCTATCCAACTAATATAAAAATCCTGCTTTTTATTTTAATACTACTTTAATCTGTTCCGGGCCGACAGAGATAGGGGATCAGGACAGGCTTTTGTCATCATTTGTCTCAAAATAATCTTAACGGGCCAGTTTGTTTCTTGGTTCACATAATTCATTATTATTTTGCCTACCTTCAGAATAATCTATTCAATTTTAGAGACAACTATTTCGGAATGCACACAGCATAGTAAGAGGTAGTACCATGCTGCTTTGCGGTCGAATTAGGCCGGCACGACCGAGGTGGTACCTCTTGCTCATATAACACCGGCGTCAAGTGACAGCTATGCTGTCGCGTTTCTTGCGGTTTGTGAGTCAACGCATCTGCATAACCTCTGGTTGTGCAGATGTCTATGAGCGTCGGTAGTCAACGACTGCTAGGTTGCCTCCTTATGACATAAAAAAGCATAAGCGACTTTTATATGTCCCATGACTGCTAGTCACGGGCGACCTCCTCGAAATCAGGTGAGGGGGATAGGCTATGACTCGTAGTGCTGGCCTAGTGCAGGGTGCCGACTTTAACATGCCCTCATAATCGTTTAGTCTCTTCGGTCACATGGCTAAAACAACATGAGGACACCGGTACTTATTTGTTTTTTTCTGTGAGCAACCGGTGTTAACATAGCTATCATCATCATCATCATCAGCCCCTATTCGTCCACTGCTGAAAATAGACCTCCCTCAAAGAACGCCAAGACGACCGTCATCCCCTGCCACTCGCATCTAACATGGACCAGCCCCTGTACGAAGAAAGTATCTATGGGCTTAAAAAATCCATTTTAGTGATGATCGAGTCAGGCTTAAGCCCGGACCTCGTATTGCAATACATCAATTCGTAAAATATCAGTCATGATGAGCTAATGTTTCGCAGACGCTGGTGGCAGCGCGGCTGGTGCAAAGCCTCATCCTGGGTGCCTACACTCAGCAACAGGATCCCAGCAACACCTACGTCTCCTCCACCGAGAAGGCCAACGGCTGGGAGATGTTGAAGAAGATCAGGAAGACCAAACCCGACCCTGACGGCGATCCCACTGACTGGAAGACCATTGCCAACGAATTTTTAACACGCAGCTAAATTCCAGCCATGTTCTTTTATATTTGCTGAGTTTTTAATTTTTTTGTAAATTCTTAAACTTTAAACTTTGATCGTAAATTCGATATCAGCTTTATAAATGAAATTTCTTCCACTTTGGAATTTATTCATAAAGTATTATTTAGCTCAATAGATGTCTCTTATTGCTTTATTTTATTAACATTCGTTTATTTATGTCATACCTTTATAATCTAGGTTGAATCATGTAAAAATATTTAATTTTGAAAAGCTTAGTTTGTAATTATAAGCTGTTTTAGTTATTATTGTAATTAAATGTTATAATATTATGTGTTTATTGTTTCATTTTGTTTACTTAGAGAACAACATGATATTATTACTGCATAAGTAGTAAGTAAGTTATACATACTAATCATTAAAATCATATGAATAATAATAAATATCAATTAGTCTGTCTTAGCCATGTATTTTAAAGCATTAAATAATATGTATAATGAAAGCGCCATCTATAATATTGTTATAAAACTAGTTGCTTTTTAACATTGCAGAGAGTTTAGAGTGTATCATAGAAGAGGGAAGCACTATCTTCATTATGTAACTCGCATTAAAAAAATCCTTGTCCAGTAGTGGACCTAAGAGAGAAGTTGATACAAAAAAATAATTAAATACCTATAGTACCGATAGGTTACCGGGGGTATCTAGTATCTACTACAAACACATAATTATAAAAGTCAATAGTAACGTCTGTCGTCGTTGTTTTAATAATATCATTGTCTGTATAACAATATTATAATGAAACAAATTTTTACGGATTTTATCGCGGTTTATTAAGATTTTTACAAGCCCGACGTTTCGGATACTTTACAGCAACCATGGTCACGGGAGGACTGAGGTGACAGATGTCCTAATGTTACAAAGTTATTCGAAACTACCCTATGATACATCATTATTTTAATAAGTCGTCTCTACGCAGAAAGTGCTAACTGCATCTTTAATCTGTGGCATATTATGCTTGGTTTTTGATTTAATTATTTTAATAATGGGATCCCAAGCAGGTGGTAAGAGCCAGCCATCTTCTCTATTGAAATTTGGATGTTTTTTAATTTCAATAGCCTCGCGGATCATCCTTGGTTGGAAATCGGTGTTCTTTTGCGAGTATCTGTGGTTTATCAAATCTAATATAATGGCGAGCTTTGTCTAGACTATGTTCACAGATTGCAGACTTAGTGTAGCGACGGTGTTTTAAGTCAGCTATATGTTCTTTAACGCGAGTTTTAATTGATCTTTTGGTTTGGCCTATATAAGAGAGGCCACAATCACAATCAAGCTTGTATACTCCTGCATCTTGTAAGGGTATAATATGACACTTGACAGATGGTAAGAATTGACCTATCTTTTTAGGCGGCTTGAAATAAGTTTTTATAGAAGCTCGCTTTAGGATGAAGCCAATCTTGTCAGTGACGCCTTTCATAAACGGTAGCACAGCAGGTACTCGCTCGACGGTGGCTGGTTTCACACGTTCACTGTGACGGAGACGCGGTACCCGAAGCTTGTTGTCACGCAGTACTTGCTTGACATGTTGAAGTTCGGTCTCCAGGTGCTGCTCATCACAGATCCCTTGTGCTCTCTGTAACAAAGATTTACCCACGGTAGCTAACTGTGTTGGATGGTGATGTGATTCGCCGTTTAAATACCTATCTGTATGGGTATGTTTCCTATACACTGTGTGGCTTAAGGTGTTATTGGGATTACGGATAACTAATACATCTAAGAAAGCTAAAGAATTATTTGCCTCCAATTCCATTGTGAATTGAATTTTAGTATTGATGGAATTGAGATGGTTTAAGAATATGGTAACTTTATCAAAATTTTGTCTACGCCTTTTCTCGTATTATTTCATATACGTATTACGAGAAAAGGAGTAGACAAAATTTTGTCGTGAGCGCATGCTAGCCCTACAGGTGAACCGACTGTCCGTTTGCCCCCTCTTCTATAAAAGGAACACGTACTGCACTACGATCGTTGTCCTATCTACCTAGAACTCAGCCTATATCGATTCGCCGACTTATGTGAACGGCCCATTTTCAATTTTCCATACATATTTATTTATCTATATTAAAAATATAAAAAAATGGACTGGAAACTTTAAACTCACAAGATTTTTTAAGGATTTTTCATTTCTATATTTTGCAGAAGCAATCTTGAGAGGTCTAAGTATCTCAAGTGAAACCGCGGTCATCAGCTAGTGATAATAATGAATAGTATTTAAAGGAATGGGCTCAATGGAGTCGAGACGAGTTCGGTCGCTGGTGTCGCAACCCATTCAGCAACGGTGTGGGCGTCGAGTAAGGCTTCGGACACATGATACTAAATCATTAAATGTAAATATGTGTTTATTTGTTACGCATTTACGCCTAAACCACTAAACTGATTTTAAATATTCTGTCACCAATCATGGAAAGCTATATCAGCTAATGGCATGGGCCATAATATTTTTTTAAGTGAATCTTCGAAACGGACATTCGGGCCGCTCGCATATCACAATATTATGCATAATATGCGTTGACCTTGTTAAGCGTCAGATTTTTTTCATATTTTGCGCCGGTGGAGGGGTACCCAGACGAACCTCACCCCATTGTACTGTCCCGAGATTGGGAGGGGTTGTTCTGTGGTGCGGGACAACCCCTCTGTGGAGGTGGCGTTGGTCCCTTGGGGGACTGACTAGCCGTCGAGGTGCGTAAGGGGAGGGGTTTGTGCTTACGGTGCATCCACCGCTCAAGGACCGGACGCAGAGCAGCCATTAGTCTTTTGCCATACGGCTGCTGCGCCAGGTCCTTCCCACACCTCTGCATTAACGCCTCTTGCCCTAGTCGGCGAACCCATAGGATCCCGTCCAGGGTAAGGCTTTCACCGAGATATCTCCTATCCGAGACATAGGAGTGCGTCTCGGCAAGAACCTCCGCCACGGCCTGAATGGTGCTTTCAATTTAAATTGTATATTGTGTTCAATATGTACACAAACATTTACGGTCTTACTTATAAAAATATCGTTAAGTGATACTTAGCCTTAGTTAATCAACTCTTAAGGTTGAAATAGTCGACGGCGCCAACTCCAACAAAATAATTGCTATCTCACCTGACATAGTGCGCGAACATGCGTGCTAGAATGAAATGCACAATGATTCATTCCGAAAATGTCCTTTTAGCAAAACAGTTATTATAGAAAACTAATATGTTACGAACCAAATGTATCGAGTTTCACCTCACTACAGTTTTATCGACTTTTCGCTCGCATCCCTACGGACGCGGGCCGCGCGAGCGCCACTGTAGCAGCAGTGCTCCGCAGTCCACCGCGAGAATTCTAACCGGCACGACGTTGTGATCCTTTTGTCTCGTGGCGAGCGCTATTTGTTTCGTGACTCTCTTGGTCGCCTATTTGGGGGGCATAGTCACGTAGATTGATTAATATGAGTATAATGGACTAATATAAATATTGTGTATTGACTATTGTGAACAATTAAGTGCCTAAAACAAGTTAGTGTGAAAAAGGGGTGCCGCCATATTGTTGAGGGTCTCCGCTGCGCGTCGTGTGCAATTGAGGCTGTCTCAGATAAGTATAGATCAATTAGCATTAATTATCCGATTGGCCAATTAGGGGTTAGTGTTAATTAGATTTATATTATGAGGCATCGACACACCGGAGGAGGCTCAAGACGTCGCTGAGGTAATTGAACAATTTTATATAGCTCCGTGATAAACGCGGACCGTTCTTCCCCCCTTGAATTCCGGATATTCTATAGAAGCTTCCACTGCCTTTCCTGCTAAATCTGGATACGGGAATGAACATAATAAGTGTTTCTTTTCAAAATAAATTTATTTTATCTTTTGAATAACTAAACTATATCTGTACGGGTTTTATTTTTGAGCTTTCGTGCTCGGTATACTATTTATTTACGCCCAAAGTTGGGCTGAAATTAGTGTTGCAATACGAAAGTTTAGAAGCTTGTATTTTTTAAATGTATTTTTTTTTTACGATTTTGGGTACATACACATATAGATAACGACGAGATCAATTTATATTATACTTAGTTTTTGATGGTCAACGTCAAAAATTGTAGTAATTACTGTTCTGCGTTTGTATAGAAAGTTGAGCGACTTGTGTAACCTTAAGCAATAAATCAATGATTAACTTTTTTTACTTACATATATTGATTACCTAACTATTGCGTAGTTAAAAACGGCTTAAATTATATCCCGGCAGTGTTTAATTTTGACAGCTATTTAAGCATTATTTAACGATTTATTAACGCTAAATAGCGTTTATAAGTGAGATTTTTGCTAATCAGTTATTATGCACTTGATTAAATATTAAGGAAGATTTATAAGTAAGACCGATTGTGTTTTCTTTTGGTAAGAGCCAGCCATCTTCTCTATTGAAATTAGGATGTTTTTTAATTTCAATAGCCTCACGGATCATCATTGGTTGGAATCGGTGTTCTTTTGCGAGGACTTGTGGTTTATCAAATCTGATATTATAATGGCAGATGGTAAGAATTGACCTATCTGTCAAGTGTCATATACCCTTACAATATGCAGGAGTATACAAGCTTGATTGCGACTGTGGTCTCTCTTATATAGGCCAAACAAAACAGAACATATAGCTGATTTAAAACACCGTCGCTACACTAAGTCTGCCATCTGTGAACACAGTCTTGACAAAGCTCGCCATTATATCGATACGATACGATCGTGAGGCTATTGAAATTAAAAAACATCCTAATTTCAATAGAGAAGATGGCTGGCTCTTACCACCTGCTTGGGATCCCATTATTAATATTATCAAATCAAAATCCAAGAATTGGTTTTGAACCTAGCCGTGTGTGGGGTTCGCACTTGGGCAGTGTCGTTACCCACTAAAACCGCTGCAAGCGCCCTCCGCCGCCTTTTTGAGGATCCCGGATCTTGTAGGCAACACAGGACCCTCGGCGACAGGCTGACCCCGGCGAGAGGCCAGACTCCTCCTCGAAAGGGGGGACTGCTCGGCCGTTCGTTTTCACGATACTTTTAACAGTCCCCGACGACGTCGTGCCTATCTGGACCCAGGTTAACCCCAGCCTCGGCCCGACACGAGCACAGGGGCGTTATTGGAGGCGCATTAAGTAGCGCCTCCTACGCACCCCTGTTCGTCGCCTGCGGTGGGAGGCCTCGTCGGCGGCCTCCTCTCTCACCCGCTCATCTGCCTCCTTCTGGGACATTACTGCCTCACAGAAGGAGACCATCGCCGTCCAGGACTCATCATTGCGGAGCATCGCGGTGATGATGCTCGGCAAAGACAAGTCCCCTCCGATAACTGACGTCAGATCGTGACGCAGCGCCGCCCATCTCGGGCACACCTCTAGAGTGTGCTGGGCCGAGTCCACCGCCGCGCCACAATCGTGACATACAGTTGCCGGCTCCCTTTGGGCCGTCCGGTACAGGTACTCACCGAAGCAGCCATGCCCGGTGAGCACCTGATGACACCTCAATCCTCCCGTGACCATGGTTGCTGTAAAGTATCCGAAACGTCGGCTTGTAAAAATCTTAATAAACCGCGATAAAATCCGTAAAAAAGTGTTTCATTAAAATCTTACATTTGTAATTTATATCTTACTTTCACGTTAAGTCTAATAAGAATAAACGTTTAAAATACAGTCTAATCTTTATTTACATTCTGGTCGTAGCTTTATCTCTCAATAAGCTAATCAATACTACACTCTGTTAAAAGTTAAAGTAATTACGGGTCGATAAACGAAATAAATATAAATTTACGTACCCTTGATATTCGGCATCGAGAGTAAAGATTTTGAAACCGGATTCTCGGGCTATGTGATAATATTTTTGGGTTCCGCGAGTATTGTGGATCTTATATATCAGTCAATATTATATTATTTAATATTTTATTATCTATACTAATATTATAAAGCTAAAGAATTTGTTTGTTTGTTTAAACGCGCTAATCTCAGGAACTACTGGTCCGATTTGAAAAAATCATTTCAGTGTTGGATAGCCCATTTATCGAGGAAGGCTATAGGCTATATAACATCACGCTGTGACTTATAGGAGTTGTGTAACGCGGGCGAAGCTGCAGGCAACAGCTAGTAATTAATACGTAATATTTAAGTTCCACCGTCAATATGACTTTAATAAAATGTTTCCATTACCCAAAGGCTGCTTGGAAGAAATCGCTTATGAGCGATCAAGTCACATGTGTCCGTTGTTCTTCTTTTATTCTTTTGATTTTTTTATAGAAGAGGGTCAAACGGATAGTCGGTTCACCTGATGGTAAGTGAAGAGCGACATCAACAGACACCCGCTACACCAGTGGATTAGCAGGTGCGTTGTCGGCCTTTCAGATATGAGTATGCTCTTTTCTTGAAGGTCATATATATTTCTATTTGTATGTGTATGTGTAAAAATAAAGAATGAATATTCATTCGTTCTTGTGAAATTGGTAATAAAAACAGATTGCACTTTGACATTATGAAGAATATGTAAAAAAGTAGACTAAAAACAACAGCAGAGTTGTATTATATATATATTATAGTCGACAAAATAACATAAACATAAAAAGCAAACTGCTTTTTAGAAACCAGTCTGGAATTACCTGAATTATAATGCTATCATTGTTATTTTTAGCTTGTGTTTAAACCATTTTTTTTGGTTTTGGTATGTTTTTTTTTCTTTAACAACGGGAAATGCTCTGAGTAATCCCGCGGGGGAGTGGGTCTCTCTATGTGGGACTCGCTGCGCCCGAAAGCTGGTAAATGGACGCAACTCTACCCACTAAAACCCGGCGAGTGCCACCAATGCCGCCTTTGGTGAGGTGCCCGGATCTAATGAGCAAACAGGGCACCTCCACGGCTAGTCAGTCCCCCAAGGATCCGACGCCACCTCCACAGAGGGGTTGTCCCGCACCACAGAACAACCCCTCCCAACGTCGGGACAGTACAACGGGGTGAGGTTCCCGTCCTCGTCCCTTGCCCCCTGCTCCATTGTCCCCTCTTCTTATAAGAGGGGTACAAAGAGCCCCTTCGGCCCAATTCACTTCGCCCAAGGTGCTGGGCTCACGCTAGGCTACTGAGCCCCACCGCCACGTCAAGGCCTGAACCATGGTGGGGATTGGGGGGCGTCCATTAAATATCACGTTTTTTTTCGCAAGAAACAGTATGTAATTACAAGAAAATAGGGTCAAATTATGGTAAAACATATATTTCTTGATTACAATTCTCTCCACGGATAGTGCATTGATTTAGAATAACTGTTCTTTAATAAGTTTGATAGTATTATACATATTGTTCAACTATATTATCACAATGATTTTAGATTACAGTCAGCGAACTTAAGACTCGTATATCTTTATTTACTTTATTTTATATTAAATAAAAATAATGAAACAAATTGTCTTTTGTAAAATTGGTCCACAACATTTACATTAAAATACGCGTTTAGAAATATCTCACGTGAGATTAGAACGGGGGTAGGGGGACGAGCCAAATCTCACGATATCTGATCAAAGGGAGAGGGGGGGGAGGTCGAAAAATTGTCAAATCCACCTCACGTAATTTATGGATGTCCCCTTGGTATGCGGATCCCGATATTTCGACATTATCTACGTCTTGTTCACGAAAAATTGTGTCCGCACTCCTGGATGGCCTCTTTTGATCAACGCCATGACTGCATCCGACTTGTATTAAAACTACCGAGATCTCCGTTCTATCTAATTTTTGACATACCTATCTTTCTGACCATAACAGTTTTAAGTTCCTTGTACGTACCAACATACAAAACTCTTCAGTATTCGTCGATAACATTCACTTTTGAAAGTTTATCCTAACTCGCGTTTACTTCGATATTATCGAGTAGGTACATATTTTTTGCAATTTAGGCCTGTTAGGGTGTAATGATAATAATTAAATACTTTGAAAAAGATACTACTACACAGTAACATTAACCATAAACACCATATGGCCACAATTTTAAATACGTCTTGTTGAATTAATAGAATTTTTTTGACATCTGCAACCGATAAATTTAATGGCCTATAATTAAGGCAAGGTGCGTCCACGTATTCGCATCGATTTTTATTTCTTTGTATAGAAAGTGACACTTAAATGCAATACGTACGGTGAGGATCTATGGACGCACTTGTATGAATTTCTATACAAAGCAAACTAAAATCCGTTGCGTGCCATGAGTGCGTTGCGTCCGACGCGGGCTAATCCAAATTCTTAACCCATTATTATGTTTGTCTCGCATCGTAGAAAAAAAAACAAAGATATAATAGTAATAATATATTTATTTGTCTCTCACAAACACAGCACAAAATAACTTAGTCCTTTGCGAGAGACTGGGCTCGATACTAGGTTCGAGACCTGTGCTCATGTGCTACAGATCCCATATGCCACTCTAGGGCCTGACTTTTAACACAGGACTTGATTAATTACATTTATCAAGAGCACATGTGGTAATATCTGAAGGCTGCACAGGTGTGTGATCTGTAGTAAGTCGACAAAACGCGTTTCGTTCGCTCGCTGTGATCGCAGAGCTTAAAGTTCGGAAAAGTAAGTGTCGAAAGTAACAGAAAAAAGTTTTTATATTTTGCTAAATGTAAAAAATTTAATTTGAATGCTATTTATGTCATGAAGTCGTTATATAAAATAGCTTTTTTTATTAAATTAATTGAAGAAATATAATTATAATGATAAATTAGACAGGCATATTTAGTATAGAATATAATAAATAAAATACTGGCTATATAAAAATGGTATTTATGTTACCAGAGTAGGTAAACTAGCACGGTAAGTGGTCAAAATTGCCTTTTAAAATATCATTATTACCCAAGATGTAAGATTTTTTCGAATATAAGCCAAAATACACAAGATGTGTTCTAAACAAGTTATGCCGCATCTTTATAATTAATTTTTCGTGGTGTCGTAATTACATATAAAAATAATAATTTCCAATTAAATATGTTATAATTAATTAATATAAATATATTGAAATATGCATATATTATATTTTATACTATTATACTTGTACTATTTATTATTTAATTATATTACCAATCATTATAACACATATTATAGAAAATGTTATAAAAATGGCGAGTGACAGTCAGAATGGTTTCCAAAACTCGAACAAAATCATCCTAGAGTTAGATACGTCTAGTGGGAGTGAGATAAAGACGGGAGAAATAAATGGAACTGCGGACTTGTTGTGCGTGCCGAGAACTGGTCACCGCCTGTCCTTCATGGAGGTGGAAAGTTTTCGGGAGAAGTCCAGGTTAAACCTGCTGAAGCAGATCTCCGCCATATTGAAGCAGAGAGAGCAGAAGTACAACAAGGAGGCGCTGCACAAGGCGTTCCAGGATGAGGTACTTGATATTTTTTTTTGGAACCATTCTTCCTTTCCCGAAACAAGTTCCTAAACCCTTGAAGGATGCTTCATACTCAACGTAACTATTTATTTTTGAACTCAAAACGGGACACAGACATAATTAAAAATGGTTTAAAAAAAAATATTATACTAATAATATATTTAAGTAGAATATTATTTTATATATCGTTAATGGTTTTCTCAGCGTACGCGAAATAATGAATTTTAGCGGCAAATATTTTGATACCTTGGGTTACATTGTTCTAATTTAGGAAAGGATGAGGAGGTTTTTCTCGGGACAACGGGACAGATTACCCAAAATATGGACATTCTCGTTTAAAAAAGGACGTTTGGCCACGTTATTCATACTATAACTTTCTGATTGTTGGTTGTCAATCGTTTTGAGTGTAAGGTAAAGTTTCTGAGGGGAGTTTCATAATGACATTACTTTGCTAGGTCAGTAACATTTAGATCTAATTCTCAAAATCTCCCAAAAAAATTGCTAAAATCTCAAATTCGACCTTCCAATTTCGGGACAAAATGATGTGAATTTTTTAAATTGTTTCTATCAACATCAGCCCACGAAGATGGCCGGCTGGACCATTTTCTATTTCTTAATATTTCCTTTCCTAGTACCCGTAGCACAAGTTTTTTTGAGATTCAAACCATCGCCTATCTCTAACGTGGTGTGATTTGTGATTGTGCGATTTAAAAAAAATACTTAATAACCTAGGTACGTCGTGCAAGTTTTGCAGATAAGCTTATTCCTTCGGCGAAGCTTTGCTGTGTTATGAAAGGAAGCGTAACATTCTAGCTTATTCTAGTTTCTGTAAGGAAGAGATCCTCTAAAGTGTATCCTCCCAGATTGCATTGTGTGCTTGGGTACCACCATCCTGCTTGATTCTCCCATGAAGCAGTTTCGTTGTGTTTCGGAGAGAAGGATAGAGCAGGCACCGTAATTAGTGGCACAGAGACTTAACACCTTATGTGTCACGATAGGCAACACTTGAATGAGTTGTCTGGGATAGTCTCAGGTTAACTTTTTTATTTAAGTTCGGGGTTAGAAGCCACGTCCGCTAATAAATGTAAGCCAGCTAACTAGGATGATCTTTGTACAGTTACAGCTTTTCCAGTGGCCACTCCTATTTGTATGCGAGAGGAGTTATTTATGTCACAAGGAGGCAACCGAACAGTTGAAGCCTTATACCTACCGACGCCTATAGACATTCGCACAACCAAAAGTTATGCAAATGCGTTGCCCTCCTTTTCCCTATCCCCCCCAATGGGCCCTCACTCTCTGAAACTCACAAACCGCACGAAAAGCGCATAGCTGTCACTTGAAGCCGGTGTTATGTGAGTGAGAGGTACCAACCCAGTCGTGCCAGTCCAATTCAGCTGCAAATCAGTATGGCACTATCTCTTGACAAAACTACTACTTGGCGTTCATTGAATGAGACATCATCGTCATAAGCCTCTATCTGTCCACTGCTAAATATAGGCTTTTTTGTTATCCCAAGGAAATTCTATTTATGCGGCCATTGCCAGGATCTCGGGTAGATCACGGCTGGCCCCAACTGAACATAGGCCTCCCTCAATGAACGCCAAGACGGCCGATCCCTCTTACTCGAAAATAATGAGACTCATATTAGTTAAACATGTCGATCATGATATATCATAGGCATATAGACGTGTATAGTGTGGATTAAATTACCAGTTACAGGGGTATTAATGCAGGTCGTGACTGTAACAGAACAGCACCGCAGTCACGAGTCCGACATTAACGATGGAGTGGAGGTTGACGCCATTACATCTTGATAATACCTCATCTGTATTGACATGGTCTTATGATCATTATACCTTTAGGCTGTAGACAAGTTTGTTTTAATAAATATTACTATTTATCATAGAGCATATAACCGGGTAGAGTAGTAATAAAATAATATATAAGTAAGCCATAAAATTCCGCAATTGGTCTGTGATTTGTCACTGGCGTAATAGCAATTCAACCAACCAGTGATCTGTATGTACATCCCATCGGCCAGTCATCGATAAATGGCTATCAGTCGGCCTATCAGAACGCAGAAGCGGCGCAGAATCGCTGCATAAATTTGGCGGAATTTGTGTTCATACAAAACACAACATTACCGCTCTATTTCGGTTATATGCTCTATCGACTTTATATACAACGCGTTAGTTCTGTTTGAGGATTTTAATTATATGAAGAACGTACCTACTTTAAATATCCGCTTGAATATCTGCCCGAGATACTGCCCTTGTTAGTTTCGCTTGTTGTTCCCAAGGTATCTATAGTCTCTATGAGTATAAAGTCCGCCTCGAGAACCTTTTTTCTCCTCACTCTGTCCCGTTATTATTTAGAGACAGCGTGTCCCATTTGCTCTATATTATGCTATTTCTTCACATTATTCTCTTTTTACAAGCTTTCATTAGTTTCACCTGTATATCTAAGTAATGAAATCTTGAAGATGATTTCCACTCATCAAAGATCGGGTCAATTTGAAACATTTATATATATACTCAGTAAGGGTAAGACGATACAAAAAATAATTCATTTTAAAGAAAATGGAATTTAAGTAAGTTATGTGAAATTATGGCAAGGGATCTGTCGTCTTGGCGTTCATTGTATGAGGAAATGGACTGGTAAAGGATGATGATGATGATAATAATATGAAATAATACAAAAAAACCTTAAACATAACTTATTTTTCACACCTTTGTCGTTCTTCTCCTGCCTTTGTAAACTCTCACCGCCTTATTACAAAAAACTTATCTAGTACCAGGATTAAACCAAGACTGAAAAGTCCAGGTTTGTTACGGTATTAACGTTAGTCCATGGACTAAAATTCATTCTTATTACAAATCGAGGACCAACCGAGGTCTAGGTAGTACCAAAGATCGTCCCTGGTTTAATTGTATCCACAGATTATTGAGCAACATATCATTCATTTTGTTCGTTCAATATTTGATTAGTTCGGTACACCGTTCCTTTTTATGCAAAGCTCGATAATTTATAATTAAATATAATGTGGAAAATACATCAATATTTTGATAATAAAATTTATTGTGTTATATAAAATATCTGAAATATTTACTACTTTGTACTTTGAGGTAGTGTGATTTAAATTCTTGTTTATTACACACAAATATTGTAATATTTCGCTGTTAAGTTGTTTATATAGCTAGCGTATAAGGGAATGAAATACAAAGCGCGCGTAGTTCTAATGTCATCGAAATGTTTATTGTTTAATGTTTAGTTATTGCAATGTAAGTCGAGTTACCAATAGTTACAATACAGCCATTATTGTTCTTTGATTCTAAATAGACGGTATGTTGTTCATAAGAATAGTATAATATTTTTTGTTGTGAATTTGTGTGCCACGAACATTACTTATGTTGTAAAATGTATCAACAAAAGAAAAAAGGGATGATAATTGGACTTCTCAAGAAAAGGTTAGTGTTTATTTAATCCAAACATACATGAAAAATATCAGAGTTAATTAGAATTATTACATATGATATAAAATAGGTATGTATATCAATGACAAAATACAATACAACAAAATTACAGAAATAGAATGTTAAATTATTTAAGGATGTCAGAATAATTATTTTAAATGTTAGTCCAATTCCATAATTTTGTCTACATCGAGTTCATTTAATTACCTTTCAATACAATTAATACGAAAAAACGCAAATTCAACGCATAAGACATCTGATAATTTAAAGTTTTGAGGTTAGTACCGAAGTTAAACTAGGGGTCACGGTGGTCTAACTTTAGTACCATAGATAGTCCTGGTACTAGCGTTAAACTAGTTTTTGTAATAACATTTATATTAGACCATGGTTTAAAGCTGGTATTAAACTCGGTACTATATTTAGTCTTCGTTTTGGAATAAGGCGGTCAGGGTTTATATTCATCAAGTAAATACGCTTGGTGAGATTTGAACCTGTATCACTGTGTCGTGTTAATTATCTGTTGCTTAAAGAGTCGTGATCTATGATATAATTGGTACATACTCGGCCTCGGTCTGAGTTCGACCAACCTTCGGCATCGCTCGGTGGCGTAAAATATTTTGAAAAATAATATAAAAGTTTTTGAGGGCGTTATTGCGCTATCGCATTGGGATCTTTTTTATTTTTTTTTATAGAAGAGTGGTCGAACGTACAGTCATTTAACCTGGTGAATTGGTAAGCGACATAGACACCCCCTACATCATTAGCAGATAGCAATATGATAACGCGTTGCCGGCCTTTCAAAAATGAATATGCTCTTTTCTTGAAGGTCCCTAAGTCGTGTTGGTTCGGAAATACCGTAGACTGTGTCTTTATATAGTGGTCATGCGAGGCAGAAAATGCCATAAAAATCGTGTTTTTGATTTCCGTACATCGAGAGATCGATTAAATCCTTGCATAAGCGGGGCACAAGAGCATCCCTATATAGAGACATATGTTATACTGAAGATATTTATATTTTCATAGATAAATCATCTTAAAAACCGGTCAAGGGCGAGTCGGGCTCACGCACTTATATATACAACAGGGTTCCGTACTATTATATATACAACATCAGACACTTAAATATTTATTTTATTATATTATTTATTATTAAAGTAAATTTACAACTAGGTGTTTGTGAATATATCCTACCTGTTGCCGTTATTGATATCGAGTAAAAAGGGCTCATAATAATAATATAAGGGCTTTATTTCGTTTTTAGTAATTTGTGGTTATAGCGGCATAAGAAATACATAGTTTGTGAAAATTTCAACTGTCTAGCTATCGCGGTTCTTGATATACAGCCAGTATCAAACAGACGGACATAGAGACACCAAAGTAATAGGGTCCCGTTTTTACTCTTTGGGTACGAAACTCTAAAAAGCCAAACTTCACAATTTTAAGTTATTAAAGTAGACAAGAATGATGATATACAAGTAATAAGCACTAAATATGCACTTATGCGATTATATGCAACTTATCATCAACTTACATTCCTGTATAGAACTGTCACATAAATTGGATATCATATCTAATAATGAGGAAAAATAACATTACGTCACTTGTTGTATCGCTAATCAAAAAATATTTAACATTTCTCTCGACATGTTGAATTATACATGAGGCGACCAGTTATATCGATCACACCCTAATGATCTATAGATCAATGATCTATGAGCGCGTTGCGCTGGAGTTATGATATTAAAACATCACGTTTACGGAGGTTATCATGGATATTTTATAACACATAGAATCACATTCCTATAAGTACCTATATTTTAAGTGAATTTCGATAAAAACAACTTTTTTATTTGTAGCAAGCAAGCTATAATCACATATTTTTAACAATATCTAGTGACATTGCTTATAAAATAATATTTAAAACTCCTTTCATTTATTTATACTACTAACCAAAAAAAACTGAAAAGAAAATAAAACATTAGGGTAGCATATTATCCCCACTATGGTTCAGGCCTTGACGTGGCGGTGGGGCTCAGTAGCCTAGGGTGAGCCCAACACCTTGGGCGAAGCTTATTGAGCCGAGAGGGCTCTTTGTACTCCTCTTATAAGAAGAGGCGACAAAAGAGCTGGGGGCAAGGGGTGAGGATGGGAACCTCACCCCATTGTACTGTCCCGACGAAAATAACACCAAGTAATAATTTTTAATTATTAATTTTAATGTTTGTGCAAAGGTAATTATTTATACAAGATTCATAAGCTTACTATATTTCTTACCTTATTACGGGTACCAAGCGGTTTCAATTATTTTTAAACGACTTCAAAAAAGGAGGAGGTTCTATTTAATTATGTTTTAAACATCTATCAAATCGTATCCCAAGTTGTAAGATACAAATTACTTAAAAATAACATCCATGAATAATAAATCTTTATTTTGCAATTTGAGAATCACAATATTTTTTTTGTAATTCATTAAAACAACTGCTTAACTTAACGATTCTGTATCTTAGGAATCATTGACTTTTGAGTTTTCTAGTCTCATTTTGGAATATATTATATAGTTTCAGATACGAAAAATTAAACAAACATATCCTCATATATTAAACAATCAGAAAGTCATTGATAAATATCGATGATTGATGATTACGCCATTACAATGTAACTTTTACGGATTTCGCGATTTATTACGTTTTTTACAGTCCCGAGGTTTCGGTACTTTACAGCGTCAGGTCACGGATGGCTATCTATCTATACAGATAAATAAAACAGGAGTGTCTGTTTGTAATATTAAAATAACCGCTTCTTACGAAATACATATGTATGTAGGTACATATACCATAATAGCATTTTTTACTATTTTTGTCTGTCTGTCTGTTTGTTCCGGCAAATCTCTGACACAGAAGGGCCGATTTTGACGGGACTTTCACTGACAGATAGCTGATGGTATAAGGAGTAACTTAGGCTATAAAGATAATCATCATCAATCCGTATACGGCTGTAAATGTAATGTAACGCGGACGAAGCTGCCAGAAACAGCTAGTATCGAATAAGCCGCGAAATTCGATGAGAGTTTCATTTTCAAACAATAAAATAAATGCAATGAAAATTTTACATTATAATATATCAACGGCCATTAGCTGAGTCCATTAATCTACAATAATTTGTTACAGTCTAATCGATGTCCCAGATGTTAAGTCATGTTCGTATGTGGGTTTATACTTTAATTAAAAGCTTATTATACCGATCTTGGCGTACAGACATAATGTACCATAACATTTCAGCAATCAGAGAACATATAAATTATACTTCTACGGACAGACTTACATTGTATTTTGAAAGTAAAAACGCTGGTGCGTGACTGATTTGCATGAATATTTAATGATATAGTTCATTTCTTCTGTGCAACAGCTTTGTTGTTTTGATAAGGAAGACAGACATGGAACCGAGACATACTTCAGGGGATACTTACCATAAGGTGTCCGTCTGCCGGTTTGACTAAAGTAAAGTAAAAAAGTAAAATATAAAATAAAGGTGGCATACATGATAGTTTCGTCCATAACTGAACAAATGAACGCCAAAACGCTTGGCGTAACTTGGGGTGAGGATGGGAAACTCACCCCGATGTACTGTCCCGACGTTGGGAGGGGTTGTTCTGTGGTGCGGACAACCCCTCTGTGGAGTTTGAATCGGTCACTTGCAAGACTGACTAGCCGTTGAGGTGCCCTGTTTGTTTTCTAGATCCGGGGCACCTCACCAAAGGCGGCATTGGTGGCACTCGCCGGGTTTTAGTGGGTAGAGCTGCGTCCATTTACCAGCTGTCGGGCGCAGCGAGTCCCACATACCCGCGTGGGGAGACCCACTCCCCCGCGGGATGCCTCAGAGCATTTCCCGGCTTAAAAGAAGAAAAAAAAAGAGGTCAGGTCAGGTCAGCCTTGACACACAGAGGTCAAGGGTTGAAATGGAACTTTTTAACACGCTTTTATGAGCTTCACATGTATGAATCTTTATATGTAACGGAATCTTTTTACCCATTTCAAGACGTTATATTTTTTAATTGAAGAGGTTCATCAGGATCCCCACCATGGTCCAGGCCTTGACGTGGCGGTGGGGCTCAGTAGCCTAAAGTGAGCCCAGCACCTTGGGCTAAGCTAATTGAGCCTAGGGGGCCTGTACCCCTCTTATAAGAATAGGGGACAAAAGAGCAGGGGGTTGTTATGTGGTGCGGAACCACCCCCCTGTGGAGGAGGCGTCGGTCCCCTGAGGGACTGACTAGCCGTCGAGGTGCTCTGTTTGCTCATTAGATCCGGGGCGCCTAACCAAAGGCGGCATTGATGGCACTCGCTGGGTTTTAGTGGGTAGAGGTTCGTCCACTTACCAGCTTTCGGGCGCAACGAGTCCCAAATACCCGCGTCGAGAGGCCCACTCCCCCGCGGGATGCCTCAGAGCATTTCCCGGCGTTAAAGAAAAAAAAGGACAAAGGAACCCACGCTTTTTTTAGAATAATAATATTTTAATATAATATTAATAACATTATATAATAATAACATTTTTTGTTAATCTAAAAATTATCTAATATTAAAATAAAAAATATATTATAGCTTGCATAAATTAAATACAATGGCCGTTCAAATCCTACTAGCCCTAACATCGAGCATATATTATATAACCGGAACATAGCGGCAATATTGTGTTATTGTATGAAAACAAAATATGCCATTTTTGTGCTGAGACGCTGCGCACACGCCGGCTCTGCGCTCTGAGTGATCGACTGTCGGCCATTGACGGATGATTGGCCGATGGGACTTACATACAGATCACTAGTTGGTTGAATTGCTATTACGTCAGTGACAAATCACTGACCAGTTTCGAAATTTTATGGATCACATTTCTACTCTATCTAGTAGGACTCATCGAGCATATAACCATGCTCGATGAGTCCTACTAATATTATAAACGCGAAAGTTTGTATGTATGGTATATGTTTGTTACTCTTTCTCGCAAAAACTACTAAATGGATTGTTATGAAACTGCAATAATACAGCTTATGCATACATCAAAATAACAGATAGGCTATAATTTATAAAGATATTGTGTGAATTGTCCAAAATATCATCCTGCGCAGACAAAGTCGCGGGCACCAGCTAGTACATTATATTATTTTAAAGCGCTTGATGTATATTATATGTATGTAAATTGCATATTAAACATATAACACTATGTGTAGCATATGCTTGTCACGGTTTCGTGTGTCGGGACTCGATCCGACAACCTCGGCAGAGTTTCACGGTTGTAGTGATGTAACACATAATCGATAACATTCTAAAATGACATTGGTTCAAAGATTTTCTATTGGCTGCACCAGACCGACGGCTGGCCAATCAATGTACCAGCTGACCCACTTGCTATACCTACCCATCCTTATATAGGTACTATATACATTGATTAATAACATATTGCTAAAGATTGGACCACATACCTAGTTGTTGCGTAATAAATATACAGAAACAAGGTACTATAATATAATTATGTATTTAAACTTGTACACATTATTTATGAATAATCTCTTTGATTTTAAACAATTTGAACTATTAAATAAGCACGTTGTCCCACTCTGGGACAAGTAAATTAAAAAAGAAAATAAGTTCATCTATACAAATAAATAAAATTGGAGTGTCTGTTTGTAATATTAAAATAACCGCTTTTTAGTAAATGCATATGGATATATACACGGTACGTACATATACCGAAATAGCATTTTTTACAATTTTTGTCTGTGTGTCTGTCTGTCTGTCTGTTTGTTCCAGCTAATCTTGGAAACGGCTGGGTCAATTTCGACGCGACTTTCACTGGAAGATAGCTGATTTTATAAGGAGTAACTAAGGCTATAAAAATAATCATCATCATTCCGTCTACGGCTGTAAATCTAAGTTAACGCGGGCGAAGCTGCGGGCAACAGCTATCATACATAAAGCTGACTAATTTTATAAATGCGAAAGTTTGTAAGATTTGGTGTTTAGATGTTTGTTTATATTTCACGACAAAACGGCTTGAACTGATTTGACTGAAATGGTGATGACTTATACCTTGAATAAGGACATAGGTTATAAAAATAATCATCATGAATTTACAGTTGTAAATTTAAGTTGACGCAGACGAAGCTATGGGCACCAGCTTGTAATAAATAAATATTAACGAACAATCACACCACGTTAACTTAGCCCTGTGGTAATCTCGTTGTGTTACAGTTATTAGGAATGGAAATAAATTGAACAAATTTATACAAATACACATCCATGAGCCGGTGTAGACATCTATATTCATCACATTATATTCTGCACTTGGTGGGATTCGAACCTGCGTCCGCTGCGTGAAATGTCCAGTTACCTGACCACACGACCGCCCGGCCATAAAAATCGTAAATATGTAAATGAGGTGCTTGGATCGGCTTGTATTTTGATCTTCGTTTGAGTTCAGTTAATCGAAAAACATCCAACGCGACATGTTCTCTAAAGAAATTACTCAGCGTTAGGCGATTAACACACGGCACCGCGCACGGATTTCAAGTTGCATTGGCCTCTATTAAATCTGTTGATACCAAATACAACTCCACGCAGAGTGGCGGTTGCACAGAGTACTTTTTAACATACAGGGCGGTTACGACGAGAGCACATCCGCTCGACTGCGTTGTCGGACTGCAGCGCGGAGGAGTGGCGACTTACACACGGGACGCATAACCGCGCGGAGTATCGTGGGTGCAGGACGCATTAATAGAATTAAATATAGAAAGAAATGGGTGAATCCAATATCTTCTTATTTTTTCTTTCTACACCATAATAAAAAGTAGATTGCTGCCAACATTTCAGCGTCCATTCTTACCAGTGTCTGTGATCAAACTGGACCCAGCCGCGTTAAATCCGATATTGGGCCGTGTGGTAATCGCCTTAAGCTTTATGATGATATAAATAAAAAAATGTTACTGCTATCATCAGTTTTGATATACGAGGTGGCAAATATTAAATTAATTTACCGATAAGGGGCAGGCACTTTGTGCCAATTTTCAGAATCCGGCTTATTTATTTCGTGCAGCAACTTTGCTGAATTTTTGGAAGAAGAGCTGATGAGCAGAAGAAGCAGTAGTACTACGAGTAATGAGAGTAGTAGAGAGTGTCTTCGTCTACATTAAAGGCAAGGCACACGCAACAAGGCCTGGGTAATAGCAGATCCGGGACCCTCAACAAACCACCGTCAGGAACCACCTAGGTAGCTAGCTACATGAGTAAAACATTTCCTTGCGTCAAAAAAAAGGCCTGGTTAGTGGGTGAACACCGTGTATTTGCCCATCAATAATATCTTTTTCTATACTTTATAATGAAAGAACTTTTACGGATGTATTTTCTTTTTTTTTTTTATGTTAGTTGGATAGGCAAACTGGCAAACGTGCCACCTGATGGTAAGTGGTCGACGTCGCCCATGAACATAAACCAGTTTACCTGGAACGAGCCCCGGCAACTCATTTATGTGTTGCCTATCCTGAGACAAGATGTTGAGTCTCGGTGCCGGTAATTACACTGCCTGTCTTGCCCTTCTCTCCGAAACACAGCAAAGCTGTTTCACGGGAGAAATAAGCAAGATGGTGGTACCCATGCAGCCGGGAGCGCGGCACAGCGCTTCCCTCCCACCGGTAATGTTGGGATGTTATCGCTGTTCATTAAGATTTTTACATGCCCGACGTTTGGGATACAGCAACCATCATTTTTTATTCTTTCAATAATATACGTCCTTAATTATTAATTATAAACTATTAGTACATAAATATACTTGAATAATTATTCGTTTATTATACTGGCAACCCTAGGCAGAAGCCAGGAATAGCAACATATTGCATTACAAATCACATGATCTGTGCAACATGGCGACACGGGAGTCATTAGGAACCTCTACGGGTATAAGACGCATTAGCGTGTACTCACTGGTCATTAAACGGCTAACGGAGGAGATGGACTTTTTAGTAGTCCTCGATATAGACAGGCTAGATGAATCAAAACTAATAATAATATCTATGGACGCTTTTACACCACGTCAATCTGGTCCCGTGGTAAGTTCTCGAAGAACTTGTGTTACGGGTAACAGACAACGGAAATATATTTAATACTTTTATACTATACATATTTTAAAGATTTTTATTAAGTATATAATACACATATTTAATACACATCCATGACCCAGGAACACAGAAAACTTACGGCTAAATAAAGCACGTACGGCTAGACCTAATGCTCCTAAGTCTCCGAATGCTCGTTAGGCCTTAGGGGGACACCCTAAGGCCTAAGCTATAAAAAATCAATCATTCTAAGAATGCTTGTAGGAGATTAAAAAAATTGTAGACAAACATATTCTTTTATACTATATTAATTGTTTTAATTGTTTTAAAATTCAACAAAATTTAGTTGTCGTATGCTAGGTCCAGGTTCATTTTCATCGACCCATACATCATCGATTAATGTTAGACACGGGTCTCCTCTGAGAAGAGGGTCAAGGCCGTAGTCCTCACAACACTGCCTTGTGGGTAGGGGGCTAGGAAATGATTGCAAATCAGAAATATTTTGTGATGAAGGTTCCTCATTTTCTTTATTGTCGGACAATTTGGATTCTTCAAGTGTTAACAATTTCTGGCAGAAGACATCACTACATAGTATAAACTATAAAGCAAAGTCGCTTCCCGCGTCTGACTGTATGTATGCTTACATCTTTAAAACTACACAACGGATTTTGATGCGGTTTTTTTAATAGATAGAATGATTTAAGAGGAATAATATGTAATACATGCATAATATAGTAGAAAAACACTGATAATTTTAGAAGTTTCTTCGATGACGCCCGGCTGGGTACTGGCGCGACTTGGTGCGATGCGCGAGAGCCATTTTTATCGTTTTTTATTTTTCAAAAATGTTTGAAGTGACATAATAAAAATGTATCCAATCATTTCCACGTCATCTCCGTTTAGCAATTTAAACGTAAAAGTTTCATTAAAATTGAGTTACCCGAAGTCTTATACTACTCAAAATGCTTTTAAAATCGACGTTACTTTAGAATTTTTTTTGATCATGTAAAATGTTAAATATTGTATTTTTATCCAAAAAAGTCCCTAGATCAAAGATGTATCTATACCCTATTTTTTATTGTTATTTTTAAATGACGACTTCTATAAAAACAACTCGATCTAGAAACAACAATTTGGGATAAGGGGCCCTTGAGTAGGTATTATTTTTCTTGTGAGCCGGACAGTGGGTATAGAAAAGCTTGTTAATGAATAGGTCTAACTAATAGTCAAATAATGTGCACATTTCATAACTCCTCTTTTTCTTTTGCGCCGGCAAATGCTCTTAGGCATCCCGCGGGGGAGGGGGTATTCCCCAAGTTGCTATGTGGAACTCGCTGCGCCTCAAAGATAGTAAGGTGGACGCAGCTCTAGCCACTAAAACCCGGCGAGTGCCACCAATACCACCCTTTGTGAGGTGCCCCGGATCTGTTGAGCAACAGGGCATCTCGACGGCTAGTCATCCCCCCATCCACAAAGGGGTTGTCCCGTACCATAGAAAAACCCCTCCCAACGTCGGGACAGTGCAATAGGGTGAAGTTCTCATCCACGCCTCTTATCTCCTCCTGCTATTTTTTCCTCTGCAGCTCTTCCGGTTCAATTTGCTTCATCCAAGGTGCTGGGTTCACCTTAGGCTACTAAGCCCCACCGCCACGACAAGGCTTGAACCATGGTGAGGACATTTCATAACTCCTGTTTATTGATAAGATCATACTTTTTCAATAAAACTTCAAAATGACTATGTTATTTCATTTTGTAGTAATTAATACATTCTTTTTAAATGTCTCAAAACGTTTATCGCAAACACAAACTTTTTTTTGGCAATCAAGTCAAAATTTTTGTTCAAATACATTGCTGTTCGCTAAAATAAGTTTATTTAAATTGTATGTAATATTTGTAAAATTGATTTTGAAGATTTTCTTTTATTTTTTACGATTTGGATAGCTTAATATGTAACCTTTATTTTTACTATAATATTCTCGCCATTACAAAACATTTATACGGATATAGACGTTATAAGTATAGACTTATAACGTCTATATCCTCCATATTAAATAGATACAGATATAGATCTGTATCTATTTTTTACCTAATACCTGTAGGTAATAGGTAAAAAAAAGGTAACATATGCAACAAAGAATGCATATTAATATCAATTAATTGTAAAAATTTCATCCAAATCGGTTCAGTAGTTTAGGCGTGAAGAAGAGACAGACAGACAGAGTTACTTTCGCATTTACAATAGTTAAAGTTAAAGTAGTTCGCATTTATAACATTAGTAATATTATTAGTTAGGATTCATTAATTTATTACAATTTCATCATCATCAGCTTCTATCTTTCCACTGCAGAACATAGGCCCTCCTCAATGAACGTCAAGACGACCTATAGTAATTATTACAATTTATTATAAGTTAATAATTAATCAAGTTCAAGCGTGATGCGACGTTAGTTGGACGATAAAAACCTTTTCTATATATGGTTTCAAAATTAAATATTAATTAAGGGCCCTAATTGGCCATGAACTCTCAGCTGGAGATCAATCAGCCTGTCTCGGATGATATAATTATAGTGCTCGCCTTTGAATGATGGCATTCCCGCTGTCAGTGGAAATAAACACACACACAAGTCTGAGGCGCGCTGAGGGTTCCGAAAAACTTGTTTTTATGAATAGCACATAATAATTAAATAGTACAAGCATGTATACAACAAATTACGGATTTTCAGATTTATTCCTGGATTTATTTATTTATTTATATATGTTTCGAGACCTATCTTCTTACAAAATTTCATGTTTCCATGTCAGTGGGGGGTACCCTATAGGGTTTGGTTTGACAAACCGACAGACAGACAGACGGATAACGGAGTGATACTATAAGAGTTTCGTTTTGACATGTTGAGGTATGGAACCCTAAAAACTTATTGGTAAAATTTTATGATTATGTTGTTTAATATTATGATAATTTGATGACCTCTTGGTTCTTGCCAAAACTTTCGAGTTGCTTTTTTATCTAAATAGGAAACATTATTTTGCGTTCGCCTTATATAATAATATCAACCCTCATATGTACCACTGTTGGGCACGGGTCTCGAAATAAGGCGAGGAGGGTTTTGGGCCATAGTTCACCGATGCGCTGGCCCAATGCGGGTTGGTGAACTTCACACACCTTCAAAGACTTTTAATCTCATCAGGTATTCAGGTTTCCTCACGATGTTTCCTTCACCGGTGAGCAAGCGATGGTCAGGTGCAGGTAGGAATTTAGATAAACCCATTTCTAGGCATTAAAGGGAGGATCGAGCTCATACCCACTAGGCCATCGTCCGCCTTACTGTAATGTTAATGACGGCTCAGGTTGACTCTTATTGGCCTATTGGCCATGGCCCATTCCATCTTATCTGGAACCAGTCGTATTCAATAAAATCTTTTTGCATTTTATAGCAAGCTATTCGAGTAGTTACTTTTTTACACTATAATCACTTTAATAATTTCGCAAGTTAAAAGATTATTGCTTAGGACATGGGCTATAAAAATAATCATCATCTGTCGTAACATGGCCGTAGATGTAGGTTAACGCGGGCGACGCCGCGGACATCAGCGTGTATAAAAAGACCATTTAATATATGGTCACGAGCCATAAAGCGCTAATTACATCAAAGCCCAGAGTGCCTCTAACGCGCCTGTCGTCACATGCGCTACCCATAATAGGAGAGGCAAGAACAACCCTGCATACTAATATCATACAATCCGCTTAAAACTATACTTATAGCGTTTTTCATATGTAATTATAGATAATACTGGGCACCTTATGTGATGTTCTTCCGAAGGTGGATCATAATAACAGCGTTTAGTCGAGAAAGGCTTACATAATAGATCAGGCGAGAGATGAAAAAGTCGGAAAAGCCATAAGCATATATCGGTTTGATAAGCCAGCCACGTAGTTCATGTCTGGTACATAGATATTATATGCTTATTGAAATGTAAAGAAATATAATTTTAAGGTTTCCCAATGCGCAACGGAGCGCAGTATTTTAGGCGTCAAATTAACCAAGAACTGCATCCTGCGCTCCAAAACTAAAGTTGCTGATTTAGCTCTGGCAGCGGTACCTCGACGGCTATAAGTCAGTCCCGCTAGCGACCGACATTACAAGCCCGGAAAACCGCGCTCAGAACCGTCTAGCTATCGTCCCATAAGCCTGATAAGCTCGTTAGGAAAAAATTACGAAAGAATTCTGCTTAGGCGGTTGAAAACCGTCATTAGCGAAAAGAATCTTTTCATAGATGAGCAATTCGCCTTCCGCGAAAACCACTGTTGCCCGAGGCAAGTCCACCGTGTGACGGAGGATATATTCAGAGGTTTCCTTAAGAAAAACAAACACGACACGTGTGCTGTATTCTTCGATGTAGCAAAAGCCTTCGATAAAATCTGGCACGAAGGCCTCATATACAAACTATTCAAGTTAGGAATACCGGACAGACTAGTCATCATCATCCGCGACTACCTTTCTGACCGGCATTTTAGATATAGAGTTCAGGGCACTCTGTCCTCTCGGAGACCTCTGAGGGCCGGAGTCCCACAGGGCTCCGTGCTGTCTCCGACCTTATACAACTTGTATACCTCCGACATCCCCGAACACCCGGCGGTTAAACGGGCTCTCTTTGCAGACGACACCGCATGTATAACCACGCACGCACCACCGCATGTATAGCAACAAGCACGACTTTGTATAACCCACCCCTCAGCCGCAAAGGCTTCCACCATCCTCCAGCGTGCCGTCACCGAGCTGGGTGAATGGTTCGCAAAATGGAGGATTGATATAAACCCTGAAAAAAGTGCCTCCATAAAATTCTCCCGTAGGAGGGTCACAAACAGATGACCTTATCGTACCATGAAACCGATAAGGTTAAACAATGTCGAAATACCCAGAGTAGATCAGGTAAAATACCTGGGGGTCACCCTGGAGAGGTCGATGTCATTTAAACCACACATAGAGACAGTCACCAAAAAGGCCAAATTCGTCTTGAGCCGTTTATATTTCTTAATAAAAAAAAACAGAAAAATGCCCCTCAGGCATAAGCTAACTCTGTATAAAACTTGTATCCGACCCATTATGTCATACTCTTGTATCGCATTCGCGCATGTGCCACAAAGTCGACTAAATGCACTACAAATAGTCCAAAATAAATTCTTACGCATGGCAACCGGTTGCCCGTGGTACGGAAGAAACATCGACCTGCACAGGGACTTCAGATTAGAGTCCATTAGGGGCCACTTCAAAATGACGTCAGAACGTCACTTTGAAAAGGCACTTCTCCACCCCAACCCGCTCATCGTGAGCGCGGCAAACTATGCTCCAGATAGCTCAGTTCCAATTAGACATAGGTTACCTAAGCATGTTTTAACAGATCCAGCTAACGAAATCTCTCAGCTACTAATGCGCGACGCAAAAGCGCGACGCGAACGTCACAACATACACACAATCACAACAAACGGTGCTAGGTACACCTGCACACCGCTTGGGCCTCGGGGTCGTAAGCGACGTCGACCCCTACACATGGAAACCACGTCGATCCGGACCGATCGCGAAAGCTTAGGTTCGAATCCGATACGAGTAGACACAAACCCAGATCGCGCTAACAGCTGTAACACTACGCTACCGCTAGATTGCTTGGGCACCGCGCGTGGCCCGCCTCCCTCTATAGAGGAAGGGATGAGGGCCGGCCCTCATGATGATAGGTTAAATTCAACCGTCAAAGATTCGTCAACCGTATCGGATTTAACTAGTCCAAATCCTGCTCTCCTTAGCAGCGCGCGCGATGAACCGCGCCCCCTGCGGGGCGCGGAGGGGGGCGTCTCCCTTTGGAATATTTCTTAAGTGGGCCATCTGTTCACTTACTGTACCGATTGAGCTTAAAGGCCATCAGGCCGAAAAGTCTAGCCCTTCCGAAAAAAAAAAATAAAGACCGACATCAGTACCGCCAGTTATGCACTCTCACGGTCTGTCATCACTCGGATTAGTCAAACTAACCTGAAAAAATATGCATTTTATCTCAGAGATTTTTTCTCAATCGAAAATTTATCAGTATTTTTTTTTTCAATTAAAAAGTTTGTAGAATTTAATGTGTTTTTTTCCTTTTTTGTTTTTATCGAAAATGCAGCGTATTGCATCTTTCATATTTTATATTCTCCAGTCCATTACACAAGCCATTTTAGCATCTTCAATTTTAGTATTTTTTGAGTTAGTTTTGTCACTTCTTTGCTTTTAGAGTAATAAATAAAAATGGTTTTTTGATTGGATTTTCTTGTGTTCGTCCACATTAATTTGCTGTATGAGTTTTTATTCACTATTGGTATTTAATACTGCTTCAGGTATTTCACTTTTATGTCTTTCAATTGCAGGAAGTAATTTATCTTAGGTAATTTGACTTGCCGTATCCCATAGCACAGGATGTCGAGATAAAGACATAAATATCGATGCTAATCGGCGCCATACTTGGTATCCAGTTTGCATCTAGTACAATATGTAAAAAATCTCATAGAGCTGTTTAACGTATAGTTTTTGTTTGTTCACATAAAGAAAATAGAACTGGGAAAAAATTATTAAAGTTAAAGTTTTTATTCATTTCTATAGAGGTTTCATCGATTGATATAGAAAATTTATTATAATATAGGAGTTCTATCAAGCTTACCCTAAGTGTTGAACTGTTTTAGGTTTCTGTGGGGCGCAGGTGTCTTCGAATAAAGCGAAGAAGGTTATTCCAGTCCTTACTAAAAGGGTACTCTGGTTAGGATAGGTTTACCGGTGGGAGGGATGTACTGTGACACGTCCAGTCTGCTTGGATACCACCATCATGCTTGTGTCTCCCATCAAACAGCTTCGCTGTGTTTCGGAGAGAAGTACAGGAAAAGCAGTGTAATTACTGGCACATCTTATGTCTCAGGATAGGCAACACATAAATGAGTTGCCTGGGCTCGTTCCAGGTTTACTTGTTTATGTTCATGTGTGACGCTGACCACTTACCATCGTGTGTCTCGACTGCTCGTTTGCCTATCCAAATATCATAGAATGGATCGAATCCAGACCTCTCATTATCAACGCCGAGCCTTTACCAAGTAAACTATCTTCACTAACAATCATAGAGCATATAACCGGAATAGAACGGCATTGTTATGTGTTTTGTATCAAAACAAATTCCGCCAAATTTGTGCTGCGACGCTGCGCTGGTTCTGCGCTCTGATTGGTAGACTGATGGCCATTGATGGATGATTGGCCGATGGGACGTACATACAGATCACTGGTTGGATGCATTGTTATTACGTCAGTGACTAATCACAGACCAGTTTCGGCTTTTGGCTTTTATCTACTTAATATCTATAATTTTATGGCTTATATCTACTTTATCCGGTTATATGTTCGATGCTTACAATGTACCCATAAGCTAAAAAAGTAAGAAATTCAACACTGACTTTGAACGAAGAATTAAATTGGACGGCAGGTGAAACCGCATATCGCTATCCAAGTATAAAAAAATGTCAATCTATTTATCTACATTAAAAAGTACATCAATGCCGCTTAGCCTTTGGGAAAGCGTTGGTATTCTAATGAGCCTTCTTCTTTTTCATCCCTAATAAGGTTATCCCATTAGACGCTGCCTGAATACCAAAGTTCATTTGCTCCAGAAAAGAAAAATTGTACTTGTTTAACTTGAGAGCCGACATTTTAGTATTGATGGAAAATGTATCAACTGAGATTTTGCCACGAAGAATTCCATATACCGTTACTAGACAATCATTGAAAAAGTATATAATTTTTTAATAGATTAAATAAGTGGTAAGTTAAGTGGGGTTAAAGTACATCAAAGTAATAAATGACCCCCCCCCACCATGGTTCAGGCCTGGTCGTGGCGGTGGGGCTCAGTAACCTAGGGTGAGCGGTGCACCTTAGGCGAAGCTAATTGGGCCGAGGGGGCTCTTTGTACCCCTCTTATAAGAAGAGCAGGGGCCAAGGGGTGAGGATGGGAACCTCACCCCATTGTACTGTCCCGACGTTGGGAGGGGTTGTTCTGTGGTGCGGGACAACCCCTCTGTGGAGGTGGCGTCGGTCCCTTGCGGGACTGACTAGCCGTCGAGGTGCCCTGTTTGTTTTTTACATCCGGGCACTTCACCAAAAGCGGCATTGGTGGCACTCGCCGGGTTTTAGTGGGTAGAGTCGCGGACGCAGCGTGTCCCACATACCCGCGTGGGGAGACCCACTCCCCCGCGGGATGCCTCAGAGCATTTCCCGGCGTTAAAGGAAAAAAAAAAATGGCTCCACCATGGTTCAGGCCTTGACGTGAAGGCGGCAATGGTGGCACTCGCCGGGTTTTAGTGGATAGAACTGCGTCCATTTACTAGCTTTCGGGCGCAGCGAGTCCCACATATACCCGCGTGGGGAGACTCACTCCCCCACGGGATGCCTCAGAGCATTTAAACAGTAATAAATGGCCGGCATTTCCAGGCGGTATTTGAAAAAATCCTAATTATATTTGAAAAGCGAAAGTTTGTAAGAATGTATTGATGTATGTTTGTTACTCTTTGATGCAAAAACTACTGAATGGATTTTAATGAAACTTTATAATAACATAGCTTATACATCAGAATAACATATAGTCTTTACATATCATAACCTTTTTCAATTAACTTTGGGCTATCAAACGCAAAGGGATTTTTTCTATTCCGATTGATGGTTCTAGTTATGAGCCCGATAAAACAGAAATAATATTTTTCAGTTTATGAGTTTTTTTTTAAAGATGAAAACGGCCAGTTCTGTAAATAGAATATTTATATACATAAACATATAGTTTACACTTATTTTTAGGACCAACACAACCAAGCTGTACCTCACCGACTCTAAAATAGACTTTTCTGCTAAGCTCAATATTTGTTGCCATAAAAAATAGGTCTCAGTAGCTAATTAATATCATTTATCCAGTGCTAATATCCAACATTGGTCATAACAAAAAGTGCGTATTATTTAATAAATGTCAGTTATTTTCTAATTAATACAAGCTAACGAGGGCGTTTGACGACTAAATCCGCTATTTTTAAACTTGTTTCTATTTGTTTTTCTTAACTGTATAATTAAAGGTGATTTCACACGTGACTCTATAATGCATAGAGTTAGGACTTAGAGCAGTAAGCCAATATCATAATAGATGAAGGTGGAAGGTTCCGCTTGTGCCGCGCGCCCAAGAGTACCACCAACTTACATATTATTTTCTTGTTACTATCCAAAAATTCGTCACACGCTAACGGGGAGCGAAGTCGACCAAGCGTGATATTGTGTGACAAGGGGTGGGAGGTTCGGAGGATCGAAATGTATTCTATTAAACGAATTACATATTATAAGTAAACTAATGATTAAAAAGAAATAAAAAATAATTTAAAACTAAACTAAACCAAATTTCAATAGGTCGGTAAAAATAGCAAAATCACTAGGGAGGGGAGAGTCTCACAAATGTGACCAACTGTGACAAGAGCGGGGGGGCTAAAAATTTTGAAATTCGTATGACCTAATTTGGATGATCCAAGCAAAAAAAAGAGCAAGATTTACCATGCTACAAATAAATAAGGAACGCACGAATGAGTGCCCTGGCCTAGTCGCGGGTGAATTCGTGGACGTTGACCTCTTATCATAAGGCTCGAACCTCGAACATGGAGGTATTTGTCAAATGAATTCATCTTTGATATCGATACGATATTACTGTGTCGACTTTTTTTTGGCTCTCTTAAAGGATGTATAGGCACATATTGATTTTTTTAGAGCATAGAATGGGCCACCGGCAACTAACAAACCGCACGAAACGCGACAGCATAGCAGTCCCTTAACGCCGGTGTTACGTGAGCGAGAGGCACCACCCCAGTAGTGCCGGCCCAATTCGGCTGAAAGGCAGCACAGCACTACCTCTTGCTTTGATTTGATTGATGAAGATAGAGTGTTCAACTTCAAGTATCAAATAAATCACACAATGTGTTAATCAAGTACCTTCAGTCAAGCGCCCACTGCTTTTTTGACTTATTGTCAATCAGTGTAAGAAAATAAAATCTGTTTGTGTTATTTTTTTATTTATTATTTTTGACGTGACAACGTCTTAAATTAGGTTGCGGCTGGGAGTCACTTATGAAAAAGTGTAACGCTCGGTAATCGCCGAAACGATGTCACGTAAAATCTTCGCCCGTAAAACCGACTTTACAGGCAACCATTTTTTTTATTGTTGTTTTACAACTGCTATTATTGAAACATCAACCGGAACAACCTCAATAGTCTTGAAATCGGAATATTACTTTAACATCTTTTGTCTCAACGAAAAAAAAAGCTATTTTATAGGTTGCGAATTTCATTCACCGGTTACTTCTTGGGCTATTGCTGTGCTTAGATATCCAGTGTAAAGTATCCCTTACATCAGCCACGACCAAGTCAAGAGTGATTGATAGACTTAATTATATACTTTTTATGGAAACTGTGCTCGTTAGCGGAGCCGCGAGATATTGATCGATCACCGGCGGCCATACATATTGTGTATGGGAGCAGCCGGAGGGGTCAGGAGAGAAATAGACTGATAAAGTATACTGATTTAAAAAAGTAACCCAAGTATCCATCCAAGTTTTTTTTTTATCGCAGGGAAATGCTTTTTACGCATGTAGCCAGGATCTCGGGTAGATCATGACCCTATGTGGGACTCGCACCTGTGAGGGCCCTACCCGTAAATTAAAACCACTGCGAGCGCCTTCAGCTACTTTTTGACGGTCCAGGATTTGTAGACATTACTGTAATTACATACTTTTACGTTTATTTTATAAAACTAAGTTCTTTAGTTGTAACAGTTTTATACAACGTTCTTAATAAACTGTGATAAGCCTGTAAAATATTGTAATTCGTGTTATTCTGTATGCAGTCAATATGGCCATAAAACAGAGAACTAAATTTGCCGAGATTCAAACTCGAGACCGTGTCCTGTCACCCGACCACTAGACCAACTGTCCACAATGAAACTTACTCCTACAATTCAGTTGCACAACACACTTGCGATATATCTGTTACCTGCCCACGTGTTTTTGATTCTGAAAGGTCACCACTATTGAAACACATAAAAGATATTGTTATAATCAGTCTATGCTTTTATGCAAGTGGGTTCCATTCTTCATTATGACAAAACGGAACCCATATTTTTCCTTAAACATTTTGTGGTAACTTACGGACCCCTACCAAATCCCTACGCGTGCCCTATTCGTAACTGATTAAACATATTAAGATGTCTACCGCATTGTAGTACGAGTAGTTTTTATTATGATCTATTGTACCTATAAGTAACTCAAGAGTTGTGCTTATGCCTTACCAAACGTCTTTGTAATTAATAATTACAATAAAATTATTTTTCTTATATGTCACGGACCCCTTAAACCTCTTTCACGGACCCCTTAGGGGTACATAAACACAGTTTAAGAAACTCTGCCATGTAGGATCACTTTGGAATCCGTGTCTGTCAAACAAAAATCTAGCTATAGGATTACTTATTAACAAACCATAAACGACAAAATTACTGTTAACATCTAGTCGGTCGATAATTTGTGAACGCGAAAGACTGTATGTATGGATGTTTGTTCCTCATTAACGCAAAAATTACTGAATGGATTTTAATTAAATTTTAGAATAATATAATCTATACTAATATTATAAAGCTGAAGAGTTTGTTTGTTTGTTTGAACGCGCTAATCTCCGGAACTACTGGTCCGATTTTATAAATTCTTTCAGTGTTAGACAGCCCATTTATCGAGGAAGGCTATATAACATCACGCTGTGACATATAGGAGTTGAGTAACGCGGGCGAAGCTGCAGGCAACAGCTAGTAGTATAAATCAGATTAACACAAAGCAGCATCAGAATAACACAAGTCAGTCCCCAAGGTACCGACGCCACCTGCACAGAGGGTTTGTCCCGCAACACAGAACAACCCCTCCCAACGTCGGGATAGTAAAATGGGATGAGATTTCCTTGGGGGACTGACTAGCCGTCGAGGTGCCCTGCGTGCTCATTAGATCCGGGGCATCTCACCAAAGGTGGCATTGGTGGCACTCGCCGGGTTTTAGTGGGTAGAGCTGCGTCCACTTACCAGCTTTCGGGCGCAGCGAGTCCCACATACTCGCGTGGGGAGACCCACTCCCCCGCGGGATGCCTCAGAGCATTTGCCGCCCTTAAAGAAAAAAAAATCAATCCGTAGTAACAATAAGTTTTGTATTTAATTGAAATGTAAGAGCTATTAAATCACCTGTAGGTATTTTCATATCAAAAAACCATACACTGTGCATATGAACTTACACAAGAATTTTCAGTCATTGAGTACTATTTAGTACAACTACCTACTATGTATTTAGTACAATCATTTCTAGATTTTCTTTACTTCTTAGAATTAGCCTTAGAAATTGCTATTATAATGCCCTGAAATGAGTTTATTTCTGTCTGATCATCATCATCCTTTATCCATCCACTACTGAACATAGGCCTCCTTCAATGAACGCCAAGACAACCGATCGCTTGCCATATTTCTGTCAAGCATAGTTTATTTGTACAATCGGAACTCTATGATTTTCAAAAACCACTGGTCATTTATTAATCCAATCAATTGTAGTGTGTAAGAGGCTTAGTTCAGTCGTGTCGTATTAGCCTTGTCTCGGTAATGCCTGCCCATTGGTCACGCTGTAATCTGACAGCTGAGGTCGCCGCGGTCAACCAATGGGTGGTACAGCTTGTAACGATAATTTATTGTTACATTTCAAACAATATTTTCATAGCAACGCCCATTATGTTTGAATTTTCATTTATATGTTTGCTATTATAAAGATAGTAGCTTTGTTTTGCAATCACACGTTTGTTCTATTTCCAGAGGATATATGACTAATATTAATGAATAAAAGGATACGTTATGCTCCCCACAATGGTTCAGGCCTTGTCGTGGCGGTGGGGCTCAGTAGCCTAGGGTGAGCCCAGCACCTTGGGTACCCCTCTTTTAAGAAGAGGGTACAAAAGAGCAGGGGGCAAGGGGCGAGGACGGGAACCTCACCCCATTGTACTCTCCCGACGTTGGGAGGGGTTGTTCTGTGGTGCGGGATAACCCCTCTGTGGAGGTGGCATCATGACATTAAAAAAAAGGTGTAAAACACCTTGTTTTTTTCTTTCTTTTGATGTGAAACATCTATAGCCGCACGTAAAACCGATTTCTGGCGTGGCGACGCATGCCGTGGCGACGCGTCGCCACGCTATACGATATTACATATTATATGCATATTACTTTTACAAAATAATGTCGATGTTTCACATCTGCCAGGCGTCCCGTGACGGCTCACACGGTTTTTTAGTTATCGCTGGGAGTGGATCACTATTTAGTTATTGTTGAAAGGTCTTGCCCGTGAATTTAAACAACGTATGCTTGACCAGCAGTGGAGCCTTGACCTTTAGTATACGATGGCATAGTCGGCAGTACTACCCCACATTTTATGTATATACTGTTCAAGTCCAACATAATATAATTGGCAGATTTCCTCGCTCTGCAGTACCATATTTTATATTTTGCTGGAAGTCAAAGTTAGCCCACCGATGCTACAGACTAGCCCAATTCGACTGAATAATCGAACACTCCAAAAACGCGTCCACCAAAATTCGAAACGGATTGGAGCAACCAGCCCTTTCATTTGATACCTACATCGTTGGAGTGCATTAAAAACCTAGTTGTTTTTAATGCACTCCAACGATCTGCCATGTTAGGTGCTCCGCCATGTTGGATTTAAAATGACGTCACAGAGCTAGCCATGAATTGTCATTCAAACTAAAAGTGTATACAAAATTTCAGCTTAATCAGTTGAAGATATCTGCTACAAAATTAAGTTACAAGATTCCACCAGAAAAATATTAGTTGAAAGTTAAATAAAAGCTTCTAAAAATAGCATCGACCATAGAATCAATATTTATTATTTTTACGTACTGTAAGCTTTGTTAATTCAACATTAATTATATTTATTTACTCAATCAAACCCACATAAGACTAAATGACTAAATGTAGAATTTATAGATACTTTAAATAAGTATCTATAAATTCTAGAATATTCCATAATTGGCTATTCACACATGTCACATTCAACAATAACATTTATTATTTTTATTTACCCAATCAATTTCACATAAAAGACATTTCAAGTATCTATAAATTCTAGAATATTCCTTAATTGGCTATTAACACATGTCAAAGGCATACAATTACCGTCGTAGACAACGGCCTGTCTCGGGTTGTGTAATGGCAAGGCGTGGTGACCTACAAGTGCAATTAATGTCTTGTACAGACCGCTTCTCATTCGAGGTTAAAAAATTTCCAATTTCATAATGTACTTTTATTTTCAATAGCAATATATGATTAATTCTGGTCGGGTGGGCATTGGTGAAATGTATTTAGCACTTTGAATTTGTTCGTTTTTATACGGGGCGACTGTGTGCTTTAGTAACTTTTCTGTGTTCCAGAAATAAGGAAAAATGCCCTGTGGATTAATAAATAGTGTTTCTGGCACTGCGACATAATCTTTCTTGTAACCAGGCCATTCAAGGGGGGGAGCACCTCGACGGCTGGTCAGTCCTCAAGGGACCGATGCCACCTCCACATTGGTGTTGTCCCGCACCACAGAACAACCCCTCCCAACGTCGGGATAGTACAATGGGTTGAGGTTCCCATCCTCGCCCCTTGCCCACCTGCTCTTTTGTCCCCTCTTCTTAGATAAATTCGTCATGTCAAATGAACCGTTCACTTACCGCCAATATCTAAGGTATCAACTAATAAAACCAATTTGCCACTTATACTTTGAAATGTGTCGGAAAAAATGGTAACCTTTTTGTATGATAAACATACATGTACATTAATTTCAGAGAATCGTCACCAAGTACATACGTAATATACTATGTTACAAACTTGCCACGGTAATAAGTTCATCTTCATACTTATTTATGCGTTTTCCCCAAAGTTTTCTCTTTAACCTAATTTAAATGGCTGTTTATCTGTGGTAATTAACTTGATCAGAGCACTGTGCGTCATACATCAACTCGCATTACCATGTGACTTGACAAATTGCTCTCTTCTCGCCTCTCAAGGTGCTGCCGAGATTCGAAAGTTCAGATATAAACCAATATTTCAACGGTAGGGAAGGGGCATATCGATAAAAATATCGCCTTCAATGCGGTAATTTATTAAAAAAATCTACATAACTTAAATTTTTTGGTAAACTATTTTAGTTGACGACTACTCAAGGTTTTTGTAGTACTATCCATTAAAATAGGTAGTGTTACATTTTTTTTACTATGTCTTGTTGAAATGAATACTTTTTTTTACTTACTTTCAATTCATATGAATTTCACTAGATTCTATAACATCGGTGAAGTTTGGAGGTGTTTGTTATTGAGAGGCATTTTGCTTTAAAACCATGTAGATGCAACTACGTATAGGAAAATAAAATATCTGCGTAAATTCATAAGTAATAAAAAGGTATAATGAAAGATGGAATAAAATAAAGAAACGTCAGCGTCATTTCTTTTGCCGCCAAGGCACGCTAATAAATATTTACTATATTATCGACAGTAAAGCAGCTTCACATCACTGATTTGTAATATTTTAATAAAATTTATTATTTTATTGTGTTGGTATCAAAGTTTTATCATAATGAATGTATAATGCTAGTGCTGTACCTCAATGAGTACGTCCGATCGCTATCGGGCACGATAAATTCAGTCCAACGTAATTGATTCTAATTTGTGTACGTCCAGTTTCCACAGCGCTGCCGGTCCTGTGTTATGATCGAGATAAAAATCTGATTACACGCATGAGATCAACTATAAATATCACGTTTTATTTTGATTGATTAAATTCCTTATAAAGTGATTTGATAGAGAAATCACCCAAAAAATATAATATTATATTTGGTCATGATTCATATTCTTTAAATGCAGGTGTTTAGCACTACAAATACATAATTATTTATAGAAATAAAGTAATATATCATACGTCCGAATGTTTTAACTTTTTTTTAAATATTTATACTAACTTTTACTTAATCAATTTTTTGTAATATATTAAATTCCCATTTTCATTAATTTAATTTATTCGGTTTAATGTTTTTTTCATGAAATTAAAGATAAGAAATATATAAAAATAACTGACGAGAGATGTAACGTTTACTGTTAGTGAAACTGTTCTTGGACCTGTTTGAATGGGTCATTGTCAGCTTACTTCTTCCTTGACACAGTTGCTGGGTTTCGGTTTGCACGACATAGCGTAATTATTGATACGAGACTTACCATCTTACGTCCGAGAATAGATTTTAGTAAGAGGTAGTGCCATACTGCTTTGCATCCGAATTGGGCTGGCACGGCCTCTCACTCACATAACACCGGCGTCAATGTACAACTACGCGGTCGCGTTTCGTGTGGTTTGTGAGTTTCCAATTACTCAAACTTTTACTTATATATTACCTCTATAGTATAATGAAACAACTTTTACAGGAGATCATCTCGGGATCATGGTTGCTGTAAAGTATCTGAAACGTCAGGCTTGTAAAAATGCATGTACATGTAAAAATCAAAACCGCTATAAAATCCGTAAACGTTGTTTCATTATAATGTATAAAATCGCGCATATTAGAAAACACATGAGAAAAATAACCATCGACAACAATCACATCACTAGGCTGTAACAAACATAATGCTCGTGCCTCGTGTTGTCGATTTCGAAAGCATCGATTTAAATAACTATGTATCGAATAGATCGGCTTAATGCCTCCACGTCAGATTACTACTGCGAGTTATGATTGATTCCCTTCAACACAAACGATTCTAATTTAGATTCAATGCCGACTATTAGTCACTTGGTAAGGACTGTCCTACTTTAACATATACAATTAATAATTTATTAAAGACTAATCGACATTTGTTGGTTAAGAGTAAAGATGTTATCTTAGACCAGGAGCCAGGTACAAATTCAGTCAATTATTTATCTCGAGCGGAACTTGCTAGGGATTTTTATTATGAATACTCGCGACCGTCAGATGCGACACAGCTGATAGTCGCGAATATTCATATTCATAATGCATCTTACGATTTTTCGATTAGGAGGGACTTGGTCATGAAAATCTGTCACTGGCTCTTAGACTATCTATTTTAATGTTCTTCCGGGTTTGATTGTTGGGCGTTTGGACTCCATAATAAGGCTTATCGTCCTACTCGAGATTAAAAAAACAGTTTACTGTTGTAATCCACTTTTAAGGTGCCATGGACGCACTTAAATTAAAAAATATATCTTAAAATGAAATAATTTAATTATCAAATAGAACGAACTTGTTAATAAGTCAGTAAAAGTAATACAAGAATGGCAAAACAGGAGAAAATACATAATACAATTAGTACAATAAACACTTACATATAATTTTCAAAACATTTTTCTGAAGCTTTAAAAATACTTGAAACTGTCTATTTAATTGGAAAAGTGGATAGAGATGTAGGAATATTACTACATATGGCCAATGCTTTTAACTTAACATGTTAAACTAAGCAAAATTTACAGTGATACACTAACCCCCAAATACTCAAACGAATCTCAAATGTAAGTCGTACTTAAACTCATGCTACGACGTGTCAGATTCAAAGAAAAAAAGAGGGACAGCACGAGTTTAAGTACGTTTTAAAATTGAGATTCGTTTGAGTATTCAGGCGTAAAGGAGTTAAAATCTAAAAATTACAAAAAAGTGCAATTGACCGATTTGGTAAAACATCTTGTCATACTATGGAGTAATTCCACAGGTATTCCGGATCGGACCAAATTTTAACAATGTTATCCCGGTCGATATAAATCGAACTCTATCAGGAGTAAGGACTTGAGAGTACAGGTCGGCCATGTTTGGTCACAACCAGTAAATGCCTAAAGAGCCTCTCTGCGGGCCGCCATGTTATGTTCACTAATGAATGTTTTCGCCAGGTTATTTATTTCTTACCAATATGGTTGGCAAACAAAGTACAAAACTAACCGTCTGTGGATAACGTAAATGGATATTGTGGGAATATTTTAATATGTAATGTTGTAAAGAATGCTCTTGAGCGGATATCATGAGTTTTGTAGAAGGTACAGCAATATTTAAAATTGTTACAAATACATTGTTTTTATTTTAATGTGATCAATGTTAATATTAGAATTCATAATTAATAAAAATATAAAAACGTCACGCGTCATGCCGTATGCTGTCACGGCATTCGAGTCGACTTCACTGCAAACGCGCCAATTTCACGCCTTAAATTTCATATCTATATATTTATTAGCTTGAATTGTAGATACGGCCTTAGATATTAATATTTTATTTCTTGAATAAAACAAACTGTCTGTCTGCCTGATGACCAGACGGTAAGGAACTCATCCATGCGTTGTTTTCCTCCTGAGTCATAAGAATATTAATCTAGTAAAAGCTATTTACTAATTGTGGTATAAGAAACTATATTTTGTAACATAAAATGCTAATAACAAAAAAATGTAAATTAAGAAGTATGGACGTTTCAAGGATAATTTTGCGAATGCGCCTGCGGCGACCTTAGCTACAGTTTAATGTGATAAATCACTCTAATGTATATCAAAATAATTAGAACAAGAGCATATATCAAGTGTGAAGGTCCAAAGTGAAGAAAGGCAGCCGTTGTAGTGAGTCTGCATTTGGGTCGCGGGTTCTAATCCCGCTGCGGCCAAACTTTTTTAATATACCAGCGAACCCGACAGACGTGGTCCTGTACAAATCATTTTGTAGTGGACCGGATTGTGAATCTATACCATTCTCGTATCCTCTTGACACACACAACATTTTTTGTTCGTCCAACCGTTAAGGAATTCAATGACATACAAACGTACAGAAGAATCCTACTAATATTATAATTGCGAAAGTTTGAAAAAAAATATGGATGTTTGTTACTCTTTAAAGCAAAAACTACTAAATGTATTTTAATGAAACTTTACATTAACATAGCCTATACGTCAGAATAACATATAGGCTATAATTTATCCCTGTATTCCCACGGGAATAGGAAGTACGCGGGTGAAACTGCGGGGCGCTGCTAGTTTTGAATATAAAAGTTAATAATGAAGTCATGCATAAGTCAAATTGTTTGTGTACATTTTTGCAGTGCATACCTAAAGTAACACGTATGTGGTTTGAATGATTTTAATTGATACATATATTTTGCATAAATTAATAGCAGAATTAGTTTATTTTACATACAGTAGGTACAGTTCAAATCGTTTATACTTTATTACAAACCATGAATCTACTTATTAGCAATTAAAATAAAAAGGAGGTACATAATCGTTAAACACATGCAATTTTCTTAAACTAATGAAAATCACTTTTTACTAAAGCTGGAACTAGATCCACATAAATATGTTCTTATTCCATGGAAATATTTGGCAATGTACGTGTTCCAATTGATACTTTTCGGGTCGAATGGAAATGTGCGCTGATCTGTAGGCGACAGAGACTCGTATAGAGATGTCGTTCTTGCCGAGCATATGGTCCAGGAGTATAAAATGAAATACTCTGTCAACTTGCGAGCTAAAATTAATTTTGTTTGTATCTTCATAAGCCTGAAAATATAATGGTATAGTATATATAACTGTAAGGTTTTATGTTACTATGAAATAGGTCTAAAACTATTTGCGCTACAATTTTTTTTTAGTTTTTGAAGCATCCAAAGTTTATCACCATAGATTATACACTTACACTGGTAATGACCATCGTAAGCCTATTTTTGCTAACTGCGGGTCACAAGTTTTTATTTTGCCTAGATATCAAATCTTCTGGTCGAGTGATCAGACTATTTTTTGATGTTACTTAAATAAGCAAACCGGCAGACGATGAATATGAATTAGTTTACCTTGAACTAGTCCAGGCAACTCATTTATGCCTTCCGTCTGACACAGGTGCTCACCGGGTATGATTGCTTTGGTGAGTACCTGTGCAGGACGGCCCATAGTAGTATTATACATTCATACACAGAGTAGTAGTAATATACATTCCTTCTCTTATTTTAAAGAACATTTATAGACTCATCTACGAAGAAAGTTAAGAGGCCTTAATCGGTTCCGTTTGCCCATAAGATGTGATTCTCTTTTTAAAAAGAGGTATTTTTGTTTTTTTTTTTCTCTGTTATAAAAGTTACCTAATCATGTATTGCAAACTAACAAAATAAGGCTTATATCATGAACTACTAGGACATTAGGAACTTAAATTGAAGTTATTGATGACAAAATTTCCAATGCGTCCTTAGCTATTCATATAGTAATTTAAATGAATATTTACGAGTTATCCCAAAAATATAACGCGCTAAAAAATAAATTAAAGTGCGTATTCCTATGACTCATAATTGACTTTTTAGTTCAAACCTTAGAATTATAAGGCAATGCCTTATAATTCTGTGGTTAAAACCAAATTATTTTCCTTATTTAACTGCTGATATATTTTTTATAAACGTCATTTTTTCATTACGAATTCCTTTTTTTTCATTTTTTTTATTACGAATTCCTTTTTTTGTATTTGAGAAATATTTTACACAACATTGAGATTTATATTTTTTATATAATTTGGAACTAACTCACACACGGCCATCGGATCCCAAACTAGGCAGAACATGTTCTTATGACAACCAGACAACTGACACGTACTCATATATTTCTAAATACATATATAATATTATAGATAAATACCATCCAGATAAAGAACAAATGATCATGCTCATCACACAAACATTAATTCTCCTGAGTGGGGATCGAACCCACGACCTTCTGGCTTAGCAGTCAGGATCACTAATCACTAGACCAACAGGTCAGCATAATATATCTTCCGTATTATTTTGGCATTATAGCCAAAAGAAAAGATCAAAATTTGTCCTGAAAACCTACCTTCTTTCTTTTCCCATTAACAAAAGAATTATATCTCCTATAAACGCAGGTAAAATTTGTGTGAAGAAAGTAATAAGTGCTTCCAGCCATTTATATTTTGTAAAGGTCACGGTTGGCATGGGCAGGTCATCTGAAAATAAATATTTTGGAGCTTATAATATTGTTATATATTTGGAGCTTATAATAGTGCTTATAAATTGTATGTAATAAAAATTTACTTGGAGGTCGTGGTGCAAAAAATGAGATCTCACTGAAAAATAATCCCCGCGGGGGAGTGGGTCTCCCCACGCGGGTATATGGGACTCGCTGCGTCCGAAAGCTGGTAAGTAGACGCAGCTCTACCCAATACAACCCGACGAGTACCACCAATGCCGCCTTTGGTGAGGTGCCCTGGATCTAATGAGCAAACAGGGCACCTCGACGGCTAGTCAGTCCCCCAAGGGACCGACGCCACCTCCACAGAGGGGTTGTCCCGCACCACAAAACAATCCCTACCAACGTTGGGACAGTACAATGGGGTGAGGTTCCCGTCCTCACCCCTTGCCCTGCTCTTTAGTCTCCACTTCTTATAAGAGGGATACAAAGAGCCTCCTCGGCTCAATTAACTTTGCCCAAGGTGCAGCGGCTCACCCTAGGCTACTGAGCCCCACCGCCACGTCAAGGCCTGAACCATGGTTGGGTCGACCAATTTCCCCGCCACATACAATGATTATTATATATTATTAATAGTTATATATTATATAACAAAGACACAGAAACACGGACGTCCACTTAAGACCATTTTCAATGTTATTATTACATATCTGTTTTTTTTGACTTGATATAGTATATATCTGTTTTCTCTTGTCATAATCTGTTTTTTTTGACTTGATATAGTGCACTCATATTATAAGTGCGATAGAAATAGTAAAAATACAATTTCAGAGTCGAGAAAACTGCTTTTTTTGACAGGTCGAGAGTAGACTCTCAAGGCTTTTTTTTACTTGCCGAAATCTTCATGATACCCCAGACCCGGGGGAGCCTGTGTTATGTGGGACTCTAACCTATAAACTAAAACCCCAAGACGTTCCTCTATACCGCGTTGACGGGTTCATGGGTACCAAAGACTATCATAACCCCCTCTGGGGTGCCCTTGCAGGCTCTCCTCTGGGTGGTGTGACATGTCACGCCACCATTTTTCTCCTTAGGTTCCTCTCCACCTTAGGGTCTCCTGTGTTGGGAGCAAGTTGTGGAGCTACCTGAGGCCTTAGACAAAGTAACATTAGAAAAACGATAACGAAGTTCGAAAAGAATAAAATCAAAAAAAAGCCGTCGTCAATTATGTCACTCGTTATCGTTATCGCAAGTTGGTAGACAATATTAAAATTCGTAACAAAATTATAAACTGTCAATTGGTTATCGAACACTTATGTCAAACTTATGTTATTTTATTATTGATATTGATTCGTTATCCGTGGGCGTGGGCCATGGAGGGAAACATTTTCACAATTTTTATGAGTTATAGTGTGTATGAGGTCTATTTACATAGAAATTAATTTTTATTTTTTGGTCCGATTTGACACTTCTTGTCGAACTTTGTTGACACTTGACAGTTGTAATGTTGTCGTTGCACTGTCACGATCTTTGATTGATCATTGGCTAGAAAATTATTATCGTTATCTCAAAGACAATAACGAATTTCGGCTACAAAGCGATGTCGCTTTGTCTACAGGCCCAGATCATGTTTCGCTTTCGGCGCGTCAAGGTCCAGATCGTAATGGTAGGGCTCTCAAGGTTTCGCTTATGAGGCGTGTAATAAGCAGAGTGGCGGAACTTATGCAGATAGGCGTACGGCACAACGATCTCTCCCACCGGTTTTAGACTGAACAGAAAATTAGCACATAATTAATCTTGATTATTCTTTTAACATAATGCCTTACTGAATTTATTTTTCCGTGAGTCTTCAATAACAAGTTGTATATATCTATTTAACTTCAGTGGATTTTCCCCGCTGGTACTGCTGTGATACACTTGTACTTCTTTGGCTCTGAAAAAAAAAACATTCTAATTTTATAAATTACCCTTGTACACATCCACTACCACAATTAGATTTGGAGGGATACATTAGGCTAGGGCAAAGGCGAAACACCCTCTTTGTTTAGATCCTACTAATATTATAAACGCAAAAATTTGTAAGAATGTATACATTCTTACAAATGTATGTATACATGTATATGTATATGAATGTATACATTCTTACAAATAATCCTATAATGAAACAATTTTACGGATTTTATCGCTGTTTATTAAGTTTTTTACAAGCCCGACGTTTCAGATATTTTACAGCAACCATGGTCACGGGAAAATTGAGGTGTCAGACATCCTAACAGTACAAAGATATTAAAAATTTATTTCTTCTTATGTTTATACACTTTTCATACACATTCAATAGAATGAGTGAAAAAATGTAATATTTTTTTCCTTTCTACCTTTTAAGCTTAGCTGCGGCAACGATGGTAAGGTTTGACACGTAATCCACGGGTATCAAGTCTAAGATGTTCTCGGGATCAGCCAAGAGGACCCTGTTTAATCCCTTCGCGATGGATGTAGAAAGCGATGTAGCTCCAAACCAGTTGTCTATCCAGCCAACCAGTGGTTCAGCATTACTGGAAGTTACTGAAATTACGAAATTAAAACCACTCTCAGCAGGAACGTCCGATTAAAACAATAGAATCTTGATCACAATATATTTCGGCAGAGTAACGCCCTTTACAAAGTATACTGGTAGAATGCATCACAATACCGCCATCAGCATCCTTTTTTTTTTTTTTCGGATGGATCTATGCTAACGGCCCGAAGGCCCTAATGCTACATCGGATTAGTGTGAGCCCCACTTTTGGTTTGTAAAAGTGGGGGGTTGCCCCCCGTCAACCGTGCAGTCTGCGACCACACGGCCTCCTGGCGTCGGTTGTGTGTCAGTGGCGGGACTGGGCCGCGTTACCGTCGGGTGGAGTGGAGCCCCAGGCGGTCTACCCCTACCGGGTGGGCTCATTGGCGTGAGGACCCGGCAGATGGCGCCAGCGATACTGGAGGCGTCCTTTTATGCCAAATCTAATTATTATTATAAATATCGCCATAATATTACAGATAATTATAATTATTGTAAGTACGATATTATATATTACAATTATTTAGATTTATTAATGTTATACTTTAATTATTAATCAATATTATCTTCACGAATCGCACATTTTGTGGAATAAATAAAGCTAATTTATCTTTTATTATTATATTTTTGTAAATGTAAAAACATTTTTTTTTAAACGATAACATGCAAATATTTTCCACAATTCAAACGTACTTAGCCTATTCAAAAAATGATTTCAGAATATTCTTACCAATTGAAGGTCTGATGATGATCACTGGAACGTGCTCGTGACTTTCGGCCACCAAGTTTTCGGCCAGTGCTTTAGTAAATGTATACGTATTGGGTTTATACCCTGCAAATAAATGAGGTACTCTAGTATGAAAGGAAATCCCTTTGGCACTTTGACAGTTTACGGCAGAGTTCATAATCGCTCCCCACCATGGTTCAAGCCTTGTCGTGGCGGTTAGGCTCAGTAGCCTACGGTGAACTCAGCACCTTGGGCGAAGCCAAGTGAACCGAGGGGGCTGCTTTATATATATATTATGTACCCCGCTCATAAGAAGAGGGGACGAAATAGTAGGAGGGACAAGGAGTGAGGATGGGAACCCTACCCCATTACACTGTCCCGACGTTGGGAGTGGTTATTCTGTGGTGCGGGACAGCCCCTCTGTCCCTTGGGGTACTGACTAGCCGTCGAGGTGCCCTGTTGCTCAACAAATCTGGGGCACCTTACCAAAGGCAGCATTGGTGGCACTCGCCGGGGTTTAGTGGGCAGAGCTGCGTCCACTTACCATGTTTCGGGCGCAGCGAGTCCCACCTGGGGAATCCCCCTCCCCCGCGGGATGCTGGCGGAAAATAAAAATAAGAGTTCATAATCGCTAGGAGCTTGTTACGTCCACTTCTAATTCTTTGGAGTGTTCACCCTAAAATAAGAGATTAAAATCTACTTTCAGATAAACAAGTACCTTTTGTGTTTTTAACTTACATTTACAGTTGTAAGGGGGCTTGTGATGTTTCTTTGTGATATGTGGTGATTTTGTAGCGTTAGGGTTCGACCATAAATTACGTCACGCGTAAGGGGGAGGAAGGGGATCGACGAAGTGTGACGTTATGTGACAAGGGGTGGGAGGGGTGCAAGATTTTGTGACGTCACTTTTTAACATCGAAATTTTCCAAGTATTTATAATACGAATTTTGAACTATTAAAGGAAACGAAACTAAAATAAATCAATAAGAGTACAACTAATTTCGGAACTTCTGTATTAATTTGCTAATTTCTATAAATAAAAGTTGCAAAATATGTGACGTCATACTAGGGAGGGGGCAGTCTCAAAAATGCGACCAGCTATGACAATTAAGGCCCCGTTCTGGTTACATCTGGTCGCTGGCTAGCCAGCAGACTGGAAGGTAAAGAAATCATAAAATTCCCTGGTTTTTACAGATGAAAGTTTTTTTAAATCAAATGAGCAGTTTCGGTTATCTCCTACATCCTAACATTGCCCAATTTATTATCTTCGGATAGATTATATTGTTGTGTATATTTTCAATACTAACTTTGAAAATACAATATTAATGTGCACTTACTTAAAATTTGTTTCATTTGGTCCTCGTTCATTCCCGATTTAATCATCTTCTTTACTTCACTCAATGAAGCGGGCGGTGGATAAACAATTTCATCGATTACTTTCCTATCTGTGTTGGAATACGCAGTTGATACATACACCATTACCTGAAAGTTATTCCTATTTACAACCCAAGTTTAGTATTGAAGGGGTATGAAACTAGAAATATTATAAATTGGTGTAAAAAAACTATAAAACACGCGATGAGGCACCTGAAAATAATTCCCACGCTTGCTCTGCCCATTTCTTAGTTTCGATGAGATAGCTTAATTTACTTTCGTGCGCAAAAAAAGAGACGAAAGACAGTGGCGCCGCTAATGAACAAAGGCGTATGCGGCATATGCTCCGAAAGTATAAAATTAGTCAAATAACCTACGCAAGTAAATAACATGATTTTTTCCCAATTCTCTACATAAGCAGTATTACTATCGTTTCTGAAAAATTCGAAGTATGAACACATATAGTTCTGGAATAATTAGCAGAAAAAAACAAAATGAGTGTCCATTTTTTTGGTATGAAAATTTTTTGTGAAAATTTTTACTAATCGTGTTTTTCTACCCTAGTTTGTTAGGATATATGATGAAAAGTAACATACTAAAATTTCATTCACGTAGTTAACTTACTTTGCTTACAATATCGAAAGGTACACTGCCAAAAGTTCCAATGCCTCGTCCTAATACCAAACTTAGATGTTCTATCCTGATTATTCTGATCAGGATATTGGAACAAACTTATTAAATTATTGTATTGTCATCGATCGTTAAAAAGAGTAGGTGTAGCGGGTGTCAGTGGGTGACGCTATCACGTACCATCATGTGAACCGACTGTCCGTTAGCCCCCTCTTCCATAAAAAAAATGTGCAGTTTCAATTTAAGCTGACGTCTTAAAGTAATGTAAAAATTCTGTTCAAAGTTTATGTTACAAGCATGACGTCTGAAGCTAATAAAAGCTTTTTTCCCCGCCTTCAATTATATATAAATTGAAAGAAAACAAGCAAGAAATTTCATTTCTAAATGAGTATTATGTAAAAAATACATAGATCAATATTATCTATACTATAATATTATAAAGCTAAAGAGTAATTTGTTTGAACGCGCTAATCTCAGGAACTACTGGTCAGATTTGAAAAATTCTTTAAGTATTTGATAGCCCATTTATCGAGGAAGGCTATAAGCTATATAACATCACGCTGTGACTAACAGTAATTAAGTTGAGGTAAGTTAACGCGGCATGAGCGACGATGGCCTAGTGGGTATGGGCTCCCCCCCACCCCTGTGAGGCCTAGAAATGGGTTTTTCCTAATTTCTACGTGCATCTGAACATTAGACCATCGCTTGCTCACCGGTGAAGGACACATCGTGAGGAAACCTGCATGCCTGATAAGATTAAAAGTCTTTAAAGGTGTGTGAAGTTCACCAACCCGCATTGGGCCAACGCATCGGTGAACTATGGCGCAAAACCCTTCTCGCCTGATTTCGAGGAGGAGACCCGTGCCCAGCAGTGGGACATAAAAGGGTTGATATTATATATATTATATATTATAAGTTAACGCGGGCGAAGCTGCGGGCCACAGCTACTTTTGAATAAGTTATAATTCATCTTCATTGACAAAGACGACATATTGTTTTATTAGTTTTGTATGTTTCTTTTAAAATGCAACGACGTCGAATAAAACAAAAGCTAGAGCCGAATATCAGGCGTACACGATTAAATTTTAAGAAAAGTAGGGTTGTTCTTGTATACTTAACGTGGCCTCTAAATTTACGGCTGGTCCGTATGTTTGCCGTAGCTCAACGTGCTATGGAGCGTGCTATGCTGGGTGTTTCTTTGACAGATAGGATTCGAAACGAATACATCCACCAGAGAACTAAGGTTGCCTTTATCACGCAAAGAATAAGCTCGTCGAAGTGGCAGTGGGCTGGTCACACACTCAGGAGAACGGATGGCCGATGGGGCAATAAGGTTCAAGAGTGGAGGCCACGTTTAGGCAGATGAAGTGTTGGTCGGCCATTAACCAGGTGGGCTAAGACGCTCTCCGTGCGGTAGCCGGTCCGTGTTGGATGTGGGTGGCAAGGGATTGGCCGTCTTGGCGTTCATTGAGGGAGGCCCGTGTTAAGCATTGGACGGATAGAGGCTGATGATGATGATGATGATGAGGGTAGCTCTTACATACTTGGGCGATATCTTTTTTATATTTGTACATGCTTCTAAGTTTGTGCGATTGTTTTAATATGGCTGAAAGTTTGTGGACCTGTGTGCAGTAAGATAAATATTTATAAAACCTGAATATTTTTTATCCGCCGACATAAGTTCAGGACTCGCTCCGTGCCTATGACATTCAACATCATAGCCGTCTTCAGTGGTTCATTAAATTTAACTGTAGCTGCTACGTGGAACACAAAGGAGACCTGTAATTATTAACATGAAATAACATAATAAACAAAAGATCGATAGACTATTATATAAAGAACTGGAAATTTTTCTACTCCTCCTGAATTCTTCTGATAAAATTCGTTGCGGGTCACAAGGCAGTTTTAACGTATCGCTCGGGCTCAGTGAGATCGTATCAAAGGGTCATTTAGTGATTACGGCTGTCGATCCTGGCGAGGAGTAGCAGCGGTGGGAACGAGTGGTGGGCTTAGCCCGTATTTAGAAAAGACTATAAAGAAAAATATTTTTCAGAACTATCGTTATGTTTAGTAAGATGACAGAAGGCCAAAGTAAATTACTGGAATCAATTTGACACTTACTATTCGCTGGGTGCGCGATGACAGCGCCAACTAGCGGTTACAACAATTGGACTATGATTACGAAGAGTACAGCTTGGCAAAATAGAGTATTATAATGAAACACTTTTTTACGGATTTTATCGCGGTTTATTAAGATTTTTACAAGCCCGACGTTTCGGATACTTTACAGCAACCATGGTCACGGGAGGACTGAGGTGTCATACGTCCTAATGTTACAAAGTTATTCGAAACTACCCTATGATACATCAATATTTTGGTTAGTCCTATCTACGCAGAAAGTGCTTTTAACTGTATCTTTAATCTGTGACATATTATGCTTGGATTTTGATTTGATATTATATGTATATGTATAATATGTGTATGTATATTTTATATAATAATATATAAACGGAAACATGGATAAACACGCTGTACTTCCCATATAATACTCATATAACTTTATTAAATAATAATTAAATGGTCTATAACCATTATAAGCACGCCATCCCATTGGTCCGAATGCAACAAGGTATTATAATATTCATGTGTATTACGAAGGGAAACCTATTATTGGCCCTATTTTTTATGTAAAATACACTTAATGTATGTATTAACTGAAACGCTGTTGGTTTTCTTAATAAATAAATAATAATAAAAAAACATCGAGCACACAGATTGATATAGTTCTGTGTCAAAAATCAAATCAAATCAAAAATCTTTATTTGCCTGAATATAGTACATAAGTTGTTATTAATTGTAGTGTTTCATATATTCTGCCTTAAAATGGCGTGCATATTTTTGTTCCATTTAATTAAATTATTTTACAATTCAAAAAAAAAAAGAAAGAAAGTGCGTATTATAATCACGTATGCGATGTAAGAAAACAATACTCTATTTCTTGGATTCACTCTAGTCGTAGGACTCGTCTAGTCAACAAGAGCCTTTTAGACGAAAACTTTACCTTCGTTTGACTCGGGATCGCATGTAGATAGTTTTTGAAAAAAATTGAAGATGCGTTCGCAATAATTGCAAAAGTTATAAACAATTTTAAACTGAAAAAAAGGGGTTGGGTTTTTTGAAATATGTAAAATATTGTATTTTAAAAAATCTTTTCTTCCTTAGAAGAAGAAGAAGAAATATACTATATTGTGTGATTTCTTAAGTGAGCCATCTGCTCATTTACTGTACCGATTGAGCTTAAAGGCTATCAAGCCGAAAAGTCTAGCCCTTCCGAAAAAAAAACTATATTGTGCATTTATGTTACCTACAAACTTAAAAAATAATATGCACAAAGGCGATCTTATCGCTAGGGAAGTGATTTCTTTACTCCATCAATCACTTTTTGTCATCGATGTAAATAAAATTGTTAATAACAATGTGAAGATAAACAATGTTTAGTTTCTCCGACGGGAATCTATTCTGAGGCCTATGAAAAATAGCAAAATATTAATTTCTAGCTACGTGATCGATAATAATAAATTTAAAAATTAAATTTAATATTTAATAAAGAGTTTAAAGAGAGGCTTGCGCAAAACCGATTATCCGTTTTCGGACGTATATTCAACAAATAAAAATAATTTTTTTTTTTTTTTAGGAAATATCCTCCTCTTTTCGATGTTTTTTTTTTCAAATATAAAATATCTTTAAGGGCTTAAACCTAACCCTCTCAACCATATTTTTAAGAGACGGAGAAATTTTCACCTAAAAAGCTCTTGTTGACTAGAATATTAATAAGCAACAAAAGATAACATTTTATTTTATATAGTAATTTATGTGAATTTATTTGTTACTTGTGCATTTTTTTAAGTTCAATTAGACAGTTAGTTGTAGAAAGGAGTTTGGACAAAAAATATTATTATGTGACCTGTTAACTTAAAACTAAGTTTAAAAATAAAGCAAATCTAATTTTAATAGATATTAGTTACTAGAATCATATTATATATTTATTACCGTATCTATAAGCAGCTGTTCTTCAGAAGCTTTTAGTCCAAGGTCAGGTTCTGATAAATCACCGATTATGGGTACTATTTTTTCTAGAACCTTTGGATTCTCCTGCCTCAATCTTGAAAATAACTGAAAGGTAAAAATACCTTGAAACACTATGTTCAAAACTAGAAAAAGTGTCTGGTATTCTTTTAGTCTACAGAACAATAAAATACATATTTAAGAAATGTAATATAGGATTTGAAATTACTACAATGTATTCTTTATTGTGGAGGAGATGACGAGGAGAGGAGAGGAGGAGGAGACCCCAGATGAAGAGGAGTCCTGGCGGAACCGCCTGCGAAGGCGAGTGCTCCGCCAGTGGATGGAGAGGCTGGAGGAGCCTAGTGCGGGACACCGTACCGGGTCCGCCGTTGAACCAATCCTTGAGCAGTGGATTGACCGGAGGCACGGCATGATCACCTTCAACCTTGCGTAGATCCTGACGGGGCATGGCTGCTTCGGAAGGTATCTGTGGAAGGTGTCAGGGGCGGAGGACTCGCCAGGGCGGAGGACTGCGGCAGCAGTGAAGACACTGCAGACCACACCCTGGCGGAGTGACCAGCATATGTGGTGGATTGACCGGAGGCACGGCATCATCACCTTCAACCTTGCGTAGATCCTGACGGGGCGTGGCTGCTTCGGAAGGTATCTGTGGAAGGTGGCAGGGGCGGAGAACTCTCCAGGGCGGAGGACTGCGGCAGCAGTGAAGACACTGCAGACCACCCCCTGGCGGAGTGTCCAGCATATGTGGAGGGAAAAGCGCCCCTCTTCGCTGAGGTTGGCGCTGACCTGTCGCTCCCTGCAGTCATCCGAGCGATGTCCATCAGTAAGAGCGCATAGCAGGCGGTCCTCTCCTTCTACGAGGTAGTGATTTCGCAGAAGAAGGAGGTGGAGCGCGAAAGGGAGTGCAGTGGCACCTATTCCTGCATGAGAGTGCGTTGGCGACAGGCGGTCAAACTGCCGTGAGGGTCTAGGGACTATGCGCGGTCGATCGAGGGATTCGTCGCGTGCGCGTAAGATCTGAGCTATAAGGCACGTTAATCTTGTGTGTTCAGGGTGCCTTAAGCGGAGATGGAGGAGGGGACGACACCCCCCTTCCTCCAGAGAAGAGTGCTAGATGACACGCCGTTGAGGCCCCGCGGAAGTCCACAGCTCTCGCACCGGGCTGGCCCGACGACGAGGAGAAAACCGCTGGGGCTTAGTGGGTAGAATCTGCGTCCACCTTACCATCTTCTCGGACGCAGAGAGTCCCACATAAGCCTCGAGCCTCCCGAAAAAAAAATAGAAACAAAAAAAAGTACGTCTGTCGGATCCGCTACTTTTAACAGTCAACCACAATAACAAATCTGGACGAATTTTATTGATTTAGTTTTAATTAATTTATATTGATATATTATTGATTGATTGGTATGATAAATAATATAGTAAATATAACTTACCGGTTGTTTCAATATTTCTTGAATTCTCTGATCCACATTTTCATAATTCTTTTCTCGGATCAGTAAATAAACTTTTTCCACTCCCGGGCAGCTATACAATAGCTTTTCTAGCATAACCTGTACAAATTAGATAATTAAAGCCTGATCAGAAATATATAAACCCTGCGTGGTGTCGCCACCGTATCTTTTTTACGTCATATAGTCTATAGAGAAATTAGTTCTGAAATTTTCTCAATACGGCGAGTGATTTTTTTTTTTTTGGTCAGCTATACTTTTTTTATGTTAGTTGGATAGGCTGGCATACGTGGCACCAGGTGGTAAGTGGTCGACGTCGCCCATGAACATAAACCAGTTTACCTGGAACGAGCCCAGGCAACTCACTTATGTGTTACCTATCCTGAGACATAAGATGTAAAATCTCGGTGCCAGTAATTACACTGCCTGTCTTGCATTTCTCTCCGAAACACAGCAAAGCTGTTTCACGGGAGAAACAAGCAAGATAGTGGTACCCATACAGCCGGGAGCGCGGCATAGCGCTTCCCTCCCACCAGTAAACATGATTTATTTTCAACTTTTCAAAAACTTTTCAACAAATTTCAAAAAAATAATTCGTTAATTTTTTTCAGTATGTACCTAATTTTTTTTTTCAGTAGATACTTAAAAATGGGATTAGTTGCCATTTCATCATTTTTAATTGATAAATTTAAGAGAGTAAAATAAATGTATGAAGCTTTATAAAGTAGATACTTAATATTTTTTATGATTATATTTAATTGTGTATATTTTCTTCAAAAGCGTTGTATTTGAGATCCGCATATTATATATTTTTTCTCTAAAATTCAACCTTTAATTTTTTACTAAATTTTATTTTTTGGAAAGCGTTCTTTTTTTTTTTAATTCTTTACCAAGAGACTATAAAAACATAGACAATACAGAATAGATAAATATAAATTTAAAAATAATTGCAAATAATTTAGCAATATATTATGCAAAAAATATAATTGACCTTGCCAAGGAACCCAGAGGCACCGGTAATGAAAACTGTTTTTCCATTATAAGCACCTGCAACTAATTCGTTATCCATCCTGGTAAGCCCAAGTGCAATCTCTGTCTGAAAATTTATTTAATTTTATGAGACTTTATTATAATGTTACATTTACATTCACGTATGAATATTCATATTAATTATTAATTCTTATTAACTATACAGATAAATAAAATTGGAGTGTCTGTTTGTAATATTAAAATAACCGCTGTTTATTAAATGCATATATGAATATAGACACGGGACATATACTAAAACAACATTTTTTACAATTTTTGTCTATCTGTCTGTGTGTCCCTGCTAGTCTCTGAAATGGCTGGGGTGATTTTGATGGGACTTTCACTGGCAGATAGCTGATGATATAAGGAGTAACTTAGGCTATATAAATAAATAATCATCATCAATCCGTATACGGCTGTAAATCTAAGGTAACCCAGGCAAGCTGCGGGCAACACCTAGTAATTTTATAAATTATTTATTCGCCATTTGTAAATAAAATTAATTACACATAACCAGGGATTAGTTTTTTGGAAGGTTTATAATGGTTGTACAGCTAATTACAACTACGATGAGAAAGTTGGCAAGAATTAGTTTTAGGATTAAAGGACTCGTAGATATGTTTAAAGGTTCCTTATGTCTATAAATTACTGAACAAAATTTGCTGGAAAATGTACAGTTTACAAACTAGACACATAATATTATATCGAGTAGGCTAGATACCGCATGTTACAATTTAACTAGCTATATGAAATATTATGAAAATCGAGCGTGCCACTTTAATTATGTATACTTACCTTTTTATTTAACGCCGGGAAATGCTCTGAGGCATCCCGCTGGGGAGTGGGTCTCCCCAGGCGGGTATGTGGGACTCGCTGCGCCCGAAAGCTGGTAAGTGGACGCCGCTCTACCAACTAAAACCTGACGAGTGCTACCAATGCCGCCCCTGGTGAGGTGAACCGGATCTGTTGAGCAAACAGGGCACCTCGACGGCTAGTCAGTCCCTCAGGGGACCGACGCCACAGAGGGGTAGTCCCGCACCACAGAACAACCCCTCTCAACGTCGGGACAGTATAATGGGGTGAGGTTCCTATCCTCGCCCCTTGGCCTCTGCTCTTTTGTCGGTCCTTTGAGGGACTGACTAGCCGTCGAGGTGTCCTGTTTGCTCAACAGATCTGAGATTTTTAAATTAATTATAGTTATTTGAGCAACAAAATTACTTACCGATGGTAGGTTATACCTCCATTTTCTCGATTTACTACCCTAGAAGAGTATTAACAGTTTAAAACGGCACAATTTGGTATTTTTATTACCCGCGACGGAACGGAGACTGTATAATATGCGTTTGGGGTGAGAGGCAGTTTGTGTGTGCAAACCTATTTTGCCGTTTATCTCCAAGACTACTAGTCCGATTTTGATGCGGTTTTCAGAGATGGGTTCGGATTTGATCGGTGCATATTATTAGATAGGTATTACGTTGATAACTCACCATAGGGCACTGCAGTAAACGTTTTTTGTACAAACCAATGTTATTTTTGACAGTACAAATCACCACCTGCGCGAGCAAACACAAAAAAAAAAAGTATCGCGTCAAGTTTGTTTTTCCTCTAACTTCTGGCACGCTTGATCGGACGGCTTGTGGTATCTAGCCTTCTCAATATCTGTGTCATTGCTCAATAACTTAATATACAGGCTGTCACAAAAATAGCACGCCACAGCGACACTGGAAGTAGGCTAGTCCTAGGTCTATCCCACAAAAAAAATGGCTGACGAAAAGTCTCACGGATTTCTCGATATTAGGATTTTTCGATTTTTTTGAAAATTACCCGATTTTTTTCCATTTGTGTAACAAAATTTCACAAATACCTACTTAACTTTAGTTTTTTAATTCTGAACTCATTACTAATAGCTGTTTGAGTAAAGTAAACTAATCATTGGTCGGTCATTGGTGTTTAAATTATAAAAAATAGCAGTTCAGTCTTTGACTCAATGAAATAAATAAACAATAAGGTCATCTTTAACTAACTGCCGTTGAAAAAAAAGGTCTACGCTGGACTCAAAATTAATTAAAAGAACTGGCCCTTTCTATTCTGATTTAGAAATGATAGAATAACTACACAATAAATTAGTAAATTCAGTTTTTGTGTCACCTCTAGTCAAGAAAGAGTCATAAATAAACAAAATTCATTAATTGTTACACAATAGTTACCTAGATGGCTCACGTAACCCCACCATGGTTCAGGCCTTGACGGGCGGTGGGGCTCAGTAGCCTAGGGTGAGCCCAACACCTTGGGCGAAGGTAATTGAGCCGAGGGGGCTCTTTGTACCCCTCTCATACGAGGGGACAAAAGAGCAGCGGGTAAGGGGCAAGGACGGGAACCTCACCCATTGTACTATCCCAAAGTTGGTAGGGGTTGTTCTGTGGTGCGGGACAACCCCTCTGTGGAGGTGGCGTCGGTCCTTTGGGAGACTGACTAGCCGTCGAGGTGCCATGTTTGCTCATTAGATCCGGGGCACCTCGACAAAGGCGGCACTGGTGGCACTCGCCGGGTTTTAGTGGGTAGACCTGCGGGAGACCCACTCCCCCGCGGGATGCCTCAGAGCATTTCCAGCGTAAAAAAAAAGAAAAAAGTTAGCTCATGTAAAGCGGTGGCTGAAACTAAACATCAGTAATAAAATTAAAGCAAGTGCTCAATCAAATTGTCTACCTCCGGTTCTAACGCATAAGCGACATCTTTTTATAAAAGATTGCTCAAGCCGCCTCAAACTAATACTTCTTAATTCATTTTGTGTAAGAATAGGTTTGGGATAAATTTTATCCTTTAATCAGCTCCATTAAGAAAGTCAAGTCAGAGGCCATAGTATTGGCCCTAAACGACCAATCCAGCGACCTGGAAATATGTCATGAAGATAGTTGCGGATTTGGCGAGCGTAGTATGTGACTCAACCATCGTTTTGAAATCACATTCTTTGAACTAAAGCTATTGGAACATCCTCTAAGAGAATCGGCAATTGCGTGATTAAAACATTTAAATAGCCTGGAGCATTAATAATAATAATAATAATTACGTTGCCAAGAAATGAAGGTGGAAGAGGGATTATTGATATAACAAACCTACATAACAGACAGATCTTAAACTTAAAACAGTATTTCTTAGCTAAATCCGAACTTTCTACACTCCACAAAGCAATAGTTAAAAACGATAATAATTTTACCCCTCTCAATCTACAGGACATTCATACCAACAAACTAAAAATAACAGATAATAAAACCAAACTTTCTGAATGGGCTAAAAAAGCTCTCCATGGAAGACATCTACACGACTTATGCCAGACTAATGTCGACAGGGAAGCGTCGAACGCATGGCTGAGTCGTGGAGATCTCTTCCCGGAGACTGAAGGATTCATGATTGCAATACAAGACCAAACAATAGAAACTAATAGACCAAACTATAGATAACATAAAACTACCAGCGATACATTACTAAAACACTCACGACAGACAGCTGCAGAAAATGCCATAGTTGCCCGGAAACCATTCAACACATTACAGGAGCATGTAGAGCAATTGTACAGACCGACTACAAACATCGACATGACCAAGTTGCAAGCATAATCCATCAGAGAATAGCTAAACAACGACACTTTATTACTGACCTAGAACCATATTACAAATATAAACCTCAAAATATACTTGATAACGCAGCTACCAAACTCTATTTCGGCCGAACTATACTAACTGACAGAACGACGCACTACAACAGACCAGATATTACACTAGTAGATAAAATAAACAAAACTGCATATCTTATCGACATAGCCATACCCAATACTCACAATTTACAAACTACAATAGCTGAGAAATTAACAAAATATATTGAACTTAAAGACGAAATAGCCCGCCTCTGGAACCTGCAAAAGGTAACAATAGTACCAATAGTATTATCTACTACAGGTGTAATCCCAATTCAGTTATTTAAATCCCTTGATACTCTCCAACTACCCCAAAACTTAATTTATTTAATGCAAAAGGCGGTAATCTTAAACACTTGTCGTATAGTGAGAAAGTTTATGCAAACATACGGTGAACTTACAACTCTAGAGACACGACAAACACAATCAAATTCATATATGCATACATCACACATATCACAACCTCATCATACAATACAACATCCTTCTCCTGACACATCTTCCATACATACTCACAATTAAAACATTAACATTTTAAAGGATTTACCTGGTATGTACTTGGCTTTGGCCCGTACATACTAGTTTGCCGGTGAAAACCGAGAAAATCAAAATCATAAAAAAATAAATAATAATATCTATGGACGCTTTCACACCACGTCAATCTGGTCCCGTGGTAAGTTCTCGAAGATCTTGTGTTACGGGTACCAGACAACGGAAATATATTTAATACTGTTATACTATACATATGTTTAAGATTTTTATTATATAATACACATATTAAATACACATCCATGACCCTGGAACACAGAAAATATTTTTGTTCCCTGGCGGGATTCGAACCAGCAACCTCCGGCTTGAGCGTCAACGCACTCACAACTGAGCCACGGAGGTTGTCAAAAAAGCATTGAGTGTTGGAGTTAGCTCAAGTGCTATCTTACTTTTGATTTATGTTTTCATGTCATTGTCAATAAATAAAAATGTTATACTCTTTTTACCACGCTTTTTACCACGCTTTTTTTTATTAGCTTGGGTTGTATCTATGTATCTATGTATGTAATGGAATCTTTGAACATGATTTTGACCCACTTCTAACGACCAGATTTTGTTCAAACTTTGTAGATTTATCGAGGACCGATGACAATACAATAATTTGATAAAATTATCCAATATCCTGATAAGGATAATCAGGATAGCACATGCTAGGAAGGCGTAAGGCGCGCAAGTTACCTACATCACTTGTGTTGTTTTTAGTCTCTCACTCATTTCTAAAGTGATTGTTAATAGTTGAGTACTTTAAATTAATAAAATCTTTAATTAAAAAATCGACTCTAAAAAGTAAAAAATAAATTATAGTTTAAAAAAAACTAAAAAACACGCTTTAATAGCAAACCCAACAAAAAAATTGAAAATAATTTTTAATAGATGAATTAAATGGGTTAACAAAATTACTTATTGTAAAAAAGCGTGAGGTGCTCAATATTCATTATTAAAAATATTTCATCGTTATCTATTTCTAAAAAGTGAAGTTAATATAAAAACTTAGTTACAAGCACCACGCTTTTTCACAATAAGTAATTTTGTTAACACATTTAATTCATCTATTAAAAATTATTTTCATTTTTTTTGTTGGGTTTGCTATTAAAGCGTGTTTTTTAGTTTTTTTTAAACTATAATTTTTGGATAGGCAAACTGGCAAACGTACCACCTGATGGTAAGTGGTCGACGTCGCCCATGAACATAAACTAGTAAGTATACTTGGAACGAGCCCAGGCAATTCATTTATGTTTTGCCTATCCTGAAACATAATATATTAAGTCTCGGTGTCAGTAATTACACTGCCTGTCTTGCCCTCCTCTCCGAAACACAGCAAAGCTGTTTCACTGTAGAAACAAGCAAGATGGTGGTAGCCATGCAGCCGGGATCGCGGCACAGCACTTCCCTCCCACCGGTATAAATATACTCTGTTCGAATTAAGTTTTTTTTTGTATTACTTGATCATTCAGATGAATCTCTAATGAGATTAACCACAATGCAAGTCAAGTAATCAAGTAATTAAAACCAGAAGCGTTCGATAACAAAAGGCGACACAAAAACTGTATTTATTAATTTATTGTGTAGTTGTTTGACCAGTTTTTTAAATTAATTCTGAGTCCAGCGTAGAACTTTTTTTTCAACGGCAACTTGTTTGAGTAAAGTAAACTAATCAATGATTAGTTTACTTTACTCAAACAACTATTAGTGATTAGTTCAGAATAAAAAAAATTAAGTTAAGTACCTAGGTATTTGTGACAATTTGGTTTCATCATCATCATCATCAGCCTCTATCCGTCCACTGCTGAACATCGGCCTCCCTTAATGAACACCAAGACGGCCGATCCTTTGCCACCTGCATCCAACACAGACCGGCCACATTTGGTTACATAACAGGAAACAATCAGGTATTTAAAAAAAATCGAAAAATCCTAATATCTCGAAATCCATGAGACATGTACCTATTTTAATTCGTATAAAAATCGTTTTTATGATTTGAATACAAAATTATACACAAAACAATGTTTTATGTTAGTTGGATAGGCAAACTGGCCGACGAGCCGCACGATGCTAAGTGATCAGCGTCGCCTATGAACATAATATATAATAACAATATACACAATATAAAACAGAGTAAGATGGAGGCGCACGACAAAATCGCATTTCCTCCACCAAGAGTAAGTGGTAAGATAAAAGAACATCGGTCCGTGGAGTATCAAAAGAAGAAGGGAGGGGCGAAAGGATAAGGAAGGCTGTGGGTATGATTACAAATTTTTCATTCCCCCCTTTGTCCACAATTTTTATATGTGAATAAAACTATAAACACACTTGTACTGTGTTTTATTATGTTTTTCATTATGTACGTTTTATTATAAACATCAAAGTACATACCTTTATACTAATAAATATTTTATATCGGTATCTCCGAAACATTTTACGATTTACGTGACACTTAATACTTTATTATGGAAGACTAGCTGTTGTCCGCAGCTTCGCCCGCATAACTTAGATTTACAGCTGTATACGGATTGATGATGATTATTTTATAGCCTAAGTTACTTCTTAAAACATCAGCTATCTGTCAGTGAAAGTCCCGTCAAAATCGGCCCAGCCGTTTCAGAACAAACAGACAGAGAGACAGACAGACGGACAGACAGACGGACAGACAGACAAAATGATTAAAAGGCTATTTTGGTATATGTACCGTGTATACATCCATATGCATTCAATAAAAAGCTGTTATTTAAATATTACAAATAGACAATCCAATTTTATTTATCTGTATAGATAATAAGAGGAAAGTATATTTTTTATAAAAAACTTATAAACTTTCATGTTATAAGATAATTTGAATTTGTCAATCTCCTTGTGATATAAAAATAATATACACAACCGAGCAGTCGGAGCCTTATTGTGACTGCCGACGCCCATAGACATCCGCACAACCAAAAGCTAGGCAAATGCGTTGCTCTAGCCTTTTCCCAATGGGCCACCAGAAACTCACAAACCGCACGAAACGCGACAGCATAGCTTTTAACTTAACGCCGCAGTTATGTGAGCGAAAGGAACCACCCCTGTCGTGCCGGCCCAATTCGGCTGCAAAGCAGCATAGCACTACCTCTGGACAGTTTATACAACTAATATTTTTTACCTTAGAGTATATTTTATTTTCGCTATATTTATAATTATAGAAGTTTTATAATACTTCAATATTTCGTAAGATATAATATATACTGCTAACTGCTGTATATCTTAGATATACACACTGTCACTGAGGTAATCCCGTTGAATACAGATCCGGGACCCTCAAAAGGCGGCTGAAGGCGCTCGCAGTGGTTTTAGTTTACGGGTAGGGCACTCCCAGGTCCCAGTCCCACATAGGATCAGGAACTACCCGAGATCCTGACTACATGCGTACATAGCATTTCCTGCGATAGCAAAAAATACACACTAATAAAAATTAGAGAGTAAAAAAGAAAATAAAGTAACTAAAATGTTATAAAATAATCGCGTGTACAATCTTTGCGTTTACCACGTCATTATTGTTACTTTTGGAGTCGGTGTCAGCTAAGTTAAATAGGTACCTACTAGCCGGCGACCCCCCGTGGGAACTCGTGGCGGAAGTTCTCGCCGAGGTATACTCCTATGTCTCGGATAGGAGGTCCCTCGGAGAGGACGTGACGCCGGACAGGATCCTACGGGTCCGCCGACTAGGGCAGGAGGCACTAATGCGAAGGTGGGGGGAGGACTTGGCGCGGCAGCCGTATGGCAAAGGCTTAACGGTTGCCCTGCGCCCGGTTCTTGAGCGGTGGATGCGTCGTAAACGCAAACCCCTCACCTTCCGTCTAACACAGGTGCTCACCGGGCATGGGTGCTTCGGTGAGTATCTGTGCAGGACGGCCCAAAGGGAGCCGGTAACTGTGTGTCACGATTGTGGCGCGGCGGTGGACTCGGCCCAGCACACCCTCGAGGTGTGCCCGAGATGGGCGGCGCTGCGTCATGATCTGACATCGGTCATCGGAGGGGACTTGTCTCTGCCGAGTGTCATCCCCGCGATGCTCGGCGACGACGAGTCCTGGACGGCGATGGTCTCCTTCTGCGAGGCAGTAATGTCCCAGAAGGAGGCCGATGAGCGGGTGAGAGAGGAGGCCGCCGACGAGGCCTCCCACCGCGGGCGACGAACGGGGGTGCGTAGGAGGCGCTACCTAATGCGCCTCCAGTAACGCCCCTGTGCTCGTGTCGGGCCCAGGATGGGGTTTTAACTGGGTCCAGCTAAACACGACGTCGTCCGGGACTGCTAAAAGTATCGAATCAAACGAACAGCCGAGCAGTCCCCCTTTAGAGGAGGAGACTGGCCTTTTCGCCGGGGCCAGCCTGTCGCCGAGGGTCCTGCGTTGCCTGCATGATCCGGGTCTCTCATAAAAGGCGGCTGAGGGCACTTGCAGCGGTTTTAGTGGGTAACGCATCTCCAAGTGCGAACCCCACACACGGCTAGGTTTAAAACTCACCCCGGTCCTAGTTATGGTTTGGTCTGCAAATTTCCGCTGCAGAACAAAACAAAAAAAAAAAAAAAAAAAAAAATAGGTACCTACAGCAACAAATACGTCACCATTGTCGTATTTGTTGCTCTAGGTACCTACCTATCTACCTTGGCTGACACCGACTCCAAAAGTAAAAATAATGACGTGGTAAACGCAAATATTGTACACGCGATTATTTTATAACATTTTAGTTACTTTATTTTTTGAGGTCGGTTATAATTTTTATTTAAAAATTTTTATTTCTTAATTTTTAGTGATTCATTAAAGAAATATACAAAGAGATAGACATTTTGGCATATTGAACCGTATGAAGTAAGCCCAAAAAAATCTGTAAATCGTCGAGGAGTTGACTGTCTATAGTCTTCATCATCATAACGGTAATGGCACGTATCACCCATAAGGGTGCAAAGTTCTCATCAGTATAAATTAATTAAGTCCAATCACAAGGTAGCTACTTTAAACTATTTAGGAGTTCCCTTAACTGAGCTTCGTCTTCATCATCAGACCCCCAATCACAGTCACAACCCATCTAGGTGTAAAGTTCTCATCAATACAAATTAATCAAGCCCAAACACAAGGTTACTGAAGTAAATCGTCGAGGAGTTCCCTCGACTGTCTTCCAGATCCAGCATCAGATCGACTCTAGACTTTCATTAAATTGTAGTGCTTTAAAATGCTTATTTAAAAAAATATTAAAGACACTAGTCATTTCTACAAATATCGAAAGTTTCCCTCGATTTCTCTAGTATGCCATCATCAGATCATGGTTTCCTTATCATGGGACCAAATGGCAAGTATACCCTTTCAAACAAAAAAAGAATTTTGAAAATCGGTCCACAATTGACGGAGAAATCGGTGTACAAACATAAAAAAAAATACCGGCCGAGTTGAGAACCTCCTCCTTTTTGTTGAAGTCGGTTAAAAATGAAAGGCCTCTAGAAACTATAATAACGTTGTGTGTCAGAAAAAATATGTATTTTATACTATAAGGCTCACACAAGGCTTTACAGTGTTTTAGTCTTTATCCGTACTTTATACTGATAAAAAAATAAAAGTTGACGTGTTATGGGGGTAGTGTAAAAAAATCAATTGCTTCATCTTGTTTTTATAATTATTAAACTACGTATTATTTTAGCATTTGTTTATAAATTTGACATTAACATTCAAGGTAAGTTTAAGTGGTTTTTTTTTCTATAGACATTGTCTTGGCCTCACAAAAAAAATGATACAGAAGCCAGAACTAGAACGGGGGAAATGGAAAAAAAATCGATTTTTTGTGGATTAATAACAAAATTATTAACAAAATCTCAGAATACTTAGTACTCTGAGTAAGTATTATTATTAATTGTTACTAATTCCAGCAGACACAGACTCGAATGTACAATGTCATTTTGGATGTCAAGTATTTTAGATGGAGCGACTGCCTATCTGACCTGCACGACCCAGTGACTGGATAATACCATATTCCGTAGTAAGACTGGTTGTAACTTTCGGGCCTATGACGACCCGTTACGACAGCCGGGATTAAAGGCTTACGTGCTTTCTGCGGCACGGAAGAGTCTCAGTATGTAAAAAGGGTCACCCATCCACGGACCAACCCCGGCAAGCCATGAGCTCCTCTTAGTAACAGTAAAATAAGTTCTTAAGTTGTGTATTTGATTAAAGTGCAGATTTTTTATGTCTATGACTCCGCGGCCACCTAATTTTCTTTTTAGCGTAAATCGTTCGGTTGCTGAATGGATATGATGTATATTGTGTTTATAGCTAGAAGTTCGGGTTGCGATATTAAGAGCTTCGAGTTCTGTGTCTGTCCATTTTATTATTCCAAAAGAGTATGTCAATATTGGTACGGCGTAAGTATTAATAGCTTTGATTTTATTTCGGCCTGATAGTTGGGTAGATAGTATTTTATTTAGTCTTAGTTTATATTTAGATTTTAGTATATTCTTAATTTCCTTATGATTAATTGCTGTACTCTTTATATATCCTAAGTATTTATATGTTTCTTTCTCTTGCATACTGTCTATAATGCCTCCTTGTAGTTCCAGATTATGAGGTTCCGTTTGAGTGTGCTTGCCTTTGAGGATACAGTTAATCTTACATTTATCGGTCCCGAATGTCATTTTTATATCTGTACTGAATTTTTCTGTTAATCTAAGGAGCTGTTCTAGTTGTTGCCTATCTGTAGCATAGATTTTTATGTCGTCCATATATAGCAAGTGTGTTAATTTAATTTCGTTTGTTTTATCTATTATATAACCATGGCATTTATTAAGGATTTTGGTCAGAGGATTGAGAGCTAAACAAAACCATAAAGGGCTGAGAGCTGAACCCCATATGCGCTCTTCGTATATGGGGTCCATATCACTGTTACAAAGAGGCATGTACAAAAAGTAAGGTTCAATAGTGGAGGCCGCGTTTAGGTAGACAAAGTGTTGTTCGGCCATTAACCAGGGGGAAGACGATCTCCGTAGAGTGGCCGGTCTGTGTTGTATGCGAGTGGCAAGGGATCGGTCGTCTTGGCGTTCACTGATGGAGGCCTATTACTTTTTATTTTTTTATGATAGTTGGATAGGCAAACTGGCAAACGTGCCACCTGGAGCGAACCCAGGCAACTCATTTATGTGTTGCCTATCCTGAGGCATAAGATGTTAAGTCTCGGTGCCAGTAATTACACTGCCTGTCTTGCCCATCTCTCCGAAACACAGCAAAGCTGTTTCACGGGAGAAACAAGCAAGATGTTGGTACCCATGCAGCCGGGAGCGCGGCACAGCGCTTCCCTCCCACCGGTAAAAATGTTCTATGTTCAGCAGTGGACAAATAGAGGCTGATAATAATGTACAAAAATGGTAGGAGCGAAAAATACTGCATGGGAACCACCATGCTTAGTAATTAAGTGAAGCTTAGCATTTTCGCAAAGAATGGCAAGGATTAAGCCTTATTTGCCCTTCTTATAATTAGGAACGCCTGGGCTAGTCCCAAGATAGCTCGTATATTTTAATAAGGCTAGCTTGTCTATTCATCTAATATTAATACATGTGTTTCTATTCCAGGATCTTCTGGAGAGGATATTCCGTTTGTTTGACGTGGAGAGACAAGATTATCTGGTTCAAGAGGACTGGATCGAGTTCTTGAAAGAAAGGCTAACGTATGTACTGCATATAAAATTTCGTTTAAAAGTATTAGAATGAAATTCGTACAAATAAAATAATCAATGTAAAAAAAACTCGAAGACGAATTAAATACGAGTGTGTATAATATAAGTGCATAAATGCAGTAACATTTTTTTGTCTTGACAACCTGGGTTTTGGAACCAAAGTTTTGGTTGTGCCACGTGGTTGTCATTTACTATAATTCCATTTTTTTTTTAATTTTATCTTGTGCTTTATGTATTTAATCTTTGTAGATCAACAGTCTGCAATTGTATATAAAACTTTTTCGTAATGTTACTTTTAAAATGTAAGCAAAATAAGTATGTAAAGGTAATTTTATAAGGGAAGAAAAGCAGCAGGACTTCGTGGAGCAAGTTGAGAGCGTCGCCTACGTGGTGTGCGGAGACGATGTGGTCACACTAGACAGGTTCCAGCTCATACTGAAGAATAAAGTGGTATGTCTATTGTATTTTTTATTCTTTAAGCTTTAGTGGGACTGATAATAATAATGTTTACAGTATTTGTCACTCAGAGATAAAGCATCATATTGGTTAATTTTTTTTAATTCTTGATAAGCAGTTTCGAAGATTACCCTCTACATGCAAACTCACAAATAATACCTCTTCATAATACTACTATTTTTATGTACTGTATGTAGGAGGCAACTGAGCAGTCGGAGCCTAATGGTGACTAACAACGCCCATACACATCCATACAACCAAATGTTATGCAAATGCGTTACCCTCCTTTTCCCTATCCCCCCAATGGGTCACGGAAACTCACAAACCGCATGAAACGCGACAGTATAGTTTTATGCCGGTATAATGTGAGCGAGAGGTACCACATCGGTCGTGCCGGCCCAATTCGGATGCATAGCACCATGGCATTACCTCGTGACCTGAGCGACGAATACTATTAATAATATGTTACATTTTAATTAATAATAAAAAAGAGCAGCTTCCTCGGTGTAGCTGACTTCGTCCAATGTGCTAGGTTCACCTTTAATTAGGCTACTGGGCCCCACCGCCACGATAAGGCTTAAACCCTAACCATGATGCGGACACCAAGAACTCCTGACAGAAGGGTGGAATGACAATTTTTTATTATATTATAGGTCACTAATAAGTTACTTCGCGTCGTTGACACGGGAGGCGACGGTTCCGTGGGTGCTGGTGACATCATGGAGTTTATATCAGCCATTTCTAGTTGCAGGTATAATCTGTAATATAGACCCTCTACATAGTGCTTTTAAAGCATTTATACAAATATTGACAATATAGATGTGAAACAACTTTGTACTAATTTTATCGCTTCTAAATATTCACTTTAGCCCTCCCGAGTCCCGTAGCCATGGATGCTTTAAACTGTAAAGTTTCTAAAAATCTTAATAAAACGTAATAAAATCTGTAAAGAATTGGCTCATTAAATAAGTGAAATCGAGTAAACATTAGAACACTAGTAATTCCTAATGTTTATAATTTAATTGATATATTAATTGTATACTGGTGGAAGTGATGCGCTGCCGCGCTCCCGTCTGCTTGGGTAACGTCTTGCTTGTTGTTCCCGAGAAATAGTTTCACTGTGTTTCGAAGAGAAGGGCAGGATAGGCAGATGTAATTACTGGCAAATTGTCCCAAGTTTGGCAACACATTAATGATTTACTGGCATAGTCTTAGATTCACCTGTTTATAGGTACATGGGCGACTCTGTCCACTTACCATCATGTGACATATCTGCCCGATTGCTAATCCAACTAACATAAAAAAAAACTGTTTCAGACCTCGAGTTGGAATAGACAAACCCAGTGTTGATAGATTGGAACAACTCTTCCAACAAACTGTCGGTGACCAGAAGGAGATTACAAGGGAGCAATTTCAAAAAATTGTTGTGTCCAAGAATGTAAGTTTGTATACTTCTTCCTTTGCCCTTCTTTTGTATATTATGTACTTTTTTCCTATAACGCCGGGAAATGCTCAGAGGCATCCGGCGGGGGAGTGGGACTCGCTGCGCCCGACAGCTGGTAAGTGGACGCAGCTCTACCCACTAAAACCCGGCGAGTGCCACCAATGCCGCCTTTGGTAAGGTGCCCCAGATCTAATGAGCAAACAGGGCACCTCGACGGCTAGTCAGTCCCCCAAAGGACCAACGCCACCTCCACAGATGGGTTGTCCCGCACCACAGAACAACCCCTCCCAACGTTGGGACAGTACTATGGTATCAGGTTCCCGTCCTCACCCCTTGCCCCCTGCTCTTTTGTTCCCTCTTATTATAAGAGGGGTACAAAGAGCCCCCTCGGCTCAATTAGCGTCGCCCAAGGTGCAGCGGCTCACCCTAGACTACTGAGCCCAACCGCCACGTCAAGGCCTGAACCATGTTGGAGTGTATATTATGTACTACTACTAAAAAGATTTATTATTATTATGTTGATATTATATCAACCTAAGAAAAAAAACCTAAGAAACAGAGAGAATGAAAAAAAAAGGTCTAAACAAAATCCTGAAAAATGAGTTTGACTCGCGCGCTGAGGGTAGGTATTTTTTACGAGCCTAGCGTATTTTTTTTAATGTAATATAACTTTATAAAACAGATTTCATATTTTTTTAATTTACCTATGATTTGATGCCTAGTTTCTTGCCAAATGTAATGATAGACTAATAGGTTTTGGTTTGATAGACAAACAGACGAACAATGGAGTAACCCTATACCTAAGGGTTTCGTTTTCCATTTTTGGAAACGGCACCCTAAATATATACTTTAGGATACTCTTGTATGTTCATATGTCAATAATCTTTCATTTGCTCTTCGTTTGTTTTTCACAGCCATTTTTCACCGAAAGAGTGTTTCAAATCTTTGACGAAGACAACTCTGGTACGATATCCCACCAAGAGTTCATAGCCGCAGTGCATCGCTTCGGGAGACAGACGCCGGAGGACAAGATTCGATTTCTATTTAAAGTTTACGATTTAGATGGTACGTAGCTATTTATTTAGTTTGTTATTTTCTTATATAAGTTGTTTACAATGTTCTCTTATTATGCAAATCAAACTTTATTGTTGGGGGTTTATCATACATGAATGTTTCTAACTCGGTTATTGTATACAATTTGAAACCAGGGACAAAAATTATACATACAATCACATTGAACGGAGGCAATAGATTCAAGAAGATTATAAATATAAAATTCTAGGCAAGTCAAAGTCAATTATAGATTTTAGTTTCTGTTTCTTCAATATCATAACTTCTAAAGCTTGTTCCGTGTATCCAAATTAGCTTCTTCAAAACGAATATGAACTATGTTAATTTAGGCGATGGCTTAATCCAACACCGTGAGCTGCAACACGTGATGCGGGCGTGTATGGAGGAGAACGGGATGCAGTTCAGCGACGAACAGCTCCTGGACCTGACGGGTGCTATGTTCGAGGACGCAGACTCCGAGGGTCGGGGAGCCATCACTTACGAGGCACTGCGGGACCAGCTCAACAAACACGAGGGGCTGCTGGAGAATCTGTCCATTACGTTAGTATTGAACACGAAAAATGAACACAAAATTGTGTAAAAAAATATACACTTATCTCTAATTTGTTTTCTACATTTTTAAAATACAAAGCAATGAATAATAAGAAATCAGATTTGTGATCAAAGTTTCTATTTTTCCAATGAGATTATGAAAAAAATCAATCAAAAATGTTTATGTTAAATTTATAGAATATAAAAACATAAAGATTTTTTTTTAATTATTTCCTCCCTCTAACAATTTTGCTGTTGAGGCAGTTTAATTACAGACACCGAGACATAACGTCTTGTGTCTCAGGTTAGGCACTAAGATAGACAAGTGGTTCGCCTGCCCAAGTATCATAAAAATTACAAATTGTTTATTTTTTTACAGAATCGACCGCTGGCTAGTTCCGCCTCCTCCGAAACCGAAACCAACGTCACTTCTCCAGAGGCTAGCCAAAATTAAGCCGTACCAACTTTCACTGCCATACTTCAAGAACAACTACGTCTTCGTCAGCTACTTAGTTGCATTCGTCCTCATCAATTTTAGTCTTTTCGTCGCCAGAATAGTTGAATATTGGTCTTCTAATGTATTTGTGATCTTCGCTAGAGCGTGTGGTTAGTATTGTTGATTATAGTTCTATTTTTACGTGGCATTTTGTGACTTTTACTTACTCAGTTAAATTTTATCAACTCCATCAAAATATTCAAAGTTCAGAAATTTAACAATATCATTATCATTACACTGTCAAATTTAATAAGTATGTATAAATTGTAAAATGTAATATACTGTATAGTACAATTTAGATGGCGCCTTATATTTGCAATATTTTATGTTAGTACCTACCTGCAAACATGAAAAGTTTCAAACAAAAATCGAGTTGTCTTTGACCACTTGCCACGTTAAAAGAAAAAAGCCATATTTTCGTTGTGTAGATTTATAATAGGTTGCTAATAAAAATTGTTAGGCGTTACATTGATTTAATCCTAAATTGAGGTAATCTGAAAATGTAAATTATCATTATTAACTTGTGTCTGTACATCCAATATTGGAAATGCCCCCTTCAATAAATACCGAGACTGCCGCATTCAGTACTACACATTACACAACATAGAACTAGGATCTATCTACACGAATGGTCTTCGTTCGTGGCCAAGCGGTAACTCCAAAAGCTATAGACTATTTGTAATACTATAATATAAAGAGGAAAGATTAATTGTTTGTTTGTTTGCATTGAATAGGTTTCGAAACTACTGGACCTATTAGAAAAAATCTTTCACCTATAGAAATCCACATTATCAGGGTCAGACATAGTCTGTTAATTGTTTACGTGCAAAGCCGGGTCGGACCGCTAGTTAAATATAATCTGTGTGACGTCAGGTCAATGTCTCAACTTCAACTGCACATGGGCGCTGGTCCTTATGCTGCGGCGCTGCATCACTTCTCTGAGGACCCGGGGTCTGGGCGAGGTTCTACCCTTGGATCACCACGTCTATCTTCACAAGATAACGGGCGTCCTGATCGTCGTGTATAGTGTCATACACACAGTGATGCATTTGTGCAACTTTAGTAAGTCAAAATTAGCATTATGTATCAAATTCTTATAAATTTTTTGTGTATGCATCATATTCTTATATTTTGTCATCATATTATATCACATAATATTATATTATATCCCCTGTATAACCGGGTGGATTTGAAACATTATTTTTACATTTAATATTTCGGCTATTGAGCTTGTAAGCTAAGGAAGGTTAATCTAGTTTTAAATTCTATGTTCCCTCTACTTTTTGCTCGCGGCAGATAAGTAGACGAATCAACTTTCTCGTAATATCCTAAACAAGGTTGGCAAAGGGATCATGACAACGTTGATTTGGGATTAATGTGGACTAATAGAAAATTTGACATGTTTCCTTTATGAAATACTTATCATGCAAAGTGGGTCAAAGACAACTTTATCTTTGACTCTGACTTGGAGTTTGTATTTTATGACATTCTTCTTTTTCTTGACTCACAACTTTGTCTTTGACTCACAACTTTGTCTCTTATGACATTATGATATCATGGTTATCATTACTCTATCAGGCCTCATAGTGGTCAACGACCCCGTACTGAACGCACGCAACTGGAGCACGTGGGAGTGGGTGTGCACGTCTCGGCCGGGCCTGTTCGGTCTGTGCGGCGGCTGCGCCAACCCCAGCGGCCTGGTACTGCTGACGGCGCTGGTGGCACTCGCCGCCGCCTCCCGACCCAAGCTGCGGGCGGGGGGATATTTCGAAGTATGAGTTTTTTTTACTTGGACGATCCTCAAATACAGCCTTTACTGATAACCAGTACATTTCATACATTCATAATACCTAGTAAGAAATAAAAATATATTAATTAATAAGAAGCGAACTTAGAAACAATCGTTCACACGAACGCACCCTACTGAACTATGAGAGAACCGTTCACAGCAACCTGTCGTAACTCGTAAACTAGTACGATTCGTATGAAAACTTGCACTTACTCGTCAGTGGTTTGATTACCTTAAATACCTTATCAGCCTTGTTACTGCTGATCATCTTTCAATGATCGCCAAGGCAGCCGATCTGCCGTCACCCGCATCCCACTAGGAGCGGTCACGCGTTCGTTGGAGGTCAACGAATGAAGATGCCCGGCCAACGATGGACTAGTTGGTACGGGCTCGGCCTCTTGAGTGAGAGGTCTGAGTTTGAGCCTGACCGGGTGCCCTGAAAATGTAAAAGATAGTGCCATGCTGCTTTGCAGCCGATTTAGGCCTGCACGACCGGGGATGTACCTCTCGGTCACATAGCACCAGCGTCGAGTGACAACTATGCTCTCAACGTTTCATGCAGTTTGTAAGTTGCCGGTAGCCCATTGTGTCCCCCCCCCATAGGGAAAAGGGGGGCAACGCATCTGCATAACTTTTGTTTGTACGGGTGGATTGTCGGTAGTCACCATAAGGCTCCGGATGCTCGGCTGCCTCCTTATGACATTGAAAAGGATTTTTCTAAAATTTCTCCCTACGCCTAAAACAAGAGAACATAGCTTGCTTACCGGTGAAATAAAACATCGTAAGGAAACCTGCATGCCTAATCATATTATATCTTTGAAGGTGCGTGGAGTTCACCAACATGCATTGGGCCAGCGCGTCAGTGAACTATGGCCTAAAACCCTCCTTGCATGATTTTGCGGACTCCTCGAAAAAGTTTGATGATTACTGGCGGAACATCCAGCATCTGGACTTTAAAAGAAAGTAGTATTGTATACATTGACACGAATTTATGAATGAACATACTGGAACTAATCATAAGGTGATTCCTTGCCTTTTGCTATATTTCGATAAATGGCAGTATGTATTCGATCGCCGTTTTCTTTACACATTCAAACTAACTTACCTTTGGTTTCAGGTTTTCTACTTCACCCACCTCCTGTATATTCCGTTTTATGTGATCCTTATCATTCACGCTCCCAACTTCTGGAAGTGGTTCATTGGACCTGGCACTATATACGTCATCGAGCGGATCGTCAGGTTAAACTGGATGAGGTGAGTTCCGTGTACTTGATCTTTTATGTTACTTGGACAGTCAAACTGGCAAACGTGCCACCTGATGGTAAGTGGTCAACGTCGCCCATGAACAGAAACGAGTTTACCTGGAATAAGCATGCAACTCATTCATGCCTCTCCTGAGACAAAATATGTTAAGTCTGTGTACCAGTAATTACACTGTCTATCCTACCCGTCTCCAAAACACTGCTTTTTCACGGGTGAAACAAGCAAGATGGTGGTACCAAAGCAGACGAGAACGTGGCACAGCGCAACCCTCTCGCCTGTATCGATCATCATATGGATAATGACAATAAAAAAAGGAAATTATCATAATAAAATATTTTTAATACATTTCGATATATCGGGCCTATTTCGATATGTCCCATTTTCAACCTAACATATATCATCTACTGAACTTTAAAGGTATTTACTTATGAAAATATGAATTACCGGTGGGAGGGAAGCGTTGTGCCGCGCTCTCGGTTGCATGGGTACCACCATCTTGCTTGTTTCTCCCGTGACAGTGTATCTACTATCACACATACTTCATAATATCGTTCAGTATGGGCAACGTATAGTTTGGGCACACATGTACTGCCCAAGTGTGAGTCACACATAGGGCCAGCAACCACCCCAGTACCTGGCTATATGCATAAGGCATATCCTTGCGTCAAAAAAAGGATTGGCAACCATTGATCTATTATTACTAGCGTCCCCACCATGGTTCAGGCCTTGTCGTGGCGATGGGGCTCAGTAACCTAGGGTGAGCCGCTGCACCTTGGAAGAAGCGAATTGGGCCGAGGGGGCTCTTTGTACCCCTCTTATAAGAAGAGGGGACAGAAGAGCAGGGGGCAAGGGGTGAGGATGGGAACCTCACCCCATTGTACTGTCCCGACGTTGGGAGGGGTTGTTCTGTGGTGCGGAACAACCCCTCTGTGGAGGTGGCGTCAGTCCCTTGCGGGACTGTCTACACTTCGAGGTGCCCTGTTTGTTTACTAGATCCGGGGGACCTCACCAAAGGCGGCATTGGTGGCACTCGCCGGGTTTTAGTGGGTAGAGCTGCGTCCACTTACCAGCTGTCGGGCGCAGTGAGTCCCACATACCCGGGGAGACCCACTCGCCCGCGGGATGCCTCCGAGCATTTCCCAGCGTTAAAGAAGAGAGGAGAGATTATTACTGGCGTATAATTACAACTCACTGTTGGCAACGTATGAATGAGTTGTCAGGGCTAGTCCCTGTTCTATGGTTTATGGTTGACCACTTAGCATCACATGGCTCGTCTGCCAGTTTTTTTTAATTTTTTAACGCCGGGAAATGCTCTGAGGCATCCCGCGGTTGAGTGGGTCTCCCCACGCGGGTATGTGGGACTCGCTGCGCCCGAAAGGTGGTTTAAGTGGATGCAGCTCTACCCACTAAAACCCGGCGAGTGCCACCAATGCCACCTTCGGTGAGGTGCCCCGGATCTAATAAACAAACAGCGCACCTCGACGGCTAGTCAGTCCCCCAAAGGACCGACGCCACCTCAACAGAGGGGTTGTCCCGCACCACAGAACAACCACTCCCAACGTCTGGAAAGTACAATGAGTAAGATGAATGAGATAAAAAAGTGAGGTTCCCGTCCTCGCCCTTTGCCCCTTGCTCTTTTATCTCCTCTTCTTATAAGAGGGGTACCAAGAGCCCCTCGGCCCAATTAGCTTCGCCCAAGGTGCTGGGCTCACCCTAGGCTACTGAGCGCCACCGCCACGACATGGCCTGAACCATAGTGAGGTGAATGTCTGGACTTGTCCCTGGTTTAAGGTTTATGGATGACGTTGACCACTTAGCATCACATGGCTCTTCTGCCAGTTTGCCTAATCAACTACAAATACATAAATTCCAGATCTGAGCGTGGTAAGACATACATAGCATCTGGGATTCTACTACCATCGCGAGTGACTCACCTGGTGGTGAAACGACCACCGCTGTTCGACTTCCACGCCGGAGACTACGTCTTCGTGAACATACCAGCCATTGCCGTGTACGAATGGCATCCTTTCACCATCAGCAGTGCTCCGGAACAAGAAGGTTACTTTATTTTCTGTACCTTTATTACCAATGGGAGAAATGCAGTGAAATTATTTATTTCGCGAATATTTCAAGGCGAATATGATTGATGAACGTTTTCTTCGATGACAGAATATTTTATGTCAAACATTACTTAGGTTACCTATGCGTTGTCTGAAAAGACTTTGATTGTCTTCAAAGATGCAGGTCTCCCACTATGTTTTTATTCATCGTTGAGCAAGCGATGTTTATGTGGTCAGGTGCACAAGAAAATTTAGAAGAACTTATTGTGCACTGGTCTGGCCTAAAACCAAACCTCTTACCTCGAGGCTACAATATTATCCACTAGGTAATCGTCGCTCACCCTTTTTTTATAAAAGAGAAGGGAAACGGGCAGACGGTTCACTGGTGGTAAGTGACATCCACAGACACCCGCTACACCAGAGGATTAGCAGGTGCGTTGTTGCTTTTCAAATATGAGTGTTTTTCTTCAAGGTCCCTTAAGTCGTACTAGTTCGGAATACCGTGTCTCTTTTCCTTTTATCAGTGCGTTAAAAGTATCCCCACTGATTTCAGATTATCTTTGGCTGCACATCCGTGGGGTTGGGGAGTGGACCAACCGTGTGTACTCGTACTTCGAAGAAGAACAACAAAGAATTCACGGAGGTGACGACATCCATAAGTACGTATTTCATATAAAATTCGCTCCTTTTTTATTAACACGGGGAACAGCCTTTACGCATCGTCAACGCCCTGTGTGGTGTCCAATGGTTTGTGCGACTCGCGGCACATATCTGTGCTGAATACCCACTATAACTCCGCGAGTACCACCGATGCCGCCTTTGGTAAAGTGCCCCGGATCTGTTGAGCCACAGGGCACCTCGACGGCTAGTCAGTCTCCCAAGGGACTGACACCACCTCCACCTCTATGGAGGGCTGTAACGCACCACATAACAACCCAAACGTCGGGACAGTGCAATGGGGAGAGGTTCCCATCTTATAAGAAGGGTACAAAGACCAGCCAGGGGACAAAATACGCTCCTGTGTATATGTGTATTATATACCAATTGAAAAAACATTAGCTTTAATAATGGAGAATAAAAGTTTTAAAAAGTTGACAAACAATACCAACATTAGGAGACGCTTGACCCCCACCATGGTTCAGGCCTTGACGTGGCGGTGGGGCTCAGTAACCTAGGGTGAGCCCATTGTACTGTCCCGACGTTGGGAGGGGTTGTTCTGTGGTGCGGGACAACCCCTCTGTGGAGGTGACGGCGGTCCCTTGCGGGACTAGCCGTCGGGGTGCCCTGTTTGTTTACTAGATCCGGGGCACCTCACCAAAGGCGGCATTGGTGGCACTCGCCGAGTTTTAATGGGTAGAGCTGCGTCCATTTACCAGCTGTCGGGCGCAGCGAGTCGCACATACCCGCGTGGGGAGACCCACTCCCCCGCGGGATGCCTCAGAGCATTTCCCGGTGTTAAAGAAATATATATAGCGGGTCATTTATTAAAATATCAAAGTTCTAACGATCTTAACATTGTAAAATAACCTTCAATAAAATATAATTTGGCAGAAAGCTGACGCACACCAATTCCAGCCAGAGCAATAAAAGTAAGCGGAAAAGCTCACTCGCGAGTGCCAAAAAACGATCTGTGGAGTTCTCACCGCTGTCCTTCACCAACGCAGCCTTCAGTATTGAGGACGAAAAACCTATGACGCCTGCAGGTAACTCATAATGCGCTAAACACGTTTAACGCCTTTATTATATAAATTTATTCTTTTCATTAAATTTATATTTTATTAAATTTATTTATTCTAGACATTAAATTTGATTCATAACTAGCGGACCCGGCATATATTGTACGAAATTTTTTATGTGGACCTTAGAGTATACATAATATATAGAGCGCGCGTCACTAAGTATGAACTGTAAGCACAGGTATGAACATAGACACAGCCATTGTCTTGGAAACGTTCAATCAGTGTCAGAACAACACGCGCTTTTCGTCATATATGGTGAAATATGAAGTGCCAATTTGTAAGGATGATTCCTGGAAGCAAAATGAAAGAAAGCAATAACATTTCTGTCTTGGCGTTTATTGAGGGGTGCTTATGTTTAGCAGTCGATGGATAGAGGCTGATGGTGATGATGATGAATGTCCTAATTTAAAATATAGATATTTTTAATGCATTACGCATGGAACGTCACTCTCACAGCGCTTTACTATAGATAAATATTTATATAACGCATCTGCTTACGAATGAAGCGGCGTGACAGTAGCACTCTATATATTATGTATACTCTAAGATGTGGACCGAATTGTAAATTGTTTCCCATAACCCATCCCCAAAACCATTCTTGAATCCACTTGAACAAACACAAAAAATACATCAAAATTGGTCCAGCCCTTTCTCAAGAGTTCAATCACATAAGACGTACAGAAGGGTTTATATATAGGTATATAAAGCTAATAATAATTGAAAATTAAATCCAACAAATATCTCGAATATCCAGTATACCATTGAGGTATTGTTTTGAATATTCTATTGTTACCTCAAAACTAACCAGAAATTTTTAATTCAAACGCGCAGTAAGTCCTTTGAAACCAGCACGATCAGCGTTCCTGTCGCCTCTGAAGCTGCTAGAGAAGTCCCGCTCGATGCCCGACGTCAGGAACAACTTGAAGAAAAACGGGGGTCAAGTGACGTAAGCAACGCATTTTATTTAAATATTAGAAGTGTTCACTTCTATCGGGTGATCATGATGTAAAGTGTGACGAAGTGTTGGTCAACCATTAACCAGGTGGGCCGTGGGAAGACGATCTCCGTCCGGTGGCCGGTCCGTGTTGGATGCGAGTGGCAAGGGATCGGCCGTCTTGGCGTTAACTGAGGGACGCCTTTGTTCAGCAGTGGATGGACAGAGGCTGGTGATGATGATAATGATGATGATGATCATCATCCTCCTCTATGTAATAAAGAATTCACATCTACCAGGCGTCCCGTGACAGACAGTTTTATCTCGTATGAAGAGAGATGAGTCTTGAATAATATAGCTTATATATATCGCTTACGAATCTAGCGCCCGTTCGATGTGTCTCGGAAGGCTTTTTGACAAATGTAGATATTATATTGATGCAGAAATACTATTTACACTGGCCTCCAAAAAATTGGTTGTCTGAAAAGTTGGTTGGGTGTTTGTCACGTTAAACTATCGTCCGTAAGACGATAGTTTAACTAAACAACGTCACAACAAAACGCAAGCGTACAATTAACGTAACTGGACAATGAGCGTAACCGGACAATAAGCATTACGGGACATTTTCGTGCATGCAGCCGGCGTTCATCGATTTATTAGACGTTGTCACGTCTAAAAATCGACCCACCGGTAATTTTTATTGATTATGCATTGCAATAATATGTGTCCCATGACGTCAATATTTCTCTTCTTACCGTATGCTCTTAAGGTTGTATTTTTGCAATAGCCTCGGCGAATGTCACCGCTGGGGGTCTGAGCGCGAGTTGGTGGAGGAGCGACGCGGGCGGCGGCTGGCGGGAAGGGGCGCGGGGGGCGGTGCTCTGGCCCACAGCTTCAGGTACATGCGCACCAAGCCCACGGTACTGGCGTTCCCGCCGCCCGCGCCTGAACTGCGGAGACGCTCCAACGAGAGCATAATCAGTATAGGTAATGGTTATAACAGGCCTTGAAGTATCTTTACTCTTGTTTTTATTATCATCTTCTTCATATTGTTGTGATTTTCGTCATTGTCATTATCATTGTGGACTTCATCACAGTTCCTTTGTTTGCGCATAACATGTATGTTATAGAATGGCAAAACTTAGTTTAAGGTAAAAGATATTGAGTACTACGAAATTCATTCATTAATTTCAAGCTCAAACTGACAACATGATGGCATCGGCCCTCGTGCACTTGGGTTATTATAGTTATTAAGGGCTCTAAAGACTTATGTTACGAACTAGCCGTGGCACCAAGGCATGGCAGACAACTAAAAACCCACCAAGAAGCACGTGCAACGTCGGATTTAGTTTTACAACCACCCAGAAGCTTGCCACAAACTGTTAGTCACATAGACATTTCTAATCCACCTTCTTTTGTTTGGGCTACTACTACTCGTTAGTCGTAGCCAGGATCGACAGCGGTAGCCACCACAAATTATCCTTTAATAGAATCTCAGAGAGACCGAGGGATACGTTTGAATTGCTGAACCGAATTTAATCAGAAGAATTCAGGAGAAGTTGGAAATATATACTACCATCATCATCATCAGCCCCTATCCGTCCACTGCTGAACATAGACCTCCCGCAAGAACGTCAAGACGACCGATCCTTCACCACGTATAGCGTGGTCCTAACAATCTAATAAAACCCACCACCAAAGATACGACTGTTTTCAACGTGATGAAATGTATGAAAATTACAGCAAAGCGCCGTCTGTCGAAAGGCCTGACACCGGATCGGGATGCGGAATCGATTGCACCCACAGACCATTCTGCAGCGGAGGACACCATTAGTGAAGAACATCCAGACAATTATCCAGTGGGGAAACCACTTGAGGTAGATTCTTGGTAGAGGTTTTTCTTTTATACCTGCCTCGCAATGAAAGTGTTTAATACTGTAATATCGTTACTGAGGAATATATTTTTATAGCCTAAGTTACTTCTTATAAAATCAGCTGTCAGTGAAAGTCCCGGCAAAATCGGCCCAGCCGTTTCAGAGATTAGCTGGAACAAAGAGGCAGACAGACAGACAGACAGACAGACAAAAATTGTAAAAAAGGCTATTTTAGTATATATATACATCCATATGCATTCAATAAAAAACAGTTATTTTAATATTACAAACAGACACTCCAATTTTATTTATCTGTATAGATAAAAGCACTGAAAAGTTTGTAGGTTTGTTTGTGATATTTTAATAGATACATCTCACGTTTGAAATTTGAATTTTTTTATTTGCAAAGTCTAAGAATACGAGGTGCCTTCTGGTAAGTGTTCCACGTCTTAGACATAAACATGCGGGACTCGGCAACTAATTCATGAGTTGGGCATCCTGAGATGCAAGATCGCAATCTCGGGGATTACACTGGCCTGGCCTTCACCCAAACACTGTTTCACGGAAGGAATAAGCAGGAGTGTGGTACCCATGAAGACAGAAAAGCGACACAAGTGCATGTTTTCCACTGCTAGTGAGTCTGATACACACAAGTGGACCAAATCTCCAGTATGAAGAATTTATCTTGGTCGGACTGACTTTACCTCGGCTCAGAGTCGTTAAGTGAATCGCGTATTCAAAAGTATGGAAAACGTTCAATCCGATAATGTTAAATATTTCGCACTGCTATTATCTTTACTCTTATACTTTCTCATCTTATCTATCTCTCTATAGATATACCTAGACGGTCCCTACGGTGCTGCGTCCTCTAGAATGTTCCGAGCACAGCACGCGGCTCTGATCGCCGCTGGTATCGGCGTGACGCCCTTCGCCTCCGTGCTGCAAGCCATCATGTTCCGCTACAGAAGTGCCCGGGCCACCTGCCCGGCGTGCCAGCACACGTGGACTAAGGAGTTGCCGCATCACAACATGAGTCTGAGGAAGGTACGTTAACATGACATGTATTATGTATATCAATATTCCATCGTTATAATTTACTAAGCAGTAGATTTTCGGGTACCCGTTTGTTAACTCAAGTAACAAAATAAACCAGCTAAGTGCGAGTCGTGCTCGCGCACGTAGCCGTACTATTACATTATGTACAAAATTAGAAATTTAGATATTTAAAAAAAGCAAGTAGTTGGTTTTGTTAAAGTTATTTAAAAACCGTCATCTAGTGACGTGATGATTAAACTGTTATTGATTGGTAACTCGGTTACGATACCTCTGATTTAATACTATTCCAATAGGTGTCACTTATACCACACATGACTTTATTTCAATTTTGTTAATATATAACTAAATATAGCAACAAAACATAAAGCAACAGAAATACATAATCTGTAAAAATGTCAACTGTCTAACTATCATGGTTCATGAGATGCCTGGTGTCAGACGGACGGACAACTGAGTCTTAGTAATAGGGTTCTCGTTTTACCCTTTGAGTACGGAACCCTAAAAAGAAACTAAATTTATTTAGACCACAGATATTTGAAATAAGGAGATATGTTATTTTATTCAAAATGTGCGAGGACTCATGTCGTCACTTTTCCCCTTCCACATTTCACAAGGCCGCGCGCACACATAGCTATACATAAATCATAACGTTCTAAAGAATAAAAAAATAAACCTTATGTTATCTTACACAGCGCTCATCCAACATGCACTGTAGATACGGATCGCTCGGACTCTTTCTAAGCATTCAAATTTAAACCTTATTTTATCAACAAAAGGGCTCATCTTAGTAACAGAGGAACAACTCTCTCTCTCTCTCGTTCTTTCTTGAAAAGTAATCTACTATATCGGAAGGATGTCGATACTTTAATTTATTTTTGTATTTTTTAGACTATTATGGTCAGATATTATAAAAATAAAATGATCAGAAAATAATTTATTATAAATAAAAAATATGTTGCACGAAATAAAATGAAATAAAATGTTTTATTTTGCTTACTTTTCATTGCCATAATTCTAAATATCGCTTCTTATCCGAATATCTCATAACTACACAGTAAAATGATAAAAATTAGTAAAAATAACTATTTGTAGAACTATACGGTTGACAAATATTAAAATTTGGCTATAATTCATATATTATTTCGTTAAACAAACATACAATAAAATAGCAATGTAAAAATACGCTTAACTCATAATACACTAATCAGTTGAACACTTATAAAAAATACATAACATATTATAACTAAAATTAAACGAGTACATACACACAAAATGTATAATTAACTGCAATAGAAATAAGTCAATCGATAATCGACGTGTTGACGGTAGCTTGAATGAGTTGCTATGTATGAACATCACTGTCCCGATGACAAAAAACAGTATCGTTTACATTGCGTGTCCAGTCACTCCGCAACATACTAAGGTAGTGGTTAAAAAGCAATATATTTTGCGCTACAGATATTTTACGTATACTTGTTTATTAAGATTTTTAAGTAAAAGTAAAGACGTTTTTAAGTAAAGACTTTTAGAACCTTTTGTAAAAATGTGAAGGATATCTTGTAGCGATCACGCCTTATGACAATTTTTATTTTGCATTCATAGGAATAATTTGACTTCCAGGTGGACTTTTTCTGGATAAACCGTGAGCAACGCTCGTTCGAGTGGTTCGTTTCGCTGCTCTCACAGCTGGAGATGGAACAGGCGGAGGTGGGAGGCGAGCGCTTCCTGGAGCTGCATATGCACGTGACCAGTGCGCTGCAGCGGGCTGACATGCGTGCCGTGGGACTGCAGCTGGCGCTAGATCTGCTGCATCAGAAGGTAAAAGGAAAATGGTGAAAGGCCCAGTTCGTTAGCGTAAATCAAATATCGAGCATATAACCGGAATAGAGAAGTAATGCTGTGAAATTGTATGAAAACAAATTCCGCCAAATTTGTGCTGCGTCGTTGTGCCGGTTTTGCGCTCTGATTGGCCGACTGATGGATCATTGACCGATGGGACGTACATACAGATCACTGGTTGGTTGAATTCCTAATACGTCAGAGCAAATCACTGACCAGTTTCGGAATTTCATGGCTCACCTTAAGTACTCTATCCGGTTATTTGCTCGATGCAATGAAACAAGCGGCTAAAATATCGACTGGGCGTTTATGGAGCAATTCAGAAAGGGGAAAGATGGAAGTTGAGTATGAAACTGAACTTCAGGGGTAGGATTGCGAAATTAATTAGTACGACTTTGGCGTGATCACGCCGATCACGGATTAGGAGTATTAGTAGAAGGTGCGAATGAATAAACTAAAAAAAAAACATAAATGGTTTATTTTTCAGGAGAAGCGCGATCTAATCACAGGCTTGAAAACCAGAACGAACGCAGGACGTCCAAACTGGGATAAGGTGTTTCAAAGGTTACAGGAACAGAGGAAAGGCAAAGTGACGGTCTTCTATTGTGGACCCCCCCAACTGGCCAGAATACTCCGAGTTAAATGCGATCAGTTCGGATTTAACTTCTGCAAAGAAGTATTCTAAATTCTAAATTCAAAATAAAATTGGATTTTTTAAAAGAACTGTACTTAATTTAAGCGATTATCCGTGGTTGCAATATTTTTATTAACTTGAATAGAATGCAAAGAATTACTCAAAATTAATAAGCTTTACTTTTTGAAAAGATTGAAGTCTCTAAGTCCTAACTTTGAATTTAAGAATGTATTGTTTTGAATTGAGTTATTTATTTATTTATGTATTTACTTATTGCGTATTATAAGTGTTACAGAAATAAAATGTTTAAATTTTGATAGTTAGTCGCTTCTTGGTATTGGGCAAGTCTGTTAACACCTTGTACTGTCTAATTTACTCAAAAATTCAATATTAGACTTTTTAAACTATTTACTTTTACCCCCAAATACTCAAACGAATCTCAAATTTAAGACGTACTTAAACTCGTGTTGTCCCTCTTTTTTCTTTGAATCTGACACGTCGTAGCATGAGAACGTCTTAAATTTGAGATTCGTTTGAGTATTTGGGGGTTAGTGTCCTAAATTTAATTTGCATTTTCAGTTTTACTTAAAAATATTTCCCAAATTTCGAGTTCTGTATTTGATATTATAGGAATTAGAAGTCTTTTGCGTGTTAACACCAACAACTTTTTCTTATCCCTATCTTATATCCTTATGCTTGGGCAAAAATTCACATACGGTCATCAGATACTTCTCATTTTCATTGATATTTGTGATACTTTCGATAACATAACTCGCATCTCACTTCATATTAAGATTTATTCTTGTGTAACTTCTTCATTCCAAGTATGGTGTTAAAATGAGCCTATTTAGTATATAAATTATGATATATTTATTCTTAGACTACAAGTTTTCTGTTTTACGACCTTGATAAAATTCATTCTGTTTGTTTCCTATTCAAATTTACTCTATTTTTGTCATAAACAATATTATCATGTTTTTAGAGTTATTTATTTTTACTTTTACACTATTATTTATTCTGTGTTTTTACTATAAGTACTCAAATTTATTCTAGTCTTACGACTGTACTTTTCGAAATTATCTATTTATTTTTAAATTATAATGTAAGTGAATATTTTTCTAAAAATAAATACAAGTTACCGGTATATGTATAATGTGTTCGTGGCGTTAAGATATATTATATTTTTTGTATATTTTTATTTAAAGAATATTAATTTATTCAATAAATAATTTTGACAAATATTTTTGATTAGGTTTAAACTTTAAAGTTTAAAAGGCCCCTCCTCATAATGCATCAAAGGATCGACCATCATCGCCGCCCGCCATGATTCGGAAAAAAGGCTTTAAAATAAGGTATTTTTACGCACATAAACCAGATATCAAAATGTGAAAGTAAATGCGATAGTAGATTTTTCTACGCTATTTTGAGCATTAGATACTAAAAACATATTAATTTCAAGATCAATCATATCAATACAGATTACAGACGGACAACCGTTTACCTATAATATTAATCTATACTAATATTATAAAGCTGAAGAGTTTGTTTGTTTGTTTGAACGCGCTAATCTCAGGAACTACTGGTCAGATTTGAAAAATTCTTTCAGTGTTAGACAGCCCATTTGTCGAGGAAGGCTATAGGCTATATATACGCTGTGATATAAAGGAGTTGAGTAACGCGGGCGAAGCTGCGGGCAACAGCTAGTAGGTAAATATGAGACGAGAGTTGTATACCAATAGACTCCACTTATTATCTCTTTCGTATATCTCTTTAAGGTCATAAAAAGCTTACGTTATAGCCGCTGGTAATACTGAAATTGTATGAAATGAAAATGTTAAAAATATTGTCAAAGATCGGTTACGTAGTTTTCGAATTCCCTAAAAAAAACAGCAAAAAAATTCAATAAAGATATAAAATTCAATTCCACTTCCAACCGACATTTCATAATTTATTATCTACTATAAAAATAATTTCGTTTGTACACCAAACGGTCGAACTATCAAACCCCTTTGATAAAAATATATTAACATTGCCTTGATACAATGACGTTGAGGCGTCGAGTCGTTTCCTCATGACAACATGCATACGTAACTTTACGTAACACATCGTAACATCATAATTAGCGATGTTGCGAGGAACTACCTACGTAGGCGGCCTTGCTCTCGACCTCCGTGCAAGGTTCGAGCCAAGGTTTGCAAGAACGTCCTTTGCCAATGAAAAACCTTGGAGCGAGGACACGGCCTCGCTATGTCCTCTAAAGGGAAGGTCATGTTCAATGTTGAGGTCGAATTTTGTATTTCGAGGCGAGCTGTTTCGCAATTAAAATTATAGATAGCGCTATGTAGGAAGTCCCAACGAAGTATGAATTTTGTCAAGATTTTTTTGACAGCAAAATGTCATGGATGCGATAAGAAGACTTATTCTTGGTCGGCTTACAACAGCAAAAGAAAATATGATAGAACGAAGGGAAACATTTAATTTCTTCTATTCCTTATAATCTACGTGTAGATTATATTATAAATTATATAAAAATAACAAAATAATAGATTGTAGGAAGTTATAGTTCAAAGACTAATGTCATTGTTCTTGTTTACCGCATATGTATTTATTATTTTATTATTATGCATGCATGTATGTAGTTTATTACATACCGTGTGACTGTTAGTTGTTACAAGAATCTGTAGGCAATATAACGGTTTGTCATTTTCGAACAATGCCATCTATGTTATCACGAATATAATGCTACAATGTTCTTATTTTAAAATTTCTAAATTCTAATATTTTAAACGTATACGAAAAGCGCCATCTACATTTTATACTAAGAACTACTAAAGTTCTTGCTTAAACAAAATGAAAGTATTTTTTAAATAAACCAATAGATGGCAGTGAAATATTGTTTGTGTAATTCGGCGTATACTGTGGTTTGAATGAAACAAAGTACGGTAGCTCCCTGCTCTTATTTATATACAATTTGCAGAGATAACAATACCAAATATATGTACATAAAATCGGTTGTTTGTAAAGTCGGTTTACTGACGATAATTGAACGTGAAACGTCATAAGAAAATGGAACACCTCAGAGCGAGGTAACGCCGCATAAGTCATGTTTTTTCGTTCTTGCAGCCGGCTCCATCGAATTATAAGACGTTGTCTTGTCAAAAAATATGTTATCTATTTCGTCGTAGGAAAAGATTTTTTCGCTATGGCGGCCTACCCTAATTATTTTTTAAATTTAATTGTACAGTTAAAGCTAAACTGGTAAAATACGTTACAGAACACCAGGGCACAATATTAATGTCATGGTCAGATAAGGGTAATTCCGTGGACATTTTAAGGAAGCGAATAGACACGCTATGATGCCATTTGTTGCATCGTCAGCACTTGTGGTGAAATGTTTCCACTATCATATGTTACCAATATTTATCTTATCGCTTCCAATATATCGCACGTAACTGTTATCATAAAACAATATTTTAAAATGTGTGTTTTAAATTTTATGTGTTTATATTGTAGTTTAGACACATTATGATGTAGTAGGTAGTATAGGTATACTCCCCACCATGGTTCAAGCCTTGTCGTGGCAGTGGGGATCAGTAGCCTCAGGTGAACCCAGCACCTTGGGCGAAGCAAATTGAACCGAGGGAGCTGCTCTTTGTACCCCTCTTATAAGAAGAGAGGAAAACAGAGCAGTATCGGACAAGGGACGAGGATGGGAAACTCACCCCATTGCACTAGCCCGACGTAGGAAGGGGTTATTCTATGGTGCGGGACAACCCCTCTGCGGAGGTTGTGTCTGTCCCTTGAGGGTCTGACTAGACGTCGATTTATATATTTGCTCAATGGATCAAGGGCACTTCACCAAAGGCTTCATGGGTGGTACTCGTCGGGTTTTAGTGGGTAGAGCTGCGTCGACCGTACCACCTTTCGGGCGCAGCGAGTCTCACATACCCGCCTGGGGAGACCGGAGACCCACTCCCCCGCGGGTTGCGGGTTGCCTCAGAGCAATTCCCGGCGTAAAAGAAAAAAATCACAGGGGGTGCATGTAACACAGGCTAAATTTTATTTATTTTGGCTTATTATTAGTATCGGCTCAACTTGCTTCGCCCAAGGTGCTGGGTTCACCTTAGGCCACTGAGCCCCTCCGCCACAACAAGGCTGGAACCATGATGGGGACCCCCTGTGATGCCTTGAAATGGGTGTTTCTTAATTTCTACATGCACCTGAACATGAGACCATCGCTTGCTCACCGGGGAAGGAAACATCGCGAGGAAACCTGCATGCATGAGATTAAAAGGCTTTGAAGATGTGTGAAGTTCACCAACCCGCATTAGGCCAGCGTATCGGTGTACTATGGCCCAGCACCCTCCTCGCCTGGTTTCGAGGAGGAGACCCGTGCCCAGCAGTGGAACATATTTATATCATATTCTTGTTATTATTATGTGTTATCTGGTTTTTAAGCTTCAATAAGTTACAACACAGCCAAGTTTCATCAAAATCCGTTCCGAAGTTGTGGTCGTGATTAAGTAACAAACAATCAAACATTTATACTTTCTCATGTATATTATTAGTAAGATTACATTGTATCTATCCACAGTCTCCCAAACAATGTAAATATTTTTCGTGGATTTTATCGCGGTTTATTAACATTTTTATGATAAGGGAAATTACCGATATTTGGATATTTTAAAGCTGAACATAAGAAAATATTATGATAACCAAACTTTTTCACATTTATATATTTTTTTCTTTGACGCCGGGAAATGCTCTGAGCTCTACCCACTAAAACCCGGCGAGTGTCACCAATGCCGCCTTTGGTGAGGTGCCCCGGATCTAATGAGCAATCAGGGCACCTCGACGGCTAGTCAGTCCCTCAGGGGACCGACGCCACCTCCACAGAGGGGCTGTCCCGCACCACAGAACATCCCCTCCCAACGTCGGGACAGTACAATGGGGTGAGGTTCCGGTCCTCGTCCCTTGCCCCCTGCTCTTGTCCCCTCTTCTTGTAAGAGGGGTACAAAAAGCCCCCTCGGCTCAATTAGCTTCGCCCAAGGTGCAGCGGCTCACCCTAGGCACAGTATTACAATATTTCCTACCCTAGGCTACTGAGCCCCAACGCCACGTCAAGGCCTGAACCATGGTGGGGTTCGCAGTAATTATAATGTTGTTTTCATCAACATCTTGGATATATCCATCAGTGGACGAGTAAAGGCTGATCGCGATGATGATGAAGACATCTTTTGTAATAATTAGTATTTGGAATTCGCTTCTTCTTATTACATATGTATTTTGTAATGTTGGTATAGGACAACCAAATTTTCTGGAAGCGATCAATAAAATATCTTATCTGTCGTCAGCGTCACCTGTGCTACAGCCGGCTAGTGGCTACCAATTAGGTACCATTAGTATTGTTTTGATCGAGGCGCGGATCAGTTGTGCGCACGCGCATGTGAAGTGAAAGATGTTAAAACTTTGGATTTTCCTAACATTCCTTTGCATAGGCATTAGAGGTAAATACAAAAAATGTATTAATAATGTAAGAATGTTAAATATGTGAAAAATGTTAAATATTAATTTTACTTTAATATACCTACTAATTTGATAAGAATAACGTGTGACTAATTTAAATAGAGCGTAAGCATATTTCTATATTATTTACGTATTTTGATTCAAGAAATTTGAAATTGCAAAACTCATTTTGGCGTATTTCTTAAAATTTAAAGATATGTTTTGCCAAGCAGACTCGTTGATGACAAATACGATAATAATAGGTTATAGGTCACCAAAAGCAGAATTATAAACGTGTTATTGAATAATACGTACAAAATCTCTATTTGTTTTATGATATAATATGTCATTAGAATTTAGTTTAGTAGAAGCAACCAAAATAAACATATACTACTAACAATTCGGGCAGCCATACCTTGTTTACAGTTTCATTTGCATGATGACGGATGAGGTTATAAATTTATGCTATCGCGTATTCTTTGTTAAAATATAAATGACACCTATCGTGTATGATTCAGAACAGTAAATTACCAGATCCATCTAGTACGTTATTGGCCAAATAGCATCCAATATCACCTATAAAGAACGTTAAGAGTGTCTTTGTTGATTTATATCGTCAGCCTGTCCTCTTAACGGATACCTATATGAAATGCAAAAGAACTTCTTACTTGATGTAAATTCCGAAGGAAACATTAACTAGAAATTTTATTCAGGATCAATTCATGTCTACCTGAGCTACTAGTCTACATCTAATAGAATCAGGCGTTATTCTGCTGAAATCCATTAGAAGAGATATTAAATTACATATTAGTAAGCACTAATTCCGCGAACGACGCAGTCTAAACAGCAAATGTGTGAGTGCACGCATATGCATCGATATAGGTAGCACCGCCCTCCTTTCTCACACTGCATATGCGTACACTTGTATGCACCATCACCACACACCACAATAAACACCACAACCACACAATCACAGACGTACCATACGTTGCTATACGTTGCCTATCCTTTGTCAAAATATTTCAATGCTAATAGTGGTTCTTTTTTCGTAACAATCCTAACAACATCACATAATGCGCGTTTACTATTCGGTCTGATTGGTGTCAGTTGACAATCAACATCATCATTAGCATCATCACATCAAATAGGATTCGATAAAACATCATTTCATCTTCTCATTAGACCACGCTTGTGGGAAACGCCAAAGCATTCTAGATGTTTAATTCTTAACACCTAAGTGAGAGAAATTTGCAATAGTAATATTATGATAGATAAGAGGGTGCCAATTGTGTTTTATTCTCAAATCTCATGAAGCTAATATGGTGTTCTGGAATTTTTAAAAGATATTGCACCAGATCTATCTTGGAAAAGGTGAATACTGGCTAGGTGTTTTATTATGTCATAAGGAGGGACATCCGCACAACAATAGGTTTTGCAGATGCGTTGCACTCCCTTTCACTATCCCCCCCTCACCCCAATGAGCCACTGGGAACTCATAACGCACAGCTGTCACTTGACGCCTTTGTTTTGTGAGCGACAGGCACCACCCCGTCGTCCCGACCCTATTCGGCTGAAAAGCAGCACTATCTCTTGCTGTAAGATAAAACTTCCACTTACCAGTGAACAAAATACTTTTTGCCGCGCGTCATTTGTGCGTGTGATTGTGTTTCGGTAAAGAAGTGCACGAATAGGATAACTACTCGTCCTTTGAATCCATGAAACAATAAAACAATGCATAGTATTATTACAATACTAACCAGTCTTTTGTTTCGCCCGTGCAGAATTGGGTTTACAGTGCTATGTACATAACTAACTGTTGCCTGCAGCCACGCCCGCGTTAACTTACTCAACTAAACTCCTTTTTGTCACAACTCCAATTTTTCAAATCGGACCAGTATTTCCTGAGATTAGCGCATTCAAGCAAAAAAAATCTTCAGCTTTATATTATTAGTATAGATGTCTTATGTAACCTACTTTCTTAAAGTACTTATAAACTATGCGGTCGTTTCGGACTCCATGTAAACTAAATCGTCAACATATTTTTTTGGGTAGGTACATTGTATTGGTATTTTTAACCGACTTCAAAAAGGAGGAGGTTATCAATTCGTCAGAATCTTTTTTTTTTGACTTGTGTACAGGTACAGGAATTAGAGCTTATTATAGTTTTATCATATCTATATATTTAGGTATTTACTTTATATGGGAAACCGGTGCAAGGATATATTAATTTGTACCACGCTTCCGTCTGCATGCGTACCTCCATCCTGCTTTTTCTTCCGTGAGTTGCCTTTTCGTTTCACCATTATCGTCAACATCATCAGCCTTTATGCATTCACTGCTGAACATAGGCCTCTTTCAATGAACGTCAAGATGACCGATCCCTTGCAACTCGCATCCAACAAGGACTGACTACCGCACGTAAATCGTCTTCTCACCTTTTTTTTTTTTTTTTTTTTTTTGTTCTGCAGCGGAAATTTGCAGACCAAACCATAACTAGGACCGGGGTGAGTTTTAAACCTAGCCGTGTGTGGGGTTCGCACTTGGAGATGCGTTACCCACTAAAACCGCTGCAAGTGCCCTCAGCCGCCTTTTATGAGAGTCCCGGATCATGCAGGCAACGCAGGACCCTCGGCGACAGGCTGGCCACGGCGAAAAGGCCAGTCTCCTCCTCTAAAGGGGGACTGCTCGGCTGTTCGTTTGATTCGATACTTTTAGCAGTCTCCGACGACGTCGTGTCTAGCTGGACCCAGTTAAAACCCCATCCTGGGCCCGACACGAGCACAGGGGCGTTACTGGAGGCGCATTAGGTAGCGCCTCCTACGCACCCCCGTTCGTCGCCCGCGGTGGGAGGCCTCGTCGGCGGCCTCCTCTCTCACCCGCTCATCGGCCTCCTTCTGGGACATTACTTACTTACTTTTAGTAGACTTCGCGTGATATCGATAACTTTAGTTCTCTGGCGGATGTCTTCGTTTTAAATCCTATCTGTCAAAGAAACACGTTCTCCATAGCACGGTGAAAGTTTCCGAACAGTCACGAGTTTATAGAGAGGCCGCAATTCAGCCCCGTAAGTCATTTTCGTAAGATTTCAGTCTTAGAAGAAACAGTCACGCCAGAAGCGGTCCTAATCGTCGACACATGGCTTTTCCCGAGCTTGTCCACAAAAACCTTCGACCCTCTAATCTGCTCAATTACTTCGGTAATTCGTTGCGTATTTGAGCAGCGAAGGTCTCGACGTATTACCTTGCGGGTCTCGGAAATATTGAACATTTAAAAATTAAAATAAATTGCTATAAAATACGTAAAATTTGTTTCAATAATGAGTGGAAATCGCGTAAACATTAGAAAACAATAATTATGCGTAGACAATTTTGATAGTAAATAAACCATATATATAGATGATGGTAATATGGACCAAAATCATTTTGTTTAGTATAGAACTTGCTAGTCGCTAGTATGTGAATCACGAACCTCATCCGTCACACCATAATATCAGAGATGACCTTCCCCCATGATATCACCGATCACCTTGACTGTAATAACAGTTTCAACAATAACGATAACTGAAATTGATTTTTTAGACTTTATTAGTCTCTCAGATGTCAACAAATTTAAACATTTTACCGGCATTTTAAATATTTCAAACGGTTCATATAGTTTTGCAACTTGATAGTGGATCCGTGGACATCGGATACCAGCGTGAGCAGTAGCACCATTTGAAAGGGCTACTGCGCATTGAGAAGTGAGTTCTGAAACTGAAATAAGTTAGAAGTGTATTTTTGAAGTGAGAACGAGAAGAGGTTTGTAAGAGCGAGTCTCAATATTAGGGTTTTACAGAAAAGCTCTGACTAATGACGTTTATACGTGAGCAAGATGGAATATCCTTTTTTTTTCTTTTCACCGGGAAATGCATCCCCCGGGGGAGTGGGTCTCCCCAGGCGGGTATGTGGGACTCGCTGCGCCCGAAATGTGGTAAAGTGGACGCAGCTCTAACTCTTCCACTAAAACCCGGCGAGGTGCTGTCTTTGGTGAGCTGGTGCCCCGGATCTGTTGAGAAAACAGGGCACCTCGAAAGCTAGTCAGTCCCACAGGGGACAGACACCACTTCCAAACAGGGGTTATCCCACACCACAGAACAACCCCATCCAACGTCGGGACAGTACAATGGGGTGAGGTTCCCATCCTCGCTCCTTGTCCTTCCTGCTCTTCTGTCCCCTCTTCTTATAAGAGGGGTGCAAAGACCACCCTCGACTCAATCAGCTTCGCCCAAGGTGCTGGGTACATCTTAGGCTACTGAGCCCCACCGCCACGACAAGGCTTGAACCATGGTGGGGAAGATAGAATATCCTGCTGTAACGTGTATTAGCACTTTAAAGTTCAATAAGATAATACATAGTCACTTTTATATAGTACAAATTGAATAAATAGCCCTCCTGTAGTCAGAATTATTAGTGTACTCGTAGGAATGAAAGTCGTAATATTGTAAAAGTGTAAAAAGACAAAAGGACAATAAAACGTACATAAAAATATAGAGTGACAATATGGACGTTATCATTGATATGTGCATACCTCTGATAGCACTAAAAATACGCTCTTTGTTCCACATCGTCCACGCCAACTGCGTAAATAATAAATAATGTATTATCAACAAAACATCACCGATGTGTTCGAAGGAAAATATATTTTAACAATACACTTTCCAACGTGATTTATTAAATAAATTCACTGGTCGAATCTCACAGATTTGTCAGTAACTAAATGTGATGATCTTTTCAAGACAGCTATAGTTTATTCTAGTTGAAGTAAAACTTCTTTACGCACCCATGACTTGGGGAGTAAGCTCGTGAATGCATGACGTGAGCGTTACGAAAGTGTGATCAGGCGAGGCGAACGGAAGTTGAGATATATTAAGTTAGTTAATATACTCTCGAGAGTTACTATATAAATCCACATTTCTTTGATTGTGACTATTTCTAACTTTATTGATAGGTTTCATGGTTGTAATTAGGTTGAATTTAAAATTCCGTTTTTAGTAAACAAAGGTATGTAGCTGTATAAGTATAAATTCACGTGGACAGTTTTTTGCTTTTATTTTGTATGTGACACGGTATCTAGTTGCTATTGACGATCGAAGGCGGGTCACATAGAGATACCTGAAAATCTTGGAAACTTATAACGTTAGCGTAATGAAATGTCTTTGATAGAAAAATAAATAAAGGTATCACTTCTTAGTTATTGTATGTATTATAATATTATAGACTTTCGAAGATGGTACTGCAAAATTACTGCATTTAATTGCTTTTGTTTCTAATCTGTAATTCAAGCGGGTGTATAAACCATGTTGATAGTGTTCAATATTTATTTTTCAAGCTGTAATTATATCGCTTACACCTTTCTTTTTTTTCTTTAACGCCGGGAAATGCTCTGAGGCCTCCCGCGGGGGAGTGGGTCTCCCCACGCGGGCATGTGGGACTCGCTGCGCCCGAAAGCTGGTAAGTGGACGCAGCTCTACCCACTAAAACCCGGCGAGTGCCAACAAATGCCGCCTTTTGTGAGATGCCCCGTCGCTGTGTTACAGTACTAAGAGTTTTCCGATGTTACGAGGAAACTACCTGTACATATTATGCGGACCAGAAATAGACAGAACCAGATGTAACACACTACACAGCACGAGAAGATTGTTACTTGGTGAACACCGTGCTTCGTAATAGCTTTCTCACAGGATCTGAACTTGCAAATCAGTTTCGATTCCTTGGAGGAAGTAGCCCAAGCGCATGAACAGTAAGACGACGACTTGCTGAAGCTAGTTTAAAATCACCTGTAAATGTCCTCTAAACTAGAGCGTGAGCATCGTATTTTAAGACTAAGATATTACCAGAACCACTTTAACTGTACTATTGAAGATTGCTCAAAAGTTATGTTCTCCAAATTAAAATGTATGCTCTACAAGCACGATGGAAAACACAGAAGTGTATAGAAGACCAGAGGAAATATTCAAGCAAGAATGCATTGAAGAAAACGTAGCCTACGATGCTGGGTACAGACAAGTACAGACTTGTATGGGCTGGAATTTCATCTGAGAGTCATACAGAACTGATGTTCGTAGAAAACAGTCTTTAAATAGCGTAATATATGTAAAAGAAATCCTTAATGAACATGTTGGTTCATTTAAGGTCGATTTGGATGAGTATTCAATTTTTATGCATGACAATGGCCAACCTCATACAGGTTGGATTATGAAAAAATCCATTTCCAGATAAAATATATAGGGTGTTGTGCCCAAAGAGACTATACTTATATACTATAAAGACTTGTGTAGAATTTCTGGCATCTATTAATCTATAAAAAGTCAGCGCCTACTCAATCGAAAAAACAGCTTTATAGAAAATAATAGAAAATAAATTTTTAATTTCTTTTCTTAGGCGCTCTACGATGCGTTATAAAAGATTTTCAGTGGTCTAATCGGTTTTTTAATGAAAACATGATCACGACACCAACTTATGCATCCAATAATTTAAAAAATCATTTAAAAACCTTCTCAAACATACACACAAAATTACAAAAGGAGTGATTACAAGAGTCGGTAACAAATACACTTCTGTGCGTGTATTTAAAAAATTATTATAAAAATATACGTTCTAAAGGAATCTTGAACCGTAATAAGATACTAGAAATTTTCACACTGTGCATAACGTAGCCCCAAGAAATAAGTTTTATTGAGTCTCTACAAGTACAATGAGTCTGACACTTGTCGAGCTCTTTTTAAACGACTTCAAAAAGGAGGAGGTTATTTATATGTTCGTGTGTATATAATTTCTTTTAATGTACGTTCACCGATTTCACCGTCAATTGTGGATCGATTTTAAAAATATTTTTTTTATTCAAAAGAGTGCACTTCCGAGGCGGTTCAATGATAAGGAAACCAGCATCTGATGATGGCATCCCAGAGAAATCCAGGGGAACTTTCGAAAATTGTAGGAGTAACTAGTGCGTTTAATAACTTTTTAATTAAATATTTTAAAGCACTACAATTTCATGAAGGTCTAGAGTTGATCTGATGATGGAGCTGAAAAACAGTCGAGAGAACTCAAAGATTTACAGCAGTAACCTTGTGTTTGGGCTTGATTAATTTCTATTGATGCGAACTTTACTGACTATCATTAGGGGTCTGATGATGAAGACGAAGGACAGTTAAGGGAACCCCTCAGCAGTTTACAGTAGCTACCTAGTGTTTGGACTTAATTCATTTATATTGACGAGAACTTTACACCCATATGGGTTATAAGTGTCATTACAGGTCTGATGATGAAGACCATACACAGTCGAGGGAACTCCTCAACGGTTTACAGTACCTACTTTGAGTTTGGACTTAATTAATTTATATTAATGAGTACTTTGCACCTATGTGGGTTCTAAGTGTCAATATAGGTCTGATGATGGAGACCATAGACAGTCAAGAGAATTCGACGATTTACAGCTTAATTTGTTGGGTTTACTTCGTACGGTTCAATATACTAAAATGTTCAGCTCGTACAAAAATAGTAGCAGTCAATGATGTATCATTTTATTACTTGTCGATGTAAAAAAAACAACTGTATGGAATGCTTTGGATTTGATGATATCCTATACCTATATAACGAAATTCTTTAATTAATGGCAGTAAATGCGCCGTGATTCCTTTCAATTACACGTATAATATTTTTTACATAATTCAAAATTTGTTTTTTTTTATTGGTTGTGTATTGATTTAAATCCAATCTCATTCAAAAGGTCCTGACTAATATAAGCAATGCGTTTAACAGTTCTATCCATATTTTTAGAATTTCGGATTCACAAAAAATTACGAAAAACAAAATTTTTAGGTAAACAAAAATTGAAACCGACTTCAAATGACGTGGTAAACGCAAAGATTGTAATTAGTAAAATAACAAGTTGGTTATAAGTTGTAGACACAAAAATTAAGGAAATGCAATTATTTTATTACTTTTTAGTTTATTTTTTATTTTTGAAGTCGGTTTCAATTTTTTTTATTGAAATAATCAATGTCGTTAAATACGTGACAAAAACTATTTTATTGGCAATCTATTGGCAATGAAAATATACATGTCTCAACTGCTATTGTCACAACTTTTCATTTATTACGAAAACACGATTATATTTACTCTATACTGATTATGTTTTATCGATCTATCCCGTTAACAAAGATGCGCAGAATACAGCCACTTCTTTATTTTTATTTTTTCAGCCTTTGCTGAATCTAATGAAGGCTCGGAGTATTATGAAGATTATGGGGATGTAGCTGCAGATATTGACGAAAATGCAGATAGGTTAAATTTATTGAAAAGTAAAGAAGGAGATATTGACAAGGATGTAAGTAGATTACAACAATTACCTGACGCCATTAGTGATTATCAAATTGAAGATAATAGATCAATCGGGAAGGAAGAAAAACATATCGATAAATATGACGGTAACATAATAAGTATTGAAAACTTGGATTTTGGTAGCCAATCAACATCAGATGAAGATCAAGATATTTTAAACAATATAAATAGTCAAGAAATAATTCAACAAATACTAGATGAAACTAAATCCATACTATCAGAAGATACAGACAATGATTTTGTGGACGATACTCCTGTAAAAGATGAAGCGAATAAAAATATCACTATACAATATAAAGATTTAATTGATGAAACTAAACGCATAATAGAAGAGACTCACGATGCTTTAGATGAAGATACCAGTATGGATAGTAATGAGGACACTGAAAACTCAGTAACCAGTAAAGTTATCCAAAATAATGTAAATCAATTAAATGACTTAATTCATGATATAGTTGAACTGAACGAAATTGGTAATAATCTGGAAATACCAAACAATGAAAGTTATGATATTAGTGATGCGCTTGATATGATTTTTCCCCCTGAGGAAGACTATGAAGAACTTGACGACACCAACCTTGAAAGGCTTTTTGACAAAAATAATGTTTCTGCAAAAGAAATAGAAGATAGTGCCGAAGTGCATCAAATTGAGCCTTTCCCAGATGATTCTGAATTCGTCGAGCAAATAAAAAAATCAGATCCAATATTATATCAAAACGATGACTTGATACCTAATAATTTTGAAACCACACAAGAAACTGAACTAACAACACCCCTTACAGAAAAAACCCAGCTTTCTTTAGAATTACCAGAAAGTGCTTCTGAATTTGCTAATGAACAGTTAACAAATAGCTCAGAAAGTGTTACTGACACAAGAAATATGACAGATTCGCAAGTAGACATACTCCTAACCGAGTTCTCTCAAAAAAATCTTAAAAACATCGTTTCTAATGCTAAGGCTACTAACAACCCCCAACGTGTTTGGCTGAGTGTGGATAAACCTACAGTTATCACTTCTCCAGGATATCCCAACCCTTACGCAACAAATACTATTACCGATTGGATATTTGAAGGAGTTGGAACAGGTATCGAGTTTAACGTGACGGATTGTGCCATCAATGGCCACATCGGTGACTACCTTCTTGTCAAACCAGGTGAGTTTTTATATAATATATTACATGCTTGATAATACGTAGTAAAAATTGGCTTCATAATGATGATAATCCAATCTATGTTAATATTCAGCTTTCAAATATAATTAATTATTTGATTTTGAAAATATGTTATGGTGATAAAAGGAGACAAGACCTTTTATCGGTTTCTTACCCTGCCTAGTCTTTTCTCAACTTTATTGGAGTCGGCTTGAGTCCAACCGGATGCAGCTGGATACCAGTTAAAATGGAACAACTGCCTATCTGACCGCTACAGCCCAGTAAATGGGTAAAACGATACCCCGTGATTATACTGGTTGTCAGACTTTCGGGCTTCTGACGAGCCGTAACGACTGTCAAAGATAACGAATGACAGCCGGGACCAACGGCTTAATGGTTTCCCATCCACGGATCAGCCCCGGCAAACGTAGCTTAACCTGATGGATCGATCCGTACGGCTGCTATTACTTAACCACAATCTCCTCAAACCCCTTTTATCACCATAACAGATGAATTAATACGTATTGATATAGCACTTCAATCATAAAAAAGAGAAACATAACGAAGCGTTGTGTTTTTTTTTTGTTCATAATTATTCAAGTTGTTTTTTAAGTTTTGGCAAAGTTTCATAAAACCAATTTTACAGGAAGAATTGACAATTCTGGACGCGACGGGCTGATTTTCACTTACACCCTGAACACAGAGAGATGGTACAGATTCCTCGATGTAGATCGCATGTTCATGCGCTTCGAGGCTAAGACTGGTATGTCCTTCATGAGAGGCTTCAGCATCAGCGCTCGGATGATCGGTATGATATTATTTGTATAATTAGTGTATTAGTATATTTAGTGTCTGCTGATTATAGTGAGAACTAGCTGTTGCCCGCAGCTTCGCCCGCGTTAACTTAGCTTACAGCCTTATCCGGAGTGATGATGATTTTTGTAGCCTAAGTTACTCCCTATAACATCAGCTATCTGCCAGTGAAAGTCCCGTCAAAATCAGTTCAGCCGTTTTAGAGATTAGCCGGAACAAACACACAGACAGACAGATGGACAAAAATGCTTTTTACGGATTATATCGCTGTTTTTTTCACATTTTTTAAATTTCTGACCTTTTTACGGACTCCTGAATAAAAACTAATTTTATTAAATTAAATTTTTTTTTTCAGAAAAGTTATAGGAAATATTATACATATAAATAGTTTAATGCGGTCGGTATTATGTCAGTAATCTTACATATAATATTTCAATTTCAGTGGCTGCTCCTGTTATAAATGAGCCTGAACCAGATCCCCTACCACCAGTGACCGCTGCAGGGCATTCCCTCACTCTTAACCTGGGTGGTATCAGTTTGGAGGGATTTTTCAAAGTCAAGGAGCAATTCCGTCAGATTGTAGCAGACATGGCTACCATGTACATCAACGCAAACGGTATCAACCCTGGACTTAACAGCACGTAAGTTTACTTTTACTTATAACTAGCTGTTGCCCGCAGCTTCGCCCGCGTTAACTTAGATTTACAACCGTATCCTGATTGGTGATGATTATTTTTGTAGTTTAACACCCTATAACATCAGCTATCTGTCAGTGAAAGTCCCCTCAAAATCGGTCCAGCCGTTTTAGAGATTAGCCGGAACAAACAGACAGACAGACAAAAATTGTAAAATTTTCGTTTATCTACCGTGTTTACATCCATATGCATTTAGTAAATAGCGACTATTTTAATATTACAAACAGACACTCCAATTTTATTTATATTGCATAATAATTGCGTGTTAGTTATGTTACACCAAGAAGTAGAAAGTTTATTTATTTTATTTATTTATTTAACAATTTATGCACACTAGGACAGTTACAAAGAAATAGCACATACAAACAAGTTGGTACAAAGGCACTACTTATCCCATGATGGAATCTCTTCCAGTAGTCCTACCATAGGAAAATTAAAAAAGAGCCGCCAAATTAGCTTGTAAAATCTCATAATATATCAAAAAATAATATCTATATTATATATGATTAAAAAGTGTGACTAAAAATACCCCTTCTTTGAAGTCGGTTAAAATGTAGATTATGCTCTCTCCGGCCAATAGTGAATAACTGATACCTTCGTTCAAAATTACTTAATTATTAAGTAAATACAAAAATGCATTGCATACACCCTTCCTTTCTTATTCCGTTGTCGGGTAAAAGGGTTGAGCTTTAGAGGCCCGGGTATGTAGATTTCGTCCGGGTGATGATCAGTGTTCAGCGTCACCGATGCAATGCAAAAGTGAATCTAAAACTAGCCCAGACAACTTATTCAAGTATTGCCTAACCTGAGATGTAAGACGTTAAGTCTCGGTCGGTAATTACACTGTCCTGCCCTTTTCTCTGAAACATACCTAAGCTATTTCACCGGAGAAACAAGCACGATGGTGGTTCCCATGCAGACGGGAGCGCGGCACAAGCGTGTTCTTGTGTATAAAGGAATCACATGCGTCGCTCCAGTTACCATAGATATACAAAGGCAACATAGGTAGTATGATAATTGTTTATAACGCATGGATATTTGTATAAGTTGTCAAGGCTTTGCATAATAACCCATGAAAAATCCAGATTGAACTAGCTAATATTGACGGGTGACGCTGTTCTCGTTGATGACTCTACTGCCAGTTTCCCTTGAAACCTTCTTACATTTATATTTAACTAGCTGTTGCCCGCAGCTTCGCCCGCGTTAACTTAGATGTACATCGTACACGGATTGATGATGATTATTTATCTATGGACGGGCGTAGGACTTTATTTTATAATATGAAGTGATTAATACCGTATTTTTGTAAATAGCTTTTACATTACCGCTTTATAATTGCCAATTTTTAAAGTATTAAAATGGATATTGGTAGTATGTTATATTTAACTAATATAGACATATTATGCCATCGCGGACTTTTCAGTAGGCATATTTAGGATACACAATTCTACCATATTAAATTGATACAATAATAATTATTATCCTAACTTTCGGAACCGGGGCCGGGGCCGGCACGGGCGCGAGGCGCGGCATCACGGAGCGCCCGGCTCGCGCGGCTCGTTCGAAATCACGGTGTCGTATTATTTTGATTTTGCTATATCTTCTAAGAAATGCATTTCATTTGCATGATGTAAACGGGAAAAACATACTTCATGAAATGCTCAAGCTAACTAACATATTTAAAATGATAAGGATTAATACCACATTTGTGTATATAGCTTTCCAACTACCGTTTTATAATTGCCCATTTTTTTAGTATTAAAATGGATATAGTATGTTATCCTTAAGAGATACACATATGCATATGTAAGTGCAAAAAAATTTGTTTATTTACGACATCACATTAGAAACCTCAAAAATAACAGTATTTTTCCACTATTTAATGGATGTTATTATACATATAAACCTTCCTCTTGAATCACTCTATCTATTAAAAAAACCGCATCAAAATCCGTTGCGTAGTTTTAAAGATTTAAGCATACAAAGGGACATAGGGACAGAGAAAGCGACTTTGTTTTATACTATGTAGTGATGATACAACTTAATGATATATTTTTAATAATAATCTAAGCAAGTAGGGGCTGGGCTGGTCACACACTCAGGAGAACGGATGGCCGATGGGGCAATAAGGTTCTAGAGTGGAGGCCACGTTTAGGTAGACGGAGTGTTGGTCAGCCATTAAGCAGGTGGGAAGACGATCTCCGTGCGGTAGTCAGTCCTTGTTGGATGCGAGTGGCAAGGGATCAGCCCTCTTGGCGTGATGATGATGATGATGAAGCAAGTAGACCGCGGTCTGCTCTAACTTCATCAGTCTATATTATGTGAGGTCATGAGGCTCAAACCTGTCTAAGTATTCAGTGTGTTTGGAGGCCCTTATGGGCCCCCGTTCCGACATCTAAGAGACGGGAGCTGTGAGCACGGGGCTATATATAACCTACTAAGTATGATATCACAAGCAACCTAAGATCGAGACCCCTACTATCTTTGATCTGGAACATTATATTAGTCATAAGAATACTGGTAATAAGATTATTGATATAAAGTAGACGTAAAATTAATCTAGCCATATGACCGCGTTTGTCTAGATAAAATGGGCTAGCCCTACCATGGTTCAAGCCTTGATCGTCTTTTGTAGCCCTCTTGTAAGAAGAGGGGACAAAAGAGCAGGGGATAATGGGAACCTCACCCTCTAGTACTGTCCCGTCGTTAGGAGGTGGCGTCTGTCCCTTGAGGGAATGACTAGCGGTCGAGGTGCCCTGATTGCTCATTAGATCCGGGGCACCTCAACAAAGGCGGCATTGGCGGCACTCGCCAAGTTTTAGTGGTTAGAGCTGCGTCCACCTTACCACCTTTCGGGCGTAGCGAGTCCCACAATCCCGCCTGGGGAGACCCACTCCCCCGTGGGATGCCTCAGAGCATTTCCCGACGTTAAAGAAAAAAAATGTTAATCTAGCCGTTTCCCGACTGATGATGATTATTTTGTAGACTATATTATCACTCACTGATAACGAAGCATTTCTTAAAACGACTGAGTGATAGCCTATGTCACAATGATAAAGAAATATTTAATGTTAGCATCTAACTTAATAAATTTGAGTTGCAGCTGACATTTTATATACACCTACTAAATGTAGGTAGGTAGAGATAAGATTAAGGTATATTCTGTTAGATACAAATGCAAATGATATGATCACAACATTATTAGTAAACAGATACGGAAACATAATCTTCTGATAACATTGATAATGTATCCGCTATGACTATGACAACTGATTAAAATATTAATTACGTTTCGTATAAATTATTGTAACACTCCCATATGATTTTAAAATTACAATTTTAAAATGATTGTATCAATAATGAAATCATCAAATATCAATAACAAAATCGCCATACTCTAGTCATAATAATTTCTGTCACGGTTCTATAACGAAATGTGTCCCAGTCCCAATCCCAGTACATACGCAAATGATAAGCTACTTAAATTTTAAATATCCTGTTTCACTCAAAATTTGCAGTTGTCACTCAGTTGAAACAAAATATTATGCGAAATAATCCTGACAACACGGGGCATGCAGCAGGAATTGGGTGTGGAATTGAGAAAAATACAAATTTAGATGGAATTCCTAAACACAGAGTCGTAATTATAGTACAGCGCATGCGTGGATCTCGCACATGCGCCAAGTCAACGTCATGTCTATTTTAGTAGCAAGCTTTCGTGCGGCACGAGCTTACAGTACCACGCTTTCGATATAATCAAACGAGTAGTTATCAATATAAACGCTTTGCTGACTGTGCTTACCTTACAAAAGATTGTGCTAGAAAATAATGCAAAATTTAATTAATAAATTTATATAGCACTTAAATAAGATAGCCATAAGTGTTAAAATGCAGCAATGCGCCAAAAGATCGATGCCAGTATTCCCTGATGCCAAAATTTACAAAATCTAGTGTGAAATATTTAAAATGGAGCCATTTATAGATAAAAACAATTTCGCTGTAAGTGCTATCGTTACTGTCGCCATGCAAATATTGTTTTTTACAATTGCCTCATTGTCTCAGAGCGATAAAGTTACAGATTTTACGGGTGGTGCCAATTTTATTATTATAGCATTGTTGACATTCTTCCTCGGCCAAGGAGGCAGTACACTAAAAAGCTATGACAGCAGGCAACTAATGGTCACGGCGTTTGTATGTTTATGGGGCATAAGACTCTCTGGGTATCTCATCTATAGAATCTACCACATTGGACGAGATAAGCAGTTTGAAGACCGAAAAAGCAATACCCTACGATTTGCTGTTTTCTACACGTTTCAAGCATTTTGGGTGTACATTGTCAGTTTGCCGGTTATTATCATAAATTCGCCTCATCATTCGTACCCCAAAGCACCTAAAACCATGACAACATTAGATTCAGCAGGTGCTGGCGTATTTGTGATTGGATTATTAATTGAAACATATGCTGATTTGCAAAAATTTGCATTTCGTCAAGAACCTGCAAACCAAGGGAAATGGTGCAATGATGGTCTATGGGGATTGTCGAGGCATCCAAACTATTTTGGTGAAGTTGTACTATGGTGGGGCTTATTTATAATATCTCTTAACGTTATTGAAGGCATCGAATTTATTGCAATATTATCTCCACTATTCACAACCGCAATAATATTATTCTTATCAGGAATACCGTTGCTTGAACGGTCAGCGGACGAAAAATATAGAGATAACCCAGATTATTTATATTACAAATCATCTACGTCACCGTTCATACCAATACCGCCAGCAATTTACGTTGAAGTTCCAAGATTTCTTAAGTGTATGTTGTGTTGTGAATTTCCTATTTATGATTCAACAAAAGAAAAATTCCCTTCACCGACAATCGTTACTGAAATCACCGGTATATCGATGGTGCAGTCCCAAACATAGCTAACAAACGCCGTGCGCGAGAGCGTTGCGGCAACAGAATACGACAGTTCCAAATTACAAAATTCGCAAAAACAATTGTGATACACGGCTGAGGAACGGCCTCAAATAAAATTGCCAAATACGTTGCCACTAAAAAAGAATAATACATTAGATATGAACCGTTACAATGCTTATATGGAGAATCTTAAACGTAATAAAAGATTAGCATTAGGGTTAATAGAAGAAACAAAAGATATTATCGACGGCAATCCAGCTGGAAATGCTATCACAAATATTAGATTAAGGTCACCAAGCGATGATTTAAAATTAAATGCACCCAGCACAAGCGGACAAGAAAAAAGACCGATCGAATATGTAAAGCATGGTAAAATAACGTTTAATACAACGGCGATATTACATCATTATCCACAAATGCAGAACAAGAATTGCACAAAAAATGGTGCTCAGTTAAATACGATATCTAAATCAGATTTAAATACTGCAGAAGTAACCAAAATAAATAACAATAATGGTGTAAAAGAAACAAAAATAAATATTCATGATTGTGAAAATAGTAAAAATAACAATAAGTCGAACGTTGAAAATTGTATTAAACAAAAAACTTTACAAGTTCTAAAGCGACCCGTTAAATTTGCAGAGGAAAAGCTTGTATGAGGGTTAGCCTCACACTTTTCATCTCGTATGAAAATGTGGAGTTTTTGGCACAAGAGGCCTATAAAAGCGAAATCAAACATATCGAAGAATAAAATGTTGTAGATGAAATATAAAAGACTGGAGACTATCTGGATATTTAAATGGTTCAACAATATAATATATACAAAATCCTCTTATGATAAGATTTCATTGTTGTAGTTTGTGCAGAAATTTTAAGAGTTATAGCCGTTAGATGATAAGTAGATAAAATAGTCGAATCCGTCTCAAATAGAATAATGTATTTCCTATTATATTACGATTTAAAAGTGTATGTTAAATTAGCTGCTAGGAAAATGAATTGAAGCTCAACTTTTCGGGTAAGTTATACTTAATACATTTTTCAATGCGTTTTGAAACAGTTTTTTTTTGTTTTCACCGGGCATCCCACGGGGAGGGGGGACTCCCCAAGCGGGTATGTGGGACTCGCTGCGCCCGAATGATGGTAAGGTGGACGCAGCCTACTCACTAATACCCGGCGAGTACCACCAATGCCGCCTTTGGTGATGAGCGCCGGATCTTTTGTGCAACAGGACAACTCAATGGCGAGTCAGCCACCCTAGGAATCGATGCCACCTTCACAGAACAAACCCTCACAACGTCGGAACAGTACAATGGGGTGAAGTTCCCATCCTCGCCTCTTATCCCCTGCTCTTTTGTCCCCTCTTCTTATAAGAGGGATACAAAGAGCAGCTCCCTCGGTTCAATTGGCTGCGCCCAAGGCGCTGGGTTCACCCTAGGCTACTGAGCCCCACTACACGACAAGGCTTGAACCATGGTGAGGATACTTCGTTGACTAGGATGACATAACCTATCAGCGATTTCTGTTACCTGACCCTAGCTAGGGTAAATTTGGATATCGGCGTATTATCATTTCTCTGTTTTTATAGTCCAAGACCTCCCTTCTGTATGTTCATGTACATCCTAAGTTTCATGTGTTATATGATATAAATGTATCACGATTCTTAACTGTAGCATAATTTATTCAGTTTTACATAACACTATATTCTGTGCTTAGACTTGGCTGACTTGGCGTCTATCCAATTCGTTAAGTGCGAGCCTCTGGAGCCATAACAATCGGAACTGAGGCGCTATTCTCTAATTCACCTGAGTGGCTCGCCTTTTACAGCATATGTACTGCATTGTTGCTTATATTTAGATGTTCTTCTTTGTTTCTTTTTTTAAGACATCTAATTCATTTAGAACAATGTTCTACTTTTGATTTCAGTGTTAAATAAATTTTAGCTTTTATTCTTGTTTTAAGTTGGATTAATGTTGCTTCTGACATACAATTCAAACCGATCTACTGATAAAATTAACAACTAATTATCGATATTCTCAGCCTCTTTCAGTCCACAGGTGTTGTCAGTAAACGCCAAGACAGCCGATTATACTATTAAGACTTACTTTAAGGAAAATGAGTTCCAAGCTTTATGTAGGGCTTATTACTTTTATGTGTATGAAGCATAATGTATGTATAGCCTGACTAAAAATATATAAACCTTGCGTGGTGTCGCCACTGTATCTTTTTTACGTCAACACATAGTATCGTCCATATAGAAATTCATCATCATCAGCCTCTATCCGTCCACTGCTGAACATAGGCCTCCCTCAATGAACGCCAAGATGGCCGATCCCTTGCCACTCGCATCCAACACGGACCGGCCACCGCACGGAGATCGTCTTCCCACCTGGTCAATGGCCGACCAACACTTCGTCTACCTAAACGTGGCCTCCACTCTAGAACCTTATTGCCCCATCGGCCATCCGTTCTTCTGAGTGTGTGACCAGCCCACTGCCACTTCAACGAGCTGATTCTTTGCGTGATATCGGTTACCTTAGTTCTCTGCGAATTCATCATCATCTGCGATTGCCAATCCGCCTGCTCAGCGTGGCAATTATGAGCATGAATCCCCTGATGAATTACAGGCACAAGAGAAGGCCCCTAGTTCCCGGCCGTCCCACTATTCCTGGTTACGGTAGCAGCCTAGGTTACGGTGGGACAGGGGGTGCTAAGAATCCCCGTGCTACGGATCGAATATAGAAATTACTTCTAAAATTTTCCGCAATATGGCGAGAATTTTTATTTTTCTGGTCAGCTTATGCTCGTATGTATGATGGAAATATATTTATAATTGACAGCCGTTGTGTTGTTATGAACTCAGAAATGATAACGTCCATATCATTATTAGTACGACACAATCGTGTTGCGAATTAGGACAAAGATGCTGAATGTACATTCGGTCAGCAATATCACTTCAATGATAATGTTCACTAACATTAGGCGCTGTAATGGCAATTTATTTTATTATAAAACTATTCCTTTATATGAATCAAATAGACTAGAAGAGACATCTACGTACAGTGGGCGGTCATGTTTGAATGCGGGTTGCGGGGATCGGACGGATAGACGGATAAAAAATGATTATATAACGGATAGATAATAAATAAAATAAATTATAGTTTAAAAAAAAAAACTAAAAAACACGCTTTAATAGCAAACCGAACTATAAATTTGAAAATAATTTTTAATAGAAGAATTAAATGGGTTAACAAAATAAATAAATGATATTACTTATTGTAAAAAAAAGCGTGAGGTGCTCGATATTCATTGTTAAAAATATTTCATCGGTATCTATTTTTAAAAAGTAAAGTTAGTATAAAAACTTAGTTACAAGCACCACGCTTTTTTACAATAAGTAATATCATTTATTTATTTTGTTAACCCATTTAATTCTTCTATTAAAAATTATTTTCAAATTTATAGTTCGGTTTGCTATTAAAGCGTGTTTTTTAGTTTTTTTTTTAAACTATAATTTATTTTTTACTTTTTGGTGTCAATTTTTTTTTAAGATTTTATTAATTTAAAGTACTCAACTAATGGCAATCACTTTAGAAATTAGTGAGAGACTAAAAACAACACAAGTGATGTGTTGCGCGCCTTATGCCTTCCTAGCATGTGCTATCCTGATTATCCTGATCAGGATATTGGAATAATTTTATCAAATTATTGTATTGTCATCGGTCCTCGATAAATCTACAAAGTTTGAATAAAATCTGGCCGTTTAAAGTGGGTCAAAATCGCGCCCAAAGAAGTCGGTTACAAACAAACATACAAACATACAAACTTACAAACATACAAACATACAGGTGAAGCTAATAAAAAGCGTGTAAAAAATCTAAGCAATTTGCTTAGAAAAAATTAATGTACCTACCTTTATAAAATAGATATTTGTATATAAAATATCGATAAATTTAGATAATGTTTGACGGGTCATTGAGACAAGTATTTGTTCATGGATAATGCTTTTGTACCGTTTTTGTTGCCTCTTGATAACGTTAAATTTAGATTCTATATCTTCTTTCTAAATTTGCCTACTCCTCCTGAATTCTTCTGATTAAATACGTTGCAGATCCAAAGGCAGTTTTAACGTATCCCTCTGGCTCCCTGAGATCGTATCAAAGGGTCATTTAGTGGTTACCGCTGTCGATCCTGGCTATACAGGAGTAGCAGCGGTGGGAACGAGTGGTGGGCCTAGCCCGTTTAAAAAAAGTCTTCTTTCTTGAACTGACTTACATAAGTGTGAGTGCAATCCATTTTGCAAGACAAGTGCATTGTTCTATAGTGCTTACGCGAGTCTCGGTCTTTATAATGAAACAAATTTAACTGATTTGTTTGTAGTTTCTTTCTACTCCTGGCGCAAGTCCTCCCGTGACCATCGTTGCTGTAAAGTACCCGATACATCAGGAATGTTAAAAAACTCCTTGAACTAGTTTTACTACTGTTCATATAACTAACTAGCTGTTGCCCGCAGCTTCACCTGCTTTTTCCGTAACAGCCCCATCCAGGCTAATGAATTATTTTTATAGTCTCTAACCACTCGAACGAAACTAACGAAATTTTAGATATTGACAATCAAGTTTCCGTTTTTTTATACATACTAGCACATAGCTTATTAATCCCTAATTTTGTGGTATTTATTTAGTACGTGGCACCCGAAATTAATTCTCACGTTTGCTCCACCCATTTCTCATAGTTTCGATTAGATAGCTTAATTTAGTTCAATAAAAATCAGATAAAATAAACTACGCAAATACAATGATTTTTCCCAATTCGATATATATATATATATATATATATATATATATATATATATATATATATATATATATATATATATAAGTAGCATTAATATCGCTTCTGAAAATTTCGAAGTACATAGTATAGTTCCGGAATAATTAGCAAATAAAACAAGCATTTTTAGAAGACACAAAATTTTATTTTTGGGATATATGTGGGGCCCCTCCCCACATATATCCCAAAAATAAAATTGTGAATAAAGTGGTCAATAGAAGCTTAACCCCAAATTTGTGGGGGTTGTGGTAGTTCCCGAGATATCGCGAAAAAGGTGTTTACGCCCCTTTTTCCAAGATGGCGGCCGGGGGACAAGAACGGCAACCCCACAATCTTGGGGTAAAGCTTCTATTGACCCCCCCCCCCACCACACACATGTCCCAAAATAAAATTGCGTCCTCTAAAAAATGTAAAGCTCATGTAACAATTTAATGGACTATAGACACTTCTTTGGAATTAAAATCTTACGGAGATTTTTTTACTAACCGTGTGTTCATATCTCAGTTCGTTACAATATATAATGAAAAATAACATATTAAAATTTTATTCACCTAATTAACTTACATTACTTAGAATAGGTATCGAAAGGTACACTGGCAAGAATTCGAATGCCTTGTCTTAAGCTTTTACTTAACGTTATCATTGTAAAAAAGGAGGGTGATTTTGGATATTCAGCCAAAACTTTTTATTGTCTTCATGTTTCGCTTCATTAATTACTATTCTATTGTCAAAGTGTTTTTAGACATTTTCTTGGCATTGTACCAAGAAAGATTTCCATCAAAACCTCGTGCAGGAAATATCACGAATAATCTTACTACACTGAATGGTTAATGACTGTATAAATTTACCTGAAACATTTTTGCTATAATATACCTGCAATGAAGTAAAGACTGCAGTAATTAACCGGTTTATGTAATCCAAAAAGAGATAGTGCCGTTGTTAGATAATACATCGTTTATGACTTGAATCTTCTTCTAAGATAAGGGCAAACGAGCAGTCGAAGCCTTTTGGCGATTATGGTTGCCCATACACATTCGCACAACCAGAGATTATGTAGATGCGTTGCCCTCCTTTTCCCTCTTCCCCCCAATGGACCACCAGAAACTCATAAACCGCACGAAACGCTGTCACTTTATGCCGGTGTTATGTGAGCGAGAGGTACCACCCCGGTCGTGTCGGCCCAATTTTATGTACCTATTCGAACATACAATACTGTAACAACTAGTTAACTTATGCTGGACTGAATATAGCTAAGAATGTTAAATACTTATTTCTTAACTTTACAAAATTTATGACGCGCACGATCATACAATCAAAAGCTATGTTTGTTTATTTGTTATCTATATAACACCTAACTTTTGATCAAGTCAAATAATTAAATATAATAAATATTTCATTTAATTTCAACGGAATGATAAATTGACTTTATTTACTATTATAAACAATACAATAAAATATTTATCTTTCAGATTGGACGTGACAAAGATTACCAGCACAGCTCTATGTTTCCACAACTGGCCGAAATTCGAAAGTTGTGTTGAAGTCAGATTCGAAGTGCCTCTTGTTTTAGAAGAGGGCGAGAGGCCAAGACTCGATGAAGAGGACCTACACAACATGTGGCTCGAATTTTCCAAACAAGACCCATTCGCTGTGAGGTTGAGGATGTTGGGAATCACGGTATGTAGAAATACCGTCGGAACTACCCGAGGGTTAGGGGTTGACGTAGCCTATTGATAGGACACCTGCATGAACATCTCCCGGCAAAAAAGCCTATTCATAGTCAAATTCAACATTCGATCATAGGAGTGTCTTTTATCGTCAATGCTATGCTTAATAAAACGATTAACAGAGACAGTTCATTCACTTCGTCGATATTATAATATTATGTAGTATTTAGTAGACGAGGAATTCGATATTTTGGTTCTTTTCGATATTCTAAGCAAACGACGATGGCCTAGTGGGTATGGGCTCGGCTCGGTGCCAGTAATTACACTGCCTGTCTCGCCCTTCTCTCCGAAACACAGCAAAGCTGTTTCACGGGAGAAACAAGCAAGATGGTGGTACCCGTGCAGCCGGGAGCGCGGGACAGCGCTTCCCTCCCACGGCCCACCGGTCTTTCGTCTCTTTTTTGCGCACGGAGCTATGATGTAAAGAGTGAGCGTTACAATTATTATTTTCGGGTGCCTCGTCTTAAGACTATTCAGTATTCATGTCAGTAAAGTTGGTTTAAAGATAATATAGGCCCATACAAAAAAAAAATGTAGCATAATTTCACCCTTTGAAACGGTTTTCGAGTTTTCATTTTTATTTCGCGGTGCTCGATATTTGGATATTATATAATCCACGAATGCCTTGTTCAATCCCATAAAAATAAAAAGGTTTTAGGTGCTTAATTTTTTTTCTATGAATGAGCCTATACTAATATTGTTAAAACTCTTTAACACGCGATATTTACCATAATATGAGAACTATGGTAATTTAAAATTCTTGTTTCCACTTTCAGGAGTTCCAGGTGCCAAATGACCGTGGGGTGCTCATTGTATGGCTAGTGATAGCTGCTGGAGTTGTCATCTCGATGGCAATGCTCGCCTTGGTACTGTGGAGGTTCAGTTGCGTAGACAATTACACCAGGTGAGGCGCTACTCATATTACAACTAGTTGCTGCCCGATTTAGTGCGGATTAATTAAAAGCCCAATCTGGCAATTATTACTTCCATAGCCAGTATTTTATTAGGTAAAATTATCGAATAATTTTACAATATTGTGAAATTATCGAATAATTTTACAATATTGTGAAATTATCGAATAATTTTACAATATTGTGAAATTATCGAAAACTTTTCAGCGGTTGAGGAGTGAAGAGGAAACAGACAGAAGGATTATATTAAACAAATAATTTGTGTTATTCTTAGTCAGGACTGCTGGCCTACTCTTGACACTCGATCCTATTGAAATTTAAGAATGAGAACTTGTCAATCGATGAAAATTCAATGAAATTTGGGATCGAGAGCTTGTCAATCGGTGCTATTGTACGCTACACTAGCGCACGTTTACTCGATTACAGTGGAATTTTATGTAACTAATTGAAATTGGTATTTCTCAATCTCGTACATTTTTCTATATTCCGTCAATCTTATTATGACTTTGGTTATCATGACTGTTGACAAGCCGGATTGGCAATAAGTAAGCTTGTACTCTGAGAGACATATATAATAACGTTCACTTCCTGATTGAATATTTCGTTCAAGGATGCCAACGTTCAGCGACACGGACAGTCTGAACGAAAAACGCAAGCTGGACATGTTCCCTACTCCACACCAGACCCTACCACCGCTGTTTACCGAAGCAGATTACAAGTGGGCAGACAGTGAAGAGCAATGCAAAGGTAACCTGCTAATAGATAGTTATTTTAAAGTCTACAATCAAACGATATGATCTATTATTATATTCTAAAACCTCTAAACATTCTAGTGAACCATACTGGAGCCAGCGATGGACTGAGCGAGGGTTGTAATGTGACGTCACACGTGCCTTTTTTTTTAACGGCGGGAAATGCTCTGAGGCATCCCGCGGGGGAGTGGGTCTGCCCACGCGGATATGTGGGACTCGCTGCGCCCGAAAGCTCGTAAGTGGACGCAGCTCTACCCACTAAAACCCAGCGAGTATCACCAATGCCGCCTTTGGTGAGGTGCCCCGGATCTAATAAATAAACAGGGCGCCTCGACGGCTAGTCAGTCCCCCAAGGGACCGACACCACCTCCACAGAGGGTCTGCCCCGCACCACAGAACAACCCCTCCCAACGTCGGGACAGTAAAATGGGGTGAGGTTCCCGTCCTCTCCCCTTGCCCCCTGAGCCACCTCGGCTCACTTAGCTTAGCCCAAGGTGCAGCGGCTCACCCTAGGCTACTCTACCCTACCCACCGCCACATCAAGGCCTGAACCATGGTGGGGACGTCACATGTACCTAGAGCTGCCGTATCTTACGTATTTTTTAAATTATATTATATTTTAGAAACTACTTCCTGTGTAATATTCCTACACATATTTTAATTTTCCATAGAGTATATATTTTTTATATTGAAAATATTTAATCTTTCCGTGGGAATACGGCGATAAAATATAGCATAAAATTATGATACTGATTGATAATAAATCTTTCCATTGCTGTAAGAATTTCTAAAATTGGTTAGTGGTTTAGACGTGAAACCATAACTAACAAACTTACATCTGCATGTATAATTTTAGTTCGACTAAATTGTTTGTATAATATTAACACTTAACCTGAATTCTTAAGATTTTACTAAGGGAATTATAATATAAGTTGTGATTATTTTTCAGTGGATGTAGGAGGGTTCTCCAATAGGAACTTCCTCCAGGACGATATGTTTGACATCGACTCCGATGAAGACATTGTACCCGGCGGGAATAGGTGGGTCCATTAGTACATATGATTGGAAATAATGAATTATACTAATTTTATGTTTGTATTATTATAACTAACTTATCACTGAATTACTAATAATAATCCAAATATACTATAATAATATTCTTTAAACTTGCACGTTATCTTTATTTTATTAAAAAATTAAAACTGATAACTTCATGATCATTAATAATTATTATTATTATCATTCAGCTGAGCTTCATTATTACAAGTTGTCAGCTGACATATAACTGTTATTACAGGTACACCACTGACGTGTAGCCGATTTCATTACTTTAACTGGTACATTGTTATTATTATTTGTGTTATGTGTGTATGTGCATTATTATTTATTGTCTAATGCTTTGTGATGTTAAATTTATCTTCATAAATATATCTTACTATTTATAATCAGAATTGGATACGAGGCTCAAAATAAATATAATATGTTCCTTACTCTATACTCTATGCACAAAATAAAATATAAGAAAGTAAAGCACATTCAACCGGCTTCAAAAAAGGAGGTTCTATGTTCCACTGTTTGATTTTTTTGTATGTTCATTGATTTATCTGTCAATTCTGGATCTATTTTAAAAATAATTCTTTTTTATCACTTATGTACACAAAACGATCAATATCCTTCATTGGAGTTAAACTAATTTCTGCCATATCACTTTCGCATCTTTTTAAAATATATTTATCAAATGAATTGGTAGCAGGAGCTGTCTGTGTCATGGGTTCTCAAACCTTGCTTTGTCAATATTCCACTTCGAAATTTTTGGTTTGCGATTGTTTATGAACGTATACGATTAAAAACATAAGATACATATAATATTATCTTCATAACTTCTATGCCTCGTTAAAGGCTTCAAAACTCAGAGTTAACTGTGACAACCTACAACATGCAAAAGCCTTTTCGCTAAGCTTTCAAGTTTTTCCTATTATGTAAAGTTATTTGAGGAGAATGTAACCCTGTTTTGTAATAACTATTGATGTCGTCTTAATGTTAAATTAACATTAAGACGACATTAACTTAACGTCTAAATGTCCTATTAATAACGTCGTATGTAATCAACGTCGCCAATATTGTATTTATGAGTACGCTAATGGTAATTTTAATATTTTCAGGGACGCAGGTATCAGTCCCCGAGATCTCTACAGTGTGTGATCCTTTCGAAAGGTAGTATAGTTCCACAGGCGGTTTAGATTAAATGTGTTGTAAAACATATTCATACATTTTTGATTATTATGGAAGTTATATATATTTTCCAACTTCAAAAAAAGAGGAGGTTCTCAATTCGTATGTATGTTTTTTTTTAAATATTGAATTTTCCTTGTAAATAACGACTAACGAAATATATTTTGAGGTATCATTAAATAAATCTTAAATTTTTGTATAGACTATTGGTAATCCATTGATCGATGATAACTAACACCTACTTTCTAAATTCCCTTACCAATGGTAATAAATACTGCCTACACTTGTACAAAAAGGGGAAGTTAGGTACAGAGTACTTTGTAACTATCTAGAACATTTTTTTTTCTTTTTTACTGTTACTACTTCCATACTACCATAATACAATATAACTAAAAACTCAAAAACCGCCGTTAGTAGTCATATTAGTAGCTAGTTAAATGATACCAAAAATTAATAAATGTCAAAACCTATTTACACGTGAATGTATAAGAAATAAAAAAGAAAAGACTAGATATATTATATTGTTGTAACATTTATTATAAATAAAGTTTAACCTTTGTTGTAAATTATTTTATATTATTATTCAATTTGGAAAATAAACGGTTGTGTTTTTTTATAGTTTTGTATTTTTGTGTTTTTATTTTTCCTTTGTCTTTTTTTACTTTTCTATATATTTTTTTTAGTTTATGAGTGTTAAGGATTATCGTCACAGCACATACGATTATATCATACACAGTATGATTTTCGTAAGATAGTAGACCTACCTAACTACCTATTATTTTTATAAAATACAATATTTGAATAAATATTTATTAATAATAAACGAAAATCTGACTTTTTAAACTGAGTTGACGTCAAAATATTTTGTCAATTTATTATTATCAAATATCTTATTTTCTTCTGTGTTAAGAAATCATTTCAGTGGTATGGTGTTAAGTATATTATAATTTTATCGCCGAGTTTATTAAATGGTTGTGAAAATTTTAATAATATTATACAAATTTTAACATACCTATTATGTTTCAATGACATGATCATAACTATTTATACATTAGTTATTTTCGCAAACAAGAGTTGAGTCCAAAATAGGCTTAAGGAAAATTATTTAAAAAGTCAAGACCTTATTTTATCTTTTTATTAATCCTTTTTTTCTGTTCCTTTTTACTTTTATTAAAGCTGATTTCATTTATATTTTTTACTATAATAATTTATGATTACATTAAGCTAGCTTCAACTAATTATATAAATAATTATATTACTGATCAAGATGTCTGGTCTAGTTATTAATAATAATATATTTAGCTTGCCATAATTAATAATAGAAATATTAAGAAGTACCAATAAACTGCGGATCAAAGAAGAATACTTATAATACTTACAAAACACTTTCGTGCAATGAATAAAGATTAACATAGTGTCTGGAATTCAACAGTATCCAGTAATTACACTATTTTCGGTAGTATCGAACGCCACTTGAACAAAAATTACACTCTTTCGGATACTGTTGAACGCCACTTCAACTGTAATTACAGACTTTGTGTACTTGCTGTTGAAATTTCGTTAGCTTAAATTTAATTTTACATATTATAATAATATTAATATTCTTTATTACACGAGCCCATTTCAGCAAAGTAATCTTAATCGGGAAATTAAAATACGTTTTTATTTGATAATAAATATATAATAAATAAAATAGTTTTTAATAAGTACTAAAGAGGTCCTTGCACGAAGGTGTCTATTTATTTATTATATCTGAAAGCATTACCTCATGTTTCGTAGATTTGGGTCAAAAAAGTTGCTTCAATTCGTAATTATCGTAATGAATTTTAAAGATTTTAGTAATTAATTGTAATGGCATAATTATTAACAACAGATTTCGTGTTTATGATTAATTTCATGTTTGTTTTTATTGTATCTGATATGAGCAACTAAAGTTAGTCGCCAATTAAATAATCTACCTACTTTAATATTATTACTTCACTATCCAGTCATGTACCCACCCGGCGAGCGCCACCAATGCCGCCTTTGGTGAGATGCCCCGGATATGTTGAGCAACAGGGCACGTCACACCACAGAACAACCCCTCCCAACGTCGGAACAGTGCAATGGGGTGAGGTTCCCATCCTCACCCCTTGTCCCCCTGCTCTTTTGTCCCCTCTTCTTATAAGAGGGGTACTCTTATAAGAAGAGGGGACAAATGAGCAGCCCCCTCAATTCAATTGGCTTCACCCAAGGTGCTGGGTTCACCTTAGGCAACTAAGCCCCACCGCCACGACAAGGATTGAACCATGGTGGGGATCCTATCATGTACCCAACGCTAACGCTAGCTAACAACACTTATACTTCGCCTATCTTAGTTTGAATTCAGAAATACTTTAAATCAAATATTTTTTACCTTTTAGAAGCAATTTTAATGTTTGTTCCACAAATTCTTTCACAGAGACTCACAAAACAACTACATCCTGTTGTTGAAACTAATTTCAATACCTTGATTTTCTACTTGCTAAACATTTTTCTACTTGCTAAACATTAGGGTCGAACCATTCATTGTCTTGCACCAATTATTATGCTTCAATTATATAAAAAGTACTGGAGTATAAACGAGCCAATATATAATTAGTATCGATGAAAAGTTACCAAAATGGGCAACTTTTTTACCCAAATAACGCTTAAAGTTTAAATGATCAAATCAACGTGCTACTACAATTTTACTAAATGAAAGCTAGATATTAGAGACACAAGTAAATATATATTTCTGTTTTATAGAGTTTATGTAAAATCGAAAATAGTAAGCTATTTTAGAACACTAGCCAAATAACGCCCCAAGACGATAAAATGCAAAACTATTAAATTCTTTAGATAGTCATAGAAATATTTAATGATAGTTTTAAGGCTTATATTAATGTGAATTGTATTTGTCGTGTTATGTGATAATAATAAATCCATGTTTTTTACGCTAGATAATATTATGCACTTGTTGCTTAATGAGAATTATACAGAACCCGATAGTAAGAGTTTCACGTCGTGTTTTCAAGAAAGACCGATCTTTAGACCAAGGATCTACTAGAGTGGTCTTTCGTCTAACTTAAACTTTAGTGTTAAAAGCAAAGAAAAAGAAAAGAAGAAAAGCCTTCATACAGGAATGAATTGCATCCACTTCGTCCCAGTGTGACCAATTCTAACTGACTGGTCATCGTTATAATTTTTCTTAAAGCGGTTTCGCACTACCTTAGATCCGAATCCGTCAGAATATGGATCTAGTAAATTTCCATTCCATGCAATTCTGCTCGTACATAAAGTGGCGTCTTCATGCCAACAATTCGAAATGGAGATTCTCGAATGACAGAGAGAGTCGGATGATGGAAATGGATCTAGTGAATAAACTATAATATAAATAGTTCTATGACTACAGAACATAATTTCACGTACTCGGTTCGGATGCAGCGTAAAACCGTTTCTAGGATTTTTGACAGCGATTTATTCTACAAAATGGAAAACCATGTTTGGTCTCTCTCTAAAGCCCAATGTGTAACATTTATTCACGGATACTGTTGTTAGTTATAGAAATAATAAATAGAGATGATAATATTATGTAGGAGTGAAATTTGAACGTCACACAGATAGCTTATAAAATATAAAATCAATGTTAAAAGTATTTAGTAACAATGTTAGTTAATCCTTATTTAATATTTTACTTATGTTTTTCATTTCTACTCGTAACTATTATATAGGATACCTAAGAACTTTATATTTAATACAATTCTTTAGTTTTCAGTTTCTCTGAAGGTCTTTATATAATATGTTTATATCGTAAATTTGTTTTTGATAAGTTTGGTTTCACTATCTTATCGAAGGATTACAGCTTTACAAACAAAATTTAAGGGCAATAACACATTTTTGCAGTCGCACTTAGCCGCTCTTGCAATTTTTATATAGACTGAAATATATTTTGGCTATATTGTATAGTAGAGCCGAAAGCAAATACGTGCAATACATAGTTTGTTTGAAGCTACGAATAGCGCCATCTAGCCAATGACATACACAACTAAATAATCATTAAATTGTTATTTGATTGAGATTTAGATACCCTGAGATATGTATATATGATACCGATAGATGTACATCTAAACTCTAAAGCGCGGGATTTATGTGGCTATTATGATTACTATTTGTATGAGATTGTAAACTTTCACTTGTCGATCGTTAGTGCTTTATGTGATTTTTAATCAAATGCCACATAACATTTTTCTATTGCGGTTATTGAACCGAGCAAAATTGAAAATTTAGGTACAATAAAATTCAATAATTTATTACATTTTTACATAAATTTTAACGAAATTGAGCAAGTACAAGAAAATGCAACTTTTTTATTTATTTGATTCCACCTAAGCTTTTTATAGTACATAACAAAGTAAAAGTTATATATTATATTGGTTGTTTAAATATGTGATTGTGGTTAGGTAATTTTATTATTAATATTATTTTTTCAAACTGATACATAGAACGTCACAAAGTTTAAAATATTTAATTAATAATTTAAATAGTTGATTAGAAGAGTATAAAGAAAGAAAATTTTGTAAGCTTAATTTCATTCCAAATGGTGGTTTTGTAGGTATGTAATGAGATTGTATAGGTTATAAAAATATATTAATAAGCCTACGTAGGTTGCTATAAATGAATTTAATAAAATATTCAAATCGCTGATTTTATCGAACAATATTAATATTTATATCGACGTGTGACATCAATATGTGACGACTCAGTAAATATGTATATTTTTGATAAACACCTTCCCGAAAAATTAGTTCAAATTGCGATTGATGAATTGGTTTCCGTTACAATCTCAAAAACTGTCCACTTACCTTAGGAGCGTAGGTACCTTAGGAGGTTTTTGTTTCCGTTTTATGTCTACAAAAATATACCTCTTCGGTTGGTAACTATGACTATGACTATCATATTCGTATGGTCGTTTAATAGTAATTTATAGTCATGACCATAATATGTTTAATAGTAATTTGTAGTAATGACCATATTATTCGTATGGTCATGTTTAAAAGTAATTTATGGTCATGACCACAATATTCGTATGGTCATGTTTAATGTAAGTTATGACCATAACCATAATATATGGTAGTATCTGCCTGCCCGTGCGTTACTAGAAATTTTTTTAGAAGAAATATCAGACGCATCAACTCATTTTACTTAACTCGATGAATATTTGTGAGATACCAAAGCCCATGTCATATGATTATAATTAGAAAATTAATATGTAATAAAAGGATAATAACATGTATACTGCCATGCGTTATTAATTATTATGTTGTTGAGAATAAGGGCTAAGGGCTAAGGCTAACGCGGGTAACCAAAACGTGGCTAGCCGTCCGGACAGACCGTGATGCGTTTGCGGATGCAGACAACTGGATTAGGGGCAGCCGAAAACAGCCATTTAGAAATATTTTTCGAAAAATTAAAATAGTCGCAAAATGAACCGCACAGTGCGAATATCTATACTATAGGCTCACCATCTCTCGGGCAGTAGCGCGACCACAGTATAAGCGTGACCGAAGTGGATGTAGCCGCATCACAGTGGGCGTAGAAATAAATAAATGTGTTACCCGCGTAGTGCGTATGAGCCCTAAGACGATTAGTTTTTTCTTTTCGTGCTATAATCTAAATGTAGATCAAAATATAAATCTTGATGATTTGATTAAACTTTAAAATATTGTTAATTGTGTCAAAACTATTATATATAATACACTGTGGTTCACTAAATAATGGTCGAGCTCGTTATTAATGAAAATGACAATTTTTTTTTATGTCTATCGATGTGCAAAATATAGTGAGTTATTATTCAACTTGGTTATTTTCTCTCTTAATTTAATCTATTAATTAATCTTTAAAAGATACAAACTTATACTTATTATATATTATGTATACTGAAATATAAATGGAAATAAAATAATTTCATGTCTCTCTTTGTTAATTTCTTAGCTATTAATCTTGTTAGCTTTTCCGGTACCTTTTACCTTTTTTATAGCATAGAAGGTCAAACGAGCAGTCGCCTTTTGGCAACTATAGACGCGCATACACATCCGCACAACCAGAGATTATGCAGATGCGTTGCCCTCCTTTTCTCTATCCCGCCCCAATGGGCCACCGGAAACTGGGCTTCATTGAAGAAGGCCTATGTTCAGCAGTGGACGGATAGAGGTTGATGATGATTATGAATAAACTAGAATGTTGGTACTGTTTATTGTCAATAAATAAATCTGTTTTAGTTCTACCTACGTCATTCAGCATTATGAGATTTCCTTCTTCAAACATAAGAATATAATGTAAGTATATCTGTAAAATAAATACGTTAAGCTATTAAGGCTTCCGTTATCATAAAATACTGTTTTGTTTTCTGAAGTTCAGTCTGTTGTTATGTTATTTGTCGTTGTAGATCTATTCACTTTTCTTTTTTTCCTCTTTCTTTTATTTTTTCCTTCGAGTCTATCTCATTGGCAATATATCTATGCCTTAAACAAACCTACTAGATAGGCCATCATGACGTGTTACTTAAGTAATATCACATCGTGTTCGAATGACGTATCACGTATGGCGATAAGTTACTCCATCGCTTACGTGATTGGTCGTGTAGATTCTGTGACGTCATATGTACATCAATGAAAACAGGACATGCTCCTTGTTTAGGATAGTCAAATGTAGCCACTTGTTTCAAGCATATTGTCTGTATGTTATATTCAATTAGTGATTTAAAAACTCTCTTGAAAATGAACACTTTTCCCACCACAGAAAAGAGTAATAAAATATCATTATTTTGAACGCAACGCACCTGCAAACCCTCTGGTATAGTAGATATCGGCGATCATTTACCACTTACGGACTGTCTGCTTGTCTATCTTCTATAAAATTTACCTACTCTTTTAGTATTCATCACATGTCTTCTTCGTCTTAACTAAACTACAAGCTACCAATTTCGATGTTATAAATCATTTCGATGTTATAAATCAGCTATATTTTTCACCAGATGCTTGGTTTTAGTATTCATGTTTCAATACGTGTCTTTGAATCTCCATTATTTTATGTTGGTGTCCAGTATTAAATAGTGCCTTGGACAACGAGAAGTCCGCAAAGGAGGAATCGGATGCACCGGCTAAGCCGAAATTTTGCCGCTTGTACCGCGCTCCCGTCTGCATAGGTACCACCATCCTGCTTAGTTCTTTTATGAAACAGCTTTGATATGTCTGGGAAAGAAGGCTGGCAGTGTAATGACTGGCAGTAATATGGTAAGTCTACCAAGACTTATCATATTACGTGTCAGGAAACAACGTACATCGTCTGTCTTCTGTCTGTCTGTTCTAATATCCAACTAATAGAGATCATATATATTTTATGAATGAAATTTACTTACATTAGTTATATTTAAAATAGCATCATGGTGTGTACATATGCCTTGTGTTAAAGATACCTACGTTCAATGGACAGATAAAGGCTGATGGAAAATATTAGAAAGAAAAAAAGAAAAATATTTTTCTTTCCACAACAAAGATAAAAACATAATCGTACACAACGTAGTTTCACATACATATTACGATTCATCATCATCATTTTATTAATCATCTTTCAGATATGAATATTATATCCACTAGAAAATCTTCATAATAATAATAATAAGGAAGGAGACGGCCTATTAGACCTCAGCAGCTAGGATGTCATAATTACATTGTCACAGAGCCAGACAGATTCGTTTAACCGAATTTAACAAAAGAGGTTAATGTAACAACGAAAAGGAAGCGTTTAGTTGAGTTAATAAGATCACAGTTAGACGCTAACGACGTTACTAACATCGAAACAATGTACACAAAGAGAATTATGAGCCACTTAGCGGTCTGTTGAATCGAAATTCATGTGAACTTGATTAGCGCTGGGCTATTCTATGATTATCTTACAGCAAAATTGTTATTAAGGTGCCTCCAGGATGGTCTGACGTTGATGAATGCGATGGCAATGAAAACATCATAATGAATATTTTGACGACGTCTGTGGCTCAGTAGTAAGCGTGTTGGCGCTCAAGCCGGAGGTTGCAGGTTCGAATCCCGCCAGGGAACAAAAAAATATTTTCTGTGTTCCTGGATGTGTATTAAATATTCGTATTATATAATAAAAATCTTTAATATATGTATAGTGTAAAAGTATTAAATATATTTCCGTTGTATGGTACCCGTAACACAAGTTCTTCGAGAACTTACCACGGGACCAGATTGACGTGGTGTAAAAAGCGTCCATAGATATTATTATTATTATTAATATTTAATATAATCTGTACGTTTTGGATGCGAGTGGCAAGGGACCTACCGTCTTGGCGTTCATTTAAGGAGGCCTATGTTCAGCGGTGGACGGATAGGGTCTGATGATGATGATGATGAAGTTAATGATGATATCTAATAGGTAAATCTACTAGTTGACCCAAAAGACGTTGTGTACAATACGTTTTATCACTGGGCCGAATTATGAATCTCAAGCATTCTCAAATCAACTTGAACACACACAAATAATTTCATTAAAATGGGTCCAACTGTTTAGAAGGATTTCAGTCTGTTACACACGCACAGAAGAATCACACGTGTATATAAGTGCAGTACACAGTGTCACTGTTACAATTAGAACTCTAACGATATTCTAAATTACATCGAGATGTTAGGTCTACAGAGTCAAAAATACAAACCTACATACATACACTGGAAAATCATAATAAAACATTACTTTTGACTTAAAAAAAAAGATTTTAACATAAAGAATAAAAATTCTCTAAATACAGGATTCGGAGATAATTTAAAATATTTTCAAAATATTAGAATACCAATTAAAGTGTCACATGAACATCATAATATGGCTACATTTGTATATGTGTGTGTTGTGTTTAAAAAGAAAACAACTATAGTAGAATCACCCACAGCATCCGCACAAGGTCACGTCAGATGACACAGCTTAGTGGTCGCTCTTCAGCCACACAATTAGCACTGATAACGCGCTGATAACGATCTGATAACAACGCAATCACTCATTATGAAAATCTCCGTACACAATAACTAAGACTGCAGCCAACTTCCTCATAAATTTAAATTAAAAAATGTTCTCATAAGTCTTAACGGTAACAAGTTTGAAGTGTTAAAATGAACAGCAACATAAACGATATTGAATACGAAAAAATTGATCAGCTGTACGACGAATGTCTGGATTATTTGAAGAATATTACATGCGATGATCAATACGAACCAGAGGAATACGAAGATCCCGGATACGAAACAATCAAACAACTGAAGGTAACCAACACAAATAAAACAAATGACACATATGAACACAGTGAAGAAGAAAAACTAAATCACGGACCAGAAAATGGATTCAATCGAAGCGTAGATTCAATTACAAGTGCATTGAAATCAGAAAGGTTAAGAAAACTATCGCAACAGCTACCGAAGATTATTATAACACAAAGTAATGCCAGCATCAATGTAAGCATTGAAGATAACAAAGTAACGGAATGTACACCAGCTAAAACTTCTTTGAAAAAGTATACTTCCTGTAGAAAGTAAGTATTAAATGCTTTACATTTTTAATTTGATTCCGATGTTTGTGAAAAATTCCATAATTACATCGAACATTTTTGATACCAATATGGAAATATGGTGATAATTTTTATTTAAATATAGTAAATTATAGGAACTCGTTTTACTTCAACATACCTAATGATGTACTTACATTTATTCTAAAGTCTGCCTGAGGTCCACAATCCCAATTAAATGAAATAGCATATTACACTGCCAAAAAGAAATAAACATCCATGCGTACTAAAATCAGAACTACTACGTGAATGAACAGGTTGGAAATTGTAAATTGTAGTAGTGCATTGCAGCACTGATGCCTTTAATTGGTGCTATAACATATTGGGTCGCCTCCTGGCAGGGTCGCGATGTGAGGAAAGAGGCATGTGTAATGCTTGGGTTATCTCTTTATTTGATACATACATTATCATATACTATTTATATATAGTTTAGTTATAGCAGGCAAAGGTTTACCCGGAATCGATGCGGAAGTCCGACTAAACTTCGTCTTAGTTGAAACTTCCGTGAAATAGTATGCTTTGTTTCGACTCGTAAGATCATGATAAAGCCTCTCGCTCGTCTATCCCAAAACTCTTTTACCAATTTCCATACTTTCCCAAGCCAAACGAAAGAAAAGCATATTGAAAGGAGAGTTCTAGGAATTTAAGATCTAGGAATGTGTGATCATCGACAAATGATGATTACGAAACTGTCAATGATGATTCATATTTCCTCCCGCTAGTAGATAACGCAGCCGTATATTTAGCGCGTCATTGTTTTTGATGCGATGACAGTTGCTTGTTTAGAACAATACATGCACATTTATGCGCATCCTTCAAATGTACCGTGTCTCATAAACACAGTCTTCTAAGTAGGTTACAACTATGCATTATAATGCAACTGGCAACTGTAGAGAACATGTGGATTATAGCTATCAATTATCATCAGCTACGTTTAAGGTTTAAGTGATCCCTACATAATAAAATTAGTCTTGTTGGCGGTCAGATTAAAAATATTTAGGCCTATCGAAGTCGACGTTTATCGGTGAATACCTTTTTTGAGGCATCCCGCGAGGAAGTCCCACATGCCGCCTTTAGTGAGGTGCCTCGGATGTAATGAGCAAACAGGGCACCTCGACGGCTAGTCAGCCCCTCAGGGGACCGACGCCACCTCCACAGGTGGGTTGTCCCGCATCTCAGAATAACCCCTCCCAACGTGGGGACAGTACAATAGGGTAAAGTTCCCGTCCTCGCCCTTTGCCCTGCTCTTTTGTCCCATCTTCTTATAAGAGGGGTACAAAGAGCCCCCTCGGCTCAATTCGCTTCGCCCTAGGTGCTGGGCTCACCCTAGGCTACTGAGCCCCACCGCCACGACAAGACCTGAACCATGGTGGGGATCGGTGAATACCTAGAACAACGATAGATATATCAGTTATTCCAATGTATACATGCTTATATGCATCCCATTATTACAACATAATATACAAGGTTGATAAAAGCGAGAGGCATTAAATTAAACTACATATTATACTACACATGCTTACGGTTTATCCGAAACTATAAAAAAATAGTTTGAGAGCAATAAAAAAAAAGTTTTTCAAAGAACTTAAATACGTGAATAGTCAAAGTAAAACGTAAAAACTCTTTGTAAACCTTTGTAAAATGTCCTTCGAATCTAAAAGGCATCGTCGCAAAGCACGTTGCGTCTCACCGGGTCGAAGAAACCGGAGCGGCTTTAAAACTTTAAAAATATCCTGTGACTAAACTATTGATTCTATTGGTCTAAGTTTTGGTGTGTAGCTTGAAAATGGTACATAGTATACGTGGTTTAATTTAATGCCTCTCGCTTTTATCAACCTTGTATAAATTATTCTGTGCGTGTGTATGTGTAAATTTTTTGTGTTAGTTGAAGTGGATTCAATGGCTTAGAATCGTTGGACTACAATATGTCTGTGCACGGTGTCTGCTAGTAAATCAATAGAAATATTTACCTTAGTTTCAGAAATCCGCCTCCTCTTAGATACAAAGCATATGGAGATTTCCCAAAGCGCCTTGTCTCAAAGAATGGATTGGAAAATGTGGCACTGATATCCAACGTACCTTTTGAGAAGATTCGACTTCTTAATGATACGTTTCATACATTGGTAAGAAATATTGGAACAGTAGTTTTTTATTTTATTTTCATGTCATGAGTTTGCTAGTCAATATAATAATAGTGATGAAATCATAAAATATTTTAGTACTAGCCTCATCAGATCCTTCAATCCGCATGAAAACCTATAAACGATAATAATTTACTAAACGTTTTTGACGTGACAACGTCTTATAATTCGATGGAGCCGGCTGGACGAACGAAAAAACATGACGTATGCGGCGTTACCTCGCTCTGAGGCGTTCCATTTTCTTATGACGTTGTCACGTTTAACTATCGTCAGTAAACTGACTTTACAGACAACCGATTTTTTATATTAGTTAGATAGGAAAACTGGCAGACATGCCACCTGATGATAATTTAAGTAGTCGACGCCGCCCATGACCATAAACTAGTTTACCTGGAACTAGCCAAGGCAACTCATTCATGTGTTGCCTATCCTGAGACATAATATGTTAAGTCGCGGTGCCAGTAATTACACCGCCTGTCTTGCCCTTCTCTCCGAAACACAGTAAACCTATTTTATATGAGAAACAAGCAAGATGGTGGTACTCATGCAGCCGGGAGCGCGGCACAGCGCTTCCCTCCCACCGGTATTATATATTATGTAAATCTCAGATCAACCAAAGTAACTTTACTTATCTACTTTTACCTTAAATAGTGTTAAAAAGTAGGTTTGTTAATGGTAAAACGGTATAGCGAAGGTCATATATTCTTAAACACTTGAGGCATTCATCATTATAGAGCAAATGGATGGGCAAAAATAGTTTAAACGAAAGGCACAGAATTGATCTAAGTTTAAACTTACGTAGGAGAGCCCTCGGCTTTGATAGGTTGGGGCCCATGCGAAGCAGGATTCGGGGGAATAATAATTATGAGTCTAACGCCCGAATACTCAAACGAATCTCAAATTTAAGACGTACTTAAACTCGTGTTGTCCCTCTTTTTTTCTTTGAAGCATGTCGTAGCATGAGTTTAAGTACGTCTTACATTTGAGATTCGTTTGAGTATTCGGGCGACAATCCTGTAGATATGCGATAGAATCGAACTCGGACTCCCGCGTTTGGGACTCTCTGAACCGCAGAGTATCTACTTTTATATATAAGGAACTCTGAACTGTCAATCCTTCGTATAATCATCATCATTACTATCATCCACTGCTGAATACAAGCTTTTTTTCAAGATCAACCTCCGTTGGCGTTGGATTGTGATCGGCACGGTGGTAATGCATTTCGCTATCTGGCTAATTTTCGCGGTATTCTGGTACATCACAGCTCTGGCTCACTATGACTTCGAACCTGAACCACCCCAGAGAACGTGCATCACCGGGGGAAAGGACTTTGTTACTATATTCTTAGCGTCTGTAGAAGCTCAGGTAATGGATGCACCTTTATATTGTTTTGATAACTTTTTATGAGATATACTTGAGAGGGGATACTTTTAGACACGATAAGTGTCGCTGTAATGTGGGCGACGCCTTATTTTAATATCACATGTAAATCATTTATGGATGTAGCCAGGACCTTCGGGTAGATTCTAACCCTATGTGAGGCGTGCACCTGGGAGACCACTGCGACTGCCTTTAGTCGCTTTTGAGGGTCCCTGGTCTGCAGGCAACAGGATTCCCTCAGCGACAGTCACTCGGGGGGTTAGGGGGGCTGCTGTGATACGAGCACAGGCGTTAAGTGGATGAGGTACCCCCCCCCCCCCGTTTGCCGCGATTCCTTATATTCGTCCTAAAATTATTTTATGTTAATTATTGTGAACTGATAAACCCTGGCAAACTAAGAAACGTGAACATGATAAGTGGTCAATGTCAGCCATGAACTTAGCGAGATCACACTAGCTACTTCATAATGCTACATCGAACATCCAAGCGTTGCATATCCTGCAAGAAGATTCTAGAGCTCTGTACTAGTAATTATAATGTAATTTAGAACGCTACAAAGCTGCTCGGATGACATAAGAAGGATGGTATGCACAAAGGGCATCTAGTTATCTAGTTCTAGTTTACATATTTGTTATAACAAGCAAGTGGGAAGAGCCCTTTAGCTTCAGCAATAATTCAATATCCTGTTCGGTTGTCAAAGCTGTTACTAAGTAACCCCATTATCTAATTTACATCAGCGACTGAACAAGTCTTACTCGATTGCTCAATTACTTCATCTTTGTGACAATTTAAGTTTGAACCGCTCAATAAGGGATTTACCCATTTGAGGTCTCCGCTATTGGATAATGTAATGTGGAAACTGTTGCCAGTTTATTGATAATTGTCATAATCGACCCTTGTATGTGGTGATGGGTCTCGTCTTCTAAATCAGGCAAGGAGAGTGTTGGGCCATAGACCTTAGTTCACCTATGCGCTGCACCAATGCGGGGTAATGAACATACACCAAAAAGACTTATCAGACATATTGGTTTCTTCCCTGTTCCCTTTCATATGCGAGCAAGCGATATTCTCAAGTTCAGTTTCATTTTATTTTTAATAGAAGAGGGGGCAAACGGACAGTCGGTTCACTTGATGGTAAATGATAAGCGACAGACACCCGCTACACCAGAGGATTAGCAAGTGTGTTGCCAGCTTTTCAAATATGAGTATGCGAAGGAGACGAAAGGCCAACTAGAGTCTAGTGTAGTGAATAAATCATATTCACTCACTAGTGAAAGTAAAGGACTAATAAATAAATATTATATTGCCATCTACCGACTCTATGTCAGTCAGTGAATACTTTTATAATACTTTATACAAAATTACAAAAAACTAGATAAATCTTTTTTCATAAACAATCACATTATCCTATAAGGACGTTTCGGTTGGTGATAGATCTTTCTCCAAAATTTGGATGGTTCTTCAAAACAAACAGACAAGGAATATGAAAAAGTAACTTTATGATCGTGCTTCCTGCGATGCTCTTCTCGCAGTTGGCCTATTAACTTGAGAATAAAGGTATTTGAAATAACATACATTATGTATAAATACTAGCCCGTTTAGAAATGACTGTAACTCGGTATGTCTGTTACTAGTCTGTTACAATAAAATACCTACTGGACATGACAGAGATGCTGATTTGATTTATAAAATGAAACGCGAGTTTTTTGTTGTGTTTGTTGTTTCTATGTAATCATTACAAGCCCCACCATGATTCAAGACTTGTTGTTGTGGTGGGGCTGCTCTTTGTACTCCTCTTATAAGAAGACGTAGAAGAAGGGACAAAAGAGCAAGGGGGACAAGAGGCGGGGATGGGAACCCCGCCTCTTTGCAACATTGCAAAGTCCCGACGTAGGGAGGGGTTGTTCTGTGGTGCGGGACCACCCCTATTGGAAGTGACGTCGGTCCCTTGGGGGACTGATTAGCCGTCGAGGTGCCCTGTTGCTCAATAGATCCGGAGCACATCACCAAAGGCGGCATTTGCATTATTCGCTGGGTTTTAGTGGGTAGAGCTGCATCCACTTTACCATCTTTCAGATGCAGCGAGTCCCACATACCACCCGGGGAGTCCCTTCTCCCCCGCGGGATTTCCCGACACATAAGAAAAAAACGTAATCATTACAAAAAACCATAATAAAATCGATTCACCCGTAGAACAGATAGAATTTTCTTCACAACTTAATCCGTTTTTTTTCAGACCACGATCGGTTTTGGAGATCGCGCCATTGACGAAGAATGTCCGGAATCTATATTTTTATTCGTTATGCAGGTAATTTATTAATTAAGATATGTATGAGGGACATTCATTAGGTGATGAGTCCAGGGAGGAGGGGGGCCGAACCCTCTTTATTTTAAGTCCCTATTTAGTATTTATTCAATTGTTCAGTTTTATTACTATTATTTAAGACTACGATCAAAGAAATTTTAAATGCAAGTCTTAACTGAAAATAATCTAGAAAATAGCTTTTTGTAAAATAAATCACCACAAAGCCACCACAATTACTATGAAAATACGCAATTTGAAAAAATCTCATAAAATCCGAGGTGTAAATAAAGGGTCAAGCCATATCTCACAATATCTTACCATGGAAGGCAAAGGGTCAAAAATCGTCAAAATCACATCACTTAAAATATTGATGCCCTGTAATACCACAGAATAATTAATAATAGTACAAGACGTATGTATGTTTATTTAAGTGTACAGCTTGGCAAAAAAGAGTATGACGTGGTGACAGGTGGAACTAAATATTTTACTAAATGGAAACCTATGATGTTGACAATATGTGGCCGACAAATACTAGATTTTGAGTAAAGCTTAGTGTTTCACTTTTATTTTAAACGATTTGATTAAATTATCTTACTGATTTTCCATATTATGATGAGACCTAAGTGAAAGTGGCGCCCTCATTTTTTCCATACTCTTTTTTGCCAAGCTGTAATAATGGTAATACATTAAGACCCCATCCTCACATACCGTTCAGTCGTGAGAAGAATTTCCAATATAATTCGGAGACTTGCCGTCGGGTGGTTCGTATGTTATTCGATTTATATAACAAAATTATTAAATAAAAGTAATGAGAATGTAGCGCAAAACTTTTTGTAATACACAGGGCGCGCGTATAAGCCTGTTCGTATTAAATAGCAATTATATCATAAGGGTTTGGCTTATACGTTATCAACTTTATAATTTATACTGTTTTTTTTCAAATGCTTGCACAAACAACTGATCCCTACAATGAATATCCAACCTGAACTGAATTTGAATCTCAATTGAGATTCGGGTTTATTTGGGAAGGTATGAGAGATATGGTTGCTTTATAATTTTATTATTGTTATAGGACAAAAAACATCTGTGTTTCAAACTTGATTATTTTAAATATGAAACGAAAGCATTCGATCATTGTATTTTGACAACAACGGCGACAAGTTTTTATCACTTCAAGTAAATAATATTTTTGTATATATACAAATGCGATGCGAGTGGCGAGAGATCGGTCGTTTTGGCGTTCTTTGAGGGAGGCCTAAGTTCAGCAGTGGACGGATAGGGACTGATGATGATGTTAATGATTTACAAATATTCCTTAAAAAATCGGTTGTCTGTAAAGTCGGTTTACTGACGATAGTTGAACGTGACAACGTCATAAGAAAATGGAACGCCTCAGAGCGAGGTAACGCCGCATGCGTCATCGCATACGTCATGTTTTTTCATTCTTGCAGCCGGCTCCATCGAATTATAAGACGTTGTCAAGTCAAAATAAGGGGTTTGCAACAAAGAAATGCCAAATTATGCAAAGCATATTATTATTGTTAAAATTCAGCTGATTGCGTTTTCGTCCGTCTGTCTCAAGACATTTATATTTTTTAGTATAAATTCGACAGTGTATATATTATAATAGTATTACCTACTGTGATTACCTACATTAATATAGTGTATAATGGTGATATAGTGTATAATTTATACACAATTTTTGCAGCCACCTAAAGCGGTGCGGAGTGGTGTTGGTTTAACAAGTAATAAAACTCAGTAAACAAACCCATCGCACAAAATTTTAGGAAAATATGTCTTTTTTCAGCGTTTTAATATTTGCCTATTATGAGTTTCTTGCAAAATAGAATAGTTGTGAATAATTTATATCGTGTGCAAGCTTCGCACTTGGCCGTGGTTTTAGCGTTACTGTAACAATTTATAAAATTTCAGCTTATATTAGGTACAGGGTTATCAGGAGTGCTAACTTGTGTGGTCTACGCTAAACTAACCAGGCCGGAAAAGTTGTCTAGAGATGGCGTTGGCTTTAGCAAGAAGGCTGTTGTAAGTACTTATTAAAGTTGCTAAATATTTAGTGACATTATTTTTGTTTTAGACATCACCTTTTATTTGTAACACTACCAATAAAGGTGCTTCTAAACGGGCAATACTTTTACTGCAATATATGGCAATAATCAACTGAACAATATGCCAAGAAAGGATTCTGGGCTTCTTCGGTCACTTTATGCTTTATCCAAGGCATAATCTGCATAGCTGTCATTTGACGCCGGTGTTATGTGAGCGAGAGGTACCACTCCGGTCGTGCCATCCCAATTCGGATGCAAAGCACCTCTTACATATCGTATCTTATTTTCAGTAATGGAAATTGAATCTTAATAAACCAGAAAAAATAAATATCAGCCACTAAAAGCCACTCGCCACTAAGAAAGGGATCAAAACCACTCGTTTTAGTGGAAAATCCGTCGTCGGCAACACTGCAAACTTCAAATCGTGTCATAAAACGTAGACAGAGAATACTATAGACTGCTAGATAATGCTTACTCCTTCCCACATAAAAGAGATGTGCTTATTACAATAATTAAGGGAAAACAAGGACAAGACTATACTATTGGCATCTCTCAGTGCGTGCTGATTTTTTCAAGGTCAAACAACATATGTTGCTACACAATTTTTGACATTTGTAATTTGTTTACAACGTCTAGTGGGTGTAATTAAAAGAATTCATTGGTAATTAAAAAACAGAAGGTAATAAAAACATTCTGGAATACCCTAACAATGGTTCGGTGCAGTGTTATAAATTGTAAAAGTGATAGTGACCGGAAAATTCCAAAATTGACTTTTCACTCGTAAGTTCATATTTTATTTCATATTGTGGTTAATAGTGGTTGAATAACGATATGTATGATCAGTCTTTATGTATATATACTTTCATTGGTTTATAATTCATAAGTTAAATTGAAAAAAGGTAATAATTAATATTGATTTTGTGACGTCTTTAATGCTAAAATTGCTAGTATTATGTTTTTCCTTTTCCCAGTAATGTATGTTATTAATATTTTGAATTGTGTCGTTTGATTGAATTTATCTCCAAAAGCTATCCTTAAATTAAAAGTGAGATATTTTTATTTAAATCGTAATAGTTTTAAAGAACTTTTGGAGGTTTTTTTTTTAAATAAGAAAAATATTATAGAAATATAATGAAACACCTTTTTACGGATTTTATCGCGGTTTATTAAGATTTTTACAAGCCCGACGTTTCGGATACTTTACAGCAACCATGGTCACGGGAGGACTGCAAACATGGTTGCTGTAAAGTATCCGAAACGTCGGGCTTGTAAAAATCTTAATAAACCGCGATAAAATCCGTAAAAAAAGTGTTTCATTATAATGAGTGAAATTCGCGTAAACATTAGAAAACAATATAGAAATATAAATTAGGTTTATTTTTTATACAATATTCTTACTTACTTAACTTAATATATAAATGATTATAATAGTATTTAGATAATAATTGCGTCATTTTAAATTTTCTAGAATAGGTTAAGGATTCAATTTAATTAAGTTTAAATATTTTTACAAAATTGAGGCTGGACTCCGCAACAGGTGACGTAAAAAAGAGGTTGTAGGAGAGGAATGGAATTCCCTCTCCATCAATCCCTCTTCCCTCTACTCCCCTTTGCCGCTAACTCATATTTTAGGAAAAAGGGGGGGGGGAAGAAAATTTATCCCTGAAAATAGTTAACACCTGGAAAGTGAGTAACAGGGGTGGGAAGGGATAAAAAGATGTTACTTTATTTATCCCATCACCTGCCTTCTCGCTAGGGAGTATATTTAAGAAGAAAAGGGGAAGATATTTGCATTAATTACAAAAATGCAGGTTTTATTTCAAATTAAAAAAAGTTTAAATAATGTAAATATTCATTTGTATCTACTATTAATACCTTAAGTTACCAATTTCTCAATTATAAATTGTTACTCATAATTTAATCTTACATCACAGTTTCAGTTAATCCTGACATTCGGAAGAAATGTATTAAAGCCTCTGGTCGAAATGACTGGATTCCAAAGAAGTGTTTAAAGATTTGCTGTTTGCACTTTTATACAAAACATATCTTAAAAAAGGAAGGTATACTTACATACACCCTGATGCTTTTCCAGTTGTTAAGGTGAGTATTAACTAAATAAATATTTAACTATGTAAGTATGTGGTTTTTGGACAAATTACTTTCTCTTATGTTGATGGGATAAGTCTATATTCATGCTAAATTGAATCATTTTCACGTCCATTCTTTAAAGAAAGAAAGAAAAATATTTTATTGTCCACAACAAAGATATGTTATTATTATAAAATATAATCGTACTTTAAGGAAACAAAATAGTTTTTTTTTCATATTTCAGCTTGGAGCTACTGAAGAGATAAATAAACCCATGCCATGTCCATCTGCTGTTATACCATTCACAAAAACAATGGAAGAGCAACCAACGCATGTGAAATTTGATGCAGTAACTGTGCCGTTACGTACGTTTCTGTGTAAAAAAAAAAAAAAAATACGTGTTCATATAAATATCGTTTTTGTTTAATTTTTTATGCCAATTTTTAACCTATAGTATGTAAATAAATCACTTCTATTTTAACTATTTTTATATATAGAAAATTAGTGATAAAAATAGTTTAATGGATGTGCATTTTAATTATGTTTATCACTAATTTTCTATACTCTTATTTTCTTCCTTTCCTCCTTTCCTTTCCAGTACTCTTATTTTTATAGTAAGACTTTTGAGAATTTTATGTCAAAAGTATGTTTATGCCAATATGATAATTTTTCTTGTTTCATATTTATCGACTTTATTTTATTATTTACTAGCTGTTGCCCGCAGCTTCGCCCGCGTTAACTTAGATTTACAGCCATACGCGGATTGGTGATGATTATTTTTATAGCCTACGTTACTCCTTATAACATCAGCTATCTGCCAATGAAAGTCCCATCAAAATCTGCCCAGCCGTTTCAGAGATTAGCCGGAACAAACAGACAGACAAATATTGTAAAAAAGGCTATTTTGGTATATGTACCGTGTACACATCCATATGTATTCAATGAAAAGCTGTTATTTTAATATTACAAAAAGACATTCCAATTTTATTTTTCTGTATAGATGTATAGATACCTATCCAGTTCTAATACATTAGAGTTCTAATATACATTTTTATAAAAGATCATAGGGTCTACCGGAGCTAAAAGTATGCCCTCGTATCAGTTTAAATTAAATACGCAATAAAGAATCTCAAACATTCGGGCACAGTATAAAATAATTTGTCAAAACAAAAAAAAAATACCAATAAAAACATAATAATATGTGTAATGTTTTAGCTTGTCATGTTTTTTTATATATTTAGCGTTTTGCCTTAAAGTAGGCAAAAGGTTTTTGTATAGCAACCCCCATTTCAGACGTCACTTTAATATATCTATCTCATGTCGCCACGACTGGCAGCAGTCTATAGTATTCTCTGTCTACGTCATAAAAGGATGCACCTATGTATGTGAAAAATCGAAACAACAAAAAAGCTGGCAGTCATATTGCAATATTTTCGAACGGCGAGCGATCGTCCGGCAACTGTCCGAATTCCGAAACACATAGACCATGCAAAATATTACATGAGAGACATCCGAAATATAATGTCGTATATATTCGAGTTAGATACGAGTAGCGAGGAATCGGTCGTCTTGGCGTTCTTTGAGGGAGGCCTATGTTTAATAGTGGACGGATAGAGGCTGATGATGATCATGATATTGCATAGTCTGGCTGTCATTGCCGGTACTGCAGCAACATTCAGCCATCCTGTTGTAGCCACACATTGCAGTGAAATGATTGCCCGATTAGAAGCGCCTTTACGTTCTATGTTATTTATGTACATTATGCGTAATCCTACTTGACCGGTCTAAATAAGCACGCGCGGTCTACTGCATAATGTTTTTTTTTCTGTTATTCTTATCTGTATGGTGTGAAGTTGGCTCGCGTCCTTATGGACACAATGGGACTGAGTTACGTAATACGTAAGCACCGTCTGCACCGTAGGGAATAGGGATGCCTAAAAATACTTATATCTATGTAGACTGTATAAATTCGTTGCACATAGTACGTTCCATACGTAGTATTACTATATAAATTCGTTCCAATTTTAAATTCACACCGACGTACATACCATAAAAATATATCTTAATAAGTAATTAAGAATTTTTTTATTAGGTAACTTTGTGTTAAAAATATATGTAAGTATAATGTTAGTTGTTCAACTGAATCAACAACATTATATTTATTAGGGACCACATAATATCAGGCTTGTAAGCCACAATCTGGATATCTCTGGATATCACAATCACAAAACTGAGTGGTTGCCTTTTGAGGAATAGTGTCTGTATTGTTACACTGTTGTGCGTTTTCCGGCGCATATTTATGTCTACGTTGTCTATTTTATATATTGTATGTATTTTGTATCTAACCTGTTCTTAATATTTTTGTATCTAATTAAAGTTTTTATATGTGCCATGTAAGTGTATATTAGATTAAGTATGTGTATTGTGTAACAGTGTATAAACTATAGATACTTTATCCCTAATAAATTTCTATTTTATTCTATTCTATTCTAAATAAGTTGCCCTATCGCACTTTTTGTATAGAAAAATATCTTCGGCTTTTAATCCAGTTATTGACGCACCTTGACAGTAAAGTCTAAACTATGAATTCTAATATTAACAAAGGAAAATCACATCTCGGTGTCCCGAAACAGCAACGAGACAGTCATGTTTTTTTATTTCGTTATTTAAAAGATTTGTTTAAATTTAACATTATTTTAATTTTTCGATTTCCTTTTTATTCTTTCTTTAAAACAGCGATAGCACCGAAACAAGCAATATAAAACCTCTTTAAAATATATCGGTCATCTTCTCTAGTCACTTTGCAGATCAGCATGCGCGACGGTCACCTCTGTCTGATGATGCGAGCCTGGGATCTCAACTACGACCATATTATCAGTTCAGAATTCACAGCGCACTTTATTCATGCACATAAGTAAGTATTGTTCCAATTGTCGCATGTAAGTGTAATAGTTATCTAAGCTATTTCTGGGTACCGTACCACATTTATATAATGGTTGTCTGGTCGAGTGGTCAGTCTACTGGACACTATCTGCGGTAGGTATGCACTATATGTGGTAGGTATGCACTATATGCGGTCGTAGGTTCAAATCCCGCCAGGGGCGGATAATCTGTATGATTAATATAGATGTCTGCACCGAATCATGGACGTGTTTATAATATTATCTATTTACATAAATTTCATTAATTCATTTTCGTTCCTAGTACCCGTAACAGAAATTCTTACAAAATTACCAAGGGATAGGTTAACGTGGTGTGATTGTTGGGTTAGGTGGCGGAAAAATGTCCTAAATAAGCTGATGTTGAAAAAACGGTATTTTTAAACTGTTATAACAAGTAGGTACAACCCCTTGATATTTTTCCATTTCTTTATTACCTATAGTTAATAATCCTGCTCACGAAAGAATTTTTCACTCAGGACAAAAGAGGGTGAGGTGATCCGTTACTACGCATATAAATTGCCCTTGCAGCAACGTCAGTTCCTGCTGTGGCCTGTCACCCTGGTACATGTCATAGACGACACCAGTCCCTTGTACAGATATACACCTGAAACATTTTTGGATAACAAGTAAGTATAGTACACTAGTTGAACAGCCCACAGCTTCACCCATACAGCCGTATTGGGACTGGTGTTGATTATTATCATAGAACGTTTCCCTCCCAATGATATAATCTATCTTGATGCCAGATTTTATCAAAATCCGCTCATCGATTTAGACGCGACAGCGAAAAAGTCATTATTAAATTGATAACCAGATGCTAATGGTAAAAGCCATTACCACATACCGGTGAGAGGGTTGCGCTGTGCCGCAGTCCCGGTTGCATGGGTACAACCATCTTGCTTGTTTCTCCCGTGAAACAGCTTTGCTGTGTTTCGGAGAGAAGGGCAAGACAGGCAGTGTAATTACTGAGACTTAACATCTTATATGTCTTTGGATAAACAACACATTAATGAATTGTCTGGGCTGGTTCCAGGTTAACTTGTTCATGTTCATGGGCGACGTTAACCACTTACCATCATATGACTCGTTTGCTCGTTTGCCTATCTATGAAATTGCACATAACTTTGTAGTTTACATATTAAATTACGGAGCGTATTTACAAAAAACTTTACCTGTAGGAGTTTCTGGAAAAGTATGTACAGCTTGGCAAAAAAGAGTATGACGTGGTGACAAGTGGAACTAAATATTTTATTAAATGAAAACCTATGATGTTTACAATACTTGGCCAACAAATACTATATTTTGAGTAAAATTAAGTGTTTCACATCTATTATTAACGGTTTGATTGAAATTTCTTACTATTTTCCCATATTATGATGAGACCTAAGTCAAAGTGGCGCCCTCATTTTTTCCACACTCTTTTTTGCCAAGCTGTACCTCGTCATAAATTACTGCAAGGAAAACTTAATTCTGCCACCACCTTGTTTCTGTTTCAGTTACGAAATCACATTAAGCTTGAAAGGTGCCTCAGCATCAATGGGTACCTTCACTCAGAGCCAGACCTCATATCTGCCAAGGGAAGTGGTGTGGGGTCACAGATTTCCACCAGTTATAAAGTATGTACTCCTTTTATTTGCTAGCTGTAGTATTAGCAATTGTACCTTTTAGTAGATTGCACCTTCAGACCCCACCATGGTTCAAGCCTTGTCGTGGCGGTGGGGCTCAGTAGCCTAAAGTGGACTAAGACCACATTGGACGAAGCAAATTGAGCCGAGGAAGCTGCTCTTTGTATCCCTCTTGTAAGAAGACGGGACAAGACAGCAGGAGGGACCAGGCATGAGGGTGGTAACCTCACCCCATTGTACTGTCCCGACGTTGGGAGAGGTTGTTCTGTAGAGTGGGACAATCCCTTTGAGGAGGTGGCGTCGGTTCCTTGAGGGACTGACTAGCCGTCGAAGTGCCCTGTTTGCTCAATAGATCCGGGGTACCTCACCAAAGGCGGCATTGGTGGCACTCGGGTGGTTTTAGTGGGTAGAACTTAGGAATAATTCAAGAAACAATAAATTATTAGATGATAAGCAAGGAGTTACTTGACACCACGTAAGAACCTGTTTTTTTCAAAAGCAATAAAATAGTTTAATTTGCTTCTTAGTGTAATTCATTTTATGTTACATTATGATAGTGTTGGTAAATACCTATTTTGTTCTACATAAAAGACTATCAGGCAGTAAAAGTTATCCAATTAGTTACGACAATATTTTTTATGCGCTATGAATATATTTTAGTAATCACTCGTTTGGGAATTTAAGTACGTAATACTTAAAGATAAGCTTTTAGATAAACATGTTGCTTGGGAACAATATACAGTCACTGGTAAGGGGTAGTACCATGCTGCTTTTCAGCCGAATTGGGACGGCACGACCGAGGTGGTACCTCTCGCTCACATAATACCGGCGTCAAGTGACAGCTGTGTTGTCGCGTTTCATGCGGTTTGTGAGTTTCCGGTCTCCATTGGGGGATAGGCTAAAAGAGCATCTGCATAACCTCTGGTTGTGCGGATGTGTATGGGCGTCAAAAGACTTCGATTGCTCATTTGCTCTCCTATGCTATGCTAGAAAAAGACACCATGACAAGTAAATGAGAAGGCGTCAGAAGGTTTACGTCAGAAGATTAATGTTTTCCAAGTGATGCCACAGAATAAATAATAGTACTAAAGTAGTGATGCGTACGAGTATGATTGTATATTTTGTTGGCACGCTCCGCCTCATAGAAATATTAAGAACAGAACTTATTTTTAATATCTGCGCTCCGCCTGAAATAGTCTTAACTGTTTGATGGATTTTAACTTGGAACTTGGAACTATCGTGAGGGCATACTAGAATTATTTATTTATTTATATTTGGGAAACAAATAATTATAATATCACTCAGAGTTTAGAAATTACAAAACAATAATGAGAGGTTACACGTTTTTATATAGTTCCATGATTCCACGATTATAGATAAAGAAATGAGAATTATAAACGCCTAACAATGTTTGACCTCCGCATAAGGCGGGTGTTACAAGATTGACCTCTGTCTATCTGTGGACTGTGGTTCTCAAACTGGTGGACCAAGTTGAATGCGATTTTTTTATTTCAAAGCAGGCTCGCTAGAGTTTCTAGCGGTGGTTCTTAAACATAATTTATCATAATCGCTACAGCCGTTTTAAGGTCTTCAGGGCCTTTGTATAGCGTTTATTAAATTATAATATTTTTGTAGTTGTCATAAGTTTTAGTACCAAGTTGTAATATATTTTCTTGTTTCAGTTACAACATAGACAAACAGAAATACGTTATAGACCACACCAAGCTTGACACCATAGAGCCGGTGGACACACCCTTCTGTAGCGCTTATGCATTAAACGGGTAATACTTATTATATTTTGTTATGTCATTAGCCGGTGAAGAAAAACATCATGACTAAATCTGCATGCCTGTTAAAATTAAAAGTGTTTGAAGGTGTGTTATGTTCATCGCTCCGCATTTTTTTTTCTTTTACGCTGGGAAATGCTCTGAGGCATCCCGCGGGGGAGTGGGTCTCCCCACGCGGGTATATGGGACTCGCTGCGCCCGAGAGCTGGTAAGTGGACGCAGCTCTACTCACTAAAACCCGGCGAGTGCCACCAATGCCGCCTTTGGTGAGGTGAGGTCCGTTTACTTACTCATGTGGTTGGGTGTCCCGCTGACAAAATCAAAACATTCCTACCGCTCGGCCGTCCTACCCTCATTAAAAAAAAAATTCCCTAACAATATTATTATTTCCAATCTTTTTTGACATACCCGACGTTTCCGTATCTTACAGCAACCGTGGTCACGAGAGGACCCCCGATAAAATCCATACAGAGTTTTTCCATTACAATATTTCTAAACCATTTCTTTTCAGATTTAACTCACCAAAGGAACGTTATGAACCGCCAGGGACGCCGGGAAGTTTTAGCGAGAAGATGTCAACGTTTCATATAGGAAGAACATCATCTTTCAAAAGAAAATAAAAATATTTTGTCAATAGTAAAAAGTTTATAAAATTTCCAATAAGGCAAAAAAATACACTTGATAATTTTTCCTCGCTCCTATATAATTTGAACCAATTCTGTTATCGTCAAATGAATTAGTTGTTCAATATATATTTTAGTATTTAAAATATTTACTTTCATACACAAAATACAAAGTTATTGAATACTTCAATACACTGGTTTTATTTCCTTAAACTCTATGGATCTTGAGCTTTTTTCGATATTTGAGTGTTGGATGCGAGTGGTAAGGATCGGTCATCTTGGCGTTCATTGAAGGACGCCTATGTTCAGTAGTGGATGGATAGGATCTGATGATGATGATTAGCTTTTCTCATAGGGAAATAATTAATAGGGAGGTTAAATTAGGACTTGTCGAGCTTACATCGACTGAATCCCAGTCTCAACATGACATCATTATTAGGATAAACACGACTAAGATTATCAAACCTTTTTATTCCGTCGGAAAATGGTCTGAAGCATCCCGCGGGGGAGGGACGATTCCCCAGGCGAGTATGTGGGACTCGCTGCGCCCGAAAGATGGTTAGGTGGACGCAGCTCTATCCACTAAAACCCGGCGAGTGCCACCAATGCCGCCTTTGGTGAGGTGTCTCGGATCTACTGAGGAAACAGGGCACATCGGTAGCTTATCAGTCTCTCAAGGGACAGACGTCACCTCCACAGAGGGGTTGTCCCGCATCATAGAACAACCCCTCCCAGAGTCGGGCCAGTACAATGGGGTGAGGTTCCCATCTTCGCCCCTTGTCCTCGTGCTCTTTTGTACCTTCTTCTTATAAGAGGGGTACAAAGAGTTATAACTACCTCGGCTGCTTATGCATTGGATTTTGACAACATATTATAATATTAATTTTTATGTGCGTGTGTATGTGTAAATTTACCAAACCCCCCCCCCCAAAGCCACGACAAGGCATCCATGGTTCACATGGTGGGGAAGATTATCGAACCTAAGTTTACTGAACTTAACTCGCATCCAACACGGACCGGCCATCGCACGGAGATCGTCTTCCCACCTGGTTAATGGCAGACCAAAACTTCGTCGACCTAAACGTGGCCTCCACTCTTGAACCTTATTGGCCCATAGGCCAATGACCATCCGTTCTCCTGAGTGTGTGATGAAGATTAATTATTCTACATTAATAATTATCCGTCGTTCTACATTTATCAATTGTCTTAATAAGTACATAAAATTTTCTCTACCTATCGAGGTTCCTCTGAAAACCTTAAAAGAAAATTCTATTTACCGAAGAAAAGAGTTAACACCACAAAATATAACGTATTGTCACACGTATGTTACTTTTTTATTACATCATAGAATGATCATCGTATTGAGATAACATAAAAATATGTAAATAATATGTGCGGGTACCTATTTGTCGAGTCGCTTTGTAAACTACAATTCTAGGCCAGGGATATTGATCGAAACGTAGCTGTATCAACAAATACACCTTATCTTGTTCAGGATATCTTGACGAAGCCAAGATAAGATTTAGTTTTAGTAAGACATCATATTTGAAAAGACACCTTTTACTATTTTAAAATATCATAATATTAATATCAAATATTGCACTTGTAAATGTTAATTATAAATTGAAAGATAAATTATTGAGTGTCGATAGCGTTAAGCTATGAGATTATAATCAGTGATAATGTAGTTTAAGTGGAGTCGGTGATGTTTAAGACGAACTTTAATCCCTTTAATCAATATATTATAGATAATAACAACAATTACTAACACACAAATACTGAATTGTCTATTCTAGTGAGGTGTGCTATTATATTGATAGAATGAATATTTATGAACCTGAAAGAAGAGGCAGTAGAAACAGAGCATTGGAAAGATCATTAAGTTACTCAGAAGCAATCGGAAATGGATCAGGCAGAAGCTCGATAGAAATACCAAGAATCGACAACACAGATGTATACACAAATGAGGAGATGAAGAAACAATACAGAATATCTCAAACTTATGTTGAGGGTAAAGAAATAGCTTTCCCAAATATAATAACAATAAACAACACAACAAATTCAACTTTAGAAGATCAAAGTACTGCGGATGATGACTATTCAAGTGAAGATGAACAAACTGATGATGGACTGATAATGACGATTGATGTAGACACAGATATACCAAAAAACTTAGAGAACAGAAATATGTCGGATGCTTCCACACGTCCTTTAGTAGGATCCGTCGATCGTTCCTCAGATATGTACGATACGATTGAAACAATAGAAAGTACATACATCAGCAATGATATGAGTTCTCCGACCCACTATTCATCTCCATATACCAAACGACGGAAGAAAGGCAGCAGGTCAAGGTATTACGTGGTACTCTAAATACATTTTATTTCAAATATTTTTAGTCTATTCCGTGTCACCTCTTTCAGATGAATTTCAAATCCGCTTCACATATTTCTCAATCTAGAAATATAATAAAGCTACATGGTCGTTTTTTTAGTTTATAAGGTACTAGCTGTTGCCCGCAGCTTCGCCCGCGTTTACTTAGATTTATCAGCTACCTGCCAGTGAAAGTCTTGTCAAAATCGGCTTAGCCGTTTTATAGATTAACCGGAACAAACAGACAGACAAAATTGATTTCTTAAATTTAAGTACCGTATATTATTTCATAGCTTTTACCCGCGACTTCGTCCGCACGTAAGGAGTATTTTTTAAATCTTATTTTTCAAATAATATGGTTGCAATTTACGGGTTCCATACTATCTTTGTGCCAAATTTCATCCAAATCTGTTCAGTGATTTAGGCGTGAAGAAGAGACAGACAGACAGACAGATAGACAGACAAAATTACTTTCACATTTATAATATTAGTAAGGATGAATTCTATTAATAAATCATTTTGGATAAATTACTAAAATACGGAAACAGTATTCATTAAAAACGCGTGCTATACAAAAGTGCGATCCTCATAAGGATCCGCATCTTGTAATAGATAGTGTGATCTACATTTTGTATTAACGCCATCTATTGACACGTCTAAAAAACTTCTTGTTACACTTATACATCTTATGCCTTGGGTCTCAAACTATCTCCATATCAAATTTCACTCAAATCAGTTCAGTGGTTTAACAAATAACTATGTATTTGTTAAACCACTGAACTGATTGTTTATATGTTTGATATGTTTGATAGTTCCGGCGTTTTAGCTGCACAATTCCCGTTCCCGTGGGATTTTCAGAATAACAACTATTTTAAGTCCTGCGTTAAGTACCAAAGTATCTTCATATCAAATTTAACCCAAATCTCTTCAGTGGTTTAGAAGATAGACAGTCCCGGGGTTTTGCCCGCATAGTTCCGTTGCCGTGGGATTTTCAGGATAACAACTATTTAATGTCCTACGACAGGTTTTAAAACATCTTCATATCAAATTTCACCCAAATCAGTTCCGTGGTTTAGAAGATAGACAGTCTTGGGGTTTTACCCGCATATTTCCCGTTCCCGTGGAATTTTTAGGATAACAACTATTTTATACCCTACGATAAATTTTAAAGTATCTTTATATCAAATTTCACCCAAATCCGTTCCGTGGTTTAACAAATGCATAGTCCCGGCGTTTTAGCTTCACAACTCCCGTTCCCGTGGGATTTTCAGAATAACAACTATTTTAAGTCTTACGTTAAGTTCTAAAGTATCTTCATATCAAATTTTACCCAAATCTATTCAGTGGTTTAGAAGATAGTCAGTCCCGGGGTTTTACCCGCATAGTTCCCGTTCCCGTAGGATTTTCAGGATAACAACTATTTTAAGTCCTACGTTGTTTAGAAGGTCTTGGGGTTTTACCCGCATATTTCCCGTTCCCGTGGAATTTTTAGGATAACAACTATTTTATACCCTACGTTAAGTTTCAAAGTATCTTCATATCAAATTTCACCCAAATATGTTCCGTGGTTTAGAAGATAGACAGTCCCGGGGTTTTACCCGCATAGTTCCCGTTTCCGTGAGATTTTCAGGATAACAACTATTTAATGTCCTACGTTAGATTTCAAAGCATCTTCATATCAAGTTTCACCCAAATTTGTTCCATGGTTTGGAAGATAGTCAGTCCCGGGGTTTTACCCGCATAGTTCCCGTTGCCGTAGGATTTTCAGGATAACAACTATTTTAAGTGTTAAAATATATTCAGTTTATTAGATATCTAATTGAATATTCAGTTATGTTTAAGCAATAAGTCAGTTTTCCGAATTCATTTATTTAAAAATTCGTAAACTACGCAGAATCGAAAACAATATCTATTTTTATCGAACAACGATAAGATTGTATCCTTAGTAGATAAATCTATGTATTACTTTTTGTCAAGTTAGTGTCAATTTTTGTAAAGGATTGATAAATGGATGTTTATCAACAAAAAAAGTGTTACACATGACACTAAGAAGTGTTAGAGGCTGATGATAATTATGATGATGATGGTGGGTTAGTCACGGGCATCGAGCATATAACCGGAGTGTGAGGCATAAAATTCCGAAACTGGTCAGTAATTTGTCACTGACATAATAGCAAATCATACCAACCAATGTACGTCCCATCGGCCAATCATCCATCAATGGCCATTAGTTAGAACCGGCGCAACGTTGCAACACAAATTTGGCGTAATTTATTTTCACACAAAATACATAACATTACCGCTCTATTTCGGTTATTTGCTCGATGGTCATGTGGTCACGGGTGAACTTATTTACCTGGTCTACGTTGACCACCCACTGTCATCTAGTCTGCTAGTTTGCCTATCCTACTAACATAAAAAATAAAGACATCAAAACCTACAACACCTTATCAAGTAGAGTAGGTCAAAAGGCTTTTAAAATAATTAATTACAATCCCGTATGTAGGCAAAACGTATTGCTGGCTGAAAACTTATATTGGAATATTAAGATTTTTATATTATATAAACACATCAATACATAATTATATATCGGGAAATCGTAAGTGAAATGTATTTTAAAACATTACCCTCCTTTTGTAGTAATCGGGTAAAAATAATAACATTTTTGTTACACTTACACAGTAATAAACACTTAGTAATATATCGTCATCATCATCTTCACCACATCAAGCTTTTTCCATCCACTGCTGAACATAGGGCCTCTCTAAATAAACCGACCCCCAACGTATTTTTTTATATTCATTTGATCCGTTTGATTAATCATTGACTTGAGACCTTCGTCCTATCTAGTTCGAGGTCCACCGTCTTCCCGAACATGGACTCCACATCAAAACTCTACTATGCCACCGGCCATCGGTTCTTTGACGTATGTTACCTAGGCATATATAGGCCTCTTACCAATGTAAATACGATGGTGCGTTTTAAGTTCGTGAAATGGGCGATACTTATATAGTGAAAATACGATTCCAAAATTCCCTTTCCAATATTATTCACTTGCAAGGCTCGTATTATTTTATTACTAAAAGCATGTGTGAGATGTAGGTGTAGCCCCCAAAGGGAGAACTTTGACCGAGCGAGATGCTCGGTCAGGCCGAAGCTCACTTGTTATCATATTTTCAGCTATCGTATATATAGTGCTAAACTGTGGAACTTAGATAGCGCGATTCAGAATTGTGGCGCAAATTGGTCCGTCACACATGTATAAAGGAATTATTTCTAACAATTTCTCGAATTCGTTCTAAACAAATTCACTTTTCTTTTTCATTTAGGAGACAGCACGGTCGACCGATTCGTTCCCGACGCGTCGTGTACAAATCTGGAGAGGAGAATGTGCCAGTCAGAAGCAATATTCCCGCTAAATCCATGAAGTATATGCGGGATATAGTCAATACAGTGGTATGTATATTTCTATAATTGAGTGGTACTCTATAATTGAATATACTCGGTGGTCGAAAAGAGTGCTTTGAAGTGGTGACCAAGTTGATGATAATAGCGATGATGATGATGGTTTATAAAGTAAATGATGACAATAATTTCTCAATATAAAGAAAGTTATGACAAAAAAATCATTTTCTAGGCCTATGAAATTTTTGAGTTGTCGGTCGGTCAGTAGTCTTCTTTCAACGAATGCCATAAAGGTCAACCTATTCGCAACTAACTTGGCTAGGACGGATACTGTCGCCCCATGTTGGAGGTCAACTAACTACTGTCCCGGGGGAGACTTGGGTTCCGGAGAAGACCTCCGGAAACCAATGGGCACAACTTATTGGGCATATTTACTATCAGTTCTTCAAAATGAGTAAGTTACCTCATGAAAGAAAAGAAAAGAAAGAAAAGAAGAAAGAAAGAAACATTTATTCGACACAAACAGTACACACACAGAGACATAAAGAGATGATATTGTCTCTTGTTTCCTTACGAGCGATGTTAGCTTCATCTAAGAATAGTATAAATATATCTCCAACAGATAAACAGCAAATGGCGGTTCCTAATTTTGCTAATGATAGTCGCTCACTTCGTGTTTTGGCTATTGTTCGCTGCCGTCTGGTACCTGGTGTCAAACGCGTACCGAGAGGACATCGGTGACGGCAAGGACCACTGCATCACCGGTACATCGTCGTTCGCTGGTTTACTTATGATGTCTGTTGAAACCCAGGTACGAAAATATTTCCATCCATGCAAATAGTATAGGATACGCATATATAGCGACCTTCACCGATATGTTTATTTGATGAAACGTATTTTATATTTAATTTAATACGTCAATAAATATATTGCATATGGGTTGCCTAACAAATTTAAGTCCAGGGTATGTTTAATTAATAATTAAAAAAAAAAAACATTTTACCGGTATTATTAGATAAATTCTATACCAATTGAAAGTAGTAAAAGTAGTTAGGTTGCCTATTCTTTTCCGGCCCGGTATAGATTTACCTGTTTATACTTGGCTACCCGATAGTTGTGACCGGAAAAGAATAGGCAACCTAACGTTTGCATATTCTATGGACGTCATACTTTCAATTGGTATAGAATTTATCTAATAATCAAACCGGTGAAATGTTTTAATTTTTTTTTTATTATTAATTAAACTTATCCTGGACTAAAATTTGTTAGGCAACCCTTATGCAATATATTTATTGACATATTAAATTAAATATAAAATACGTTTCATCAAATAAACATCTCGGTGAAGGTCGTTTTAAACCCGTATCTTAGACTAAAAGGAATCTTCGAACGTTACTTTAACACTCTTTAAGCTCTCTCTTTAACCCAACTTGACAATGATATAAATTTTTGGCCCATCGGTTTCACCCGCGAACTTCCCATATCCGTGGGAGTACAGGGATAAATTATAGCCTACATTTTATTTCCATCAAAATCCATTCAGAAGTAGTTATTGGGTGAAATATTAACAAACATACATCCATACATTCTTACAAACTTTCGCCTTTATAATATTAGTAGCACTAGTAGGATACTTATTTGTTTTATAATTACAGATGACAATAGGGTACGGAGTTCGATATCCTAACGAGGAATGTCCAGAAGCGATCATAGTGATGGTGTTGGAGGTAATTATAAAACAATATTATAAATTTAATTTAATTACACTTTTATGACTTTCTACGACGCGTTTGAGCTAAAAAAAGTTCTAGAACCAGAAACTTACTTTATTATATTATTTACGAATACAGTTCGTGAGCTTTGACGTCATACAATACTTAGTTATATTTGGTTATATAATACTCACTCGTATATAATTTGTTTTTATTTTCCCAAAATAATAACTAATTATCTTGCTATTGTTGATCGAAGTTAGCGAATATTAAAAACTAGTGATCCGTTCCGGCTTTACACAGGCAAACATTTTACAGTTATTAGTGAAATAATTTTCCAAATCGGTCCAGTAGTTTCGGAGCCTATTAAATGCAAACCAATAAACAATCGAATCTTCTTTATAATTTATTAATGGGTAGGGTGCAGGTTTATGTAAGTGGCAGGGGAAGCGTCGTTTTAGCTTTCATTGAGGGAGGCCTATGTTTAGCAGTGGACGGATAAAGATGATGATGATGATGATGATAGATATAATACTATACTGGGATATAAATGTGGTTTTGGTTATATTATGTTTTTACATTATATAAAATGTTTAAATTACATAACAATAGACATAAAAATATTAAAATACATAGGTATATTTAATTATATAGATTTAATAAACCATTGCCACAATACAATTTAGATAGAACTACATATATGATATACCTACGTTTAACTATTTTACTGTATGTTAAAACTATACCAGGATTTCTCCCAGCATGTCATTCCAACCAACATTTTCTTCCAGATAGTGGCAGGCACAGCGCTCTCTGGTGGTCTATCGAGTTTGCTGTTCACCAAACTCGTCAGACCAAACAAACACATGACATCTGTTGGATTCAGTAAGAAGGCTACTGTAAGTGTTTTCGAATCCTTTTATATTTTTGTAAGGTTCTCATCTCCTGCAGCTGGCTGAATTTTTTTACAGAATAAGATCTATGTTTTCGTTTTAAATTGTACTATTGTACTGGTGCCTTTTCGCAGGATTAGATTTTGGACAGTTCATCCAATATTTTTTATAACTTATAACCTGTGTGTTATTCTGATGTATGTATATATAAGGTTCATTAAAATCCATGTAAACTTTCGCGCTTATAATACTAGTAATATTATCGTTTATTCGTAATATGTAAAGCTATTCACAATATGATCAGGGTAAAATTAAATTGATTTCATGAAATACAAAAAATCTCACCGATTGATAGTTTTCATTTACACAATGATGCAATAATCTAATTCTTAACTCCTCCCGGTCTAAAACATTTAACTTGTGATTCTTGTATTGTACTGTTTGTATATTGTTGTATAGTGCAGTGTAAGCTATACTTTATATTTATGTCTCAAGTGTATGTTGTTTGTCAAAATATTGATTATATTAATTTTACCCTGTCTCTATTAACTCGCTAAGGGTGTTGTCTGTCAGGGTGAACTTTTGTAATTGAATTTGAGCTAACTTCTAGATGAGCTCAAACTCATGTTTGAGCTCATCTAGAAGTTAGCAAAAAGGTAGTTCAAATTTCATAATTTGAACCGTAGCTCAGAAGTGGATGACAATGCATGAAAATATATAATATACAAAATTATATCAAATATTTAGTTTTTTATAAAAACATGAGAGTTTATTGAACTGGCACATAATATTATAAGGGTGGTGGCATGAGACGTGCCACGTAGGTTACTTGGATAGACAAACTGGCATACGTGCTACCTGATGGTAAGTGGTCGACGTCGCCCATGAACATAAACTAGTTTACCTGGAACGAGCCCAGGCAACTCATTTATGTGTTGCCTATCCTGAGACATAAGATGTTAAGTCTCGGTGCCAGTAATTACACTGCCTGTCTTGACCTTCTCTCCGAAATACTCAAAGCTGTTTCACGGGAGAAACAAGATGGTGGTACCCATGCAGCCAGGAGCGTGGCACAGCCCATCCCACCGGTAAAATTACATGATAATCACACAAATAAATGCGAAGTTTAGTTTTCCCGGTATCATGCTATCGCATAATTTACTATCTGTTGATGCAAAAATTTGGCACTGCCAAAGAAGTTTTAGTGGAAAAGCTCCTACTTCTGCAACTAAGACTTAAAAGGATTTCGACCAATATCTTATTAGAGTTCTCTTATCACAGGTGTGCCTCCGTGATGGTGAATTATGTCTGCAGTTCAGGGTATGGGACCTTCTCAATCTGCATATGATAGGAAGCACTATTACTGCTTATATGCTGAAACCTATCAGGTAAATAAATAGTGAATTATATGTTTACGCGAATTTCACACATTATAATGAAATAAACCACAAGATAAACCACAGATCCTCGCAAAAGAACACCATTACCAAACATGGATGATTCGCGAGGCTATTGGAACTTACAAACCTCCAAATTTCAATAGAGAAGATGGCTGGCTCTTACCACCTGCTTGGGATCCCATTATTAAAATAATTAAATCAAAAACCAAACTTAATTATAGACCACAGATTAAAGATACAGTTAGCACTCTGCGTAGAGAGAACTAATTAAGATATTGATGTATCATAGGGTACTTTAGAAATAACTTTGTAACGTTAGGACATCTGACACCTCGGCCTCCGGTGACCATGGTTGCTGTAAAGTATCCGAAACGTCGGGCTTGTAAATATCTTAATAAATCGCGATAAAATCCGTAAAATTATTTCATTAAAATATTGGATTATCAAAATACTTCTTCCGCTCTCTCTTCGGAACTCAAATTGGTATCCTCAGAAAAGATTTGGTTAAAAACTTTTCGCAAAAATCAAATCACAAGGAAATCTCGCAAATTTGTTTTTTTTATTATTTTAGTTTTTGGATACCTAGATGAAAAAATTTGGATAGTAGATACATGTACGTTTCGATACCTTACAGTAACCCTGATCTCGTGTAATCTGACTATAATCCGTAAGTTGTTTCATTAAGTCTAATAAATTGCTAATCATTAACATTACACACAGGACCTTGGAGGGTGAGATGGTGCTCAATTACATTCACCAGCTCAAATTGAAAGAAGCCAGTGCCTTCCTCCTCTGGCCCATCACGGTAGTTCACGTTATTGATGCCGAAAGTCCTCTCTATGATCTATCAGCTCAAGACATGATGGACTATAGGTGAGAATCATCTTTCAGCCAGAAAGTTCTAGAATGTCAGAAGAATTACTATAACGGTTACGTTATATAATTACGGTTGATGACTTGTCTAAATACAATTTTTTTTAAATATATATTCCTACTTTAATACAGTAGAACGCTGATTATCCGAATTAATTGGAACCGGGGTCGATTCGGATAATCAAAATTCGGGATAATCGGACATAGACTGGTAATAAAGACAAACGAACTGCCACACATAGAATAAACTTTATTAAGTTTAACAAACACAGTTCTGTAATAACGCTCCCTTGAACATCTTAACATCTTGCCTCTAGCTTTCAAACATAACAATTGAAATATATCTGGACTCCAACAAGTTCCAACAAAAATACAAGGTTTTATTTTTTTATATTACGCTTAGGACCGATTCGGTTAAGGACCGATTCGGATAATCAGCGTTCTACTGTAAATCATCATTCATTATTTTAATCCATCATAACAGAATCCTAAAATACCTTTTTAACGTTTTATGTCGAGTAGAAAAGAACAATGTGAAGATCTATGTATAAAATACATTAAAACGTACTGTATGCGTTGTTTATTTAAATAAGTACATTACAAGCTGCCACTTCCGAAACTTAGGGACCTTCAAGAAAAGCGCATACTCATATTTTAAAAAAGCCGGCAACGCACCTGCTAATGATGTAGCAGGTGTCTATGGATGTCGCATATCACTTACCATCAGGTGAAATAGCAGCCCGTCCCCCTGACCCCTCTTCTTTAAAAAAAGGAGACGATAAGTTTAGAGTTTTAAGAAAAGGAGACGACAAGTCTAGTTTGTAAGAACATGGCAATTTAAAGTGCAAATATTTTCTTGTTTCATACTTTTTACTTTTTAGGGCGTGTTTTTAGAAGTCGGGTTTTAGTTTTTGAACTTATTTTTTTATTTCTATAACATTAGAGTATAATTTTATTTTTTTAGAATGTGCTAATTATGCTCTTTATTTTGATACCCCACGCGGTACGTGGGTAACACTGAAAATGTTTAGAACTGGCCAGTTAGAAACATTGAAAATGAAAACTTATTTTGAATTTCAATTTTAGAACTCTTTGGTAACCTAATGTAATGTAATGTATAAAACTTGAATAAAACCTAATGTAATGTATAAAACTTGACACTGGCATTTAGTAAATTCTCATTGCCATAAAAGGAAAAAAAAAAAACCTAATGTAGTATATTGCATTCATTTGTCATTTGTTTTTGTGAATTGGCGGCAAATCTAAAACTCTTGTTACACGTGAAAATGAACATAACGCGAGAAAATTTTCGGTCAATGATTTATTAATAAGATCAAGTATCAATAGATTTGACAAGCTAATAATAATACCGTATTGGAACGAGAACATACGAAAAATCCAAGAGTGACAGAGACATAGAAACTTTCTTTTGTCTTTGTCAGAATATCACCCTTTGTTTGTTGGGCACAACAAGGATGTGCCCAACAAAAAATTATCGACTAAATTTTAATGCCATACAAACATTCTCACTCGCGAATAGTTTGTCAAATATGCCGCCATTTTGTACTACTTTTTAATTTGGTCGGCTTATGTAGGTATGGTGATACCAGTTTTGTTATAAGTAGATTACCCAAGAATGTGGTATTATTTAAAAAAAAAGGGTGACTGGAATTTTCGAAATAAACACAATAAAAACAAGTATGTTTATTGCTATCCTTAAAGGCTATGTACTATAGATCATACATATTAAGACGTATATAGCCTTCTTTTATATTATTTATGTTTTTAGCGGTTTGTTATTAGTCATTACATAATATTTTCGATAATCCGGAAAAATGCAGCTGTCTAAAATTACAATAAATGTTTGGTTAGGGCTAATGCTTATAGTTATCTATCAACCTTTACCAGTTTTTTATTATTTTTAATTCACTTGTTTCAAGAAAATAAGTAGACTTGTTATTATGAATGTGGTATCCCTGTAAAATATGCCTGTCCCTTTCGGGTATACGCGAATGTCAATTCCATATTATACTTGTTCCTAGATTTATTATGACTTTCGATGTGGGCTTACTCAACAACAAAGCTATGATAGGCTGCGATTAGCATTTTTTAATGAAGCCCCATCTCGTGCCTATATAATCTCAGTGATGATCCGCGTGAGGGACGTCCTTTAACAGCGACTACTGAAGATAACATCAGTTCTGTGCGACGTATGATAGAGGAAGATAAGAGAGTGACCTATCAGCAGATACGGGCAAGCCTAGGCATTGGTATGAGTCAAATTCAAAAAATATTACACGAACATTTAGGTGTAAGGAAGCTTTGTACCAGCTGGATTCCCCATACTTTAACCGACGACCAGAAACGCCTCCGCATGGACTGGTGTCGCCAAATATTAGATAAGTTCAACGGCGGTAACTCAAATGCTGTATTTGACATCATCACAGGTGATGAAAGCTGGATATATTGCTACGAACCCGAAACCAAAAGACAATCAGCTCAGTGGGTGTTTTCTTTCGAGGATCGGCCAACTAAGGTAAAGAAAGGAAGAAGTCAAGGAAAAAAGATGATTGCCTCATTCTTTGGTCGGAAAGGTCTTTTCGTGACAGTTGTGCTAGAAGATGGAAGGACAGTTACTGCAGACTGGTATGTCAATCGCTGTTTGTCTGTTGTCTTGGAAAAAATTCGACAGCAGCGCCCACGAAGCAGGATCCTCCTTCACCACGACAATGCTTCAGCGCACTCCGCAAAACGGACTGTTGAATATTTGACTATGGCAGGTGTAGAAATGTGTAGAAAGTAACGGAGATTACTTCGAAAAACAATAAAAGTATTGGCAACTTTCTACATTCGTCCGTTTTTCATTTTCTAAACATTTTTAGTGTTACCTAGGTATCATTACAAAAAAAAATTTTAGTTTATGACTTTCAACTTTTCATGACTTCACATAGCCTATACCTAGCTTTTTTTTTCTTTAACGCCGGGAAATGCTCTGAGGCATCCCGCGGAGGAGTGGGTCTCCCCACGCGGGTATGTGGGACTCGCTGCGCCGGACAGCTGGTAAATGGACGCAGCTCTACCCACTAAAACCCGGCGAGTGGCTCCAATGCCGCCTAGATCCGGGGCACCTCAGCCCCGGATCTAGAAAACAAACAGGGCACCTCGACGGCTAGTCAGTCCCGCAAGGGACCGACGCCACCTCCACAGAGGGGTTATCCCGCACCACAGAACAACCCCTCCCAACGTCGGACAGTACAATGTGGTGAGGTTCCCACCCTCACCCCTTGCCCCCTGCTCTTCTGTTCCCTCTTCTTATAAGAGGGGTACAAAGAGCCCCCTCGGCCCAATTAGCTTCGCCCAAGGTGCAGTGGCTCACCCTAGGTTACTGAGCCCCACCGCCACGACAAGGCCTATACCTAGCCTAGGTAGCCTTCACTAGAGGACAATCAAGACGATACTTCAATTGTCAAATTCTGATAAAGTAGTTAAGACGTTATGAGCGAACAGATGAACATAATACATATCGGTCATAATCATTGCTTCCTTTTTGCCTCTCCGTATTCGGATAAAAAAAAGTTTTAAGGTTTCGTTTTTTTAATAACTTGTTAGAACTATAACGTGTTCTTAATGTTTTTAGGTTTGAAATCGTGGTTTGCCTCACCGGATCGTCGAAGAGCATGGGAACGACCACGCAGAGCAGAACGTCATACCTATCAAAAGAGATAAATTGGGGATATAGATTTAAAAATGTTCTTGGGTAATTTACCTCACACATACTGTATATAACTAGGTGTCTATCGTTATTGGTGGAACCGTCCCAAAGATGAGAAAAAAAGACGTGACTGTCCCTTAATAAGTAACGTATGAATTGCAAAAATTATCTTTACATAGTATAAAATCATGGTCTGACAAAGGCATTGTGGTCGGTGGCAATAGATTAACTAATCTTGGTTTGCCGACGACATTGTTTTTTTTGCGTCTACAGCCCTGCACCTACAAAAAATGCTCCAAGAACTCAGCGCTGCACGCCTTGGGGTGGGACTAGCGATGAATTGGTCCAAAACCCAAGTGATGACCAACAGCATAAAAAGTAGGGTTGAGGTAGATGGGCAGGAAATACATTATTTCGATGAGTACATCTACATGGGTCTTTATACTAGTTTCTTTCGAAAACAGGCAAGAGAGAGAAATCAATCGCCGCATCGATAACGCCTGGAATAGCTACTAGTCCATGAAGATACTAATGAAGGGACTCCTACTAATCTCCCTGAAGCGAAGGCTTTTCGACATGTGCATCCTCCCCATCCTAACCTACGGTGCTCACACCTGGTCACTGACCGAGTCGCAGAAGTTCCGTCTCGGGGTTTGCCAAAGATCTATGGAGCGCAGTATCTTGGGCATAAAAAGAACAGACAGAGTGTGAAACACCAGACTGCGCTCATTAACGGGCATAACTGACGTGGGCATGAAAGCTGCTAAACTGAAGTGGGACTGGGCAGGTCACGTCAGCCGAATGCACTCCGACCGCTGGGCAAACATCACTACATTTTGGGTGCCAGAAGATGGACGACGTCGCCGAGGCCGACCCCGAAAAAGATGGCGTGACATGTTAGATTCATACCAGGCTGACTGGCCGGCGGTGGCGAAAGATCACGATGTATGGAAGAGCTTGGGGGAGGCCTTTGCCCAGCAGTGGGAAAATAAAGACGCTTCCGCTGTCTGTTCGCATAGATAATTTAAACTGCTCAATAGATTTTAATGCAGTTTTCAGCAATAGATAGTGATTTAAGAGAAAGGTTTTAGTATGTCAAAATTTTGCATAAACTGGTTGAAATATAAGGATAATTGTTGTAAAAGCACCGAAAAAATTAAGCCACTTGGGAGCTTTCATCGAAATGCGTCCTTATAACTTTGATATATAAGAAAAAAATCATAGTGGTTTTTTTCTTTTTTAGAGATCTACAAAAAGTTCGTGATGGCACATATATCTTTAAAGGACAGCTCACTTTTCGCATTATAATATCTTCTAAAACAGTCGGGTACAGTTTTAATCCTAATCAATTCGTACGTATACGTATAAACCGTATAGACGTTTATTACCTTAAACATTTTATGCAGCTTATTATCTTCATATACATGTACCTTAAAGAAATATTTTTAGAAATTATCGCAAAAATATAACGCGTGAAAATAAATTCAAGTGCGTAATCCTATGACATCCTTACAATTGCCTTTTCAGTTCAAACAAGATAAAAATTTAACCGATTTAAACATGATTAATTAGCTACTTAATATGTCACATGCTAAACATGATTAATATATTTTTCATAAACGCACAAATAGTGTAGTATGCATTCGATTTTCAATCCTCCGTGATTTATGTAAATATATATCTTTTCCTTGTGATGCCTAATTTTTACAATAATGAATTAACAATCGCGCTACGTTAACTTAGTTCCAAAGCAAACTCTAAGATAGGCTGTGTAACGAGCACCAGATAAATAAAACAGGACGCGGAACGATTTCCGAACTAAATATATATTTATGTATATTTATTATAAAAATTCTAATTATTCAGTATTGATCCTGTGTCTCTATTAATAATGATTCTACTATTTCAGGTATTCAAAAAAAGATGAAGCCTACGTCATAGATACAGAAAATCTGGACACGATAGAGCAAGTCGCAACCCCTCTTTGCAGCGCGAGCCGCCTCAAAGAGTTTGAAGAAGATATAAAATATTCTGAACCGGTTATATCTACTCCCACCAACATGTCACTTTCTCCCGTTCAGTCACTTAGTCAGGAAGACTCATCACTATCTAGGATGGGTGACTCTATCCCATCCACCCCCAGTTTTAATAGAAACGGTACTCAAAGGAGCTTTGGTTGGAACTTTCGAAGAACTTACCCCGAAAATATAAGAAACGATAGAGCGAATATTCTGGACCCACCTAAAGAGTTTGAACTAAGTGATGTAAAAGAGTGAATGTCCACTAGAAATAAAAACATACTATTTATATAATGTAGCAAGGGATCGGCCATCTTGGCGTTCATTGAGTGAGGCCCATGTTCAGCAGTGGATGGAATGAGGCTGATGATAATAATGATGATGATAATGATGTATATAATAACATCTATTTAAAAGTAAAATTCCAAGTAGGTTCCTTGTCTATGTTTTAAATGGCATACCTTAAATATTATACACATGTTCACACAACAAGCGATCTGAAGGAACCATATCAACGTCAGTCTACCGTTTGGGTCAATATTTCTTGCAACTTTCCCAGTTATTGACTGTTGAAACTATTTAAAACGGGATATACCATGATTTTCATTTTTATTTAGCAGACCTTGGCATTCGATATTCATTACAAATGTCTTGTATACGAGACAAGTAAATATTCCGTATTTATTATTTATATTATATATATGAAAATAACCATGGTAACTTATAATCTTATCAAACAGTTTAGAATATTTCAGACGAATAGTGTATATTTGTTAGTGTTGCAAGTTGTATTATAATTCTTTACAGCAAATTTTAGTGATACTGCATTAAAATATTGTAAATAAATTCAATGAGAAGTCGCAGCCTTAGGTAACTACCGACGCTCATAATAATATAATAATAGTAATATAATATAATAACCAGACAACTGATATAATATAATATACATATTATATATTTCTAAATACATACCTACATATTATAGATAAACTACACCCAGACACAGAACAATTAATGATCATGCTCATCACACAATCATTTGTCCTGGGTGGGAATCGAACCCACGACCTTCTGGTTTGGCAGTCAGGGTCACTAACCACTAGACCAACCGGCTAGTTAGCAACCGCACATGAGGTCTTATGTGAGCGAGAGTTTCCACTCCAGTCGTGCCAGCCCAATTCGGTTGCAAAGCAGTATGACTCTACCTATTTATTATAGTACTTATAGGATTTCAATAAAATTGTTTTAAATTTTTCTACATTATTTACATCATTACCTCATCGGCTTAATAATTAAGATTATAAAATATGAAACATAGTATACTGGTAGCTTTTATTATTAAACCACAGAATAAATAATAGTACTAAAACAAAGAACGCTTCGGTACTGACGTGATCCGTTTAAGGTGTAGGCTGTGATCCGGCCCAAGATACAGAAGTAAATATGTACCATGATAATTATTAATTATCATAATATTTATAGACGTGTAGAGTTCGCCCGTGGAAAACTATATGGTCACATATTTGTGGAACACGTATAAGAGGGAGAATGAAAGAATACAAATAATATAATACTTTGAAATACAATTGAATGTTATAAAGATCTTCTACAAAATACTTATATTTATAAATAAAATCCAAGAACAATGTAATATTATAGAATAACTAAAATGATTAAAATACATTATATGCTTATGTAGAATTTATAAGCTACTTTTGTTAAAAAAATAATTTAGATAGAACTATAATAATTATGCCTTTAGCTAATTTTCACCCTTCTATAATCTAAACTGTAAGGTTGAACTAGATCAGGTTACTTCTGGCAATATGCCTATCCAACCAATATTTTCTTCTAGATAGTGGCAGGCAAAGCGCTTTCTGGTGATCTGGTTGTCTTTACTCTGTGAGACCAAATAAACACATGATATCTGTTGGATTCAGTAAGAACGTGACCCGTTGGTATTTTAGAATTCTTTTATATTTTTGTAATTTTCTCATCTCCTGCAGCGGGCTGAAAAAATTTGCAGAATTATAAATTTTGTTTTAATTTATATCATTTATTCGTATTAAAGGTTAATATGTCAATTTATTTTCAATTTACTCAGGGAAACCTTAAATTGATTTCGAACTAACTCTTAGATGAAGAGACTTGAAATTTAACCACCTAGTTTTGTAACTAATATATTATATTCATAAAATAAAATAAATAAAGTTAATATACCTAGCGGATTTTTAACTTTACGTATATATTAAAGAAAATTCAACTAACATCTCATTGCCACTCTCGTCACAGCTACAGGTGGGCCTCGGTGATGGTGAATTGTGTTCAGTTCAGTTAAACAGTTCAGGGTATGGGACCTTCTCAATCTGCATGAGATAGGAGATACGTCATGGTTTCATTACGTGAAATTTAAATAAAATATGATGCTAGAGATAAAAATATATTTCATTTTTTATATAGTGTTACGAATTATTGGTAGCACCAGGATGTGACGCCGTTTACCTATCTAAATGCATTAATTAGAATATTTTAAATTATAAACTTCCGGTGGGACCAAAAGGATGTGTCATTTCATGAAGATAATATTGATTAATAATGAAAGTTTAACATTAATAAATATAAACAGACGCGATTAATTATTCTAATAATTAATGACATAATTACAATAATCATTTGTAATAATTAGATTTGGTATAAAAGGACATGGCAGTCTTGTGATGCATTCTAGGTACTAGTACACTTTGTGAAAAGCGTTACTCTGCCGAAATACAATACATATTGTAATCAGGAAGATTCAATTGTTTTAATCGAACATTCTTACTGAGAGTCGTTTTACTCAGAAGTGGGTTAAAGCATCATCTATCGAGTTATAGAATTGATACTGAAGAAGAAAACGTCATTTTATTTTCCTCGCCGAAAGAAACTGAATGGAAATAATGTCACTTGAGATCAAAAAAGACAGTCACTTACTTGGACACCGAAATCATACCCAAGTTTGTCCCAGAAAAGAAGTCTACTAGTGTAAAATGGAGACGTGGATTTACCAGCATCCTGCCGAGAACCTGCTACAGTTGCCCTGGGACGGGCCACACCGCTCGTGATTGACAAGTCACGTGCTGCCTGGTCTGCCAGCGCTTGGTACCTACACACCGCCGCGACATTCAGACACAGAAAAATTGGCAGATACATGATGTGATTTTACTGTGTTTTTGCTGTGTGGTCTATTTGACTTATGCCTCTGTGACGCATTCTAAAGAGTCTGTGACTTATGTCTGTGTGCCGACTCCTAAGGCGTAATGTCTTTATGACGTATGACTCTGTGACAGATTTTTTGTTTGTCTGCCGCCAAAACTAAGACACTCGCCAAAGCCAAGCCACCCGCCAAAATCACCCGCCCCGGACCTGTTAAGCTAACCGATGTTTAACGAGCGCCTACTGCCACACAATAGCAATGGCAATGATTTTGCCGCAATATTTAACGCGGCGCTGTAAACTTACATTTTTATATGTTACAAGGAAGCACTATTATTGCAACCACGCTTTGACCTAACAGGTAACTCAGAAGAAAGAAGGTTTGGAAATCAAATTCAAATACTCGAAAAAAAGTCGATATTGAACTTTTTGCAAACATCAGTCGTAAAGAATTTAGTTTTATTAGTTTAATTTATGCGTAGACCGAAAATTTGCAAGCACGTTTCGATACCTTGGCTCTCCCCAGGCGCGTATGTGGGTCTCGCTGCGCCCGAAAGGTGGTAAGGTGGACGCAGCTCTACCCACTGAAACCCGGCGAGTACCACCAATACTGCCTAACAACTAACAGGGCACCTAGACGGCTAGTCAGTCCCACAAAGGACCGACGCCACCTCCACAGAGGGGTTGTCCCGCACCACAGAACAACCCCTCCCAACGTCGGAACAGAACAATGGGGTGAGGTTCCCATCCTTGCCCCTGGTCCCCCTGCTCTTTTGTCCTATTACAACCTATGTCCTAGTACACCGCTATGACAATACTTGAACCATGGTTGGGACGTTTCGATACCTCACAACAACAATGGTTACGGGAAAACTGACTGTAATCCGTAAAAAGTTGTTCATTATAATAAACAAGCAGCACCCCTCCCGCAGTTCCCGTTCCCGACAGAATACGAGGATAAAATATAGCCTGTGTTACACGGTAAAAATGTAGCTTTCTAGCGATGAAATTTATTAAATTTGATACAGTTGCGGTTACAGTTGTGACTGCAATTTACGGGGACAGGTCAGTAAGCCAAGATGCCATTCTACAATCGTAAACGCTAGTAGAAAACTAATAAATGTATGGAAATGACATTTAAAACCACGTGATTTATCGATGCGAAATGTCATTTCCATAGATTTATTAGTTTTCTTCTAGCATTTACGATTGTAGAATGACATCTTGGCTAACCCACCAGGTCAGGATATGTCAAGTGTAGGTGCAAATAATACTGCGCTAAAAGGTGTTCTTGTGTGTTATGTAACATTTTGTACCCTTTTCATAAAGAATATTTTAAGTTGCACCGTAATTGTAAAGTAAATTTTCAGTAACAGAACATGTTTCATTTCATAGGTAGGCCGGTTAACATTGATAAATATAGATGAGGATCTATTTATTTATACATATTTATTTATACCGTGGAACAGAACTCAAATATTACTATCACAGCCAATGTTGCTCCTGTGGTAGCTCGTGTGTGTGCTAAAAGCTTAAAAATAGGTACAAAGATTTTTCTCAACAAAATATTAATTAAAAGTAAAAACATATTTTTTGAACTCTTTAATACTAAAAATTAAATATATTATTTTTTTTAAGTCATCGGCAGTCCATTTGTGGCTCTCCTATATTAAGTACAAACTTTAAAAAATCATTCATTTGGCGCTTGATCTCTTATTTCATTCTGAAGTTTTCTGAATAAATTCAATTTTTCTCAATATGTTCAAGGAATCCTTTCGAACATCTGACTGACTGTTGATAGCACTTCTCATATCCCTTTGCATGATTATCCTGTAATCACATGCATGATAATCCTGTATCAAGGAGGGGGGGGGGGGGGCAAGTTCAGTAAGTGTTTTTTTTATGTTAGTTGTATAGGCAAACTGGCAAACGTACCACCTGATGGTAAGTGGTCGACGTCGCCCATGAACATAAACTAGTTTACCTGGAACGAGCCCAGGCAACTCATTTATGTGTTGCCTATCCTGAGACATAAGATGTTAAGTCTCGGTGCCAGTAATTACACTGCCTGTCTTGCCCTTCTCTCCGAAACACAGCAAAGCTGTTTCACGGGAGAAACAAGCAAGATGGTGGTACCCATGCAGCCGGGAGCGCGGCACAGCGCTTCCCTCCGACCGGTCAAAGTGTCCCGCAAAGGACTGATACAGGCTTCAATATATGAACTGATGTTTGTTTTCAATCATATGTCGGTAATAAAATCAAGTATAAAAGTAACTGAAACATACGAAATAAGGATCCCTAATAATTCTTTCTCCATGCGGGTCGAATTCTCCGAACAGCATTATTTTAGCTTTAGACCCCATCGGAGCTTCTTCCTTAAGGTCTTTTATATTATATTCATCCATTGTTAATATATAATCATAATGGTTGTAGTCGTTGGAGTTTATCTGTAAAAATACGATTTATACTAAACACTTAATTTTTAAGTTCTTCACGTGATTGTATTTTTATGCAGTTGGATAAGCAAACGGCAGACGTGCCATCAGATGACAAGTCGACGTCGCCCATGAACAGCAACTTAGCAAAAACTTATCTAAGTATTTTATTAATTACTAATATATATTTAATTAGGTTCATAAAATGTATGTATTCGTATCATTTATAAAAGTGCAAATAGTTTTGAATCCCAAATACTTTTTAACATGTCAGGGTAAAACGATTCTAAAACAAACGCCGTGGGCCGAATGCTTTATATCTAAGTAAGGCAAATTGGCAAATGAGCCACCTCAATGTAAGTAGTTAATAACTTCGAGGAACAAAACAAATATACCCTAAGCTAGACCTTTTGGTTTAGGCCTTTACCTATGCATTTTTCTTATTAGCTGCAAGATGGCTTTAGTTCCAACTTCCTAATTACAAAGCCTATCCTGGCCATCTTTATGAAACACAAAACTCCTTCATGGAAGAAATAAGTCCGATGGTGGTACCTATGCAGACTGACGCACGGTAGGGGGGAGCTTATCCCTACCACCGGTGAAATTTGAACCGGTTTTGAACAATCCTTCCTGCACATGCTTAGTGATTGTTCGAAAAAACCTTGTCATACAAGATTGTTAAGTTATACAAGATTCGCTACATGAATCATATACAAGGAAAACTGAGAGCTAATTAATAAAAAACGTGATAAGTATTCTACTCTCAGTCGCTAATTTATCGAAAGTAGTAAAGTAGTGAGAAAAAGGTAGTCTTCATCGCCAGGAAAATATTTTTAGTAATATTTCGCACTTATACCATCTGCTACCTACTAAGACATAATTATAGTTAATTTTTTAAGTTTGCATGTAGAAGGCAATCTTCAAAACTACTCAACTGATTTCATAAATTCTTTCTCCGAATAATAGTACGCTGTTGCTAGCAATATTGGATATGAAAATAATTACCTATACGCTTTGAATACGGCTGAAAATCTAAGCAAACGTGGGTGAAGCTGCGGGCAAAAGCAAATCTAGATTAGGAATATAATATATTATAATGGTTATTCACTGTCACCTCACTGTCACATATAAATAATGAAACTCAAGTGAATTACGCCGATAACTCTTAAAATATTGGAACTGATTTTAACTGATCTTTAAAATAGACAGATGCATTTTATTGATTGACCCAATATTGCAAGAATCATCGGCGAAATAGAAAAACCGGTTCATGAAATGGGCCATAAATCGTAAACGATGAGTTTTACAAAAAAGTTTGCTAGAAATAAAAGATGTGGCATTTTATTTTCTACTTAATGGTCTAGATAACTTCGGCCTTAAATTAAATGGTTTCCGAGATATCGGTCAAAATCTTTATTTCAAAATAGGGCTTGAAGATCCACTTGGATCTGTCAGCATTTTGTGATTTTATGGTCAGTATTAGTAAAATTGGATCATACATTTAGTGCGAGGAGATGTACATATAAAAATATTTATAGCAGTGCTTACGTAGTGTACATTACTTAGCATCAATGATCAAATAGTAACTGTATTGCGAAGAATGCAACGTATCTGAACTTGTCGAGACATGAACATTGAAGAACAAAGCGGGAATGAATAATAGGTAATCAATAATTTCAATATTCAACCTAACAAAATACGTGGGTACTGAATAATGTACCTAAAGGTTATAGATTAAAAAAGGTAAAAAGATGTCATTGATACTTCCTATTTAATATTGACCTTTAATTACCTTCTTTATATGATATCACGCTCTAATTCCAATATTTAAATTAAATATTGGTCAAACGATAGAAGACAAAACATTGTACAATATACTGCTTGTATATTCTGCAATCATGAAGAATTCATTATCAAGGTTTTTGATAAACTTATTCATAATGTAAAGACTCTACATTCGCTCTATCTGATTCTGGCAGATCTAGAACAACTAAGGGCAGAGACTAACTAAAGAGCCATTAAGTATTCCGAGGAGTTATTTTCAAAGAAATGCAACAAACGGAATTTTCCCTAAAATTCGTGCCCTTTTCAATCATTTGGCCGCCGTAACTTCACGGAAAACCGATTTTAACCTAACTTAAATATATCATATCAGGATTTAATAAAAGGATGTCATGTAATCCCCTTAGAATAGATAACTTTATATTTACTCACGTGTTGGAAGTCATGCACTACCTGATCTCCTCTATAAAGGAATCAGCTGATGCCCACAGCTTCGCCTGCGTTAACTTAGATTTACAACCATGTCCGGATTGATGAAGATTATTTTTATAGCCTAGGTATATCCTAATCGAAGGTATAAACTTTCAGCCAAATCAGTTCAGCCATTTTGCTGTGAAAGATCAATAAACATCCAAACTTACAAACTTTCGCCTTAATAATATTAGTAAGATTACCTAATATTGTGCAATTGATTGTGCAAATCTCACCTGCCTGGCGCGGTTTTTGTAAGGTACATTATGAGTCTTCATGGTCAGTAGTGCTCTCCAATTGGGATGCTCTCCAACGTACCATTCAGCTATTCCTGCGCTGTCTATCTCCCACTGGTCACCAACATTCATGTCATTTACAGTCTTCCGAAATACACCTTCGGCTATTGGTGATCTACAAATATTTCCTAAAAATAAGACTAGTATTACAATTTACACCATTGAAGTTATAAGGAAAAAGGTATTATAAATATATGGTACCTAAACAGACAAAAAGAACTTTCTTTTTGTCCGACATTTTTCAACTAGTATAAATTACCAGTTTATTTTAAGTATATAACAATTCTATATTATCCATTGTAACCAAATAAAGATATTGATATAATCCAAATCCGTGAGAACAATATTGAAGTATACAACTTTTTAACACGAGTGAAGTTCGCGAATTGCGAACACGGACTGAGTTTAAAATGATTACTGAACTGTGAACATCGTTCTCTGAGAACTTGTTGATCAACATAATGACTCATGTCGGAACATGGTGTAATGTATTATTTGTCCAGATTTTTACCACACTTTTACTTAACAATAATTAAGATAGAATGTCCAGTAGTATAATGTTAATTAATGTAGTAGTAAAACATTCGAAATAATGTATGTTCCAAATCAAAGATATAGTTTACATTCCCTAAAAAAACCGGTCTACTACGAGTTGATCTCGTGCGCCAGCAATCCCAGGATTGCCCACTGAGGGCTTTTCCCCCTAAATTTTGAGGAAAATAAAGTGAAATGGGGCTTTTCTTTGTTGGCAACCCTGAAGTGCGCTGAGGGTTCCGTACCATAGACATAATATAAAAGGACTGGGCATACCTACGAAAAAGAGGTGTATACCTACAACTCAAATTGGCACTTAACATGGCTACCATTGCTAGGGTTTTGAAAGTAAAACCACTAACAATATAGAGGATACTACTATGAAAAGGGCACTCAAGATGGCGGATCAAGCACTCACTTACAGCTGTCAGCTTAAAGAAAGGGGCAACTCCTCTTATTTCCTAACTTCATGTTCCGTACTTACCCATTATGTCGACATAACAAAATTGGTATCATTTTTATTGGTGGCTAGTCCTCTAATTTATTGTGTGAGCCCATACAACTTAGACGACTATCTTAATTGGCGTCAACTATATATGTATGGGGACTACATTACGTTTTCATCTTTTTTTATTCATTTAGATCTTGCGTGCTTTATTTGTTTTATGTGTTTCTTTCATAGATTTGTTTGAAATTAACTCATTATAAGAAATGGAAAATATGACATGTATGACAACATGCTTCCATTTATAAACAATATACAATTCAATTATATTGCAGATTGGTATTATATTTCAAATATATTATAATGTATAATAGTAATTGTATTATTATAGAATAAAATATAGGATCGACAATAGACACAAACAGACACGATAGAAAGCAACGAAAACAATACGATATAACATTACAACGTAAACACACGTACTTACAGACATTTAGATACTACTTATTATAAAATTAAAACAGACTTAAAAAAATAAATTAAATATAAAAAGTAATAAAATAATCGCGTTTCCTTAATTTTTGTACCTACAACCATACTTTTTTTTTCTTTTACGCCGGGAAATGCTCTGAGTCATCCCGCGGGGAAGTGGGTCTCCCCAGGGTATGTGAGACTCGCTTCGCCCGAAAGGTGGTAAGTGGACGCCGCTCTACCCACTAAAACCCGGCAAGTGCCACCAATGCCGCCTTTAGTGAGATGCCCCGTATCTGATGAGCAAACAGAGCACCTCGACGGCTAGTCAGTCCCTCAAGGGACCGACGCCACCTCCACAGAGGGGTTGTCCCGCACCACAGAACAACCCCTGGACAACAACGTCTACGACAGGACAGTACAATGTTGTGAGGTTGTGGTGTCCATCCTCGCCCCATGTCCCCTGCTCTTTTGTTCCCTCTTCTTATAGGAGGGGTACAAAGAGCTTCTCGGCTCAATTCACTTCGCCCAAGGTGCTGGGCTCACCCTAGGCTACTGAGCCCCACCGCCACGACAAGGCATGAACCATGATGGGGACAACCATACTATTATTTATTCTGTGCTACGACTTATATGCTTTTTTAAGTTTATTATTGTCCATATCATAATTGTTACTTTTGAAGTCGGTGTTGTATTTGTTGATGTACATATCGAACTTTGCTGACACCGACTCCAAAAGTAACTATACTGACGTGGTAAACGCAAAGATTGCACATTAGCAGAAGAACAAGAAGATTATATTTTAGTTGTAAACACAAAAATGTATTATTTTATTTATTTTTTGAAGTCGGTTTTAATTTTTGTTTAAAATAAATATTTCTGAATTTTTTGTGATTCTGAAATTCGATAACTGATTTTATTTGCCTAAAATATGGGTAGAACTATAATTAAATGCGCTGTTTATATCAGTCAGGGCTGTTTTAATGAGACGAACGAAGAAAGGTGCAAAAAACCAATTCGAAATTGTGTTAAAATTATTTTTTTGTTATAATTGAAATTTGAAAGCAATCAGATTTGCTGCCATTTATTAAAGAATTCTTTTATATAGACATAAACCATCACCAAATTAGAATGGATATTAGGTACGTTGACCTCGAAATACTATGATGCACTTCTAAAGCATCTAAATATGTAGTTTTTTGTTCATTTTACATCGAAAAGTAATAAAATGGCACATCATCGACTACTACTATTTTAGTTCAAACTGAACATTTTGGAATATTGAACCGTAGTAAGCCCAACATTCTAACGACCAGATTTCGTTCAAACTTTGTAGATTTATCGAGGACCGATGACAATACAATAATTTGATAAAATTATTCCAATATCCTGATCAGGATAACTTAATTCCAAACACAAGGTACTGTAAACTGTTGAGGAGCTCCCATAACTGTCCTTCGTCTTCATCATCAGACCCCAACAGTCACAATCCATCTAAGAGTAAAGTTTTCATCAATACAAATTAATCAATCCCAAACACAAGGTTACTGCTGTAAATCGTTGAGGAGTTCTCTCGACTGTCTTTCAGCTCCATCATCAGATCAACTCTAGACCTTCATGAAATTGTAGTGCTTTAAAATACTTAATTTAAAAAAAATAAACGCACTAGTTACTCCTACGATTTTCGAAAGTTCCCCTCGATTTCTCTGGGATGCCATCAGATCCTCGTTTCCATATCATTGTACCATTTGGAAAGTATACCCTTTCAAATAAAAAGAATCTTTCAAATCGGTCTATCCATCTTCGAGTAATATAATCTTCGAATAATCATACATAAAAAAACATATTCCGACGAATTGAGAACCTTTTCCTTTTTGAAGTCGGCTAAAAATGAAGTAGATTCCGCTCCGTGATCGCATAGGTCTTTTAAACTATGCAACGGATTTTAATGCAGTTTTCAGCAATATGAGCGACGGCGGTCTAGTGGGTATGGGCTCAGCCTCTTAAGTGAGAGGTCTGGGTTCGATCCTACATATTATATATTTTTGCGCGCTTAAATCTCAAACGTTGGCTAAACCTTATGTGATAGATCCAATAAAATACATTACAAAAGTTATACATTTCACGTAGATCAAAATTGTCCTGAATGGCATTTCATTAAAATGGATATTTTAGAAGATATCAGAGATTTAAAAAACAGAGGCATAGCGGCTGGCAGCTGGCGGCTGGCTTAATGTTTCGTTTTATTATTAGTTACTAGCTGTTGCCCGCAGCTTCGCCCGCGTTAACTTAGATTTACAGCTGTATTCGGATTGATGATGATTATTTTTATAGCCTAAGTTACTTCTTAAAACATCAGCTATCTGTCAGTGAAACTCCCGTCAAAATCGGCCCAGCCGTTTCAGAGATTAGACGGAACAAATAGACAGACAGACAGACAGACGAAAATTGTAAAAAAGGCTATTTTTTATGCATTCAATAAAAAGGGTTATTTTGATATTACAAACAGACACTCCAATTTTATTTATTTGTATAGATTAAATTATATTAAAAACAGCTAGTATAAAATAAAAGTTCTCATTGCCGTAATCAAATACCGATTAATTACTTATTAGAATAACAATGTCTTTTTTGTATTATCACATTATATCCAATCGAATAATCATACATAAAAAAACATATTCCGACGAATTGAGAACCTTTTCCTTTTTGAAGTAGCGAGATACGAAACGTTGAAAAAATATTTATTTCCATGATCCATAAAGTTTTGTAGTATCAATTTTTATTTTATTTTCATAGAAGAGGGGGCAAACGGACAATCGTTTTACCTGGTGAAAAGCGATATGCGATTAAATCGTTTTATAACCGACTTCTAAAAAAGGAGGAGTCAATTCGGATGTTTGTATGTTTTTACAGTTTTTTACTTTGTAACTACATACTATAACAAACAAAATCAAACAACAATTATAATTAACAACATTTGCAAGACTTGTTGCTGACGAAGTATTTCTCCATACATTTGGCATCAGCAATACGATCATAAGATGAGTCACGTAATTTGGATCTCATGTGTACTCCTCCTAACCTTGACCTTGTTCAATATTTGCACGTAAGATGTAGTCTCGTTATCAAGCTTATTTAACTGCCCGAATGTTGGCATTGATTTGACATCCAGGGCCGTATTTGAAGATCACAGGCCTAAGGCGACGAAGGAGGGAAGGCATATTTTAATCGAATTAAAGAAACTTTATATTTTTTTGTAAAAATGGGGAAAGTACTCAATAAAAAGTAAAGTTTTATACGGACGTTCGGGCCGCTCACTGCGCAGGCACTCTATCTGTGCTAAGCTAATATACGGTGGAAACGCGCGCGCGGCGTTTTTAACGCCCACCTCAGTGTGCGTGACTTTCTGTCACACTGTCACTCATGTGACATGTCAGTGTGCGTTGCTGGCGTGCCTTTTTATCTCTTTCTCTACTCATGTATCCACGCTATTAGTGTTGCCAAACTTAGTGATTGGTCCACTAAACCTGGTGGTTTTGACCCCCTATTAGTGGCGTGCTTTTAGTGGCTGGTGGATTTTTAGTGGTTTAGTAAAATTTGATTTCAATTACTAAAAATACGATCATTTAACCACTAAACCGGAAAATTAAATATGGGTGACCTAGCAACCTTCGTAGTTCCACTCATTTTAGCAATATTGTTTATAATAAAATATTTACCTACAGCAGTCTTCAAAAATAAAAAAATGTAGGTTTATTTGCTCACTCAGCACTTTAATAGATTTAAGATATCGTTACAATAAACCATCCAGCTCGGAATATAGCGGAAATGTTATGTGTTTTGTATGAAATCAAATTCCGTCTAATTTGTGCTGCGACGCTGCGCCGGTTCCGCGCTCTGATTGGCCGACTGATGGCCATTTATGGATGATTGGCCGATGAGACGAACATAAAGATCACTGATCGGTTAAATTGCTATTACGTCAATGAGACATCACTGACCAGTTTTGGAATGTTATGGCTCACATTACTACTCTATCCGGTTATATGCTCGATGCGTAAAATAAAAGTGATCTTATTACCGGTGGGAGGGAAGCGCTGTGCCGCGCTCCCGGCTGCATGGGTACCACCACCTTGCTTGTTTCTCCCGTGAAACAGCTTTGCTGTGTTTCGGAGAGAAGGGCAAGACCGGCAGTGTAATTACTGGCACCGAGACTTAACATCTTATGTCTCAGGAAAGGCAACACATAGATGAGTTGCCTGGGCTCGTTCCAGGTAAACTAGTTTATGTTCATGGGTAATTAAAAATTAAGGTAATTTACAAAAGGAAAATTGACAACACTAACCTGCAGCGATAAGAGAATGATATTTCCACATTTTAGCCGACTTCAACAAAAAAGGAGGAGGTTCTCAATTCGATCGGTATTTTTTATGTATGTAAGATATCGTTACAATAAACCATCCAGCTCGGAATATAGCGGAAATGTTATGTGTTTTGTATGAAATCATTTGGAATATCATTCATCTTCTCATACGTGACATATGTATTTGCACCCATGTGCTATTATAAGACGTGGAAACGACTATGGGTACGACACAAAATAAAGCTGAGATTTTTTTATGTTAGTTGGATAGGCAAAGTGGCAGACGTGCCACCTGATGGTAAGTGGTCGACGTCGCCCATTAACATAAACTAGTTTACCTTTTTTCTTTTTTTTTTTTTTTAACGCCGGGAAATGCTCTGAGGCATACCGCGGGGGAGTGGGTCTCCCCACGCGGGTATGTGTGACTCGCTGCGCCCGACAGCTGGTAAATGGACGCAGCTCTACCCACTAAAACCCGGCGAGTGCCACCAATGCCGCCTTTGGTGAGGTGTCCCGGATCTGGAAAACAAACAGGGTATCTCGACGGCTAGTCAGTCCCGCAAGGGACCGACGCCACCTCCACAGAGGGGTTGTCCCGCATCACAGAACAACTCACCCCTTGCCCCCTGCTCTTCTGTCCCCTCTTCTTATAAGAGGGGTACAAAGAGCCCCCTCGGCCCAATTAGCTTCGCCCAAGGTGCACCGCTCACCTTAGGTTACTGAGCCCCACCGCCACGACAAGGCCTGAACCATGGTGGGGATAAACTAGTTTACCTGGAACTAGCCCAGGTAACTCATTTATGTGTTATATTGTTTTCTAATGTTTACGCAAATTTTACGCGTGTAGAAATCTTAATAAACCGCGATAAAATCCGTAAAAATTGTTTCAATAAAATCATTTATGTGTTACCTATCCTGAGACATAAGATGTTAAGTCTCGGTGCCAGTAATTACACTGCCTGTCTTGCCCTTCTCTCCGAAACAAAACAACTATTTTATGGGAACAAGCAAGATGATGGTACACAATATGCAGCTGGTGCTGCATCATGTGCAGGTGCTGGCGCTGTGCCGCGCTGCACAGCGCATACCTCCCACGGGCAAGAACAGCGTATGTCAAACAACGGTCTATATAAAAATTGAACGTGAACTCCGCTGAAGCCTTGCGTTTTATTGGCGTGTATTTTATTTTGAATGTTTTTATTTTCCCAAATATTCAGTTTTTTTTTATTTTCTCAAGGCTTTATTTCCACCTCACGTCTTTTTTTTCATGATTTTTGTAACGCTTAATTCCTATGCTTTTTACTACAAAGCTTCGCTTCTTTCGGGCGTCCCAAGACGGCACTGTATTTCTATTGTAGGGTTCTCTTGAGGACTACCTGAGACAGTAGCCTTGCTTGCCCTCCCCCAAATACAGCCTTGCATAGATCCGACACTAACTGATAAGCAGAAGGTCAATAACAGGCCATCAGCATCACGGATGTTATCGTACAGGCTTTACGATTGCCAACTTGCAACCATAAGTCGTGAGCAAATACTCTAAAACAAACGTACAATCAGGGTTCCCGATTTGTGGGAAATTCCCCAAATAGTTTTAACATTTCCCGTACAGAAAGACAGTAAGATATAATTGTTTACAAATACTGTTGACTCAACTGATGCTGGGTAATAAAAATATATTTTGCCAAGTTAATTTTGCTAATTGCGCTCTTAACAAATGGGTCCAGGGTCCATTACTCACTTGAATGAGTATTTGACGTAATAATTGCTGACCATGTTTACGAGATCAGTTCCCGCATGTATTGTCGATTATCGCATTTTTCATTCATCTATCTATAGTTGAAGAGGTAACGAATATTATGGTTCACTTTTACCAGTTAATTCTCTTTCACTTTTTTATTTGATGTTAATAATTTTAACTGCTATTTTGTATTCACTTATACTTAAACAAAACGATTTCTGATAAATAAACAAATATTTTTTAAACCGTTTTAATATATTATGTCGGGTTACACCCGCACATCGGAAGTGAAACTCAGATATCGCAATACATAAATTTATTCGAATAGAACATTATCAGTTATATTAAATCTACAAAATATAGCAATACAATAAAACAGATTATTACAACTAATAATCGCGGGCGGTCACATAGGGCAGTACTGACTGTCAGGAACAGTGGTCCGTGCACCCACCGCAATAAGGATAGTACTAATCGTCAGAGACAATATTCCACATCCAATAACTGGGCAATACTGACTGTCGAGAGACAATGGTCCGTGCACCAATCCGTTAGAAATGCGTACCGACTTTTTTTTTCGGATGGATCTATGCTAACGGCCCGAAGTCCCTAATGCTACATCGGAGTAGTGTGAGCCCATTTGGCTCACTTGTGGTTTGTAAAAGTGGGGGATTGCCCCCCACCAACCGTGCAGTCTACGACCACACGGCCTCCTGGCGTCGGGTTGGGCATACCGACTCAACAGCGCACCCCATTTTATACTCTCAAAGCCTAGTGAGAGATAGGTTGGGGTATCAGTAGGTGGGGGCACCTCCCCGTTACAATATTTTACGGAATTGGATACAAGTCATATAAGCCATATGCGTTTGGTGAACGTTCCACTAGCGCCATCTAGTCGCCGTCTCTCGCTGCCGTCATATATTTATTGGGATTAGTGTTATAATATACCATGATCATTTTATACGCATAATGTTTGTACCTACCATTTAACGGGTATCATAACAAACATATCAAGGCCTATCCAAATTTATCTCCCAGGATATATTCACCCTTTTTTTTCTGAGGCATCCCGCGGGGGAGTGGGTCTTCCCACGCGGGTATGTGGAACTCGCTGCGCCCGATAGCTGGTAAATGGACGCAGCTCTACCCACTAAAACCCGGCAAGTGCCACCAATGCCGCCTTTGGTGATGTGCCCCGGATCTAGAAAACAAACAGGGCACCTCGACGGCTAGTCAGTCCCGCAAGGGACCGACGCCACCTCCACAGAGGGGTTGTCCCGCACCACAGAACAACCCCTCCCAACGTCGGGACAGTACAATGGGGTTAGGTTCCCATCCTCACCCCTTGCCCCCTGCTCTTCTGTCCCCTCTTCTTATAAGAGTGGTACAAAGAGCCCCCTCGGCCAAATTAGCTTCGCCCAAGGTGCACCGCTCACCCTAGGTTACTGAGCCCTACCGCCACGACAAGGCCTGAACCATGGTGGGGGGATATATTCACCCTGAAAACTATCAGCACATGACAACTTTTGAAGGCGCGAGTTCTACGTGTGGCATAACCTGACCACTAAGCAAACCAGCCGTACTTTGAATATACCATGAACAAACTTCCACGTATAAAACATGTGTGAGAATATAATTTTTCTCACGAGATATTTTACGTGAAGCCAGTGACAATGAATAAATAAAAATAAAGTTCCTGTACACCAGCTATAATAATAAATAGCAAACAAATAATAAATATTATCAAAAACAATAATACTTTTATTGTAAAACATTCCGTCAATAACAACGAGATTTGAAATATACGTATAAATTATGTTTCAAAAATATGTCGGGTTAAGACCCGGTCGGGTTATCTGTTCTCACTATTTGGTAATTAATTATCTTCAAAAATATAGTACAGCACTCTCAGGGAAATATATAATATATATTTGTATTAGAACACAGCTATGAGTATAATATATTAAATGTACTTTTCTAGTCTATTATTATATATATTGCCGTGTGGTACCGGCAGAGTAGAATAGCACAAGGCTTGAACCATGGGAATGGGAACCATGGTTCAAGCCTTGATGTGGCGGTGGGGCTCAGTAGCCTAGGGTGAGCCCAGCACCTTGGGCGAAGCTAATTGAGCTGAGGGGGCTCTTTGTACCCCTCTTATAAGAAGAGGGGACAAAAGGGCAAGGGGCAAGGATGGGAACCTCACCCTATTGTACTTTCCAAACGTTGGGAGGGGTTGTTCTGTGGTGCGGGACAACCCCTCTGTGGAGGTGGCGTCGGTCCCTTGGGGTACTTACTAGCAGGTGCAGGTGCAGGTGATCTAATAAACAAACCGGTGCCTGCTTGTTCATTAGATCCGGGGCACCTCACCAAAGGCGGCTTTGGTAGCACTCGCCGGGTTTTAGTGGGCAGAGCTGCGTCCACTTACCAGCTTTCGGGTGCAACGAGTCCCACATACTCGCGTGGGGAGAACCACTCTCCCGCGGGAAGGCTCAGTACATTTCTCGGCGTTAAAAAAAAAAAAAAGAGTAGAATAGCACCACCCCATCTCTTTCCGTGGAGGTCGTAAAAGGCGACCGAGGGATACGTCATCATACACTTGGCCCAAAACCATCAGGGTGAAGGAAAACTTTTCTTGAAACCCGGAATGGGGTCTCCGTCAGGCATTTGTGGCATAGCTCTAACATGCAAAAGGCTCCTGCAGCCGAACTGGCTCCGCACGTATCGACTCGTCGTTCCTGTGGGTCTAGTCAGTGAGGTCGAGAGGGTGGCGCTGAGATTAGACAAGTCTGCGTTTTCCTTAAGAGTGTCCTAGGCGACTCAGTGTCTGTCTGTGGGGGGAACACTCCACCCACGTCAGCTCTACCTCGTGGAAAATAACACGGGTTCGACACTGTTTGAATCGTCTGCAAAAGACGGCCTAAGGCTAATGATTTTTTTGCCAATGACTTTATTGCCAAGACCAAATATCTATTATTATAAAAATAACAAATAGCCCTTCCACACAGATAGTGCCCTTTCATAACAAATAAGCAGCCAAGTAGAATGCAGTAAGTGATATAGTCATTAAAATGTAAATTAAGCTGCATAAAAAGCTTAAAACGTTTTTGTAAAAGCAGAAAAAGCGCAAGATTGCAATGACTTAATACGTGTTAACATGAGAGAAAGTAGAGAATACTTTATAAATGTGTATTTAGGGTTAGGAGTCATTTACAGCCAACAAAACTGACTATCCATTTGCCATGCTTCAATAAAAAACCATTGCATTTTTTAGCTAGTTAAAAAACATATATCATGAACAATATAACATTATGAACCTTTTTGTATTTAAGAATGTAATATCACTACTTGTTTCTCTATTCCTGACGGGTAAATTCCTAAAAGTCTATATTGAATTTTAATGTAATCGACACAACAATCGCAAATAAATCATTCATAATTCAACATAACAATCATTCATTTCACGTCGGATTCGCAAAATGACGAACATAACACGCGCGAGCTCCTTGCGTAGACGTACAACCTGCGTGTAGTATTTATTGTTTTGGTCCGTCGTTCAGTATATAAGTCGGGTTCGAGCGTTCTTCGTGAACGCTCTTCTCTACATACATTTGGCGCGAAAACATCGCGGCAACCATTTTGTTTTTCGTTAGTTTTGAATTAAAAAAGCAATATTTTTAGTAAACTATGAATTCAGTATTAACAAATCAAAGGAGTATTATTTAGTGCAATATTTATTTGTCATAATGAAGTATTTAGTATATTTTATGCTGGCTTATTTTTCAAGTGTCAGGTGCAATGATTCTAGGTAAGATTGTAAGATTATTATTAAATTATATATGTATTTAAATAGGTCAAATAATATAAAATATGTGTAATGGATTTTTAAAATTTATATTTAAAAGTTTGAGCTTGATAAAAATACGGCAAACCGTCAAAAATTTTTATAGAAAAATGCATTTAATTTTTTCCCATAACATACTTAGGTTTAAACAATCATTTGAAAAAATTATGCACTTTATCATAATAACTGTACTATAAATTATTTTATATTCTAATCGGCCCATATTTATATAAAATATTCTTATTAAGAGGTAGTGCCATACTGCTTTACAGCCATTTTTTTTCTATACCATGGGAGGGCAATCGAACAGTCGAAGCCTTTTGGCGACTATCGACGCCCATACACATTCGCACAACCAGAGATTAAGCAGATGCGTTCTTTCGTTTTCCCTATCCCCCCAATGGGCCACCGGAAACTTACAAACCACACGAAACGTGACAGCTTAGCTGTCTCTTGACGTCGGTATCATATGAGCAAGAGGTACCACCCCGGTCGTGAAAAAAAATATAAATAAAGTAGCTACGAGTAGATATTATTATGGTTACAATCATACCACATTATACACAATTTATTTTTAAAATAACATTTTAATATGAATAGCATCCATAATTCAATTATTTCAGTCTCGTGTTAACTATCTAGTTGTCGATGCTAATATACTTAATTAATAACAATATTGACTTTATATAATTAAGAGCTATGCTAATATTTTGATCGTATGTATTCAAACTGTGGGTGTGTCTGTCCAAGGAGGTATCGATACATCACTTTCGATAGCAATTCCAACTTACAACTTCATGATCTTCGATCTTCTTCGTTAGAAATATATAATGAGAGGTTCTTTGTTTTTTTTCACTTTTGCGCCAGGAAATGCTCTTAGGCAACCCGCGGGGGTGGGGGGACTCCCCACGCGGGTATGTAGGACTCGCTGCGCCCGAAAGGTGGTAAGGTGGACGCAGCTCTAACCACTAAGACCCGGCGAGTGATTGATCATTACAAACAGACACTTCAATTTTATTTATATGTATAGAAGATTTCGCTCATCATATTGATTTTCCATGTTGACTCAATCTAAGATTCCAGACATTTTGAATTTTTTAAAATAGATTCTTAGTTTTTGTCAAAAAGCTGGTTGTATAGTTGTTACTAACGATAAATGCTATTTATATTTCTTACATAATATTGCTCATGGCTTCTACATTGCCTAAAGTTGAAATTGACATCAATCTGGATTTACTTAATGATTGTAATTATAAAAAGATTCACATCATTCGAGTCTTATAATTCATATTTATTAGTCTGAATAAAAATAAAATTTAATTAATAAAGCCTATTATTATCTTCATGAGAATTATTATAAGAGGTTGCTAGTTATATCGCCCACGTGAATTCTAGAAGGATTATTCTTAGCAAATCAAGAAAATATATTTATGAAAACTTTAGTCTCTCTCTTTGATTGTTTTTGGCGTATGGTCTTTAAGGACATTTTTTTTAATAATTTTTGTTTGACATATAGGCGTGGATATATCTTCACAAGTAATGGAATTTCTCCATTGGTAATGACTGTCTCGCTTACCATTAAAATTCCTTTTGAGGAGTACAAGGTTAAGTAATAACTTCAACCGGTATATGAATGTCAGCGCGCAAATTGATGGAACCATAAACAGCTTTTCTGGCGTAATTCTAGTCGGGTACGTCTCCTGTAGGCCTCAGCTTATTTATTTTTTTATGTTAGTTGGATAGGCAAACTGGCAAACGTGCTACCTTGTCGACACGGTCAACGTCGCCCATGAACATAAACCAGTTTACCTGGAACGAGCCCAGGCAACTCATCTAAGTGTTGCCTATCCTGAGACATAAGATGTTAAGTCTCGGTGCCAGTAATTACACTGCCTGTCTTGCCCTTCTCTCCGAAGCACAGCAAAGCTGTTTCACGGGAGAAATAAGCAAGATGGTGGCACCCATGCAGCCGGGAGCGCGGCACAGCGCTTCCCTCCCACCGGTAATTTTTTTCTTATATTCTATATACCCATTACGCAGCACCCGTTAGATAAAATCTTGTGAAGCTTATGTCAACTTTTGTGCTAAAATATTTATAATTTAAAAAATAAAACCGACTTCAAAAGTAAAATAAAAAGTAATGTACTTACAATATTTGCGTTTACCACGTCATTATTGTGTGCCGGGAAATACTCTGAGGCATCCCGCGGGGGAGTGGGTCTACCCACGCGGGTACGTGGGACTCGCTGCGCCTGAAAGCTGGTAAGTGGACGCAGCTCTACCCACTAAAACCCGGCGAGTGCCACCAATGCCGCCTTTGGTGAGGTGCCCCGGATATAATGAGCAAACAGGGCACCTCGACGGCTAGTCAGGCCCCCAAGGGACCGACGCCACCTCCACAGAGGGGTTGTCCCGCACCACAGAACAACCTCTCCCAACGTCAGGACAGTACAATGGGGTGAGGTTCCCGTCCTTGCCCCTTACCCCCTGCTCTTTTGTCCCCTCTTCTTATAAGAAAGGTACAAAGAGCCCCCTGACTCAATTAGCTTCGCCCAAGGTGCTGGGCTCACCCTAGGCTACTGAGCCCCATCGCCACGTCAAGGCCTGAACCATGGTGGGGAACGCAATTATTTTATAACTTTTTATTTCTGTTTGAAGTCCGTTTTTTCATTATTTCTAGTGATTCCGAAATTCGATAACTGAGTTTATTTGTCTAAAACATGGGTAGAACCGTCCAGTGGGTATGGGCTTGGCCTTTTGAGTGAGAGGTTCGTTCCTGACCCCTGTGGTACTTTTAAATGGGTTTTTCTAATTTTCTACGTGCACCTGAACATAAGACCGTCGCTTGATCACCGGTGAAAGAACGGAGGAGGAAATCTGCATGTCTATATAACAATGCCAATATGGGTGAAGGCCCTTTCATTGCGACAGCAAAAAAGGAGAGGTTTTAGATTCGTAGCCTTTTCATCTGGTAGTAATAAAAAAAGTCAAAGTATGTGATGAGTAACGAACGACATCCAATGATTCATGTTTTCTTCCTGGATAAATATATATAATGAAAAATTTGGAAATCAAAAAGTTCACGCTTCATAAGATCATTTTCAACTATAAAATTTATTATATTTTGTAAAACACACGTCTAAGCAATGGACCTGTCAGTTGCTTAGCAACGAATAAACAGTCAATAAAAATAATAAAACACAGTCGTATCTTAGTTTTTTTATAAAATAATAATTGAAAGACAGTTAATTGTACGCTCATAATAATTGAGAAAGTCTGCAGTAGTATTATCTGCAATAATAAGTGTTTTTATCACCTAAACATCTAAAGTTGTTACTTAGAGAAGTAATAACTTTAAGTAAAAAAATTATTCCGGTACGATTTCTTTCGACCAATTTCCCTGTCACATACATCGATCCACACACAGACACACGGACGTCCAGAAAATATTATTTTTTACCTTGTCTTTATCTTTGTTTATGAAATATATTTTATGTGCCGAGCTGATTATTTGGCTTAATGTAAGTGAACTAATGTTTACCTATAAGTGCGATATAAATAAAATAAATCAATTTCAGTTTCGAGAAAACCAAGACAAAACTGCTTTTTTACATGTAGAGATATTTCTGTGATGTAGAGAGTAGAGCGTTATGTCAACCACAGAACAGATGTCAACGCTTCGCCTTTGAGGCGTGGAATAAGATTTAATTGGATTTAATATAATAAGAGCTAATAAGTAATAGCGCGTCTTTTTTTATCTAACTTCTAAAAAAGGAGGTCATTCAATTCGAATTTTTGTATTATTTTTCTACTCTATCATCACTTTGTAGTTTTTGTTTCATTACTTTAATCTATACTCCAAGTATATCTCGAATAATTGTTGCAATTAATACAAAGCTGTATTGAGTTCTTTTAATAAAAATAAAATTTATTTTTAGTACAATTTATTTGACCAAAATCATACCAATTTAGAGTATTGGCACCTTGTTTAAATGGCGAAGCGAAGTGGTGAATAGACGGCATGTTCCATTTTGAACCATTTTATATTTCACCTTTAAGTTTCCACTTGAGTTTTGTAATTTTTTCAAAATCATTAATACTTATTGTACATTAATACTTTATTAGTCTAATGTATTTATTTGTATAAATAAAAAAAATCAATTTATGTTCAGAAGATTTTTGGAAGTGCATTTTTTCTATAATTACTTAATCAATTATACTTGTATAACAACAAGTTGTTGTGCATGTTTATCATACATGTAAGAAATAAATACAATGCTTGCAAAATGTTGCTGATGAAGTATTTCTCGATACAGGTCAATGTATCTAACATCAGCAATAGATGAGTCACGTAATTTGGATCTCGTGTCCTCCTAACCTTGACCTAACAATGTTCAATATTTGCTCGGAAGCATCTGTTGTCTTGGCGTAGAGAGAGGTTTATACCTTATATCCAGCAGTTTACCGGTGGGAGGGATGCGCTATGGCGTACCCGGGAGTGCGGCCATCTTGCTTGTTTCTCCCGTGAAATAGCTTTGCTGTGTTTCGGAGAGAAGGGCAAGACAGGCAGTGTAATTACTGGCACCGAGACTTAACATCTCATGTCTCAGGATAGGTAACACGTAAACTAGCTTATGTTTATGGACGACGCCGACCACTTACCTACCATCTCATCTGGTGACACGTCTGCCAGTTTTCATACACGTCTACTTTTACTGCTGACATTCAGGTGCAATACCTTGCAAAACCCGAACCCAATACAGTTTAAAAATGTATAAATGATGGACGGATGATCGCATGGCAATTGGCAAGACATTCCTAGATAAGGTCAACATATAATATATGCTACAATGTGTTAAGACTACGTTATTTGTCAGATACATCCAATAAAACAATATTTTAAAATATATATCTTAAAAATAAATGGACGATAAAATAGTGCCCTGAATTCATTCTGCGATTACCGATGTAAGCAAACAGTCTCTAAATGGTTAAAGGAAATGGATTATGAAGCCTCTGAAAAGTTCATTACGGTTATCAGATAATTACAGACATACATTCACCTTCAATTACATAATCCAAACCCACGTACAACGTTCATGCACTTGCGCACTTACACATATACACGTTCATAAATAGAGGCACACGGTTTAAATATATATACATACAGGCTGTCCAAGGACTAGTACGACAAACTTATGGGGGTGATAGCTTGGGTCATTACCTGTCATAATATGCAAATTTGACTTTAGTAAAAACCTCACCATTTTCGAGATAAATGTTTTTTTTTTTTAAATCTGTTAACTTACCACCTTGTGTCGGATTATTAACTACTAGTTTTTCAAAATAACACATGCAAATGAAAAAAAAACATTAAATTATTTCTGATAGGTAGCATTACCCAATGCCCATTATATTTTTCACCCTTTGAATAAGAAAGTTAGAAAAAAAATTGAATTTGGATTTTTAACTACAGAAAATTATCTAGCTGAATTTTGATCTTCTTTGGTGGAAAAAAAAGTTCTGAACTGTGATGGCGAACTATTTTAAAAAGTTACTCATTTAATGCAGATTTAATTTTATTTAAAACAGTATAATATTAATCTATTTCATTTACAGATAATAAGATATTTCTACTTTTCTTGCATACGGCCCTGATTTTGATTAAATCGAAAGTTAGAGAATTAAGGTCAAATTTGGATATTCTGACCCAAGCTATCACCCCCGTAAGTTTGTCGTGCTTATCCTTGGACATGTATAATAATGTATAATCAGGGAAGTGGACTAAAGGTGCCAAACAAAATACCAAATTGTAAATTATTGCAACGTTTCGATCTTATATTCTTCATCAGGCAATCTTTACATGTGGTCTTGACATCATCTTCATTATTTAGTATATAGATTGTTATATTAAAGAATTATATATCATTAGTAATTTTTTTAACATTAATTTAACTTAATTAGGATAACAATATGTACATTATCATTACAGATCCACATGATTCCGGAATCTTAATTTGCTGAGAACTTATACATCACGCTCATTGCTATGTATTTTAAACTGATTTACATTATTAAATTATTAGGTATTTTTTTATATAATCTAATGTCTAAACTAATAATTTAATTAACAATAAGTGAATGTGCGACTGATAATCATTAACAATAGGTCAAAGGAACATAATATAATATTCGTGAGTAATACGCAATAATAATGACGCTAATGACAAAATCATTTTAATTCTTGACGAATAGTTTCATGTTAAATTAACATATCATTTACATTCCATGTAACCTGGTGGTTTAGCCAATATGCCATTCTACAATTATTGTAAACGCTAGTAGAAAACTAA